>CM077028.1:34484026-35684026 GCA_039090855.1 Macrothele yani
GGCCTGACAAGAGGGAGGGGAGGCGGTACTGTAGCACCGGGGCACGGGCCCCTAAGAGGGCCCAGAGCCCGTTTCTAAAGTAATTTTTTTCTAATTATTATTTTATGATATCCGAATATTTTTCAAGCTAATCCGTCACCACGGTTGGGGAGTTACGCGTAAAAAAATATTTTCTACGTGACGCTGAAAAATGCGTAATTTATGTCATAAATGTAAAAAATGTAATAAATTCAAAACTTGCCTTAAGTACAATAAAAAAAGTGTTACAATGTTACTCGAGTTCTCAGAATAACTGCAACACGTGCGTGGGTTACCTGCGGCAAATCAAACGAACTCTCCATATTACGTTTTTCATTTCTTCTTTCCTTTCCAACGACACGCCGACACCACACATTTGGTTACCTGTGTTGCTTTGCTACTCACCGACACAGACAATTGTGTATGACATACAACGTTATTGCTAGTCATCAAAGGCTGCAGACAATTTCATCATGTGGATTTTGTCACTTTGTGTTTCTGATCAGAAGCCAGCATCTTTTGCCTTTTTATTTTATGCTAAACTCATTATTTTCGCATTGCGGCAATTTTTATAAATGAATATAGTGTATTTGTGCGTAATTCCGACTTAGTTTATTTTCCTTTATTCCGGTGACTGACGAAGTCGTCCTGTTCACAGCGGCAACTTAAAAGAGAAAACACAAAATTTAACGTTTACTTATGAGAAGTCTTTGCGGATACTAAATTATGAAATTTATGTAGTTAGTAGAAGAACCGAGGGGGGGGATTTTTATTGCACTGTGGCCCGAGCTCGCTCTCCACGGCCCTGACGACACCCCACCTGGTAGCATAAAATGCATGTTTACGAAGTAAACATGTATGTCGTCCGAAAGGGGTCCGGGTTCGAATCCCGGTGAGGCATGGATGTTGTGTTTGTTTTACGGCACTGGCTCTCTCCCTTCCCTATAACCAGTGCCCCTAAATTAGGGACGGGCGACTGCTTATAGCCCATTGAGTTGCTCACGGTGGTCGTTAAACCTCCAATAAAAAAAAAAACATGCAGGAAATCACTTACATGTATGTGGAATATCATTTCTTCCGATGTGCCTTGGTTCACATTGTTAGTAGATAGCACGAAAGATAAAAATCACTTTGAAAACATAGCCATTGGAGTAAGATATGTGCTTGAGAGTAAGGCGACTCTTATCTCAATAGAAAAGTTATTGGTCCTTACTGCTGTTTCCTTTGCGGATACCATTCTTTCCGCTCTCGAACGCTATGGCTTGAATGAAAATATTTTGAGCAAATGTTACGACGGCGCAAACATCCTGAGTAGCAGTGAAGGTGGTGTACAAGCCATCATTAAACAGAGAGTTGGTTGAGACGTGTCATACATCTATTGTTTTAATCATCGTTTACACCTTGTTGTACGGATTGCTGTTTCATCCACTATCTCAGTAAATCACTATTTTGATAACGGTGAGCATCTGCATAGATTTTTCTGTCGCAGGAAAATTTCAGCTTTCTATCAAGGAAAAAATATTTATCGATTGCTGGAACAACGGTAGTCGGAGCACTTGGAAATCACTAGAGCAATCTTCGATAACTACGCCGAAATTCCGAGAGTTTTATTTGAAGTAGCTCATTTGCTAAAGCAAAATGCTCACAATTTCGATGGTGAAGACATTGCTGAATCGGTTGGTTTACCGTTTGTTATGAAAAGATCAGACTTTTTTATCACAATAAAAGCGGTACTGAAAACTATGGAACCAGCTAATAAAGTGCTGCAGGTTTGTGAAGCATTATTAGGATTAGGTTTGACTTCATTGAAGCAACACAAAAATCTCTGAAATAAATGCTATCCTCTGAAACAGCCAAGAACTTGCTGGCCAATGCCAAAGAGATTTTATCTGTTCTCGAAGGTGAAGATTGCAGAAGGCCTGAAAGGAAATACCATTTAGCTGCACTCTAAATGATCCAGTCGTCTTGGAGAACATTGGATAAATAGACCACCCGCCTCCATTTCGAACTAAGTCCTTGACGTAGCTTCGTTCAAAATGAGGAGACGTTTTGACAACAACACTTTCTACGACGAAGTCCTTGACGTAGTTTCGTTCGAAATGAAGATACGTTTTGACAACAACACTTTCTACGAAGTCCTTGACGTAGTTTCGTTCGAAATGAAGAGACGTTTTGACAACAACTTTCTATACGAAGTACCTTGACGTAGTTTTGTTCGAAATGAAGAGACGTTTTGACAAAACTTTCTTCGAAGTCCTTGACGTAGTTTCGTTCGAAATGAAGATACGTTTTGAAAACAACAACGATCTGTTAAAAGCCGTAGCCTCTGTTGATGAACTTGACAACAAAAATGAAGGCATTTTCAGATTTAGGAGTACAGATACCTCCGAACGAAGAACTAGTGGTGGAGAAAAATTATGCAGCTGCAGCTCCTGAAAACGTCGTCAACGAGATCTTCAGTCAGCGTGTTGCTTTCAAGAACATTTATAAGTTATTGGCCACAGTTGCAACCTTTGGATGCAGTATTGCCACATGTGAATCTACCTTTTCAGTATTAACAAAAAATAAATGGCCGTGAAAGGAGGTACATGACTTTTGGCAGGCAGTCAAATCTCTCGTTCCTAGCATTTGAGGCAGAAAACAAAATCGTTGAATTAGGACACACATCTGAAAAAAATAAATGTAAAAAAAAAATCCGCATCGTTACGCTATATTGAAAAGGTAAATTTTTCATATATAACCTATAACCTCAAAATTACGGAAATTTCGAACTGTATTATTTTTATGTATTTTGATTCGTTGTTCAAGACAATTATTTTTGTAGGTTAATTTCATAATTAACATATTTGGAGTTAAATGTATATTCTTCAAACCGAATTTCTTTTTCTTTTATGTGCATGTTTTGTTTGTTTATTTTTTACTATTTTTTTTTCGCTTGTTTCAGCATTTTTCTTATAGAAAAAACAAATTTTCAATGATTTTATGCAAAATAATTAGATACGTGAATGAACATAATGTCACTATGTTCATTCACCAGTTTTCACCTATTTATTTATTTTATAATTAAAAACAGATAATTATTATGATAATAGTTATCTGTTTTTAATTACGTAAATTGAAATTAATTTAATAATTTGCAAACAGTCAAGAAAAAGGCACTTTTTAGAATATTAGGTAATTTCAGGGGTGACCGTCGGAAGGGGTGGTCTTCGAAAATGGCGATTTTACGGTAAAGTCATTGGCGTCTCTTAAAAAAATTCAGAGCGCCCCCGAGTTTCGGTCACTGGACACAGGACCCCATTTTTTTTTTTTTTTTTTTTTAAATTTTGATTTACAAGAACGACTTTGGTTTGCTTTTGAGGCCATCAGAGAGCGCCTCAGTATTCTTCGTGCTTGAAATTTCAGCGTTGAACTACAGTATGTACTCTGTCCTTGGTTGCGTGTGATGAAATATCTCAAAATCAGCTATATGCAGCTTGTTAGAGAAATTTCAAAACAACGTAAAAAACAGCACAGAGTTAAAATATCAGTGCGATAAATAAATGACAAAAATTACGAAGATCGCAAAACTTGGTAATGAATGCAAAACGTGAGCCAATCAGGTGTTGGTGGTGTATCAATTGATGACTTAGGCATTTAATCGTAATTGTGTTTGTAGCCGTCAGATGGGAGAATTTACACTCGAAGGGTGGGATTGCACTGTTGGAGGAGGTGAAGTGCCTTTATTAACCGTTGTTTATTTTCGTATTAACTTGATGGTGTCGTGTGATGTTCACGTTCTTTATTTCACTAGTATTGTAGAGATTTAATAGAGGAGTTTGGCTCTCGTTCAAATCCATTCTTCCGTCGCCATGTTGAGTATGTGCTTGCCAGCTGTCTTTCCACTGAAGGAATAGCGTCTGTGAGTCATTTAAAGAGATGCAGAATTCCTTGTATTCAGTTTACCTTTAACGACATGTCTATTCGTGTTTACACCAGGTTTTGTTAGTTGCTTTAAAGTTAATAGCTGTCTTTGTGTTATCAAATGTATTAGTTATTGACAAACTATTAGCTGGGCGTCAGATTTGTTTGTTGCCTCAGCCCAGTACAGGATCCCCCTTTGCCCCCTCACATTTCCTCGGAAGTTGTGTATTCTGCTAGAATTTATTGTGAAATTTTTGATCGCCAGTATATATAAGTTGGGCGAAGGACTTTTGAAACGGTTAATGAACGTTGGTAACGTTATCTTGGTTGTGAAATATCTCGAATTTTTGTCAGCATTTTGAAGGACACTTCAGTTTTTTTTATGGAGGTGTGTGTAAGGCTTCGAATTACCGCGCGTTAGGTAGATAGTACTTTTCTGGAATACCCGATTGTTACCATTTCTTGGAAGCAAGTTGATTTTCCGATAAAATTGCAGTTTTATTATTCTATACTGCCTGTCATAGTAAATATAATTTAAAGCTGTCTCTTAGTCAGTGAATTCTGTCTTGCAGTGGATATCAATTTTTTGTTTAAAATTATATTTGGTTCCTGAAAATGTGCATGTTCTGTTATTTTCATATCCAAAGGCTTTCAGGGTATGTGCAAGTTTTGGAATTATTTATAATTGTAAGTAATTATTATTTTTATATATTAAGTATTTTATAGTTAAGTGTTGAAAAATTAGTGTCAGGTTTTTTGACAGAGCTTTTTAACTGAGTTGACCAAAAGGAAAAAAATATAGCAGTAATATGAGATCAGGTTTTGCTATTTGATTCTATAGACATAGTGCATTTGAATACTATTTTACAAAATCAGAGTAAGTGTTAATTGCAATATCTGTGGGACTATTTATATTTTTTCGTAATTGCCAAATATGTTGCAAAAAAGGTGGTGTAAAGAAATGTACTTTTTGTGTGAATATTTATTGAAATTACTGCAATTTGAGAATTGCATGGAATCTATGTATACAAGACAACACATAGTTCTGTTTATACTTCCTGTAGCATGGGCAAATTTAGTATGGTGACTGAGGGGTTTTAATTGGTTAGTGTTAAAGTATTTTAGCTCATAGAAATCCATTAAAATTTTTGGAATAATGAACTTGTGAATGTATTGAGGAGAAAGAGTTCAGGGTTATTCCCTATTTTGCATAGATTCCTTTCTCATTTTGTAAGTTATTAATAAATTTATAACAAAGAACAGTACACCAATTATGTAGGAAATAGTAACACTATACTAGTATTGGATTTATTGGCGTAGGAAATGCACATAAGCATTTCCATGCTTTCGCACATCAACCAGATCGCTTTTTCAAGGAAGTTAGACAGAAACTGCTGTCAGTTTCTGTCTAACTTCCTTGAAAAAGCCATCTTGGTTGATGTGCGAAAGCTTGGAAACGCTTATGTGTCTATTTCCTACGCCAGGGTGACCAAACTTTTGGAGAGAAAGGCCAAATGGGAAATTGGGTAAAGCTTGGCAGGCCGGATTAAAAAAAAAAATGGTAAATCAAAGATCAATTAATGCAGATATTGTAAATTTTCAATGAACTAATTACTAATATGTGTTGAAAGTGTGAGTAATTTTATATGTTCTGTAATTTAACATAAAAGTTTTCAAATAAATATCTCAAGATATTTGTACACATCTAAAACAAATACAAAGCTAAACTTACTAAATGACTTCATGACATCTTAAACTAGAAAAAAAAAAAAAATCAATTAGAAGAATCGTATTGTTTCTGGAATGATTTAGCTACATTTCTGATATTTGGTTTCAAATCGGACAACCCAATTTCTTTTTAAAAAGTCTGAGAAGTGGTTGTCGGTCAATCGTGAATGAAGCTTTGATTTAACATTCTGGAGAAGCTTGTTCACAAAGATATGTACTGCCAAACACTGAAATCATTTTCTTGGCAAAACTTTTCTGCTGCTGCTGGCTGTGCTGTGATTCACAGCACTGAAAATCCTCCCTCACTTTTCTGAAAGGAACTTTAATATAAGCAGGTTTTTAAAGCGAAGCGTCAAACATTGCTATGATATCTGGCCATGCTGTGACATATAGCAACTCTTTCTCAGTCAGAAAAAAATAAAAATATGTAAAATGAATTTTAAAATTGTAAAAATAGAAATTTCCTGGCAAGCAGTAGTTTGGTGACCCCTGTCCTACGCCAATAAATCGGATTACTAGTATTAGTATAGTGTTACTATTTCCTAAGTTATTAATATTTCAGCATGAGAAAATGCCGCTTAACTGAAAATATAAAATAGAGCAGGGTTCCCACGTTTCTTATAAATCCTTTAAAAAGTTCTTAATTTTTTTTTAGGGTGCTTAAGTCTAATTTTTGACAAAAATTTCTGAAGGTACTTGAAAAGTACTTAATTTTCATAACTGGCTGCATGAAACCCAGAAATTATGATACGGTGCCTAGAACATTTGCTTCTGATTAGCTATGTTGATGCCACATGTCAACTGAAAGTCCGTGGAAAAGAGCAGGACATTATGAGATAAGGAATTTGTTGAAAGAACTGAAGAACCATTTGCTTTGTAAATAACACATAAGGAGCAGGTTCTGGATATTGTTGTTGTTCAAGTCCCATCAACATCTCTCGAACTCGTAACTGCCGCCCCGGTGGCGCAGTGGTCTAAGCGCTGGCTTATGACAATTCGTCCGTGAAGCAGAGATTAAGCTACGGTCACTATTTTCGCAAAATGCGATGACTTAACTCAAAATTCGTAAGAGAAATTAGTGTTCTTAGTAAAATGGCACCAGCTATTTAAATATCAACTCTTCAGCAGATTCTGCTCAGACTGGGCAGCAGATGGCCTAGTGGTCAACGTTTGTGACTGCTATGGAGGAACCTCAAGTTCGATCCCGGGCAGGTACGAACGCTCGAACCACTAAATATCCACCGTGCGCCAGATGGGCACGTTAAGCTGTCAGAGCCTGGGTACTGGCCCCCCAGTCATAAATAAGGGAGTCTTCCTCCTCCCTTTCTACCTCGCTTCTGTGTCACTTTCCTATCGGGTACTCTAGCCGAAATCTCCTAGCTTCCTATTTCTAAAGATTGTTTAAGACCTGGAGTCGGATTCTCCCTTTCTAAAATCCTCTACATATTATTTGATTCTGCTCAGATTTTTCTATTTCTGTGAAAATTATAGTTTAGGATTCTGTCTGCGATTCACACTTCTTTAATGTTATTTTCTTAATTCTTAAGGCATGTTCCTACAACACCTGTTGGCTCAATAACCCCTCCCCCCCCTTCTGTACATTCTAGAGCACTTTATAAAGGGTGAGTTAAGATTATAGATGTATTTACCCCTTCCCTTATTTGAAGTTCAAGTTTAAATCTGAGTCAGCTGTGGCGTCTACGTCAGTCCCCCAAGGCCATGAACATTAGTTTTCCACTGGTGTCCAAAGTGTTGTCGGTGCGAATAATTCAGTTGATGTTCCGATTTCCCAAGGGACAAAAGCAGCTAACAAACTTTCTTTAGCATGCTGCTACGTTTTCTCCATTTTAGCAATTTTGCTACAACATTTTTTGAGATAGCTGAAACTCTGCAGTGAAAGGTCCGGGTTCGAATCCTGGTGAGGCATGGATTTGTTTGTCTTACTGCACTGGCTCTCTCCCTTCCCTTGAACCAGTGGCCCTAAATTAGGGATGGGTGACTTCTTATAGCCCATTGAGTTGCTCATGATGGTTGTTAAACCCCCAATAAAAAAAAAAAGAAAGAAAAAAGTATCTTTAATCACAGTTTTATAATTTACATATCCTTTATTGCATATGTGATAATTCTCTCATGTAGGAAAACTGATTTGAACAGCAGAACTCTCCTTTAAATTGCAGAAGTTCAACTTTATTACATCTTCTAACTTAATTTATGTAGAAAAATATTGCAAACTGAACTGGCATACTTCAATTTAAGTAGTTAAATCATGTGTAAAAGTATCTGGGTATGTGTCTTGTCAGGGCTTGATTTCAATTGGTAGTTAGTAGCAAATTGCTAGCAAGCAAATGCATTTTGCTAGTGATAAAAAGTGGTTTTAGCAAAATTTGCTAGTGGAAAAATTTTGAAATTTTTTTTAGTGTGAACTGTGTAAAGCCCCACTGGATTGCGCATGGGGACACATACAAAAAGGAACTGCTTTCTGGAAAGGAATGTTTCTTGAAAAAACATTTTGGTGCTAGTAGAAATATCCAGTATATTTCCCTTATCTACTTCAGCATGTGAGGTTGGGTTCAGTTTCATGAAGAGAATCCAGGGTGATTGCAGGAGCAGTTTAAACTTGAATGCTCTCATGTATTGAGGTTGAATGTCTGTCTGAAGAAAAGTTTGACCCCAGGCCTGCTGTTTTAAAGTGGTATGATGAAAAGACCCGAAACTCAGATTGTAAACTGTACGGAAAATAACTTGTAAGATTTTGAATAGTGTTCTTGAATTTTGTAAATAAAGTTAAATAAAACTTTTTTTTAATATTTGCATTCGAATTAAAATGTTATAACACACCTTTTCATGACCTGACAGATTAATTCTATCTAAATATTTGTAATATTTTCAGCATTAGAATGGGTGAAATCAAAATTTGTAATTATTGACTAATGGAGGGGGCATGTTAAAGTTTGTTTTGTATGATGTTAATAAACTTTTACTAGTAGATAATGCAATTTGCCAGTAAAAAATAAGGCCACTAGCAAGTGTTGCTATTGCTAAAAAATAAAATGAAATCAAGGCCTGGCATAAGGCCATGTTTTCATCTTCAAGTCTTTGAACTATGACATTTATTGAAATGGATACAGCTAGCAATATAGAGAACCAGATTAAAAAAACCCCAAATCTTCAGGAGCTAGCAGATTTTTTTTTAAAAGAGGTACAAGGAGAGAATCATGATCGATAATTACGCATGCAGAATTGTGTAGGTGTATAATACAGCATTGTGTATGTACAAAAACTACACATACAGAATTATGCTTTAGTCAAAATTAACAAGTTATCTCTGATATTGTTGAAAAATTCAGTGCAAAATCTAGAATTAGATGACATGTATTAATTGCATTTCAAAATTTATTTTCATTTCAGATAATTTTGCTTTTGTCTTCTGGTGTATTACATTCGATAAAAACACTATTGAATAAATACACTTTTAAGCACCCCACATAAAATCAATGCTGTAGGTATGAACTTCTTGAATGTGTACACTGCATGCATGCATTCGCATATTTCTCCTGGGTTGTGCTGCAGAACTTCAGTCTAAACGCATAACTCTGCTGGCTATACCAAAAATTGATATTGGCATCTTCATTATTTTGATTTTATGGTAATCAGTCTACAAAAAAGGCACAGACAAAATCTGTCTATTGTACATGTTGCTTTATTAAAGAGATGTAAGCTTCATAAAACAGAAAGCCAGAATTTGAAAAACAAAATGTTCAGAATAGAATTTGAAAACTTGGACACCAAGTGCCATGCTTACTGGATTTGGACCTTTCCTGTTATCTGCCTGCCACTGTTTGCTTTTGTTCATTGTTACATAAAATGACACTATTTGGCTTCCAAATAAGAACGCTTTCAAGCAGTTCCCAATTTTGAGTATTGTTCTACTTTGTTTACACGAAACCTGATAACACCCAACATGGGAGAAAGTAGTTCATGATAAATGTTTTGGGAATTTTTTTTTATTGGTATGTAAAAATGACACTATAAATAGCAAAAACCTACTTATTCACTTTATAATAAAATTTAAACTGTTTAGGAATTTTATATAAAAGAAAAAAATTATACAGTACAAAAAAACAAACAAATGGCTACAAATTAGGTACCAATATCACTCTGGGGGGACCAATATGCTGCAATATCTTTCGCATTCTTGTTTGTAACATCATCTCGCTCTTCCACTTAATGCCAATGTCATCTTGTGACCTAAAGAGCCATTTTTTAGAGCATGTAAAATTCCTTTATCTTGAAGGAAGCATATGGCAGATTGTAGATTTGTAACCGTTGTCGATAAATCAAGAAAATTCATTTTGAAGACACATGATTCCAAAGTGCAGACAAACAGTTAAAAGAACATTCCTTCCGAATGACCACACATAATTTCAAAGCGCAAACAAATGGTCAAAGAAATGTGATCACTGCGCATAGGTGGTACACACAAAGAAGCACGTGATCACTGCTCATCTGCTGCCGAGGGCTCTGTTCTACTTTCGAAATCGGGGACCTACTCGAAAGCGTTCGTATTCGGAAGTCAAATAGTGGCGGGCAGATAACAGGAAGTGGATTTTTCTACCCCTGTTTATATTTATTAACGCATGTCTACTCTCACTATCAAGAAACGTTAAAAAAATGTCATTGTTTTGCTTAACATATATTCAAATAATCTACTGCTGGTATTTGAAAATAGTGAATCTGAAATGTGCTACCAAAACTATAGATTGCAGGGCTTGAAAAATACCATGCTCAACATGCCCGGGGCATGTCAATTATTGGTCTGAGCAGGTTATAAAAATCTAGTAGTCTGGGCAACAAAATTTAAAAATAAAGTTTGGAATGGAATATCGTACTACAAGAAAAAAGACAATCATCACATGTAATGTTTCATTTCACTGCTAATAACCATAAGTTGTATTATTGTTATAGAGTGCCAAGGACAGAAGAATATCACTTCTTTTATTGTATTATGCTCTAGGTCTGGAATTGGAACAATATGTAGTTTTTGCTCCAAATGCCATTTATAGTCAGGGACGGGATGCACCCTCTGATGGAACTTGCCTCCACTGCTTAGGGAAGAAAGGGTGAAAACTTCAACAAGAGGAACATTGCAGAAACACTAAGTTTCTCAAATACCAATTTCATCGTCCGATTTCATATCAATTTCAGCATCATTTTAAAACTTTTGTGGTACAGGCTTTTGTGCATTGAACATTTTGATTAGATCCTTAAAATGGAAATGCAAAATGTAAAAGTTCATTGCATTTTTTAACTTAACCAAACATTTTCTTTTTTTAACTGTACAATGCTTTTACAAGAAACGAAGATTTATTGATTGATGGAGAAAAGCTTAAGACAACAGATACCTACATTTATCTTGGGCAGCAAGATATCAAGTGAGGGTCACATTGATGAAATTAATCGGCATATAAAACTTGGATGCAGAGCTTTTGAAAGAAACAGTGCAATTTTTAAGAGCAGTATGCCATTATGTCTTAAAAGGAAAGTGTTTAATCAAAGCATCCTGCTAGTGCTTATGTATGGAGCAGAGGCATGGACCTTAACTAAAAAAGACATACAAAGACTGCAGACAGCTCAAAGAAGCATGGAGAGAGGCATGCTTGGTGTAACCAGTTAAGATAAGAAAGCCGCCCCGGTGGCGCAGTGGTCTTAAGGCGCTGGCCTCTGATCATTCGTCCGTAAGGGGTCCGGGTTCGAATCCCGGTCAGGCATGGATGTTGTGTTTGTCTTACGGCACTGGCTCTCTCCCTTCCCTGGTACCAGTGACCCTAAATTAGGGAGGGGCAACTGCTTATAGCCCATTGAGTTGCTCACGGTGGTCGTTAAACCTCCAATCAAAAAAAAAAAAAAATAAGAAGGGGAACTTGTGATTAAGGAAAATGACTGGAGTGGACAACATCATGACCAGAGTGAAATCACTGAAATGCTAATGGGCTGGACATGTTGCCAGAAGAACGGACCACCGATGGACAACTGAAATTTTAGACTGGATTTCGAGGGACAGGAAAAGACCCAGAAGAAGACCCCATGGGAGATGATGGATGGAATTCGAAAGTATGCTGGAGTGGCATGGAGGAGACGGGCTCAAGACAGACAATTGTGGAAGAAACTTGGGGAGACCTTCATCCAGCAGTAGATTGATAATGCTTTGATGATGATATATATCATTGTCAACCATTATCAATCCACTTCTGGACGAAGGTCTCAAGTTTCTTCCACAACAGTCTGTCTTGTGCCACATACAAAGACTGCAGACAACTCAAAGAAGCCTTGAGTGGTGCATGCTTGGTGTAACCAGGAGAGATAAGAAAAGGAACTCGTGGATCAGAAAAATGGCAAGAGTGGAAGATCATATTAATTTCAGCATCAAGACATAATGATCAAAGTAAAATCCCTGAAATGGCAATGGGCTGGACATATTGCGAGAAGGTCAGACCGTCGATGGACAACCGAAATTTTAGGCTGGATTCCAAGGGACAGGAAAAGACCCAGAAGAAGACCATGTGAGAGATGGGGGTATGAAATTTGAAAGTATATACACTGCCGGACAATTACTAAGGACGGATGACAATAGCAACGATAGCAACCATAAAATGGAAGGCAGGAAAATGTGGAAATTAGCATAAGTGCGGGATACAGTAAGACGTGTTGTGCGTATGCAAATTTTGGATTGCCGAACTTGTTAGTGACGTCATAGCGCTGATAAGAGGTATGAAGGATTTGACGCATATTGACCGTTGTTGTTCAAACGCAAAGTTGAAAGAGAAAGAATCAATTGACGAATTTGCAATTTTCAGTATGTCTTCCCGACATCACCTAGATGATTTTATGCGTGGCCGTATTATTGGCAAGATTGAAGAAGGGTGAAAAATAACAATGTTGCCAGGGAGTTCGACGTCAGCCACAGTGTTGTTTCAAGGCTTTGGAAATCATTTCAAACAAATGGAGAGTATAGCAAACGTCACGGGGGAGGTCGTGTTCGCAGTACGACACCTGCAGAAGATCGGTACATAGTGCTATCAACAAAAAGACACCGGCGCAGCGCAGCTAGTGAGGTAGCAAATCAGTTTATGGCTGCTACTGGCAAGCGGATCTCCCGAAAAACTGTCGCCAGACGTTTGCATGAAGGAGGACTATACGCCCGCCGTCCTGTTGTGTGGATCCCATTGTCCAGACGTCACCGTACCGCCCGTTTGCAATGGTGCCATCAACATCGCAATTGGACTGCTAACGACTGGTCTGCTGTCCTCTTCTCAGATGAGAGTAGATACAGTCTATCGTCTGATTGTCGACAACTGATCTGGCATGATAGTGGTACTGCATATTGTCCAGCAAACATACAGGAAAGGGACCGATATCCGACATGTAGTGTCATGGTATGGGCTGGCATCGTGATCAATGGCCGTACGTCCCTCTATGTGCTTCCAACTGGGACTATGACTGGCCAACGATACATTAATGATGTTCTGCTACCTCATGTTCGCATGTTCCGTGGTGCTGTCGGTGATAGATTCACTTTCAAGGACAACAACACAACGTGTCATCGAACAGTCGCTGTCCAGGAGCATCTTGAGAGCGAGGATATTCAACGCCTCGTATGGCCAGCACGTTCTCCAGATCTGAATCCCATTGAAAATGTGTGGGATGCTTTTGGGAGGAGTCTTGCTGGTCGCCAATGCTCTCCAATAAACAAGGACACCCTCATCCGTGCACTGACAGAGGAATGGGATAAATTACCCCAACAGCTGCTTGATAATGTTGTGCAAAGCATGACACGACGTGTGGAATCTTGCATCGCCCTCCATGGTGGCCATATCCCATATTGACATCTTACGCCGGAACGCCTGCGGACGGTAATTGCATTTTTTTCACATTTACGTATTCTGCACAAAATGGCCCGTTTGTCCCTTGAACACGTTCCAAAGCCTTCTGGATTTCAGAGCACAATAAATTGTCTTTCTTGTAATGTCCTGGCATTCTGACATTATTTTATTTCATTTGGCATCCAACCACACTTACTTTTTTACGCGCTATATAGCCGTTTATGATCCGTCCTTAGCAATTTTCCAGCAGTGTATATGTATATCATGTTTCTTCCACAATTGTCTGTTTTGAGTTTGTCTACTCCATGTCACTCCAGCATACTTTCGAATTTCGTCCATCCATCTCCCATGGGGTCTTCTTCTGGGTCATTTCCTGTCCCTTGGAATCCAGTCTAAAATTTCGGTTGTCCATTGATGGTCTGTTCTTCTGGCAACATGTCCAGCCCATTGCCATTTCAGGGATTTTACTCTGATCATGTCTTCCACTCTTGTCATTTTTCTGATCCACAAGTTCCTCTTCTTATCCCTCCTGGTTACACCAAGCATGCACCTCTCCATGCGTCTTTGAGTTGTCTGCAGTCTTTGCATGTCTCTTTTAGTTCAGGTCCACATCTCTGCACCATACTTAAGCACTGGAAGGATGCATTGATCAAACACAGTTTTCATTTAAGACACAATTGCATATTGCTCTTGAAAATTATACTGTTTCTTCCAAAGCTCTCCAGGCAAGTTTTATATTTTCCTGAGTATCCAGCTTTTACTTCTACACTCGCTACTATAGGGGAAATATGAAAGTGTCAATGATTTGGTTAACATATATTCAAATACTCTACTGCTGGTATTTGAAAATAGTTAAACTAAGAATCTGAAATGTACCGCAAATACTAGATAGATTGCTTACCTTACTAGAGTTAGGAAAAAGGAATGTTCCATTTTCCTTGAACCAAACTGCCTGTATGAGCATTGTACCCTTTGCTTTACACACTTTTGATGCTTATAAGCTGCCCTGGTGATGCAGTGGTGTAAGCACTGGCTTCTGATCATGGATCTGGGTTTGAATCCCGGTGAGGCATGGATGTTTGTCTTATGGTTACTGGCTCTCTCCCTTACCTGGAACCAGTCTGAGTTGTATAAAAATAAAAAGTATCTGTGTATATACAACCACTGAAACAGAAAACTTGCTGCTAACCCGGGAAGAATGAACCACGATAACAATAGAATTAAGATAATTAAAAAAAAAAAAATTGAAACAAATTATTAGAACATTAGATTCTAATGAGAACAAAATAAGTATGTGACAATTAAATGTGCAGCAATGTGTGCAAAATGGATGGTTATGGTAAAATATTAAAATATTGTGCTATGAACCTCATAAAAACAAGAGACTAATTAAAATAAAGTTTTTATATCCAGAAGAACAGTTCCATTAATGAATCTTCAAAAATTATAAATAGCATTTTCAACAAATTAATTCAAAAATAGTTTACTTACAAAATACATAAAAACAAGATTTTAATTTAATAACTGGCAATTGCAAGAGGAACCTGGCAATAAAATTGAAACTTTCTGCATAAACAAAACTTTTAATACAGTTCTTATACATTGAGAAAAGGCCTCGATACAGACGTTTCTGGCCTTTAGATATGTAAAAACAAAATAAAAATAGAACTAAAAATGGTGAATGGCGCGATTTGTAATAAATTCAAAACTATTGAGCAATGCGAACGAATAGAAGCTCGTATTTGGACCTCTTCATTAGGTGAAATTCCGGAAGCAGAAAAGAAAAATATTGATAATTGGTTAGCTAAAGCAGTGAGAGATAGAAACAAAAAGTTTAAGGAAAAATTGAAGATTAAAGAGAATAAGTGGTTGAATCCAAAGTTAATGTCTACAGCACCTGACCCACAGTTAATACCATCCCCCACTAACAAACATGTCATAGATCTGACGGAAGAAGGAGTAGATGAAAACCTGATTAATCTCCTCAATAAGGGATATAATTATAACCTTTCCTCCGCAACACTTGATAAAAAACGTATACTGATTGATTTAGAAAGCATCTGTAGTAAGGTAGAAAGAGAAGATGAAAATGCAGCAGTTACTTTAAGGAAAGAATTCTCAGACTGCATCTCAAAATTTGTAAAAAAGCCAGTAAAAAGTTGATTACAATTTTAATAGAAATGCCATTGCTGACCTTAAAAAATTCAAAGCCAATGATAAAGTTGTAGCACTGAGAGCAGATAAGAACAAAGTTTTGGTATTGGTAGAAAAAGAGAAGTATTACAATAAAATGGAAGCTGAATTGAGCAAGCCTTATTATGAAGAACTCAATGGTAACCCTATAGATCAAACTGTCAAAAATCTTAAGAAATTAATCAGCTCTTTAAGAAATAAAAAACAGCTTAATGAGCTCTTCAAAAACTTCTCCAAAATCCAGTCAAGAATTCCACAGATCTATGGTACGATAAAAGTTCACAAAGGCCATCCAGTAAGACCTATAATAGACACTAGAAATTCGCCTCTCTCCAACATTAATTATTATTTACTTGGTCACCTCAGAGATATTTTCCCTTCTCCTCCCTACCTACTAAAAATTCCATGCAGCTAAAAGGAAAACTGGACAACTTGCCAGAATTAATTCATCCAGTAATGGCAAGCCTGGATATAGTCTCTATGTATACCAACATTAACCTGGACCTCCTACTGGAATTCATTGCAGATGACCTTGCGGAAAAAATAGTATTCCATAATCACAATAGAGAAATACTACTTGGCGTATATGAACTGCTCCTATTTTCCTTCAAGAATAATTTCTTCCAGTTCGGAAAGAAATATTACAGGCAAACTTCAGGACTTGCAATGGGTTCTCCACTAGCACCTCTGCTAGCAAATTATTATATAAGTAAACTAGAGGCAAAAATCCTTATACAACCCTCCTTGTTTGCTATCTATGTAAGGTACATGGATGATGTCCTAATTATAGTAGATACTGTGGACCAATCTCTACCCTCTCAGATTCTGGCAGAATTTAACTTACTAGAGAATACCTTGCAGTACACCCTGGAACAGGAAGAAGACCATAGCATCAATTACCTAGATTTAACCTTGACCTCAAGAGAGGGGAAAATATTCACTCAGCTTTTTAGAAAACCCACCAACACAGGGAAGATGTTAGACTTCTGCTCATTCCACCCTGATTATATTAAATCTAACATGGCGAGACAATTTTTGGAAAAAATTGAAATCCTGGTCTCTTCAGCTACTCAAAAAGATCTTCACAAAGAAGAATTAAAGGAAATATTGGCAGAAAACAATTACCCCTCCCCATATGTTGAGAAAATATTTAAACAAGTACCAAAAAAAGCAGGAAAAAACCAACTTGAAATTCACCAGCAAAATTACGTACCACAAGGGACTTTTCGAGAAACTGAAAAGGATCAGAGCAAAATATAATATCAGGCTAGCTCCAGATCTTAATAACAAAATAAAGAAATTCCTGCCAGCTTTAAAGCAGAAAGAATTGGACATCCAATTGCAGGAAGGAGTAATTTACTGCATCGACTGTAACTGCGGACTCAGCTATATAGGAGAAACGGGGAGAAGTATTAAGGTCCGAATGAAAGAACACCAAGCAGCTATTAGGAACATTGGGAACAAAACAGGGCTAGACAGACATATACAAGCAAGTGGACACTCCATAAATTGGGACTCAGTGAAAATAATCGCCCACCAGTTAAACTTAGTAAAGAGGAACTAGAAGAAGGGATCGAAATAGCAAGAAGAAGTACCACAATTAACGATAATTGTGGATGGACTCTTCCAATTGAGTGGCAGCAACTACTCCAGTGACATAGTCCTGATGACGAACTAGGCTTTAGTTCGAAAATTTGACAACCAACTTTCATGAAAAATAACCTCTATAAGACCAGTAAAAAAGTTATTCCACAATCACTATGAATAGAGGTGCCATAAATGCATTTACAACTAAAAATAATTTAGAAAATGTGAAAAAATATTGTAAGATCTTCAAGTTAAAATAGAATTAAGTATATTAATTTCAGTATAGCCTTTAGTAAGTGTTTTAATTGCTGTAAACAACATTTTAATTTTTTTTAATCTACAAGCTAAAACTCTCTGCAAAATTCACTAATAATTTGGAAACCATCCGCGTACAGCATATGCCTACATTCTGCTAGTGACCCTAAATTAGGGACGGAAAGCTAAACCTGACCTTGAAGAATTTTTTTTATTAGAAATTATAATTTTGCTTTACACAGCAAAAGTTTTTTTTTTTGCCTTGATATGACTCCCCGAGTTGAACATGAGGCAATCGCCTGAGTCTTACTCCACTGGATCTGCTACTGGGTGAGTCAAAATTAAGACAGTGTTATATAGAAAGTACAAGGTGTCTATAAATGAAGTATACAACTTTGGTATGCTATTAAAAACAATACGATAGAGAAAACTTATTTTAAATGTCATGAGACGTGGCAAGTGTTAAGAGTTTAAGTCAAATGATGTATGGCACTAGGTCTGTCTTTGGATGTACACAAATCTTTAGACCACCATTTTCCAGGGTGGTGGATTGGATGTGGGGGTAGACCACACTGCCACCCCGTTCTCCTGATATTACCCCATGTGATTTTTTTCTTTGGAGCTTTATTAAGGACACCGTGTACAAGAAAAAGGTTAAATCTATGAGCTCAAACAATGTATTACTGTGTAGCCTTTCTCCTTGTTACACCTGACCAGACCTTGATTTTGCTTTTTTAGCAATAGCAACACTTGCTAGTAGCTTTATTTTTTTATTAGCAAATTGCATTATCTACTAGCGGAAGTTTATTAACATTATACAGAAGAAACTTTAACATGTCCTCTTCCATTAATCAGTCATGACAAATTTTGATTTCACCCCTGTAACTGTCCTATTGTAATGCTGAAAATATTACAAATATTTAGATATATAACTCACCTTTTCATGACCTGACAGATTAATTCTAATAATTTAGTTAAAATGCAAATATTTAAGAAACTTTTTTAACTTTATTTGCAGAATTCAAGAACACTATTCAAAATCTTAAGTTATTTTCTGTATGGTTTACTGTCTGGGTTTCGGGTCTTTTCATCATACCACTTTAAAACAGCAGGCCCGGGGTCAAACTTGTCTTTGGACGGACCTTCAACCTCAATACTCATGAGAGTATTCAATGTTTTTAAGTTTAAACTGCCCCTCCAATCATCCTGGATTCTGTTCATGAAACTGAACCCAACCTCACATGCAGAAGCAGATAAGGGAAATATACTGGATATTTCTACTAGTGCCAAAATGTTTTTATAATGTTTGTACTTTTCAAGAAACATTCGTTTCTAGAAAGCCGTTGCTTTTTGTATGCATTCAAAATATTCCACACTAGCAATGCAGTGGAGCTTTACCTTTACAGTTCATACTAAAACATTCAAAATTTTTCCATTAGCAACTTTTTCCAGAACCACTTTTTATCACTAGCAAAATGCATTTGCTTGCTAGCAATCACCAGTCAAAATCGAGCCCTGCACTTGACATTCTGCATTTGTACGTGGGTGGAACTGGACTATCATTTAGATATCCTGCGAGCAACCAATGGGACACACATGGAAACCTGACAATTTTAAAAACAACTCACTGTTACCATGTGTTTTGATGTTAAAAGTAAGTTATTGGCTTTTTTTTTTTTTCAATAGCATACTGAAGTTGTATACTTTATTTATGGTTCCCTGTATTTCAGTGTTTTCTCTGTAAAGTAAGGCAATTTCCTTTGTAAAAGTCACAATTCACGTGATGCTCCTCTTTGAAATCTTCACTGGTGGAAATGGAAAGAAATGTTCAATAGAAACCTCTTGGCATTTCTTTTTATATTTAAAAATTTTGGAATGAAGCTACTCGAATGTGCTGCCTATTTAAAGTTCATGAACTAATCAGTTTTCTTCAAGGATGAAGAAACTGAGTTCATAGGATCACATGAATACAGTTATTAACTGTATGATAGGTCAAAGAAGCTTGATGGCTAACTCGTTCATAAAGCTCTTGAAAATTTTTATTAACTTTTTGGCGATGGTAGGGGATGTAGCATATGAATTTTAAAAGGGATTATACCAAGTGGATGGGGGTAATTGATACTTTGGTTAGCTTCAGATTTTTTGATTGATATCAGAGCTTGAAAAATATCTGAAAAGATACATGCCCAGCTGGGCATGTGCAGAAGTTATTTATTTACCTGCCCAGAAAAATTGACCTTTTTAAGATAACAAATGAGAACCCTCATTTTTTTTTTTTTTTATAAATTAAAAGTAAGGAACTTTTTTTTTTCCTACAAGTTTCACATTTTTGTTTTAAAGGTCTGCATTCAAAATATTTAAATCACAAAAGTGTGTATCTTAAGTTTTAAGATGGTGACGCTAAAATTGGTATGAAATAATATGAGGAAATTGATACTTGAGAAATTTAGTGATTTGGTCATGTTCCTTTGATCAAAGTTTTTGCCCTTTGTTACTAAACACCAGAGGCTAGTTCTGTCAGAGGCATTCATCCCATTGTTGGTTATAAACAAAACTTAAAGCAAAGCCACATAAGTCAATGAAGGAAGAAATATTCTTCATAATACATAGAAAATCAACAGAATATTCAAAGCAAACTGAATTTGCTTGTACCACTTACTGGTCATCAGAGTTGTATAAAAATAAAGTGTATCTGTGTACACAACCACTGAAGCAAAAAACTTTCTGCAAACCCGAGAAGCACGAACCACGGCAAAAATAATTTAAAGCAAAATTAATAAAACATTAAATAATTATTAGAACATTAAATATTCCAATGAAGACAAAATAAGTACAACTGAATGTGCAGCAATGTGTGTGAAATATACCTTTATGGTAAAATAATAAAATATTGGACTATGAACCTCATAAAAACAAGACTAATTAAGGAAAGTTTTTATATCTAGAAAAACAGTTCCATCAATAATGAACCTTCAAAAATTATAAGTAGCATTTTCAACAATTTAATTCAAAAATACTTGATTTACAAAATACATAAGGAAAATATCTTAAATTTTTCCTGTGTTAAAGAAATTTTTGATACAGTTCCTATACTTTGAGTACAGGCCTTGTTAAAATCTAGAAGCCAGAATCCTCTGTAAAAACAAAAGAACTCAGAAGATGTGAAAAATAATTGAACAGGGTTCCCACTCAACAGGGAAAACCTGGAATTCTCAGGGAATTTGAAAATGGTTCCAAAAATCAGGGAAAACTCAGGGAAAATTACCCTTTTTTGTAAAAATCAGGGAAAACTCAGGGGAAATAATCCCTTTTTTTTTGTAAAAATCAATGGGTACTTTATTTTGCAAAAAAAAAAAAAAAAAAAAAAAAACTTATTTTTCAAGATTTCAAACTTTTGCTTGCAATTACTGCTTGCCTAGAATTTGGTAGATCTTACTTTCAGTTATATTAAGTATTTCCTTTATTCTCTAAAAAAAGATGCAAAATTAAATTTTAAAAATTGCCAGTTATTAAGCTTTTGTTCAATTTCTGCAGGCAGTTGTTATAACATGGAACAATTGGCTCCTGCTTGAAGAAACACTTCACAAGAGAACCAACCAAATGATGGATCAAAGTCCTTTGTCTGTTGGTTCTCTTGAAACATGTTTCTTTGAATAGAGCCATTCCATCATTAAGCTTAACTGCATTGTGTTATAGAAAAACTGAAACTATTCAACTGACAGATTTTTTCATACATATGACCTGTTTCATGGGAATGTATTTACAAATTCCTTGTGGGTAGTATTCACAAAAGTTCACGGAACTCTGGTACAGAAAATAATGTGCACAGTTAGTTGTTATTAATGAAAAACAGGGAATTTTATAAAGACAAATTATGTAAATAATTTACAAGTGTGTGCTTTGGTGAAAAGCAAAATGAATGGAATGAAATGTAACAATTCTTTGCAACATGCCACTCTGGAAAATTTTAAAAACCACCTGGAAAAGTCAGGGAATTTTTTTTATTACTTTTGAGTGGGAACCCAGTTGAAGGTTCTTCAATTTAAAATAGAATTAAGTACATTAATCTGAATAAAGCCTTTAGTAAATGCATTAATTGCTGTAAATAACATTTTTTTAATCTACAAACAAAAACTATCTGCAAAATCTGCTAATAATTTGAAAACTATCCGTGTACAGTGTACGCATGTACGTCTACATGCTGGTACTCTGCTGGTCATCCATGTAACACTTCTCAGAAAATTTGCAAATTCAGTTTGCTTTGAAAAAACTACATAAGGTTCCAATATCTGGATCTAGAGCATAATATAAGTGATATTCTTCTGTCCTTGGCACTCCGTAACAATAATACAACTTCCGGTGATCAGCAGTGAAATTAAACACGACGTGCGATAACTGTCTTTTTTTTTTTCTTGTAGTAGGGAATTCTATTCTAAACTTTATTTTTAATCTGTAAATCAAACTCATCTTTGTATGTGGCTTCCTAGATTATAACATTCAAACTAGTTAACTTTTTTTTATGGGGTTTACCTAGGTAAAGTCTCAAATTTCTGCAAATTTTTGGAGAGAACTCAGACTCTCCTTCATCAAGCAGTCATTCATTCAATCTCCATCACTGTCTTCGGTTGTGGTTTACGAAGACAGTGAAAAACTGTAACCGAGGACAGTGACCGAGATTGAACGAATGACTGCCTGACAGAGGAAAGGAGTTCTCTCCAAAAATTTGCAGAAATGTTTAGACTTAAACTAGTTAACTTTTTTTTATGGGATTTATCTAGGTAATTTTTAAATTTAGTTGCCCGGACTGGACAACTAGGTTTTGTTTTTACTTGACCAGGCCAATAATTTAGATGCCCTGGGCATCTGGGCATGGCATTTTTAAAGCCCTGGATATGTTTATAAAACAATTTAGGGAACATTGACAGAATGCTCTGGTCAATCGGCTCCAGAATTCTTGAACATTAAGAGATATTGAGTAAGGTCTCCATGCCGTTCCATTTTCACTGTTTAAAATGCCACAATTTCATTGGACTGGTGGAACACCAAGAGCATAGCGTCATCCATCGACAAAATTGCCTCGTGATGCAAAGAAAGCAGTGGAATGTGTACACTTAACATTAGCATCTGTAATTTAGATGCACACTGCAGTGTCTCAATTCAGGAAACCTCAAGCAAGGCAATGAGACGCCATGTGAACTCTTGCCATTAAATCCTATGTGATCTAGGGAGGTGTTCATCAGAGGTTCTAATTGTAAATTCAAATTTCTAATTAATTAGACAAGGAGATACACAATCTAACCAGAACTATTTGTGAGCACAATGGAAGAATTGTTTCAGTAGCTTGCTGGAGAAAACTGATGATGAGAATTTGACCAACTTTCAGTTTGCAGATAATGTGGTTCTTCGGACCAAAGACTTGGAAAGAATTGGGATAGTACTCTGGTACTCTTTGTTGATCATTTATGCTATGCATGGCCAAGATCTTTTTGAATGGGAAATAATTCGAGAGTAGACATTTATTTATGTACAACAAGTGCGTTGCATTTATTTGTGTCGCCAACAACCACACCAAGACAGTTTGGTACATACTAATGGAATTAAATCATAACAATGAAGTTTAATTTCTGACATTAAACATTACTTAGGTAGGTGGGTTAATATATAGTCATAAAACCAATGAAAGAAGATACATTGTATCATAAACATTTACTAAACTATGGTGGCAGCAATAGTAAGTATATTTAGTGTTTCAAAAACAATATTATTATATATTTAGATTTAGGCATATGTAAGAAATAACACTGATGAAATGCAATGTAGCTAAGAAAGTCCATCTGCAGATACACAAACTAAAATCTGACCTCAAGATAGAAAGAAAAGCTGAGTTGCAAGCGTGCTAGAGAGGAAGATTGGTAACTTTTGGTCTAGGATATCTACAGGTTACACCCCATCATGTTATACATAATTTTAAACACTTAATGAAATTATAGAGGATAAATTTATTAAGGTACATTACCTCTCAAATTTTCAATCTATACACTAGATCATCTGGAGTTCCTGCGTCTTCCTACTTCCACAGGTCTGGCGACCAAGCCAGGTTGATTTGCCATCCAGCATGGTCATTGATGTTGCCACCTTGCATCTTGTAAATTTCCAGGGATTCCTCTAATTTCCGGATAATTACGTGGGATTTTTGATCACATGTAAGGAGTCCCATTCCCATTTTGTGGCTTGTATGTTGTATGTGTCTGTCGAATCCTGTTTTATTTGAAATGTTCCTTATTGCTGCTTTGTGTTCATTATACTGGTGGTTCACCTTCGTCCCATTTCTCCTATGTATGGTAAACCTCATGAACATTCGATTTTATAAATGACTCCTTCCTGGAGTAAGTATTTTCTTCTGTGTTTAGGGATGGTAAGTAACAGCAGGTCTCTCCCCCCCCCCATCAGTGTGAGCTCAAGAGGAAGGGAAATTTCACTACAACACTTTTCTACTGTCAGGAAAATTGCATAGCTTCAAAATGTGTTTTTGTAGTGATGTCTATCACATTTAACATCAGGTTCTCATAAAATTTATGCAGATTGCAATGAGATGAAATAATGTTTGGTGATAATTTAGTAAAATATATTGAGTAACAATTAAATGAACTATTATATTGCATCACTTCATGGGGCAGCATTGAAAAATCAGATTTCAAAAATGGTTTTGACTATTCTGTTACCCATTTTCATTAAATCAAAATTTTTTAATTAGGATTTACATGACTACTGTTGGGGGAAAGGTACATAGCATCAATAAAATGAGCTACATTAAGTGATATGGTGTGCTGGGTTCTGACCATTCATCGAAAGTGGGTCCAGGTTTGAATCTCAAATGAGGTATGTCAGATGTGTTTGTCCGGTGATGCTGGTGACTCCTTTTCCTGGAACAAGTGGCTCTAAGTCGAATACAGATGACTGTCTATAGCCCTCAGAGTTATTTATGGTGGTTGTCAAACCCTAGAATGACAAAATAAAATGCATGCCTTAACTTTTTGCAGATTCACTTGAAAATAAAAAACTAGGACAAGCCGCCAACGGTAACCGATAACTCAGGTACAGTTGGCAAGTTTTAAGTGAAGCTATTGCAAAATCTAAGTTCATTAAGGTGTCTGTTATAACAAATTCTAAAAAAACAAACTCATAAAATGTATGACTTCCAGAACAAAAGTACGAAACATTCTAAAAAAGAAATGCCTAAAATTTATCGTGAACTACTTTCCTTCGCGCCTTCACGTTGGTTGTGATCAGGTTGCATGTAAACAAAGCGGAAAGGCACACTCAGATCAGAAATGGGAACCACGTTTTTCATTTTGTATCGTGAAAGACAGACACACGTATACACAAACTTCCTTTTTATTATACATTAAGCAACTGTTGAGCTAACAGATGCAGTCTTTCCATTTCTTAGTTTTTCAATTCAAACTATTTTTTTTAAATTAATGTTAGTGAGCCGACTTTCGTGAAAGGTTCAAGTAAAAGGCCATCTTGTTTTAATTGAAATTCCTCAATGACACGAAATTTCGGGAATCGAAAGGCGTCGAAACCTGGCCATGGACGATGTTCAGTCGCATGCTAAAAAACACTGATCGCATGTGTCATGTTGTACCTATGCCTGAACAACTAATTGTCCCGAGTCTCTTATAGAGCGGATTTTTCAATTATTATTAAAATTGGTCAGTTTTTTAATGGTCATTATTTTGTATATGACACGACCAATCACTATACCAACCCCATGTCACTCACCATGTCCTTCCTTTTCTCTGTGGCAAGTGTCACTGCGATCGACTGAAGATCTTTGGAGGAGATAGGGAACAAACAACCCCTTCACAAAACCCAGAAACCCCCCTAAAAATGCAAGTTTTTGGATCAATATTCCTCAATGACACAATTTTGGAATCGGGTGTCAAAACCTGACCATGGACGATTTTGGTGATCAGATGTGTCATGTCGTAGCTATGCCCGAACAACTAATTGTCTCGAGTTTCGTAAAGAGTGCTCCGCTTGGCCTTCGCTCAATGATGCTCAATTGTAGGCTAACACCAAGAATTCTTACCCTGGAAGCTGAAGAGATGGAAACAGTGAATTCTTAAATTCATTTAAGACAACTTATCCAAATCTACCAAATTGTGCATAGTGAAATTAAGAGAAGGATACACCTTGTTTGGATGGCATTTAGAGAAGTGTTTTTGAAGGAACATTTTCACTTTGCTTGAAACCGTTAGATCAGTTGTGAAACCCAAATTTTTTGGTGGTGTCCCTGTAACCCACATTCTTCTGCTCCAGAGCTGAATGCTTTCCCAGCTACCGCTGTCAAGAGCTTATCACTTCTGCTTGTTGTCTTGACATGTGCGTCACCTCTGTAGTATGCCGCATCTACCCCACACCCCAAGGTCGAGAAAGGGCTTACACCGTTTGGGGACTGGATTTCATCTTTTAGAAACTTTGAAAACTTGAAATTAAGCAGAAGTTTTTCCCATAGTCAATTTAATTTTTTTCTCACCTTATTTCTTCTGCCCAGTATTGTTAAATATCATTTTATTCCATAAATATTATTTGTATTTCAGCATGAAATGGAGGAGAAATTTCGGAAGTCGGACAGAGTGGAATTTCGCTTGTAATTGTACCTGCACAATGTCATCTCTATCCTGTATTTTTAAATGTCCCAGTAATTTTATATTTTGAAAACAGTTGTTCTCCAGTTTAATATTTACATAAATGTTTCATCTTGCTCATGCTGCATTATATTTACACTGTTTCGCCATGTGTTCCGATGTTTCACCTGTTTTTTTTTCTGTCTGTCTGTATGTATGTATGTATTTTTTTAATTAGATCACTGGTAGTGTCACAGATATAATTCAGTTTGTCAAAGTGGATATGCACCACAATGTGTGGTACAAAATCAGGACATAGAAGTGGTAACCGAATGATTATCACGTGACCAAAAAAAGAAAAAAAAAAAGATAAGGAGTAATTACTGATGGTGACAGAAGGGCAGTAGATGAGGAAAAAACAGGTTGAAAAATTTGGTGGACTTGAATTGATCATGGCTGAGGAAGTTACTTGCTCAATCTTCAATTATCACTTCAGGGGTCAAAAAAATCGGATAGTCTGATGCTCAGGACTATCGATTTTTATGCTCAGCCTACAGCAAAAGATTTTTATCACCCTAGACTACTGTGTAAAGTTCGTTTTACCAAAGCTGTGGTGCTTAAGCTGGTATCTTCTCATATATTTTACATACTTTTTTTTTATGAGGTATACATACCACTGGTGAACCTTACACCTTTTTGATGTTTAACATTACCATTTCTGGAACCACATCTGCTGTGGTGTGAGTGTTGTGAGATGGTTAGGAGAAAAAGATACATTGATCAAGTTTGCATGTGCTTTCTATTTCTAGTGTTGATGTTATCAACAAATAGTTCTTGAAGTTAGATGTGCATAGTCTATCAGTAGGGCAGATGAGTGTTTTGTCTGCATGTCATAATTTGTATAATCAACATTTCTTAAATTCGAACCTCATCCTAGTAATTTGCTTGGGATCAGATGAAACCGAGTTGGGACTAATGAATTCTCATTCTAGATATTAGCCCGGGACTGAATGGGCAAAAAATAATTTTGGACCTCTGCACTTATGGCATACTTCAAAGTGAGAGAGAGAGAGAGAGAGGGAAAAAAAAAAAGGCTCTACAGTCGCCAGGGCCTAATGTTCTAGTTATGCAGTGAATTACAAAAAAGTATTTTGGCAATGTAAGGACATTGAGTGAAAATACAGTTTACTTTCTTGCTGAGCAGTATTATGAAATGCAACATGACCTGAATTTTGTGGAAGTTGACAATATTTGTTCCTCATTTCATTTGATACCTGCTAGTGTTATTTTTGAAACTGTAAATATCTAATTGAGAATCTTGTTCATTTTTAGTCCATGCTTCATTCGCATTTAATGTTTCCATGCTAAAACTGAACTTTCTTTTAAGTGAACTCTGAAACCTAGTATTGATTTATTAAAAAGTGATTTCTCCTACATTTACAACTTTTAAGTTCGACTGATGCTGATTGTTAGTAACTTTTGAAATCCAAAGAGTAGAGTTGAGAACCGTCTAGGCACGTTAAAATTTATTCACTAAAATACACTAGCGCTTTCAAAGCCTTAAAGTGGCTTCTTCATCAGGTGTAGTAAAAAGTTAAAAGTTAAACACTCTTCACAAAATGATTCCACAAGGTTAGACGACAAGCAACACACCTTTCGTAATGGTAGAGTGTAGGTGCACTGAGGCATCTTGGGTAGCTCAAAACATCTGTTGGTGAGGATGTCAGCTAAAAAGAGCAGGTACGTTTTTGGTGAAGATAAGAGAACTAACGCAGTTCAAGGTCATGGTTTTGGTTCGGACTGTCAACAACTCACGAAAAATACTCTACTCTTCACTAACAAGGTGTCCCCAAGGGTAGAAAAGTACCCCCCTGTTATACTGACAACGAAAACATTGTTATATACCAATTATGTAGAAAGTAGTAAAACTATGCTAGTAATCCAATTTGCTGGTGTAGGATTATACAGGGTCCAAAGGAAAGCCTATATCCACCCCTGTCATGGCTGAAGGAACGGTCCCAGACTATAAACATTTGGTCTGTCTCTTGTAAAGTGGAAATGACCGATCAATCAAAAGTGTTGCAGTGCCCCTAGTGATGAAGTGTGAAAGCTAGCATATCTAATTCGGCAACGAAGCAAGATAGAAGCAAAAGGTATATGAAGTTGTAGAGCATCTTCAAATTATGAAGAATCGACCCAAAGAAACTGAAGAAGGCGCAAGAATAACCAGTTAGACATCAGCAAAAGCTAGCTCAGCCCAACCATGCCCCATCCAGTGGAACAGCGGTGAGCGACACACGAGAGTATGCAAATACGATAGTGACGTACGATCCTGCGGGAGATAAAAGGCAGCCTGTGCTGAAGGGGATAAGTGCTTTGTCACAGAGCCTCTGATGGTGTGCTACACGTCCAAGCTGTATTGCGAGATGGTCATTATGTATGTTGAGTGTCATGGGAATGCCAGAGAGGCAGTGAGGTGGTGTGCCCAGTGTTTTCTGTCTGGTCGACGTCCAGTGCATAAGACTACATCTGACACAGTGTTCCGTCTCGGAGAGATGGGTAGTGTAGCACCGCGACCTCAATCCGGCAAACCGAGAAGGTCTGGTATTTGAGTGACACCAGAGGCGGTCCTGGGATGCGCTCTTTCCAATCCATGCCTGAGCACAGCGGAGATGAGCGCGACACGTAGATACACCCCTCAGCGTGTGTGGCAACGGTTAAATGAGCATGGGGCTCATCCGTACCATCAGTTACTTCTGCAAGCGTTGATTCCTGGTGACGAAGCATGGAGGTACAAATTTTGTAATTTTATGATGAACAGCTTGCAGGGGAATCCCTCCTTTTTGGGTGACATACTTTGGACCGATGAGTCGCTGTTTACACGTGATGGAATCGTCAATACCCAGGATACGCATTACTGGGCCCTGGACTGCCCTAACATTGCACTCGCCGCACGACACCAAGTACGTTGGTCTAACAACATCTGGTGCAGGTTATGGTGAACCCGAATTGTCAGACCTATCTTCTATGATGGTCCTTTAATGAGTGAACGATACCTGCACCTGTTACATAACACCATATGTGACTGGTACGATGATCTGTCTATTAGCGATGCATGCCGTGTTTGGTTCCAACGTGATGGGGCACCTCCACATAAAGCTGGAAACTGCTGTGTGCAGCTTGCCAACATGTTCGGGCAACAAATAATCGGGTAGGGTGGTCCTGTAGAATGGCCGTCGTGTTCATCGAACTTTACCTTTATCGACTTCTTCCTCTGTGGATACTGAAAGGACCAGGTGTATATTACAGCGTCTACAAGCTTGGACGATTTAAAACAGCATATCATGAGTGCTTGTAACACTGGTACCAGCAATGCTAGTTACAGTACACAGTAATGTACTGTCTCGCATTCAGATGTGCATCGCCGCTGATGGCGGACATTTTGAACAATATCTCTAATAGCTTCCGGAGCTTCGGGTTGTTTTACGTCGCATGTATGTCAGCTACTCGCCTGTAACCACTTTTTGTGTCTATTAAATGCATCTGTAACCATTCATATCCTATGACGTCGAACTGGTTATTCTTGCGTGTTCTTCAGTTTCTTTGTGTCGATTCTTCGTAATTCGATGATGATCTACAACTTCGTAATTGACCTTTTGCGTCTTATCTTGCTTCGTTGCCGAGCTAGATTTGCTAATTTCCACACTTCACCACTAGGGGCATTGCAGTAGCTTTTAATCTATCGGGCATGTCCACTTTACTCGAGACAGAAGGTTTATAGTCAGAGACCGTTCCTTCAGCCATGACGGGTGCATATAGACTTTCCTTTCCAAGACCCTGTATATTGGGGAATGATTGTTTATTCTTACACCAATAAATCAGATTACTAGCATAGTTTTACTATTTTCTACATAGTGAGTGTATAGTAATTTTTCTTGTGTAGTGTGTCAGTATAATAATTTTTCTTGTGTAGTGTGTCAGTATAGTCATTTTTATTAGTTGTGTAGTGATAGTTGTGTTGATCACTCAGTGAGGGATCAATACAACTATTGAATTTATTGAATGTAGAAAGAAAAATTTTAATAAATATTGATGTTAGTTTTTCTTCAAATTAGAAAGCACATAAGAACTTTCTTTTTAAAAAAATGACTGATATTTTGAAAAAATTCAGCAATGACTCTTTTGCCTATATATCTGTATGAGTCAATAATAGCAATTTTTGATTTTTGATAAGCTGTCATTACATTCGTTCAACATGAGCCATGGATATTTCTTTCAGTTGATTGATGTTTAGTAGAGAGTTAAATTATTTTTCTTTCAACACTACTTTTCATGTAATTAAATAAACTAGCTTTTTTTTGTGTGTTTGTGTACTATGTGTATTATGAGTGATAAGGGTGACTATTAGTTTACAGATTCGAAGAAACTATGACAGCCATTTTCTCTTTACTGTCTGAAAGAAAAGCATTTATTTAATGAGATCAGTAAGTGGTGCACTACGTTCAATTACCAGACAATCTGAGTCATCCAGACTAGCTGGTAACTCTTGCCATTCACAGGTGAAAAAGCTGTGACTGAAAATGTTATCTAGCTAATATAGGTCTGAATTAAAATAAATATTTCATTTGTTAAATTGGTGGTAATTTTATTATTTTGTTTTTATAAATCTCTTAAAAAGGGTATTTTTGAAGGGGGGGGGGTGTTGGAATGTCTTGCCGGGAAGTTTCCTGAAGGTTTAGGCTTGCCGCAAATACTTCAGGTCAATCCATATGAAGTGGTCCAATGCTTGTTGCTTGACCATTTAATTTTTTTTTATATTTTGCATGCTGTTGACCTTATATGTTGACAGTTCAAAACTACTATTGTTTAATTTTTATTCACATTGCTTTCAACATGGTGGCCATTTTTGTATCTTGGCGTATGGCATTTTTGGCATATGTGAGGGTTAGCGGTAACTTCATAATCTCAGCTGTGGTAAGTCCTAGGACAAAATTCCAAATATTGTTATGTTAAGCACATTGTAAGGTACTGTTTTGTCAAGTATACTATGCTTCTAAAAATATTCCTTCACCATAAATTTTTTATTCAAAGTTTAATATCAAAATCGCTAAAAATGTCATTTTCGGGGTGGTTATTAAGGGGGAAGGCAATTTATTTAAGATTTGAATTTTTTTGGAATTACATATATACAAACAGTCTCAGTTAAAAATTACTTGAAACTTGAGAGTTGCATACTTTTTTTCTACATGGCAGTAAAAATGTACTTTTTCAAAAAATTGCCAATTTTAGAGTTTAATATCTCTGGTGGGCAGTTATTTAAAAATCTGAAATTTATACACATTAAAGGTACCCTATTATAAGCAACATTAAGTAAAATTTTGAGTTTGAGATTTAAGTGGTTTAAGAGATACAGCCTTGCAAAAGTCATAAAGCATCCGTAATGATGATGATGATTATAGGTTTTCATTTTAAAATGATTCATAGGGCTTGATGGGAGACAGCAGCATAAAAACAAAAGAAAATTATTATTTCCAGGAAGTTTGGAGAGTACTGTATTATGATTGCGCAGTTACAGACAGCATGGGTGAAAGTTTTCCTTCATTTTTTTTTTTAATGCATCAAAATTGCAGGTATTCCAGTTTAAAAGTAGAAAACACATTTACAACTAGTGCATGGCTATGTCCACATCATATTCCCCCTACTCTTTGCCTTATGGCGACGCCTTGAGCTTGAGCATTCCGGGCGATCGCGAATCCTAGTTCGGAAGCTTGTGGTGGACCCCCTTTAATGAAAATAAAAATGCGAAATTTTTTAAAATTAAGTCTGAATTTTTGTCTTAAGGTAAAAGGATACAGATTTCTTAATAAAAAAAAAAACCCCATTAGGTGTAACTTAAAAAGATATTGGTGGATTTGGGCAAAATTTGGGGAATCCATTTTTCTTAGCCAATCATTGTCTTAAAAAAATTTGCATAATTTTCTAAAATCTTCTCAAAAAATTTAAGCAAATTATGCAAAAAGAATATTTTAAACAAAATGAACTGCAGCCTAGAGCTTTTCCCTGGTAAATCATTGTGTCCTACCTGTTACAAAAATAATTTTTGCAATTAGAAAATGTCGAAAAAGAGGAAGAGTTTATTGCTTCTACTGAGCATTTACCAAATGTAGACTCTGCTTGTGCTCTACTAAGGATTTCACCATCTAAAATAAGAAAATTAACCTCAGAAAGAAGATTGTAGGCCTAAAGCAAAGACAGAAAACATTTCAAATTCATTGAAAGAAAATTGAGATTTCCTTTGATACGGTAATAGAAGAGCCTGAAGGAAATGTGGATACAGTAGGCGAGTTAGAGAAATTAATAACAGAACTGAAGGAGAAGTGTGCTGTAATAGACAAAGGAGAGAGGGTAAAAATAATTAGCTTACCACCTAGTTCTTGGACTCAAAAAAGAATAAATACTGAGTTTAGCGTATCAGATTGTCTAGTAAAACTGACAAGAGATCTAGTTAAAGATTCAAAGCGAAAAATCCAAATTGGAAGATCAAAATTCATAGAATTTAGATCTAAGTGGTGTCATTGCTGGATCCTCAGGAACTCATACTGTTGTTTGTTTGTACCATCAAAATGTTAAGCTCATAATTGATGGGGCAAAACTTAGCATTAATAAAAAGGACCTTCTTGACATGCTTGTTTGTGACCTGAATAGTTACAGCTGTATGATGGGCAAATGTGTTAAATGTCTAGGAAGGAAGCCCTCCAAGATTTGATGCAAGAATTTGAAAATACTGATACCATGCCAGACAATATACTAGTCTTTAAACAGTGGACCATTACAGGTCGGGCTGAAATGATCACTGTTGTTCAACCGATAAGACTTTTTTCCGTCCCTCACTGAAAAGCTTGTTTTACTTAAGACTCGCCAGTTTACAGCAAAAGCACAAACTCAGTTCCTGAAAGAAAAGTAGAACTCAATGAAACTGAATGTATTATTCTTGCAGACATTGCAGAAAACTTTACTTTTGTAATTCAAGATGAGATCTAAAGTTATCACACTGGGTAAACCAGCAAGCAACTGTTCATCCATTTGTGTGGTATTACAAACAAAAAGGCAAATTTCTCAGCCAATGCATTTGTGTGATTAGTAATAACTTGGACCAAAACATGGTTGCAGTGCACATGTTCCAAACACACTTGCTGGCACACATTAAGCAAATTGTCCCCAGTGTTAACAAATAATTTATACTTTTTGGATGTAACATCAGGCCAATATAAATACAAGGATTTTATTAACCTATGCCACTGCAAGAAAGATTTTGGTTTTGATGCTGAATGGATTTCTTTGCATCATCACATGGAAAGAATGCATAGGATGGTGTTGGTGTAACAACAAAGTGAGAGGTGACTAATGCGAGTCTACAAAAGCCTCTGAATAATTACTTTATTACCCCTGAACATATGCATGACATTTGCAAGAAAAATATAAAAGGGTTCACATGCATTCAAGTTAAAGATGAAGAAATACTTACTCAAGAAGAAGATTTGATAAAGAGATTTGACAACTGCCAGTGACTTCCTGGGACACGGGCATTTCATCGCTTTGTTCCAAATTTGGAAAGTAGTATGAGATGCTATTTAACATCTAATTCAAAAGAATATGAGGATCTTCCTATAATGAAAGCTGTCTCACTAACTCTTAGGAACAATGACATCATCACCTGTGTGTACGAGGAACAGAGGTGGCTGGGAGTAATTGTGGACATCAATTTAGATAACAAAGATATATTTTTGAAGTTCTATCACTCAGCTGGACCTAGAACTTTATTCAAAATGTCACGTGAGGACAAAGAATGGGTACCACTGACAAATGTACTAAGAAGCTCAGCCCCCTTAGAACTATCCACAGGAACTGGATGTTCATATAATATCAGCATCACTCTGTGAAGAAATTTTATTGTTGTAAAACAAGCATACAAAGTAAAATAAGACTAGTATTTTACGGCTTCACTTGTTCTAAATTGCTAACTATATAAGCATTGTGATTCCGTCTGAACTATTTGAAAAATTAACATAATTACAAGTGCATTTAACACCTATGCCCCCATTTTTTAAATTTTAATTAAGGCTGTTAAACAATTAAAATTCATCATTATATTATTTATCAATTATGATTATGCCTGTTTGCATTCCAAAGCGTAATTTACATTATAAATACCAACAAATATGTGTGAAGATGAGTAATAAATATGATTTATTCAATAAATTTTACTTTTTCAGGGCTGTATCTCTTAAACCACTTGAATCTTAAACTCAAAATTTTACTTAAAGTTACTTATAATAGAGTACCTTTTAATGTGTGTAAATTTCAGATTTTTAAATAACTGCCCACCAGAGATAGTAAACTCTAAAATTGGCAATTTTTTGAAAAAGTAAATTTTTACTGCCATGTAGAAAAAAAGTATGCAACTCTCAAGTTTCAAGTAATTTTTAACTGAGACTATTTGTATATATGTACTTCCAAAAAAAATTTCAAATCTTAAATAAATTGCCTTCCCCTTAATAACCACCCCAAAAATGACATTTTTAGCAATTTTGATACAAAACTTTGAATAAAAAATTTATGGTGAAGGAATATTTTTAGAAGCATAGTATACTTGACAAAATAGTACCTTACAATGTGCTTAACATAACAATATTTGAAATTTTGTCCTAGGACTTACCACAGCTGAGATAATGAAGTTACCGCTAACCCTCACATATGCCAAAAATGCCATACGCCAAGATAAAAAATGGCCACCATGTTGAAAGCAATGTGAATAAAAAATAAAACAATAGTGGTTTTGAACTGTCAACATATAAGGTCAACAGCATGCAAAATATAAAAATTTTTAAAAATGGTCAAGCAACAAATGTTTTTTTTGGACCACTTGATATGGATTTGACCCTTCATTAAGAAAAGATAATTAATATCTTATTTGTGCAACACACTGGCTTACGACAGGTCAGCAACACCGCACTCAAGCCACATGAGTCAAGGATGACTTCATGAAAGGAATGAAGCAGGAATTGAGAGAGAAACAAGGAGAAAGAATAAATCTTACTATGGTAATATTGTAATGACTGCTAATTAATGCCTTGTTTTTGTTTAGTGCAGAAAGTCATTTTTTTTTTTTGTGGTTTGCCGGCGAATTGCCAAGCGACGATACCACCTGGTTTTCAGCTACGTCTGTGGGGAAAAGCTTTTTCGAACAGGAGAGCTAAGATTGTTTACACATTTTGGCAAAAACCCATTAGAGTGGCTCTTTTGATCTAGAATTTCATAGTATAGACCATGTGGTTCATCATAAATGCATCCCAGCAAAAGTGATGCAAAGAAAAATAACACTAGTCCTCCCATGGCATTTCATGACGAAGGCAGTCATGTTATTAATAAGGTTTACCAGTAAACATTTCAACATAGATAACCTTCCTCTGTGGTTAACATAGGCCTACGAAAAGCATAACCTTCGGTTTCCAGGACACAGTAAATTTTTGAGGCTTACTTCAGGGAAAAAACAGCATCCACGATGCCGGGGAAATACAGTAATCATGTGATTAAATATTTGAATTTATATTCAGCCAGCTAAACACACCAGACAAAAAAATTAGCCACCCCTGTCAGAACTTACCTAATAGTGGGTGATGGCACCTCTTGTTGTGATAACAGCATGAATCCGGTGTTGTAGAGACTAGTGAGAGAGGCCACGAGGTTGTAGATGTATTGAACATTGATTTGCAGCCACTCGTGTGTAAATGGGTCCCAAAGTTCTGCCAAAGTATGTGGGTGTCTGTTCTGGTGTTTCACCAAATGATCCCACAGATTTTCAATGGGATTTAAATCTGGGAATTTGGCGGGCCAGTCGAGGCGAGACAGTGTTGCTGATTATTTGTCGTGCCACTCAGACACAGTTTCAGCCCTGCGCACACTGCAGCTGCCATCTTGGAAGACAGGATGGGTAATGTGATGCTGCTCCTGAAGATAAAGGGCAACACTTCATCATTCGGAATGCGGAGGTATGCATGCTGGTTCAAATTCATCGTCACTGCAACGAGAGGGCCCATTTCGTTGCACGAAAAACATACCCAAAACATCACAGAACACCCTCCAGCTTGAACAACACCTTCAACAGAATCAGGATTAAAGGCTTCATTGGGCCTGCAATGCACTAGTCACTTCTCATCATTGGAATACAAACAAAAACGAGACTCATCAAACCAAATTACTTGTTTCCAATCCTCTACAGTAAAGTTTTGGTGCCTCTGAGCGCATTGATAACATACAACTTTGTGACTTGCTGCTAAAAGAGGCCTCTTTCATGGTACTTTGCTCCAAATGTCCATCACATGCAGTTCTTGTAGTAGTGTCCTTTCAGGAATTGTTTGGAGTGGACTTTCATTGACTGTTTGGAGCAATTGTTCCCTGGTTTGAAACCGATTTGCAGTTACTAGGCGTGAAACGTGGCAGCGTTGGTGAGAATCATTTTCCGGCCACAGTTACGTCGCCAGTTTACAGTTGACTGTAAACTACACGACTGTTTGTAGACTCGCTGGACAGTATGCTTCGACACACCAACAAATTGGCCTACTTCATTCACTTTGTGTCCGTGGGCACGGCCAAACACAATGGCTTCTTTTCTCCACTCGGTCACGTCTGTTTTACGACCCATATTGCAGACTAAATTCAGCACACACATTGCTCTTCACCACTGCACGAGACAGAAATGATCCTGTAGACCACGTCAGTGCTCTCTTTTCTCCCAACAATGCTATCACGGTGCCCTCTGTGCAACTAGTAACTACCTACTGTCATTTCTGTTAGGGTTGACTAATTTTCTGTCCAGTGTGCTTATAATTGCTGTGAGTCTTTTGGCTATGCTGTTTGCTTACAACAAACAGCATTGCACTGCGAGACTTAGCAACTGTTACTGACAACAAACATGTTAGCAGCAATATAACCCACACAATTTGCTAACAAAAGAGCTTTGGTGTTCATAATGTATAATGACCTACATGTCATTATTATGCAACATAATCATGGTGGTGTGTTATGTTAGCTTTTTCACCCCATAATTTTTTAAAGTGTGGACTGAATCAAGAGGAGTGTTTGGAAAGGTTCCAGACAGCCTTTCCACAGTCTTGACCATCTTGCACAACCATTTAAGAGTGGTTTGAGGAATTTTAAGACAGAAAATTCCTGAATGATGAAGAGCATGAAGGCTGTCTGGCTATAGTAGTTGTGAAAGAAAATGCTGTCCATGTGGAAGCTCTGATTAAAAACAGTTTTGGGGTAACTTGTAAAGAGAGACAAAGTCTGTGGGAATCGAGGAACAGTGAGCGCAGTTTAAGAACTGTAGTGTAGTCTCTGCAGTTTTTGTTGACTTGCAGCACTTCTAGTGGCTAACAAAGACAAATCAAAAGAAAAATTTCATCTAACTTTGAACTCATTTATCTCCATTCCCATTTATGGTCCGCAGATAAAAATCCTTGTTTTTTTGCATTTCTTCAGGTGCTTAAACCAATGATAAGCACTTTCAGGGATCGAATTGACGAAATCATAAAGGTCCCTTGTCAGAACACCAGAGCAGTTTTTATTTTTCAAAACACAGGAACTGTGTGATAACTACTCCTGAACAGTTTTTTTTTACTTTTAATGAACAATCATTGAAGTAAACGCACAACTTTTAGTAGAGTATAATCGTTCAGTGCTCTTATTAAATGTAAGTTTGTTTGTTTTTCAAATTTTGAATTTCAGCTGTTCTAATATTGGTTAAGTGTTGAAAGGTTTAATAAATTAATCAGGATATTTGTATATTTACATAATCTTTTTTTGCAATTACATAATCTCATATTAATCTTGAGAGACAGTGCATTGCTGGCTGTTCTTGTTCTTTCCCTAATCCTCACGAATTTGACTTTTGCCAAATGGCATTCTAAAAAAATCTGAAATAAAATGTGGGTCCCAAAGTATGCAGAATTTGTAATTATGGGTCCTTTTGTTTTTAGGTAATTTGCATGCTACAGTGCATCAATGGTAGCACTGACCACTAGAGGATTATATAACAGTTACTGTAGAAGGGTATACTGTCATGTGGCTGCCTTTCCAAAATATTTTAATAAAAAGGCCAAAAATTGCAACTATGTGTAATCTTGTTGCACTAAGACAACTCCTGTTCCCACAGTGCATTGAAAACAGGACTTTCTGCAGTTATCTGATGTCTAATTGGTGAACCATGCACCATATAGTGCTGACCTACTTCCATGCAACTTTTTTTCCCATTTCCAAATGTGACTAAACAGCTGTGTGGAGAGAGACACTGGTTCCAGAATTCAGACGAGGTTGTTGCTGGCTACGAAAAAGCAGCAACAAAAAAAAAAAAACCTCGATGGTTCCTGTGTTTTAATGACTGGTTTTGGAGGATGCATCTCTTTGAATGTGGGGAGTTCTTCGAGAAGCTATAATTGAAACTAGTGCATTAGGTAAATTAAATTCTGAGAATCTGTAAAATTTAAGTTGCCTATATATAGTGTATATTGTGAGCCTCAGTCTTATATATTTTTTTTATTGTTTTCCTCCTGTACAGACTGTCTCCATGCTGGATACTCCTAATGTTAACTAGGTGACTAATACCAATACTTGGCTGCTTCTGTCCTTTTTTATTTTTTTTATTTTGGAAGTTAGTGAAGCCAAAGTACGTGCCCAAAGAAACTCCATTGGACCTCATTTTTGGATACTCCACCTGCGAAACTGGTATGTGATTTTTCAAATTTAATACTTTTATTATAAATTTTATATGAATGTCCGAATCCATTATTTTAATGTGTGCATTTTTAAAAGCAGGTATTTCAAACTGGATGTGTTGTGCTCACTCTGATGTTGGGTGTGAGTAGAATCCTTTGTGAACAAGGATGGAAGGACACTTTAACTTCAAAATTTAAATACCTGTGAGTGCCAAGTGTTTTTTCAGTCAGAACTGTGAAAATAAAATGTGTAATTTAGTGCTAATTTAATGTTAGTGGTGAGGTCTCTTTTAAAACCAGTGGATCATTTTTAAGAAAGAATCAAAAGGTCTGACTCCCCCCTCCCCCAAAAAAGCTAGGAATACATTTTTTGAAAATTGATTTTTTTATTTATTGCATTGTTGCAATTTAGTTTCATACTTAAATTGTGCACTAATCACAAAGACAAATGATTAAGTATATGTATTAAAATGATTAACACTGGTACCACAGAGAGAAGGGTGGACAGAATAATTGTCTGTCCAGTTTTAGGCAGAAATTGATTGGAAAAGGAAATTAAATAATGACCGTGGAAAGGAAATTGATTTCCTGACCAGAAGTTTGTTGTATAAATATGTGGTCTGGGAAGCAAAAACTAATCAGAAACTTGGTCGTTTTGGGTGGTGTAGTGGTTAGCATACTCGGACGCTATCCGGGAGACGTGAGTTCGGGTCCCACTGCAGGACGACAGAATTTTCAAGTTTTCGGATATTATCTGACTTAACGTCCATGTCATATTTACAGCAACAAATGGATTCACTTCTTCCAAATTTGTATTGTTTTTGTTTTCTGTTTGGGCAAGAAATGCCATTCATAAACACCAGCAGTGTGGTTAATTCCTCAGAATACTTGAAAATTGTGTTGTCCTGAAAGAAAACCACAATCTACATATCAGGATTCCTGAGCTTGATAACCACCCCACACACCACAGCATCGCATTTCCTGACCTCTGAAACATATGATGCTGAGTCGTCTACCCTTATGACAAGCCTGAAAATCATGTTAAATGTGAGCATCATGGAAATTTATATTTAATCCCCAAAGCATGCAATGATGAAAGGTATTAAATTTTTTAGCAGAGAAATGCTATCGATAGCTGTTATCAGAATGAGGCATTGTGATTGCACACATACTCTTGCCATGTCCTGTAGACATTAACATTACATTTCCATGGCACTTGTGAAGAGATGGTGATTTTTGCCTGTTAGTAGAATGGATGCTTCACAGCTACAAGCATCTTTAGAAGTGTATTTGGCCAGAAATTCATCTGCTTTTTAGGAGCATTGATATGAATTATTCTGAGTAGTGAACTGATTTAATGTACTTGGATAAAAATTGAGAGCTGTAGATTCAATTCCCAGAACAAGTTAGTGTTTGTGGGGAAGGATGGAGGTGATACAGTTGTAAAATTGCGGCAAGTGACTTTTTTTTTCATAGCAGTTGACAATAGCATTTCTGTGTGATCTGTGCAAAAGTTTTTGTAATTTGAATTAAATATAGACCACTAAAAAATGAATTGGACTACCAAATCCAAAATAGCAATTCACTTAGTAGTTATTACTATCCTCTCTCTACAGTGCAGTGGATAGAATTTGCATAGTCTATATGCATTGATGAGGGAAAATTCCTATGTTGAAAGTGAGCATTCCTGGGCAAGCAAAAAAGCTACAAATTTGATAGCCAATTGAGCCAGCTTTTTTTAATTTTCATCCATGATATTTTGGCTGTAACTGATACTTTACATTCTTTTCATTTCACATCAGCTGAGTATGAGCTGGGTTTCAGAAATATGGGGGAAATAAAAACGGACTGGCAAAATAAACAACTTTGAAGCTACGTCACTTCCTGCTGTGTCATTATGGATCTAATCAGATGAAATGACAAAAAATGCAACTAAACCTTGTACCCATTACAAACTATAGTTAAATGTGACTTATTAGTTGGTATACAAATATTAATCAGTCAGGAAATATTTTGTAGTATTTGTACTATATTATTTCACTGTTTGAATTTTCCAGCAGTCCGATGGCCATTGGCCAAGAAAACTTCTGTTGGACCACAAAACTATTGATTTTGCTGCCCCGGATGGTCAGTAATTTTTTTTTTCATAAGTTAAAAAACGAAGTTCTATTTCTTTTAACTTGCTGTACGATTTTCTTTTTAGGCTGCAAAGTAGTGACAGGTTCATGAAATGCTATTGGATAACAGAATTGGATACACAAGGGTAATTTTTGCGAAAGAGCAATTCACGTGAAACAGTGTTCAATGGAGGACTAAAAGTAACTTCATGGGGAAAGTAGGAAGGATGAGCAATGAGACTAAAATAATGAAAATGAAACTAAACCCTAAAAAATAAAGCATAAAAAAAGGCTGCTAATGTATGTGAAGTTTTGTACTCTTTTAAAAAAGTCTCCTTGTTTCTTCCTTACTTAAAAACAGATTGGGAATGCACTGTTACTCTGCTATATCACCAATTCATTGGAATCTTATTCTGGAAAATTCTTTACCCTGTGTGTTGATCTTTCAAATTAGATGTTTCAAAAACAAGTATTGGAGATAATTCCATTGAAATGATGTTATTTTCTACATCTGTGTATTGTAAATGTCTTAAGTTTTTTTTTTTTTACAGACCAGTGGGCAGTTTGGTGGACCAGTGGTTTGCAAATTCTAGTGTTCTGGGCCAGTAAATGATTTATTTCTAATTCTAACACACTTATCTACTTAATGTCAAATTAAAGTTTATACTTCACTGTGCCCCCACTTAAAGAACAGCAATAAAACTAATACAATGTACTTGTAAATGTGTTAATACTTGTCATTTGCGGACCAGTAAAAATTGGTGCAGACCATCAACTTCTGGTATACATAGTCCACAGGACCTGTGAAATTTTTCAGAATTCTGCCAATGTATGTAAAGTGAAACCTCCATTAAGTGGCTACAATGGCAAGTTGGTACAATAACAGCTGCTGTAAGATTAACATTAACCTCCAAACAGCTGTCAATGGACACCCCAGTCCATCCTGAAGGAATCTTGTTGACTCTTAAGATTTTATGTGGTTCCTTCGGTACTTTGGTGAGAGGGATGAGAAAGGGACGAAGAATATTACTGATGGAACTGTCTCCCTCGACAGAACGGGTTGTCACGGCAGTATGCTTAAGTAAAAAAAAAAAAAAAAAAAAAAAAAGGGTTTAAAGTTTAGTGCTATATTAGGCAAGCTGTAGCTGCTCTGTATGTTTCAATTGCCCCCCTGGGGAATGCGGGAATGTTTGCTGGTGCCTGGAATGTTGCTATTGGTGGCAGTATCTCTTGGTTTGGTCCATGTGGGTTTTCTCCTTTCCAAAGTGAAGCCAGCAAACCCTGATTTATTAATTTAATTATATTGAGTTTTATTTGACATTCAGCGTTTGGAGGAAGCACTGCAACAGTTTTCTTTGTGCATAAGCTTCACTTACTCTGCTTTTGTAGAAATAAAATATAGCAGACTAGCAATGTTAACTTAGGCCTAACCTCTGAACAACAGTGACCTCCCACCAACAATGGCCTGGGGGGGGGGGCAAGTAGTGACTGTTATCCAGAGCTTTCACTATATATATATATATACATATATTCACTAGTGGCCAAAATTGTGGAAACCTTTTGAAAATTTTGTATTTTTAAGGTTTGATGTTTCATAACATGAGTTTTTTTTAGAATACCATAAAATTATATATCATTAGAAAGATAATTTATTCAGAATGTAATGCAGCACACTTTATTATTATAAAAAATGCATTTTAAAAGAAGTTATTTGCTGAAAACCATAACTTCTCACCATTTCTGTTAGTGCTTAATTGGAAAACCATTTGCTGCAGTTACAGACATCCCATGTAATGAACCAAGCATTTCAGTTCATCAGCTGTTATAATGTGAAACAAAGATCATATGATTGCTTCTATCAATTGTGCTTTCTTTATTCCTTGGTTGCGTCTGACCCCGGTCGCAGATCGCTCAACAAATCTTGCAGATCAATTTACTCTTTTCTTTTCTGATATAATTCACACCAAAAAAAAAAAAAAAAAGGTCCTCTTTTTTTCTTTTCTGCAGCTTTGCTTAACAAATCTGCAGACAAATAAATGCATCCAAGTACCGTTTTCATCTCCCCCACCCCGGCCACCGCCTTCCTCCTGTAGACGAAATGTTAGTGCCGTGTGGGTGGGTGGTCAAGGCACATCTCGGCACAGCCGTAACCACAGCTGGAGGGGGGATCGCGAGGGGACTCTGTTCTCGAGGGTGGAATGTTGCAGGGCTTAATGTTGGCTCCCAAGTGGACGCGACACGCAGCTATCAGATTTCCCGGAAAGAGCGAAGTCACAATTTCTGAGGGAGCAGGAAACTGCTCCCTCATAATTGTTCACTCTCAAAAAGAAAAATATTTCTCCAGTCCGTATACACCCCTCAATTATTATTTCATGATAAATCAACCAGATCAACGGGCTAGTTTTATGAAGTTTTAAGCAAATGAAAGAACCTGTTTTCTAATTTTATTTTGTTCTGCTGCTTAAACATTTCTGATGGCAGAAATTGTAATTCACATTTTTTTTCAGTCCTGTAATTTCGTCAAACATGTGGCCGCTGTTCGGCGGGAATGTACCTTCCTGTTTGTTTACGCTTTCACGGCTCTAGTGTGTGACTGTTAGTATCCATAGCTTCCTCGCCCCACTGCTTAACATTTCTAATAGTGTATTTTTAGCGGAAATTATATTTTTTCAAATTTTTGTTTCTTTATTCATACAACTTTATCAAAAATACGTGGCCGATGTTCGGTGGGAAAGCCACTTCCAGTTTATTTAAATATTTGCAGCTATCTTGTATGGCTGTTATTTATTCATAGCTTTCCCTGTCCAACATATAACAGGGAAAAAGTAACAAAACTTTCATATTTTGCATAGCAAAGCCCAGGTACCATATTTTTTTACAAAATGCATCACGACTATCTACTATATACAGATTCATTCATTTGCTTAAAACTTCATAAAAGTCTAACATCTTTTATCGTTACTGAAGCGACAGTAAGTGATGGATTCAGTTCGTGCTTTAATCAAAATGCAAATAAACTATATGATACTGTTCTTACATTTTTCCAGTTACGTCCTCAACTGCGCTCTCTCCCATATGGGGCGGGGCACAGATATGGGTAATAACTCTCACCTATGACAGCCGGCGGATTCGATAGTCATACAAGCGAAACAAATGGGACCCGCCAAACATCAGCAACATATTTTTGACGAAGTTTAATAGAAAACACCTGAAATGTATTTTTTCCTCGCAAAAAATTTATTTTCAATCGGCAGTGGCAAGTGGGCGAAGAAAATTTTGTGCCCTGAAACTTCCTGATTACAGCATAGTATTAATACAATACTGTAATCAGGAAGTTTTTCTGAAATATTTTATTTCTAAAAAGGATTTTTTTTTCTTTAGAAGAAACTTCCTGATTATTGTATCAGGGGTTAAAATTCTGGGCGGGATGGCGGGATTCCCGCAGAAAAATTTAAACTCCCGCCGAAATAAAGTTGTTTCCCGCCTGAAGAAATTTTAATAAAAAAAAATATATATATATATATATATATATATATAATCTTGGGTTCGTTCGTTTTTGGACCACTCGCAAAATTTGCGCATTAAAAAGTATCCTTCGTAAAAATACGTGCGTTAGAAAACAACCGTTCAGAGTTCCGAATATGCAATCGAATACATTGTTCATATCAGGAATATAATCAGTTTATGGACACATGAATCGGCTTCCATATGTAGCCGCATGAGCAGTTCACTTTGCACATCGCGAACTGTTAGGAATCAAGCATGAGATACTTCTTCGGATTCACGGAATTCCGCTTTCTTCGCCACATTTTGGTTATACTAGAGATCAACGCAAAAAAACTCCAAAAAACTGAAAATCTTAACAGTTGTTGTCTGTCATACGGCAACTTATTGACCTGGTAGTTTTTTTTTTTGTGCTTATCGTTATATTCTTTGAGCATAATTCTGAATAATTTAAACCTCATATCAATAGCATGCTCTGGAGGTACTCGATGTACAATATCTTCTGATATTGGAATGTATTCTTCTGTTCTGGTGTTTTTGGTGGAAAAGCATATTTCTTCCCACGTTGTAACACTGCTTTTTCGCTATACGTTAGCACTCTTGATGACTGATTAACATACACTGGATATTCTGTTCTGTCTTCATTTCTCACTTTGATTCAGTCTATTAAAGCATTAAATTTTTTTTTGCAATCAGACTTTCCGCTGTTTTTTTGTTGGCCTTTGACGATTTCATTAATTTCTGTAAGTACATTGTCAATAATCAGATTTTTCCACATGCCCTTAAAATTCTTATATTCTGTATACGGTTCCACAAATTATAGTATTGAATGTGGTTTTGGTACAGTTGCTTTCTTTTATTAGTGATTTCTGCACTTAGTCTTTTCTCTTGACATGTTACTAACAACCTTTTGTCCTTTCCATGAATTGGTTTATTGGTAATCCGCAAGTATTTGGGTATTATTTTAAGGTCTCTACAATTCGTTACATTCCGGTACTCATTCCATACTCGTACATTCCGGTACTCATTCCATACTCCTCGCACCATCCTGTTATACATAAAAAAAAAAAAAATAGCATAGTAGACTTGATTCGAAGAGCGTATATGCACACCTCTAATAATAGGCTAAAGAATAGAGAGCTTTATTTTATCTTGAAAATATCACAAGATTATGGTTACCCTAATAAGCTTATTAAAAATGGATAATATGAGAATAAAAAACATATGGCTAAGAGAAATGAAGACCAAGAAATTTACAATCAAAGAAAGGTGAGAAAAAATAAATTAAAATATATAGGTGCATTCCCTTACTTGGAAGGTGTCAGTAAAGAAATTTATAGGCAATGTGCCAAATTCGACTTACAACTAGGAAGTTCAGTGAACACCTTGAAAAATCTGACTATTAACAAAAAAGCTGAGAGCAAAATATTAGAGGAATCAGGGTCTTACGAAATTCCCATTGCTCACATACCCCCAATATCGTACATAGGGAGTACTAAAAACGGGTTAAAAAAAGGCTAAAACAACACATATCTAACTGGCAAAAAAAAAAAACTGCATTAGTGCAATTTTGTATTGACCACCGAACATTCCCAAAATTCGAAGAAATTAAAATGCTAAAAAGGAATAAAAAATCAGAAAGACAAATGAGAATGGAGGAATTGATCCTAATTTATAAAAATAAAACAAGGGTGTGCAACCAGAATGACCCTAATACATTATCTAGCCTTTGGAAAGAGCTAATAAGACAAGAAATAGAACAACAAAAGAAAAACCGACAAAAAAGACAAGGGAACAGGAATAGGAAATGAAAAGAAGAAGAATATGGAAAGAAGACATCAACGACCATTTGACGAGGGGGTTAAAAAAGGTAGAATTAGTGAAACATAGATGATGCCGGCCTAGGTTTAATTAAGAAAAGTATCTAATACAGCGTATCCGACGAATGGCAATGTGGGGTATCGAACTCCATTGACGAGAAATAAACCACAAACATCGGTGGAAAAGTCTTCACCCTCCTGAGGATGCCCAAAGACTGGGCGAAAAAAAATTTAGAGCATTAATAACTGTAAAGAATTGAAGTTGGTGAATCCTAAAGTGAAGTTCTACGGAATCTACCCAAAGTAAGCAGTGTGTTGGATGTGAAAGGTAGCTGCACGTACAACGGACAAATAGGACAATAGCTTCAATGAAGACCCGAAACGTGCGAGAAAAGTGAATCATCGCTAGAAACGGAATGCCTTGGTAAGCATTATCCAACTAGAATATTTCCTCTGTGCATTCTGATGATCTGGAGATCAATTCTAAGTTTTGGCAGCAAAAATAGAAAAAATTAAATGTAGAATCTGGCAACAATCTTAGTCCTCCATTGGCGTGATGAAGACCTAAGATAAGGTCGAAAGCTCCCAACTTACGAACTTTCTCGTAATTTTTTTTTTCATGTAACGTTACTAGCATGATCAAGTTACCTTTTATTTGTTATTATTGTTAGGTGTTTTGCCCATCATCGTTATAAATTTCAGTATTTCAGCTTGAAACTGTAGGCAGCAATTTGCGAAAATCGAAGTTAGACGCTGCAAACATTTCCCCTTAATCTTCAGACATGAAGATTCTTCCTCAAATTTGAGGAATTCTGCCATTTTCATTATTAATTTGGTCATTCAAGAGATTGATGCATAAGTGAATAGAAATATTGGGGGAAGGGGGTGTTTGTTGTTCATCAGTGGACGGAATTCCATCTTTATAAAATGGAAGGTCGATGGAGTTCAGATTTTTTCTATAATTGTAATTTCTTTTTCTTGCGATGTCGCCTCTGTCCAGTATTATGGTTAAATAATATTTTACTGTATAAATATTTTTATTTTGGCTAGAAAATCCAAAACCTGAAGTCTGACAGAACAAAGATTTCTCCTGTGAGCAACCCCCCCCCCCCCACGATGCTCCCACTCTCTTGCATTGTTAAATATCCCCAGTCCCATAAGTTTTTTCATTTAAGTTTGATACGGGAGATCGAAATTCCCGAAAATGGAAGTGACTAATTTGGATATATGTATATATATATTTTTTTGACTAATTTTGGATTTCCTGTCTATCATGTGATGTAGAATTCTGAATGCATCTGACTGATTTTTACTGGTGGAAGTTTTGAATGTAAATTTTGCAATGTTACCTATCTTGCCCTTACAAGGGGAATCTACTTTATGTTTCACACGTGTTAAGTTTGTTTCGTTAGCGTCCTTGCTTGTTGTGACCATTTCTTGTGGCATGTATTTCTTTTTCGCAAAGAGATAGATTGTTTCGTAAAAAAATGCCTGTGTGCCGCTCAGACCCATATATGATTAGAGAAAGACCTAGTCAAATGGCAAACTGTAGCATCTTATTATTTCAAATGTTTACGCACAAGTATCTCACCAGGGGTCTCTTATTACCCGCACAACTCACAGCGACCTAGTTGAATTTCGCATTGCTGTTGTGTGTTCTTAAGCGTGAATATCTCTGCAACTTAATCTAAATTAGTGATTTTTGTTTTTGCACTTGCATCATGCAATGCCGTGTACCATTCTGTGTTTCATTCTCATGTGTTAAGTACTCCTTTTATTCTACTAGTTACATATTTTATGTCTTCATATCTTCCACTAAGATCTAAACACACTGCATTTGCATTTATGTTCGTGCAGCATACCTTCCTATTACAACCTCCATTAATTTCTTTTTTTCATGAGTACGATTCTTCAAACTGACTGACAGTCAGTTTAGCTATTTATTTTAAATTCTACGCAATTTCCTTATTAAATACTTAATATTGATACTAAACAATCTGTAATTACGGAAAGTTGATGGAATGAACTTCTGGGCATTCCCAACAAGAATAAATATTTCCCACGTCATTCATACAATAAAAAGCTGTTAAAACGATGACGCTAACTTATTTCAATGAAAATATTACTTATGCATTACTTGGTGCAACATTTTGGACTTCAGAGAGGTAAGTTTCAACAGCAAATTCCAAACAAACCTCAATACGGCGAGGGCGTGAATTGGGAGGTTTGTGCGTGTAACTAGATCCACCATGCGGTCACTGCTGTCGTAACTCAAACAGAAAATGGAGTGCTTTTTTGGCGTCACTTCGTGTTTTAAGCAAGCCGTACCTCTAATCACACGTGGGTCTAGGTAATACTACTGACAAGGCTGTTTCCAATGTTGGCAAGTATGTTATCAGCACATGCTATTGTGCACCTTTTCCTGCCTTTACCAGTTTGGTTTTGAATGGACTGAGTCAACTGATACCTTTTGCACAGTTTAGAAACACTTCCTTTGGTTATGTTTCTACCTACTTTTTCTTATAATTTCCTCATGTACACTATATTGACAAGTCACTGGACACCCAGAAAACAAACACAACATAGCATTTATTAACATACATTAGTACAGTGTCGGTCCACCTTTGGCCTTAATGCATGCACTGACCCTTGGAGACATGCTTTCGACAAGGTTTTGGAACACAGCAATGGGTATGTGCTTCCATTCAGTACATAATGCTGCCGCTAACTGTTGCTTAGTAGTAGGCCTTGGTTCCAAACTTCTTATGCGACACTCTAATTCATCCCATAGGTGTTCTATGGGATTAAGATCAGGGCTCTGTGCTGACCAGTCCACACACTATTGTGAACAAGGCTGATGTTTCAGCCAAAAGATCTTACTATTCTTAAAGTTTAATACGTAATAAATCATGTGTGAAAATGTTTTCTTAATTATTATTTCATCGTATTACATGAAATGGACTTTCTACTGAAGGTTTTAGTATATAATAGCAAACTGATAATAATGAAGAATAGTACACCAATTATGTAGAAAATAGTAAAGCTGCACTAGTAATCAGATTTATTGGTGTAGGAATGTGCAAATATGCGTTTCCAAGCTTTTGGGCATAAAAGGGACATAAAATATGGTAAAGTAACCACAGCCCTATCCAGAGAAGTCAAGTTCAAATCCGCTACTCCTATGTGGGATGATATAAATAACTTAGCTACCTACTCTACCTCTAAATGTACAGCCGTTCGGGGAAACCTTGTAGATCATTACCAACAGTGATACTTGCAATGATAGCATCTCACTAGAGTTGCCATGAATTTGGAACCAGTTTTTCAAGTAATGCCTTCTCCCTACCAGGATACTGTGTGCACAACCAATGTGTTACCTCAAATTTTTAAATGAATGTAACTTACCTGTGAGGGTTGTACGGAAAGTAATGCAAAAGTGGGCATAACTTTTTTATTAACTGACAGAGGTTGTTCAAATTGCACATGTTGGTAGAGTAACTCTTCCTCTGTAGTAACCCTTCTTCATTGCAGGTAAATAACGTATTTCAATGATAAAAAAAAAAAAATGGATTTCACAATAATGAATTCCGTCATTCAGTTCTTGACAGAGGAAGGGCGCAGGCTGTCAGACATCCACAGAAGGATACAGAATGTTTACAGAGATGACGCCACTGACAAGAGCAATGTGCTCAGATGGATGAAGTTTAAAGTAGGGGAAACCAGCAGTGAAGGCAAACCACGCAGTGGAAGACCATCTGCAACCACTGACACGAATCGCCAGCGAGTGGTTGAATTGATTTGGCAGAGAGACGAGTCACAATCCGTGAGCTTGTTGCACAACTGGACTGTGGTCACAATGCCATATAGAAGATGATGTGAGACTTAGGGTATCGGAAGTGTGTGCAAAGTGGGTAGCTTGGCAGTCAACACCTGATTTGAAGGAGAGAAAGAGTGGAAGTCTGCTCTGATCTGCTAGAAGTGTTTGAAGCTAATGAAGACTTTTTTTCTGATCTGGTGACAGGATGAAATGTAGGCATATCTTTATGATCTGGAAGTGAAGGATCAATCCATGGAATGGGGTCACTCATCTTCACCAAGGCCTAAGAAGTTCAAGAGCTGGCAATCAGCACAGGATGTCACGATGACTGGTTTTTTTGGGGGGGGGATGACAGGGGGTGTCATTCTTTTTGATTTTCTGGAATGTGGCTGTACTGTGACTAGCGAGCTGTACATTGAGACACCCAAGGAGCTTAGAGAAGAAGCCGTAAGGAGAAAGAGACTGAACAAAAATCTGAAAAGGATCCTTATTCACTATGACAATGCAAGACCACACTCATCTTTGGCAAAAAATCAGGTGATCAGCAAATTAGGCTGGTCGGTAGTCCCCCATCCACTGTACAGCCCAGATCTGGCACCCTCTGTCTTCCACCAGTTCGGTCCAATGAAGGACATTCTTCGGGGACTATGATTTGATGACACAGACGAAGTGAAAGTGGCTATGAAGAAGTGGGTACGACTGTCCGCACCTGAATTTTTTTCAAAGAGGATTTGAGAGTTGGGCTCAACGATGGCGCAAATTCATCACTTGTGATGTAGACTATGTTGAGTAGTACCTTTGTATAGAGAAAGAGTTACTCTACTAACATGTGCAATTTGAACTACCTCTGTCAGTTAATAAAAAAGTTATGCCCACTTATGCATTACTATCGGTACAACCCTCATATTTACCTGCAATGAAGAAAATTTGCTATAGAGGAAGAGCTACTCTACCAACATGTGCAGTTTAAACAACCTCTGTCAGTTAATAAAAAAGTTATGCCCACTTTTGCATTACTTTCGATACAACCCTCATATTTACCTGCAATGAAGAAGGGTTGCTATAGAGGAAGAGCTACTCTGCCAACATGTGCAATTTGAATGACCTCTATCAGTTAATAAAAAAGTTATGCCCACTTTTGCATTACTTTCGGTACATCCCTCATATTTACCTGCAATGAAGAAGGGTTGCTATAGAGGAAGAGCTACTCTACCAACATGTGCAATTTAAACAACCTCTGTCAGTTAATAAAAAAGTTATGCCCACTTTTGCATTACTTTCGGTACAACCCTCGTATTTACCTGCAATGAAGAAGGGTTGCTATAGAGGAAGAGCTACTCTACCAACATGTGCAATTTAAACAACCTCTGTCAGTTAATAAAAAAGTTATGCCCACTTTTGCATTACTTTCGGTACAACCCTCGTATTTACCTGCAATGAAGAAGGGTTGCTATAGAGGAAGAGCTACTCTACCAACATGTGCAATTTAAACAACCTCTGTCAGTTAATAAAAAAGTTATGCCCACTTTTGCATTACTTTCAGTACAACCCTCGTATTTACCTGCAATGAAGAAGGGTTGCTATAGAGGAAGAGCTACTCTACCAACATGTGCAATTTAAAAAACTCTGTCAGTTAATAAAAAAGTTATGCCCACTTTTGCATTACTTTTGGTACAACCCTCGTATTTACCTGCAATGAAGAAGGGTTGCTATAGAGGAAGAGCTACTCTACCAACATGTGCAATTTAAACAACCTCTGTCAGTTAATAAAAAAGTTATGCCCACTTATGCATTACTATCGGTACAACCCTCATATTTATTGTTAAGTAAAGTCGCCACATTCAAATTGTTAAAGCGTTCTATTATTCAGATTGCAGTTTCTGTTTAACTTCCTTGAAAAAGCCATCTGGTTGATGGGCGAAATCTTAGAAACGCTTATTTATATATTCCTACACCAATAAATTGGATTACTAGCATAGTTTTACTATTTCACAACAATACTGTGCATAGTAATGTGCCCCATTTTCCATTGTTTTCCAGTTTGTGATTTATCATTTTAATTTGGCTGTTGGCAAGTGGATTTCTCAAGCATACATAGTGTTTATGTAAATTTTGACTAACATTTTTTTTTAAGGAGAAAAATAGTACTCTAACATTGCTATTTTTATAGGTTTTCGTGGCCTTAGTTGTGTGAACTTCGCAGCCAGCACATCACTTGCTGTATGCATTAACTAAAAGAAATGGAGCAAAACACTAATCCGATGTCCCAGAACTCGACTTTGTGTCGATCTGGCTGTGGATTCTATGGTAACCCTGCCACAGATGGCTTGTGTTCAAAATGCTACAAAGACACAGTGAAAAGGAAGCAGTCAACTCCACCCTCCAGTACTGTTGTCACTGGTCACAATACTAACAGTTCCGGTAAGTGTCATTTGCATTATTTATAAAATAAAAAAGTGTGCACCTGAACTCCATGTTCTCCATAGGAGAAAATTTAAAAAATGTACAGCTTAACCTCATGTTTTCTATAGGTGTGAAAGTAGCTGCTATTGACGTAATGCTGATTTGAAACAGGGAGAGAATATGGTATTTCCAGACTTCATGGTCCAGTAGTTTCTGTACTTATTATCTTTTCAGTCAGTATTACAATTCCAGAAGCACCAGAACTAATACAAAACTATTTCATAGCATTTGCACAATTTTCATGACCAGGTGGGATGAAACATGTACTCACAGTTGAAGTATTCATGCCATCAGCAGTTGATTGCCTTTGGCATTTGCAGCTTTGCTGGAAGCACAGATTAAGCATAAAATTTCTAGACTAGCAATTTGTCTTCACTGCATTAATAAAAAATAAAACAAAAAAACCCCTGCAGTGTCGTAACTCAGGTTACTGTAGCCATTCTTGAAACTGCTCTGCCAAAATTAATTGCAAAAACTTCAAAGTGGTCAAAATTTTAAGAAATGTAAGCAGGCTTTCAAACAAAATGCAATATTCAAGCACATGAAATGTTGGTTGTGATAAGATGTATCTTTTCAGTTTTGTAAGTTTACAATATCTGTAGGTTACGTAGTTATAATAATCTCCAAAGTATCCAGTTGACTTATTTTCATTACTTAGTTTGTAATTTGTGAAAAGTACCAAAATAAACTATCCAAATTGCAGTTGCCAGTAATGAATACAAAAAATGTTAACATATGAATGTGCACAACTCAGATATACAACGTCTATTAAAATATCAATGAATGGTTATATTCAAATTAATTGGAAACTTGGTCGTTCTGGCTGGTGTAGTGGTTCGCATACTCGGGCGTTACCCGGGAGACTTGGGTTCGATTCCCGCTCCAGAACAACGGAATTTTCAAGTTTTTGGATATTATCTGACCATCCATGTCATATTTACACCAATAAACGGATTCACTTCTTCCAAATTTGTATCTGTTAAAATAACTTTTATATGTATTATACAAAATTCAAATGTACACCTGCAGGCTAAAGTAATTTTCTATGAATCTTATCTTGATACATTCTGGTCACTCAAATCTCACTCTCCTTCCAAAGTGAAAAACAAGAACTTCAGAGAACTATATTTCAATCTCCTATATTCTTAAAGTAGTGTGGTGGAAGACCCTTTCTCATCCTAAATACCAGCAGCCAGATATTGCAAGCGTAGGGTCAGTTTGGTAATGTACTGACTGCATGATAGTATCCTGAATGGTTATCACTCATTTGAATTGCTCATTGTATAGTAGATAACTGTGTTTTGCTGTAACTTAAGTATTGAAACCCAATACAGGCAGTCTTAACTTTCCTACATAACAATGTATCTTTGAAAATTTGTACAAACGTTGAATGCTGGCCCGGTAGCAGAGTACTCCGAGGTTTTGGCTTCTGATCATTTGTTCTAGTTATGTGCAGGTTTGAGCAGTGGATGAAGCCTGGGTGGTACACTTGCTTTATGAATGACCTTCAGATGACCTTCCATCTGTTGAGGGTCCATTTCAGACGTTCCTTGGACCATGTTTTTGATGACTGGGCATCATCGGGGGTACGCTCGTTGGTCTCCGGCTGTGGAACCCCAGGCGAAGCAAGGTACTGCACATGGTGCGCATGTCGAAATAGGTCAAACTGCTTACCTCGCCATGCTTCCCCATTACTGGCAAATGTTTAATGATTATATACAGAGGATAGTTGTGCACAATATATAGTAGCCACTTGTGATGTTTATATCCTGTGGTACTTCATTATGGCTTATATCTTGTGGTACTTCAATATATAGTATCCACTTGTGATGTTTATATCCTGTGGTACTTCAATATATAGTAGCCACGTGTGATGTTTATATCCTGTGGTGCTTTGTTTATTACTCTGAATATGTAAAACAGGGGTGTTCTTAATGCAAAGTTAACTCAGTGTAGAGCAATAAACATACATGTAGAAACTGGATGATAGGAATTAAAATCCAATAGTTTATTAGTATTCATTGTTTTTTTTTTTATACCAACTAGAGAGGAATTTTTCATCTTCATAATAGATAGTAATATCTAAGAAGTTAATTCTTTCTTTTTGAAGCTCAATAGTGAACTTAAGGGAATCATCTAATTCATTGAATGAGTCTAGAATTCTTTTTGGAACAATTTCTGAGTTATCTATTATAAATAAGATGTCATTCATGTATCTGCGATATAGGCAGAAGTATGTGGGTTCAAATAGTATCTTCTCTTCTAGTTTTCCCACATAATAGTAGCTTTAGAGTGGGGGTAGTGGGGAACCCATAGGAAGTCCAGATTTTTGAATGAATTTTTTTTTCTCAAATTGAAAGTAGTTCTGCAAAGAGAAGGTAAACATTTCAAAAATTCCAACTAATATATTTCAATCTTTGTTGTGAAAAACTATTGGGTCTGCCAAGTCTTCTGCTATAAAGTCTATAATGTATGTTGTCAGATAATATCAGAAAGCTTGAAAATTTTGTCGTCCTGGAGCAGGAATTGAACCTAAGTCTCCCGACTAGCGCCAGAGTACGTGGACCACTATACCACCCGTTTGATAAATCCTCAACCCCTGTGTCAGTGTACCAGTAGCTCTTCGCTGAGCACCGTTCCCTCAATTAAAAATGCACACCAATTTTCACTGATGGTTCCAAGATGCATGGAGTCGTTAGATCCGCTGCTGTCTGTGTAGATGACTTCTCTGTAGCATGGATCCCAGCTGAGGCCACTGTGTTTTCGGCGGAGATGCATGCTGTCTATCTCGTCCTTCTACATGTTCAGTCGAGTTCTCATCATCGTGCTATGGTCTATACAGATTCCTTAAGTGTCTTGCAGTCCTTGTCATCTGCAGATTGCTGTGACCATCCTTTTCTCTTGGATGTGAGACGGTTGCTTCGTCGTTTGCTCGAGGCCGGTTTTCAGGTTCAGTTTTGCTGGATTCCTGGGCATGTTGGAATCTCGGGTAACGAGTGTGCTGATGCAGCTGCTAGCTTCCTCTTTGGTCGTCACACCCTTGCCACTGTTTCAACGGGATCTACATTTTCTTGTTCATGATCATATCAGGTGTACGTGGCAGGGTCTGTGGGACAAACAGGTGGAAAATAAACTGCATCGTATTAAACCTATTCTTGGAATCTGGAAATCCTCCTGTCGTTCAAAACCATAGGGAGGAAGTGGTGCTTGTGCATCTCCGCAATGGGCATTGTCGTTTCGCTCACAGCTTTTTGCTGTGTGGCGACACTGCGCCGATGTGTGAGACGTGCAATTGCCAACTCACCATCACTCATCTTCTGTGTAGCTGTGTTCGTTCTCGTGGTGTCCATTTTCACTTCTTTCATTCTCATTTGTTGACCCAGCACGCTGCTACGCTGCAGTGGCTCCTAGATGACCACTGCAATACTGTCGCTATCTTTTCATTTTTAAAACAAATTGACTTTTTTTAAACATATCTAGATTTTAGCCCTTCCATCAATCTCATTTTTCACTTTTACTGAATCAGTCAGATTTTTAAGCTTTATACCACATTTTTAATACTGTTTGTCTTGTGTCTGGCGCTCTTTAGCCAAACATGGCCCTTGCGCTATAAAAATCAACCAACCAACCACTATACCACCCAGAACAACCAAGTTTCTGATTAATTTGAATATAACCATCAAAGGATTTCCCTCCAGATTCGCTATATATTAACTTGTTATATAATTTGAATATATATATAACCATCAAAATGCCCAGATTTGCTATATATGAATGCAGGTTGTTTTGACTAGCAAATCCTGTGATGGTTATGTTCAAATTAATCGGAAACTTGTGTAGTGGTTAGTATACTCGGACGCTATCCGGGAGACACAGGTTCGATTTTCGCTCCAGGATGATGAAATTTTAAAGTTTTCAGATATTATCTGACTTAACATCCATGTCATATTTACACCAATGAATGGCTTCACATCTTCCTTTTTTTCTCTGATTTGTTTCTTGAGTTTGGGGATTAAATAAATTTGCAAGGTGCTAAATCAGCAAAGAAGAGAGGACAAGAAAAATAACCATTCCACTATTCACCCTAAACTCACGAACAGAAAGTGATGCATGTGCAGGTGGATTGGCATGATCAGCAAATTATTCTCTGCTGCACAGCTTTTCTGGACATTTGCACTGCACATCTTTCTTCAGTCTTTGTAGAACATTTTTGTCAAACATCTGATTTGCGTGTTAGCTCTGTGGTACAAATTTCTGATGCACAGTCCCTTAAAGGCCAAAACAGTCATCCTGCATGGATTTCAAACCAGAGTGCACTTGTTTGGCAATGGGGAGAGGGGGATTAGACAAATCCAAGGCTCCTGAAAATTTTCACCTGGTGCCTCAGTTTTCCAGTTCTGTTCTGAAAATTTTACTTTTCAAACTTTCATTTCCTGTTGTGAAGCTTCCATCTCTTTAATAAAGCAACAAGTGCAATGCAAAGATTTTTTCTGTTTGCCTTTTTTTCTTGTTGATTACTTACCATAAAATCAGAATTATGAAGATGCCAATATCAATTTTTGGCACTCTGTCGCCAGCAGAGTTATGCATTATGTGGCAATATTGGCAGTAGTAATACAGGCTGGATTTCTGCAGTATAACCAAAGAGTTGCTGCCTAATGGCAAAATTGTTTGAGTACTGGTGTCTGACCATTCATTCAAGATGTGTCGAGGTTTGAATCCTGGGGAGGCATGGATGTTGTGTTGGTCTTATGGCACTGGCTCTCTTTCTTCCCTGGAATCAGTGGCCCTAAATTAGGGATGGGCGACTGCATATAGCCCATAGTCACTCGCAGTGATCATTAAACCCTGTCTGCCCCTTTACACACACACCAAACAACAGCACAAGAGTGATACATGTACAAGAGATGGGCGGATTGGGTGAACGAAATCAGGCCGAGAATTTTAGTCTTGTGGCCCACTACAGAAACACACCTACCCAACACCTCGGTAATTACCTTATGAAAAAAATTCTGTTGACTCCTTGAGTAAAAAGAACTGTCGAAATATGCATTACTAATTCAGTCGAAAACAAATTTTAATGGCAATTTAAGGGTGGAAGAATTTTTAAAATCCACTCGTGATTGAATATAACGTATCAAATTATACTCAAAACGGGGTGTTGTATCAGATAATTATATTTATTTGGCCACTAATCATCTACTATGCAAAGGTATTCGCAGTGGTGGTACTGGACAAAAACATTGGGGAGGGGGCACAAATTCCTGCATGTGCCTTTAATTAATTAAAACTAATATGTAATCTTGGGGGCAGTGCCCTCCCCAACAGTATCAGTAAATCGCTGTTTACTTAAAGATAAATGTGTTTGGAACATCTCTGCCGAATAATTGCTTTGTGCTCTGTCTGTATACATGGATAGGGGTGTAGGGATGAACGACATCGAAATTGTTACTAGTGCCTCCTTCAAGATTAAAAAAGGGAGGGTAGAGACTACCAACGTCCCTTTAATTCCAAGCTCAACGACATAAACTTAACAGTAATCAGCTTAATTTATTTATAACAGCGTGCTTGGTTCGGCGTCAAATTTTGCTTTGAAGTAGAGAAAATTTTGCTTCGTTATTTTAAAGCAAACACCCAACATATATGTATATAGACAGTGTAGGGGTGAGACATAGACTTTCGCGCTAAGTCCCGCCTTCTTTCCGATAGGCGTCCGTGAGTTAATTTAACAACTTCCCCCTACAGCAAATAATCTGAGGTTCTCACTCTCGTAATTTATTAATAATAAATTTATCATCCAGGCCCCTCTTCCTCCTCTTTTTGTGTAATTATCCACGAATCAAGGAAGGGAGAGAATGGCTACTGTAAGGCACTTCATCAACTTCAATAAATACTTCGTGAATATGAAAGATAATAAATTTAATGAATCAAAGTACTAGTGAGAGTCTGGTTCCGGTGCCAATGTCCGCATCGACGAATTTGTGGCATGGTCGTCCATCACGAATTGTTCAATCTCAAATCCATTGCCCTAACGCCACTCTAATATCCGAGTCGCTCCGACTCCACTCTGTATTTCGAAACACTGTTTCACGCTAAAAACCACGAACTGCGTTCCTCGGAGCATAAAATCTCCACCGTCTATCCGTCTTCCAGACACTCGTTGCAAATCCTTTTCACTTTCTTCCGAAGCCTCCAGCTTCACGCAAATAACAGGAACTGCATTCCTTGGTGCATAGACGCCGCACGTCTATCCGTCTTCCAGACACTCGTTGCAATCTTTTACGCTTTCTCCCGAAGCCTCCAGCTTCACGCAAATAACCGGAACTGCGTTCCTCTGAGCATAGACGCCGCATGTCTACCCGCCGTCCAAGCGCACCTCGCAATCTTCCTTCTCTCTCCGAAGCTATCTCTTATCCCCCTCGCTCCAGAAGACCCCTGCCTTCTTTTTTCCGGCCCCCCTCTACCACGAGGCGCTGACCTACTACCAGGCGCTGACCTTGTCAAGTCCTGGAGCGAACCTGACCTTTGTCCGCAGACCCACTTTCTTCGAATCCGCACCCCAGCCACTCCTGCTTCTCGGAAATCGCTCTCCCTCGCTTATTGTCTCCGTGCCCGACAACAGCATGCCAAACATTCCATCTAACGGACCTCTGTACGTGGAAACCAGACTCTATACAAACAGAACAAAACATACAACAATACTGATATTCTTTTACACAAAGGACGTATTCAGTCTTCCCAGACAGGCTGGCGCCCTTCTAACCTTGGGCATTGTATATGCACACAGTTAATGAAATAAAGTTATTTCCTTGTTTTTATGTACATAAATTAGCACTAGATCATATCTTAATTGATATGCATCTCATTATTACTTTTCGCCCTTACAGACAGAAACACCAATTTTTTTCTTAAAACATTTTAGACAGATATTATAAAGCACGAATGAAGTTAACGATTCTTATTCATAAGCACCAAACTAATTGTTCGTTCTTTCGAAATAATTCGGACAAATGAGAAATAGTGGGCCAATCCGCCCCTGACCAGAGGTGTTCGTACACATGACATTTTCATGTGGGGTGTTTATAAGGGTATTTGTCCCTCAGTGTTTTTATTGAATGTGGTACACCAGAAGATAAAGCAGAAATGATTGAAGTGAAAACTTAATTTGAAATGCAAGTGTATATAGTATGTTACCTAGCTTTAATTGTAGATTTTGGTCTGAGTTTTTGAACAATAAGAAGCAATACATTAACTTTGACTGTTGAATGTCACAATTCTATATGTGTTGTTTTGTTCATATAAAACTCTGTATTGCATATTTTACACATACATAATTCTGTATGTGTAATTTTCAGTCCTAGTTTTATCCTTGTATCTCATGAAAAAATGTGCCTGCTCCTGAAAAATAAGAGATGCGTCCTAAAAGTTTTTTTTGCGGGGTTTTGCCTACTCCTGGGGGAGGGGCATAAAGATGGACTTTTCCACTGCTACAACTGCTATTTTGTTTCAGGGTAAATCCAAGATTTGTTACCATCTATGACCTTGGACTGAAAAGTTTGGTTCTGTTTCAAGCCTCAACTCCATGCACGCATTCACATGAGATTGCTTAGCTGTTAGTCAAAATGCTTGGCACAAGTTCGTTTCAATTCTCACATTCAATTCATTCATTAAAATATTCTTTGACAAGTACCAAAAAAAATAAATGCCCAATTAAGATGCTATTCCCCAAATACTGAATGTTGATCACCTTGTACAATTTGTTTAATTTGATTCACATTTGCAGCAGATTTGCTTGCTGATGGATGCTCTAAATGTTGTCTTCAATTGATGTCACACACACCCTTTTTTTTTTTTTTTAAACTTTTAAATATGCTCTCAAATGTTTGTAGTTTGCTCATTTTTTCTTCCCCAAAAGTGGTTTTCAACATTTCATAGGTTTCTGATGCAGTTTTCTTTATTTGAAACACTTCAATGTGCACACACTGTTCTTAAAAATAGAGCATTCTCATCACTAAGTCAAAAAATGTGATGGGGTACTCACATTTTTTGAATTAGTGAGAATACCCTATTTTCAAAAAATGTGATAGGGCACTCAGACCACTGACACAAACTAAAGATTTATCGGTATGCAAAAAACCTGTTTGGAGGTTGATTTGAAACTTTAGAAATGCACTTGAGACAATTCTGTTCTATGAAAAAGTGAAAAGATACTGTCTATGTTGTGTTTAAATTGATTGTGGAGTGCATTAGAATCGTTAACGGACACTATTGCAAGAGTCAACATGGTGTTTGAAAAGTTATTAATATCGTGATTTCAAAATTTAGTATGCAGGTGAGGACATGAAGATGATCAAAGTTGAGAAGTGGAAGAAACAAATTGAAGAATCTAATGTAGAAAAAAAGGTTATTTCAAAGTAAAGTTAGATTTTTTGAACGTCACTCCATCAAGTAGTTCTAGAAGTTGGCTTGTATCTGGTATTGTATCTCTACGCTTTGTTTGGACTCTTAACGACCAGTGTAAATGCGCTAACGGAAAATTTCTGACACTTAGAATATTCAGATGAATGCAAATGAAACACACGGGAGTACAATGTGATGTGTTAAAGGACTAAATTTAGTGTATGAAAGAAAAGTAAGAATTGCAGTGACATGAATGAATCTTTTGAATTGGGCACACAGTACATGTTTACTCTGCTTTGTAGAACTGGACACTGAAGCAAGATGGAGGATTCCATGAAGCGTCTTATGACTCGGCACATTCCACCCTAGAGGATAATCAAGGTCCAACCCACAGCGTATGAATGCTAGCACTACACTGAGGCCATTCCAGAAACTTTTTGATCGTGCCTCATGTATCTTTTTACCAAAATTTCTGAGAATAACACAGCACTAAGTATAACACTGCAGTCCCATTTATGTCCTTGGTTTGTTATTGGGAATAATGCCACACTGATTTTAAAGTCACTGGTAAATATACCACATAGGGATTCAGACTGTTCCACCCGCTTACCTGGATCGCAGGCACTTGGATACATTCAGTTAGTATTATAAGGAACTTCAAGGGATCATGATATATTGTTTGTTGAGGTCAATTCACAATTCCTGATAATAATAGAGTACAATGTATACCTTTCGTAAGGGATAAGAGACAATGAAAGGAGGTGTTAGGAAAACTATTTATTTACATTTTACTACACATAAAATCTAATAACAATGGATATGAAAGCACTGTAGATGTGTGCAACAGGTTACACTAAATAAATGGCTATCATCACCATTCACTGACTATATTTTTAACAAGGCTGACAAGAAATCAAAGTTTTGTCCTCCCTAGCGTGACACAAATTGGCTGTGTCAGCCATATCATAATGTTGAAACCCATTATGTTGGTGTTGCAAAATTAAGTTCAAAGTGCCAAAGTTTGTTTTTCTCACCCCCTCCCAAGAGTGAACATTAGTTAACAAAAAGGTAGAAACTTTTTTCAAGCTCTTTAATTTTAAGAGTTTGCTGTTACAGACTTCATTATTAGAAAATCGTGTATAGCTATGCTCTTGCTGTTAACCTTCAAATTGCTGTTTCATTGTTGGTTTGTAGATGTGGCGTTATCCTCTCATCGCACCACAAATGACGAAAGTTGCAGTGGGAAGTTAGTCTAGCGTACTTCCCCAAAATTTGCTGATAAGAATTAGGGTAAAGCTTGAGATTATACCGTGGTCACGATTAAATTGTTTGTATGATGCAGAATGCAGATAAAAATTTGACACGAGCCTTGTGATGAGAATGACCCCCCTGAGGCAATGATGAAGGCAGTTACTATGGTGTGCAAAAGTATCACATCACCTGTAAAAACCGTGAATTTGTAACTTTCTCTTTTTTAACTAACTAATTTTTATAGTTAGTTAAAAAAGAGAAAGTTACAAATTCATGGATTTTTATAGTTAGTTAAAAAAGAGAAATTTTTATGTCATTAGATGCAACATTTAAATTCACGTTAGCTGCGTATTATTTGTTACAGTCAATCATAGACATTCTTTTACCTGATTGGCTGCTTCCTAATGCCATCCTAATCCTACTCCAGCCTTTATAAGGGTTAATGTAGAGCTACTAGAGCATTGCAGTGGTTGCTTCTCATTGTTCTTAGGGTATAAAATTTGTGTACATTCTCAATAATGGTTAAAACTGTGGAATTGTCCACAATTGATAGAGTAAAAATAGTTGTTCTGCATGAAGAGGGATATTTTTCAAGGCAAATTGCTGAAAAAGTGGCCTGCAATCAATCTACAGTTATTAGGCTACTGAAGAAAGTGAAGACTCTGGTGATATCAAAAACATTTGTCGCAGTGGAAGGCCCAGATTCACTACAACCAGGCAGGACAGAGTGCTCAGAAAGCTGAACTTGGCAGACAGGAGGCTCAATTCTCTTCTCCTGAATTGCTTCTAAGATGGTCTGAAGTGACTGATGTTACTGTTAGTACATTTACTGTTTAGGAGGCTGCTTCACTATGAGTTATGTGGCTGCAACGTCAGGCGTAAACCACTGTTAAACTGCAAATCAAATACAGTGTAGACTTCAGTGGGCAAAACAGCATGTCTCATGGACAACCAAGCATCAGAATTTTTCCTTAATGGAATCAGAGTAGTGCCTATGTAAGGAAATTCAAGCATGAAGAATTCCTTCCAAGTTTCTTGGTGACTACTGTTAAACATCCGGTGAAGGTCATGGTTTGGAGCTGCATGTGTGTACATGGTGTTGGGAACCTCCATATTGTTGATGGTATGGTAAATGCCCAGAAATACATCTGGATGTTAGAAAACAAGATGCTTCCATTAAATTTAGAAGACTTTGATAGCAATTTTATTTTTCAAGATGACAATGCTCCCTGTCATTGTGCTAAAGTAGTGATAAAGTTGTTTCAGGAAAATAATTTTCAGCGTCTTGATTGGCGTCCACAGTCACCGGACTTAAACCTGATCGAAAATTTGTAGTTGAAAGCGTCGTAGAGCCAACAACCAAAACTCAACTCATTAAAGATGTAATTCAAATTTGGAATTGTATTGTTCAACCCAATCATTTACAAAACCTTGTTCACAGTATGCCATCAAGATGCAAAGCTGTGATTAAAGTTAAAGGTTTGGCAACAAAATACTAGATACATTTTATAATTTTGTTTAATTACATTTCTGTATTTAAATGTTATTTCATTCCTTATGAATTACAGAAACGATTTATTGCTGTAAACCTAAGTATTGGATAAATGATCCTTTTCATAATAATTTTGACTTGGTCATGATTTGTGTAAAGTATCTTAAGAACAGAAGTAGCTACAGGAAAAACTAAGACATTTTTGAAATCTCCATTAAATTTCACATCTAATGACATATAAATGATGAAATAACTATGGAAATTAGTTAAACAAAGATTTAAACTTAAAAATTCAGTTTTTGCAGGTGATGCAATACCTTCGCACATCATTGTAGCTGCATGACGGTGTGACATCATGGGCTTGTCCTAACTTTCACGTATGCCATTGGCTGATGGAATGAGCAGCGGTTCTGTTCAATGCCATTGAGAAGGATAGAGTGCCGCCAATGTGTTTGTACTCTGCAGTATCACATTATGCTAAGTTTGCAAATTGCAGAATGATTTTCCCCATAAGAAAATTGATCACATTACTAACCTTAGGTGAAAGTTATTGTCCATAGCTGTGCCTCCCTCAAAGGCAGGCGCAGTGCTACAGGTGGGTTGGGATTGGCTTCAGCCCACCCAATTTTTCTTTGAGCCCTACCTTTTAACCCTGACCTCCCCCCCCCCCCAAATATTTAAGCTGTTACAACATATGTCTGGTGCAGCTGCCTTTAAAGCTTTAGGCAACTTGGATAAACGTACCTGAATTTTTCAAGTTCAAAGAAATTTTGTTATATAAAATGATTTTTTTGTTAAATTCAGTGTTTGCACTCCTGGGAAATGGAGGGAGTTTTTTAAGTGAATTTCTAAGACAGTATTTGAAACACCATTTTTTTAATTATACCATATTTCCCCGAAAGTAAGACCTAACCAGAAAGTAAGCCCTAGCATGATTTTTCCGGACGCTTGTAATATAAGCCCTACCTCGAAAATAAGCCCCAGTTACGATACGTAGTACCGTAGGCAGCCAGCCTATCACTGTTAAAAAAACTGAAGTGAGTGCAAAAATCACTGGAGGATACCCTGTTCATGAGTTTAATTTGCCTTGAATATCCAGAGTAAGAAAGAAAGCCGATTGCCTTTGAACACAGCCGAGGATATGGTTTTTGTAATTATGGCGCATGCATTCAGTTTGGTTCAGAGAGCTAGCGGGAGATGAAAAGAAGCAGTCTTTTGTTCGGCAGCTGTAACATCCAGTTCTGAAAAGGGAATCTAACATGGGAAACTTTACCGGTGAATGCTATCTTTTGTGGAAAAGCTATTCATCAACAGGAGGTGTGTGTTTTTAGAAATAGGGGGAGGGGTAACACGTGCGAACTCAAAGAAAAAGTGAGAAGTGTTCTAACCACCTTCAATGGATTACGAAAGGGGTTTGTCCCTGTCCAAGTTATTGTGTTGGCAACTGTGACTGAAAGAATTCTTTAAAAATCAGAGTTTATATTTTGGGGCCGAACGTACATTCTTAACTGTCATCATTTTTGTTGCCACTCCTGTGTCGATTAACAATTAACGCAGTCTTCAATTAACACTTGATTTAATGGTAGATTTAAAGGGAATAATATTTTGACCCCCAGACAAGATGAGTGCAAAAAGAAAGAGCTATTCCATCGAGTACAAGAAAGGAATCGTGGAGGACACCCGGGGCAATAATCTTACGGCTTTCTGCAAAGAGAAATTGGATCTCTGAATGGTCCGAAAATGGCGAGCAGAGTACGATAACCTCAGTCAACAGGTGGACGAAAGAAAGGCTAAGAAGCGCAAGTGTGGATCAGGTCGGCAACCATTATTTCCTGAGCTGGAAGACATAATCTGTGAATGGATTGCTGATAGGAGAGCAAAGGCTTGGGTTGTGTGCAGGGCTGATATTTAAAGCATTTGCCCTTGCAATGGCACCACAGTTAGAAATATCCCCAGAAGAATTCAAAGCATTACAACACTGGCTGGATGGCTTCCTTCAGCGATATGAACTGTCTCTAAGAAGATCGACCACACTGTTCAAGCTGGAAGATACTGAAGTTATTAAACGTGCACTTGCATTCAAGTCCTTTGTTTATGGCATCGAAATTTCTAAATAGCAACTCTCCATGATTGCTATAGATGAAACTGCAGTGTTTATGGGCCAAGGATCTCAAACGACAATAGATCAGAGGGGTGCCTCATCAATTTACATTCCCTCCACTGGTTACAAAAGTGCAAGTGTTACCTGTGTTTTGGCAATTCGTCTGGATGGAAAGAAAGCCCCACCTGTAATCATCACTAAGGGCAAGAAAGATAAGATTGAGCGTGTTTCAGGCATTTATGTTCTTGAAACCAAAAAAGCCTGGTGCACACAAGCAGTTATAAGGAAATGTGTCGATTTAATGCTGCCACTTGTTTTGCGAGGTGGCCAAAGAGGTCTGCTAGTATGGGATTCAGCCAGCACTCACCGTGCTTAAGACATGAACTTCCTTGCAGAGAGAAGAATAGATCAAATAATGATTCCCGCAGGAATGACTGCATATCTCCAGACTCTTGATATTGCAATAAACAAGCCATTCAAGGATCATTTGCACATGGAAATCAATGACTACACTTAAAATAGAATGGAGAGAAATCAGCATGGAAACTTTGTGAAGCCTAGCCTGCAAGAGGTTGTGACTTGGGTGAAGAATTCACGATATAAAATCACTGACAGCTGTGTTGCCAATGCACTACGAGCAGGCTACATGGACAAGAAGTGCTCATTTAAGGAGAGCTTTATTGCTGGACATGAGAGATTGGGGTCAATGGTTCTACAGGAAATGAAGTCGCAAGAAATTCAGGCTGGAATTGGGGGTTTGGAGAGTTATGACGATGTACCAGAAGATGATATGGCTGTATTTGAATAAATGTGGATTTTTGTACATGAATAAATGTAGATTTTTGTACGTGAATAAATGTAGATGGGGAAAAAAAAAAAAAAAAAAAGTTGGTGGTACATGAAAAAATAAGACATTTCCTGAAAATAAGCCCTAATGCGTCTTTTGGAGGAAAAAATAAAAGGCCCGGTCTTATTTTCGGGCAAATACAATAGTTTAAAAGATAAGAGAGACAAATACATTCCTTGTCAGGTTACAAACTGAAATCCTTGAACAGCCTTATGAGTGGAAGAAAAACAGAAAACAATGTAAGCAAGCTAAAATTGAGAAGTAATAGTACCTTGCCATAGAGATTCATGCTCATGGTTCCCATACTACATACATTGAATGAATACTATGTACAGTATGCACCTGAAAACTTTTATTTTTTTGACTAGGGATAACATTATCAGTGTTGGGTAAAACCCACATGAACAGAATTTTTTGCCAAAATTTCTGCCTAGCACTTCAAAATTTATGCCCTCCCCATCATGCTTAGCTCCCCTAATAGCCCACCCCATTCTGAGCAGCTGGTGTTGCCACACATCAAAGAGAGAGCATAGCTGCAAACATAACTGACAGGTCAGAAAGCTACCATGAGCCACAGATATCATAAGAGTAGACTTGGGATCGCTTGTAAGATATCGACTGCCGATAGATGGCGACACAAGAAGGGTACTTCAAAAGTAGATTGGTTCACTCGCCCTTCAGTGAGCATCTGTTAAAATATTTGAAGCAGCTGTTTCAACACAACCATAAGAACATTTTAAGGATTTCATTTTTGTGACAATGTGTTCATTTGCTCAATGTGTGCCATAAAGGATTTATGACACAATTTTATTTTTCAATAGCGTAAATGATGTTATAATTTATGTTACAGAAAAAACAGAAAGTTATAAGCTGCACCTCGTTAAACACTGAATGTCAGAGCTTCATGTTTGTAAAATTGGGTTTAGTGCCATTGCATTATTGGAAAATATGGTATATATATAAAATCTCCAGCTGTGTTTGCATATCAAAAGGCCGTGGGTTGCCTAGTGGACAACATTTGTGACTGCCATGGAGCAGACCTCAGGTTAGATCCCAGGAAGGTACGAACGCTCGATCCACTAAATATCTGCCGTGTGTCAGATGGGCACGCTAAGCCATCGAACCCCGGGTACCGGGTACTGGCCCCCGGTAATAAATAAGGGCAGCTTCCTCCCCCTTTCTACCTCGCTTCAGTGTCACTTTCCTATCGGGCACTCTAGCCCAAATCTCCTAGCTTCCTATTTCTAAGGGTTGTTTAAGACCTGGGGTCAGACCCTCCCTTCCTAAAAATCCTCTACATATGATCATTTGCATATCAAAAAACCCAATTGAAGAAAAAATCCTTTTAGGTCAGAAAGTGTTCACCCTGAAAACATTTTGTGTGTGTTTCATACACTCTTTGTGTATGATATTTTATGAAGCAATAATAGACAATCTACCATATGTCACAAATAAGTTGTCTCAAAGGCCTCTTCTACTTTCTCTTCATTGTTGCAGTACTATCTGCTATCACTGTGTTGAGTCCTTCAGTAGCAAAAGTGAGGCATGGCCCCACACCACTCCACATAACCTTTTTAAGTTTGAACATCAGCTCTGTGTGAATGAGAGAGAGAGATTTCAGTTGATGATAAACATCTTGAAACCCAGCTTCATATTTATAGTTGGTGGACATGGGCTGATTTTTCAAAAAATGGGTCTAGTAGTAGAACTAACCAACAATGAACTTTAATTCTATCATTGTTACCATTTTCTTATACAGTAACCAAATTTTCAAAACTAATTTTCCCCTTCAGTCAGGATTTGTGGGCATGGGATGTTGTTTCGGTTAGATTTGAAATTTTAGGGTGTAAAGTGGTAGTTTGTATTCTGTTCTACCCATGGCTAATTGCCGCAGCTTTAATCAGGTATTTTTTAAACTGTCCAAATTTGTACCTTTAACTCCCATCACTGCCTTGGATTATTTCAAGAGTCTGCATCCACATGATCTTTCCATGCTTTGTGGGTATGAGTGAAATTAGGAGACCCTGTAAAACATTTTATTTTCATAATGGTCATATGCCTTTATGCATGACATGTTCAAAAGAATTTTGCACGAGGGACTCTGCAAAAATGTAGCTAAATAGTTCCATTACAAAAGTTAAAAACATTGTTCACGTTTCCCTGTCCTGAATAATATACAGAATCTGCAAATGCTACTAACACTTAAAAAATAAATAAATAAATAAATAAATAAATCTCTCCTGAAAACTAGAACTGCTTACTGACTACTACAAGAAGAACCAGTGAAATGGTGATGGGATGTGGTCTTCACACAGAATTCAACAGCTGTAGCTGTCAGATATATATGAACTTTGACCGTTGCACATATGTGTCTGGGCAAAATAACAGTGGAAATAAATATTAAAGTATAAATGATGGAAACAAAGCACACACACAAAATGAGGGCTGGATCAAACTGCTTGTTTGAATTTAGAAATGCAGACCCACAGGATACAAGCAAGTGGAGGGGAGCTGATGCTTGGAATTCTAGGAAAATGAAGTTTTTAGCAATCATATTATTAGCTTGCCAATAATGTGTAGCTTAACAATTGTAGAAACTCAGCTTGGGGATAGAGCATTATTGATTGCCAAATGATCATAGCCTTGAGTGTTGAACAGAATGTTGTAACACGAAGTATATGGGAGCAGTGGAGAATTTTAAATTAAGCCCTCCACAGCTGAATTTTAAACTTGTATATGATTGTTGACAGGTTGAGAAAAATTTTGCCAGCCATAATTTTAAAATTTTTGCGTGATCCGAAAATTAATTTATGTATTATGCACAAGATTCCCTTTTTCGGTCATCCTTCTAATTGTTTTGAGGTCAACGCAAAATTGAAGATAATTTTTTGTGAAGGAAGGGGGGGTAAAAACTTTCGAAATCGGAAGTTAAACAACAGACCCCCCCAATCGTATTTTTTTTTTTCACGCGATGTTGCATCTGGTCAGTATTGTTGTTAAATATCATTTTATTGCATAATGCATAATTGTTTGTTTTTCAGCTTGAAACTGCAAACAACAATTTACAAAAAGGGAAGTTGCACGGTGTGAAAATTTCCCTGAATTCTTAAGCACGAGATTCTTCAGCGGATTCCAGGAATTTCACCTTTTCTGTTATTGTCTGGGCTGTTCATAAGATCAATGTTCAACTGAAATGGATGGTGACTGTTGGGAGGTCACTTCAACTGTCACCATGCTTTGCGCATTGGTCTTTGGGGGATTGGTGACGGTTGGGGAGGACGAAATTTCATCCTTTGAAATTTCCGAAAACACTGGGATAATGAAGTGAAAATTTCTTCCATAGTGGTATTTTTTTCTTTCAATGTTTCTCCTGCCCAGTATTGTTGTTAGATACTCATTTTATTCCATAAATATTTGTATTTCAGTTTGAAAAATTCTGAAAATGGAAGTCGGATGGAGCAAAGATTTCTTCTGTAATTGTAATTTTCTCCCCAGCGATGTTACCACTCTCCTGTAGTACTGTTAAATGTTACCCCCCCCCCCACATATGAATTTAAGCTAGATAAGGAAGGAAGAATTTCGAAAGATGGAAGTGACAAAGTTGGAAAATTTGAAAGAATTTATGCATGGTGTTCAAAAGTATTTACATTGACTGTTTTAGTTAAATGGTATAACTTTGACAAAGCTTTTATATCAGCATTCATTGTCCTCAAGCTGAAAGTTCTTTCAGCATGATGGATGAAATTATTGTCATCTGAGGGAATAAGAAATAACAAATGAGAAGGGAAAGATATTTTGGCAGAAAGAAAATTTATGCTATGCAGCTGCAGAGTCAATGTAAGACAAATGTCTGTGAAACTTGCTGAGAAGAAGCAAGGGTTACCTGCAAGAGGAAACTTTAGCTAATGTTATTGAAATATTACAACAAAACAAGAAAAACAAACTGAAGCAGTGTCTTTTAAAACCACTTATTGTTTTGAATTCAGTAATTTTATATTATGAATACAATGGTTATATTCTATTTTTATAAATTTTATGTTATGAATACTCCAGTTTAATATTTAGATAGATAAATTCTTCCTCTTTGTTCATGGCAGGTTGAGTTCCTCAAAGACAAATTTTCGCTGTTTCTTTCTGTCTGCTGTCTTTTTGTGTAGCTCTGTTACAGAGTTTAAGTGGGGGGCTTTCTTTAATGTTGTCAATCCATTTTTCTATAGTGCTAGCATATCAATCTTTGAGAATTTTAAGCAGTTAATGCAGCCAGTTTGCCACTCCTCTGCTGCATCAATGAAATAATTTACAGGGAACAATTTCATCTTATCCATGCACTGTTATATTCACTTTCTGGCATGCATTCCAATTTTTCACCCAGTTTAAAAGTTCAACTTTTTTTCTCCCCTTCAGTCTCGCGCATGATGTTCGTGTAATGGTTTGAGAGTGTTTGAGAAAATGAATCACTGTATACTACAGTCATTTGCAACAAAAGTTAAAGACCACTTGTTGGTATTAGATTTCTGCCGATTGCGGCAGCTACTGTCTGTGTTACTTAACTTCCTGTCGGTGTTGCATCATCCTACAGCGGCAGCTATTGATAGAGTTGGGGGAAGAGTGCGAGCATCAGTTTGCTTCTGGTTTTCATGCCAAGAGGTTTGGTATGTATTTTCTACATAGTGAAAAATGGGCAAAAAGTGTCATTAAGTGTTACTCAGAAGGCACAAATAGCACACTTTATATCATGAAGGATACTCCAAACGTGACATAAGCAGAAAGGTGAATGCGAGCAAGATTGCTATTCACAATACGACCATGAAATATCAAGATACAGGTGAATTTAGTGACCAAAAGAGAAGTGGACATCCAAGAAAGCATACAATAACAATACCATGAGATGAATAGTTATGCATTCTGCAAGGAGTTTGTGCAAGAAATCAAGGCCTTTCTACATTCAAAAGGGTCTGATATTAGTATCAGCACTGTTTCCTGACATCTTAGCATACATTTTGGATTAAAGTCTTATAAACCTGCACATAATTCTAGACTAACTTCTGTCATGAAAAAGAAGACTCCAGTTTGCGAAGCGCCATCAATCGTGGAGTGCCGAAAATTGGCTTTTTTCCGTTGAATCAACTTTGCGTCAATTTGAATCACGTGAAGCACATGTTCGACGACCAAAAGGTTTGATGAAAAATACGCCATTAGCATTGTGAGACATCTGCCTAGTCAGATGATATGGGTTGCTATGTCAGCATCTGGTACTGCTTCATTATCCTTTTCACAGACAGGCACTACCATGACTGGCACTTTTTATGAGGAAATGTTACATAAGAAGCTCTTAACTCGTGTGCAAGTGCACAGATGCACAATCTTTATGCATGATGGTGCTCCATACCACAGACCAAAGACAGTAAAGGACTACCTGCAGATGAAAAACATAACTGTGCTTGACTGGCCTGGTAATAGTCCCAACCTTAACCACATCAAAAATTTGTGGACCATTTTAAAAGACATGGTAGCAGAAAAACCACCATCAAATTTCCAAGCTGTGATTGACGCAATACAGTACGTGTGGTGCAAAGACATTTCAAGTGACTACTGCAAATCCCTCATTGAGAGTATACCACATCGTATTCTGTCCGTTATATAAAGCAAAGGTGGCCACACAAAGTACTGATTTCGGTCTTTTTGTGTTCTAAAGAATGTAAGTATTCATCTGTGGTGTCATTTTTTCAAATATCTCTGACTAGTAATTAGTTGTTTCTTCGAAAATCTTGATTTTTAATAAATTGACAGATGGTCTTGAACTTTTGCAAATTACTGTAAAGTCTTTACAGTCTACAGGATTTCAAATTATTTTTGTTCCCAATGACGTTCTGGTGTTCACTGGCCTTGATAAAGCCTCCCGTTTGGAGTGTGAAAGCTCAGCACTTGGAAATTGTTTTGTAAATTTTTACACCAGTAAGAACTGATTAAATAATTGAAGTTTTGTAAGACTAAAGCTCTTCACTGAGTTTCAGAGATTGACTTTTCAAAGATTGTGTACATACGTACATACATATCACTAAGCTGCTATCTGAGATTTAAAAGTTAGCTTCTCGAAAAAGTTTATCTGCCAAAGTAAAGTTTAAAACTGATGGTGCTGGATTATATTTACTGTTGATGTACCAAATGTCTCCATTTACAGTGATCTCAGCACATGATTCGAGCTTCACTGACATTCATCACACATCTCACTCAAGACCTTTTGCACTTCATACTCGTAATCCTTTTCTCATGCAGAATTTCCTGAATCTGGCCCTCTCACAATTTCCTTGGCCTTCCTCTACCTTTCTTTCTTGCCACTTTGGCTGAATACAATTTTTTAGTAAGCATCTCACCACTTATTCTTTCAACATGGCCTATCTACCTCAGAATATTTGTCTCCACCATATTAACATTTTTCTTTATCTTGTACAATATTCTAGAGGATAATGCTTACCTTGGCATTCCTTTCTAGCGATGGGAACATTTCACACACGTTTTCCGGTCTTTGTTGATGTTATTTTCCTATAGTCCGTTGTATGAGATGACTAGTTTTACTTCTCACACTTTTCGCTGGGTATACTCATTGGATCTTTGCCTTAGGATTCAAACACATCAATTTTTGCCGTTCTTTATACTCGAAATTTTCGCCCATACTCTGGGCATCCTCAGGAGCGTGGCGACTTTACCACCGATGTTCGTGGTTAACTTCGCGCTAATGGAGTCCGATACTCCATGTTGCCATTCATTGGATATACTTTCTTGGATATATTTTGTTGTCAAGCCCGGCTGGCGCCATCTATGTTTCATTAAAACAACTTTTTTTTTTTTAGTTTCTTTTCCTATCCTGGTTTTCTTGTCTTTTTGCCGGTTTTTCTTTTGTTGTTTTTCTTGTCTTATTAGTTCTTTCCACAGGCCCGATAATGTGCTAGGGTCGTTCTGGTTACATACCCTTGCTTTATTTTTATAGATTAATATTGCTTCTTCCCTCCTCATTTGCCTTTCCGATTTTTTATTCTTTTTTAGCAATTTAATTTCATCAAATTTTGGGAATGTCTGGTTTTCTATGCAGAATTGCACTAAAGCAGTTTTGGCTTCTTTTTTTGCCAGTTAGATATGTGTTGTTCAAGTCTTTTTTTTTTTAATCTGTTTTTTGTACTTCCAATGTACGAAATTGGGGGTATGTGTGCAATTGGAATTTCATACATTGGAAGTACGAAAAACAGATTAAAAAAAAAAGACTTGAACAACACATATCTAACTGGCAAAAAAAAAAAAAAAAAAAAAAGCCAAAACTGCTTTAGTGCAATTCTGCATCGAAAACCGGACATTCCCAAAATTCAATGAAATTAAATTGCTAAAAAAGAATAAAAAATCGGAAAGGCAAATGAGGAGGGAAGAAGCAATATTAATCTATAAAAATAAAGCAAGGGTATGTAACCAGAACGACCCTAGCACATTATCTGGCCTGTGGAAAGAACTAATAAGACAAGAAAAACAACAACAAAAGAAAAACCGGCCCCCCCCCCCCCCAAAAAAAAAAAAAAAAAGAAAACCAGGATAGGAAAAGAAACTAAAAAAAAAAAAAAGTTGTTTTAATGAAACATAGATGGCGCCAGCCGGACTTGATAACGAAATATATCTAAGAAAGTATATCCAACGAATGGCAACATGGAGTATCGGACTCCATTAGCGCGAAGTTAACCACGAACATCGGTGGTAAAGTCGCCACGCTCCTGAGGATGCCCAGAGTATGGGCGAAAATTTCGAGTATAAAGAACGGTAAAAATTGATGTGTTTGAATCCTAAGGCAAAGATCCAATGAGTATACCCAGCGAAAAGTGTGAGAAGTAAAACTAGTCATCTCATACAACGGACTATAGGAAAATAACATCAACAAAGACGGAAAACGTGTGTGAAATGTTCCCATCGCTAGAAAGGAATGCCAAGGTAAGCATTATCCTCTAGAATATTGTACAAGTTACTTTGAAATATCGCACGTAAAATAGAATAGTAGAATGATTAGAGCTATCTAATAGTCAGAATTAGAACTACTAATAGGAATTAATTTTTCTTTATGTTACACATCTGTTGGGTTGTCAGAAAAGTTGCAACATATTTTAGCCATGTTTTGCAAAGGTCATTTATTGATAGAAAGAACAAAGATCAATCAATGATAGAATGCTCGTTTTGTTCGATAACCTTTTGCCATCTTTCAGTGAGCTGCAGAATGCCTCTCTTTCAACATGGCCTGTCTTTCATGGCGAAAAACTGTACAAGGTGCTGATTTACAGCCTCATCTGAATTGAACGTTATACCGCGCAAGGACTGTTGAAGAGAGCGAAACAAGTAGAAGTCTGACGGCGCAAGGTCAGGCGAGTATACTGGGTGTGACAACACATCCCACCCAAGCTCCAATAATTTTTGGTGGGTGATCAAACTTGTGTGTGGTCTAGTGTTCCATCACGACAACGCAACACCTTTACGATGAACAAGCTGTGGACGTTTCTGGATGATGGATTCGTTTAAACTGTCCAATTGCTGACAGTACACATTCGAATTAGATTGTTTGGTTCCATGGTAGGAACTCGAAAAACAAGACACCTTTAAAATCCCACCACACTGAGACCAGAACCTTCCGCTGATGAATATCTGCTTTGGATGTCGTTTGAGGCGAAGCAGCACGTCAGGGCAAAGACCGTTTGCGCAGCACATTGTTGTACACAATCCACTTTTCGTCACCAGTTATCATTTGCTTCAAAAAAGGATCGTTTTCCTCACGTTTAATGAGCATATCGCAGATGTTTATACGCGCCGTCAATTGAGCTTTGAGTTCATGAGGAACCCACACATCGAGCTTGCTTACGTATCCCAGCTTCCTCAGGTGGTCGTGAATGCTTGAATGATGGATGTGCAATGTGTCTGCAATCTCTTGTGTCGTGTAACGTGGGTTTGACTCGATCAATGCCTTGATTTGGTCATCATCAAACTCAGTGGCCCTCCCTGACCGAGGAGCATCGGAGGTCAAAATCGCCAGCATGGAATTTTGCGAACCACCGCTGGCACTGACGTTCTTGTAGAGCATTATCACCGTACACTTTACGGAACTTTTCACAAGCTTGATGCACGTTCTTCCCTTCACGGAAGTAAAACACTAAAATATGGCGCAAATGCACAGTTTGGTCTTCAATTTTTAACTTGATGTCAAATCTCCGCAAATCAACCAAATCGCTCACTATTCCTTTTAGACTGCAGCTAGCACTGGCACCTGTCAAATGCCATAGCGATAACAGAGCTGCGCATGCCTCTAGTACTTCCAAAACTGCTGCAACTGCCATCGGGTGCCAAAATACGTCATGACTTTTCCGACAACCCAATATAACACATCTTTGTCCCTCACATGATCAAGACATGTCTTGCCACCAATCCCCTGTAAGGATGCATCTCTCCAGCTCACAAGCTGCTCCTGTGTCTCGTCTGCAGTACCCAGGTTTCACTGCTGTGTGTCAAAGTAGGAACAATTACACTTTCATACATTAACATAGCCATCCAGGGCCTTTTCAAGAACCCATGTCCTGTGAAATCCTCCCAAAGCAGCTACGACGTTTGGAGACTAGTTAACTTGCCTACTAATTGCACCATCTGATCTGTTTTCTCTGTCAGACATACTTCTTAAAAACACAAATTCTTTATAATTATTTTTGACGCATTGATGTAAAGCCAAAAACATATACAAATAATTATAAGTAAATCTAATGTGCTAAAAGGTTTTTAATACTTTTTGTAAGCATACACTCTCCCTACTTTTTTTTTTTGGTAGGAAGGCCTCTATGTGTAAAACATTGTCAATTCACGATATGAACATTGTGTACCTCAAGGGTTTTATTCTTTAGAGGGATCATTATTTAACAAATTATTACATTGTAATTAAATAATTTATATGCTTAAGGAAATTAATGCTATTATTGAAAATTTATCTTACCTTAAAACCATGTGGTTGGGTTTATAAGTACATCCTTCTCTTGTTACACCTTCTGCCCTACTGACATCATTACATTACATTACATTGACAACAATATGCTACCTATAGTGCTCTTCCTACAAAGGAAGTAGGGTAAGTGTATGTTTATCATATAATTTTATTCTTACAAAAATGCTGCATTGTTACCCAAATTCATTAACCTGGTCTAACTCTGTGTTATTTTGGCTGATCTTGCATTCAATGTTAATAGTAGTTCTTCACTCAAAGACCATGACTTGGGTTGTTCCCTTATTTATACTCACTTTGAATTTCACACAAACTTCATACACCTGGGTTACTATACTCTGCAATGCTTTTATGCTCTTCACCAGCAGGGCTGTGTCCTCACCATACGGAAATATGCATACACAGGTATTAACCAAGACATAACAGCCATTGTCTATTTTGGCATCATGCATGCATAAATAGGTTAAACAGCCATTGTGACAGCACGAAACTCTCTCTGATTTCTGCAGACTGGTAGAAAACCATTTTGGTAAAACACCATTCACTTCTACACATACTCTACTGGCAGCATTTCACACTTTTAAGTAGATTCCCAGTTATACCATAATTGTTCAAGACCTTCCACAGAAGTATCCTGTTAACTTGGTCATAAGCATTCTCTAAATCTATAAAGGAAGCAGAAACTTCATTACCATCAGACAGACTTTGCTGGAGAAATGTGTTCAATACCTGTGTGTTACATATAATGCCAATAACTTTTAGGTAAAGTATTAATAAAATAAATTTACTTCATTAAATGACATTTATTAACAAATAAATGAATTCCTTTAAAATGGTGTGCATTTCCCATATAATGGAGTTTTCATTAAAAAAAATGTGACAGACTGCAAACTAACAAACAAAAATTAAATTACTTTTGATAAGTACAGCATGTTTAAGGTATTTGTTACAGCCAGCAGCAAAATGGTACTTGGAATTGCATAATTCCTGTAGATTGCTAAGTTGCATATGACCTTAGTGAGATATCCTTGTCAACAGGGATGCCTTCACAACACAAATTTTTCCCACATTATGCAAATTGTGATTTTAAGACTCCTTGTGCCCAACTTACTGAAACCTTCACTCATTATCCCCATTATGATGGCCAAAATATTGCTAACCTGTCATCAACTTCTATCTACATCAGGTACACACCTCAAACCATGGCCCCTTATTCAACTATGATGGAAACTTCTCTGTCTCACATATTGCCTAAAACTTACCCGGCATTATATAAAATACTTAAGCAGTGTATGAAGTTTTATCTTCTTTTTACACTTTGCCTGGTAGTTCTATAGAAAGCCAGATTACACACATTGCCAGTAACATATACAGTGTGATTGCACAATTTAACAATTTCTGGCCTATTATGACACCATTACATTACATTGTGTCAGCTTTACTTTAAATGTCTATTGTAAAAAAAATTCTGTAGTGCCTTCTGGGATCCTTGGACTTCTTGGGATATCCCTTGTCTCAGTGTCACTGTGCAAATCTAATTAACAACATATCAGTGAATTGTTGGTTTTTGGTACATATCACTGCATTAAAATAATTCGAGAATTTCTTTGAGACTTACATTTTATAACTTCAGAAAGTGTAGTAAATCACAACTGCTGAGGCAGTGAGCAGAATATTTTATTTGTAAACTTGTCTTCACTTGTCAATGTACTTATAAATTCATCTTTATTTATTTGCAGATCCTGCCATTGTCGCACTTTCAGCTACCTCCCATTCTTCTTCGGAAGATAATTTGAACACAGCAATGCCAACAGTTCCAGCTGCTGTGCCATCGACAAGTAAAGAAAATGAAGACAATGAAGTTAGTAACCAGCATTCTTTCAGAAAATTTTGGATTTCTGCTGTGGAGAAAAATAATTTTCTAGAAATTACTTAATTGCATGAAATACTGTCTAGTAGTTTTTTGTGTACTGCTGTGTAACTGATATTGATAGTCTGTCAGTAAGATCTGAAATTTGTGTCGCCTTTGAGAGTCTTGAACCAACATTTCCAGTTAATGTACTGCGATGGAAATTAGAAGTATGGATTAAAATTCTGCTTCTGAGCTATGGAAATTTTCAAGATTGCAGAATTTGTAAAAAATGAAGTTAACAAAGACCAGGGATGCTGTGTTGGGTGAGTGTGTACTATAGTATATAACTTAAACCAAACTTTAGCAATGAACAGAAACTTTTTTGAAATAAAAAAAAAAAAAAAAAAAAAAAAAAAGACAATCTAAAAACCCAAACACGCAAAAGTAGCAGATAAGAATTCTCAGAAACAATACTTACAATAAGCAGAAATAACTACAGCAGGAGCTTAAAATATGAAAAAAAAAAAAAAAAAAAGTAAAAGAAAATACAACAAAGCAAACGAGCAGGGAGAAAAAATGGAGTGCAGAAAACTATGAAAATGCTGAGCTTTGGCTTTATCAAGGACCAGCAAAACTTAGCATTTACTCACTTCCACAAAGACCTAGTTGAACTTGGGTTTCTGCTATGTCATAAATGCAAAAGGTATAAGTCCCCAAAAATCGCCAAAAAACAACAACAACAACAATAACCACCACCCACATAGGCTCGGAAACTTAAATATTAAGCAAGATTTTGAATTTCGTATTACATCCATGACATATCTGGCCCTACCCCAAAACTCCTCATTGTCCACAAAAACTTCAATACAGAGCCCAAATATATTGCAAGATAGGCATAGAATTTAGACCAATATAACAAAAAACATAACCTGGGAAAAAGCTGCAAAAGAACAAAAAATGTTTTTTAGTAGATGTACACAGCTATGTAAAATTGCTAAACTTGGAAGAAGACTAAAAAATAGAATTATTAGAGCAATTGCCACAACAATTTTTTGTGATGATGGATTATAGCTACTTTGCTGTACCAACAATTACAAAATGTGTTAAGATGTTGCTTTGCCAATCTTCTATTCCAATTACTAAAGGCAATAGAATTCCATGTTTCTTTAATCAAAGAAATTGGCAGTTGAGAAAAAAAAAATGCAGGTAGGCTCAGTTTTGATTGAGCCGTCAGTTTGGAACTTAAAACTATTATTTGCAGATCAGAAAGTTGAAATGAGTTAGTCGAGTATGATTTCAAAACGTTATTTAATTCGTTATAGCCAACACAGTTCTATGTATGAGCAGTAGCTCACATAATTTTTACAAATAATGCTGGATACATTGCGAATACAAAGCAGATCGATACATGAATTACCGAACATGGTGCTCTGTGTTCTTGGGCTTCTTACATACCTCATCACTTGCTTTTGCCTCTCGTTTTGATTTTCTCCACTTTTGCTTGCATTCATTCTGTGAATTTTGCGGCATTGTCAAAAATGTTAACCCATTCACGTGAAAACAATTTTTAAAAATTTTACTTTAAGCCACTGCAATATTTCATATTAGCAGTTCATTTTCTGACTTAGAAAGTGATCGGAAAAGGCTACTATTCATTTTTACATGCATCATTTCAAAACTTGGAAATATTCTAGTTGGATAATGCTTACCTAGGCATTCAGTTTCTAGCGATGATTCACTTTTCTCGCACGTTTTGGGTCTTCGTTGAAGCTATTGTCCGTTGTATGTGCAGCTACCTTTCACATCCAACACTCTGCTTACTTTGGGTAGATTCAGTAGAACTTCACTTTAGGATTCAACGACTTCAATTCTTTACCGTTATTAATGCTCTAAATTTTTTGCCCAGTCTTTGGGCATCCTCAGGCGTGACGACTTTTCCACCGACGTTTGTGGTTTATTTCTCGTCAATGGAGTCCGATACCGCATGTTGCCATTCGTCGGATACGCTGTATTAGATACTTTTCATAATTAAACCTAGCCGGCGCCATCTATGTTTCACTAATTCTACCCCCCCCCTTCAAATGTTCGTTGATGACATAGCAAAAACCCAAGCATTTGACGAGGGGAAAAAAAAAAAAAAGAGGTAGAATTAGTGAAAAAAATGGCGCCGGTTAGGTTTAATTATGAAAAGTATCTAATACAGCGTATCCGAAGAATGCCAACGTGGGGTATCTGACTCCATTGACGAGAAATAAACCACGAACATCGGTGGAAAAGTCGTCACGCTCCTGAGGATGCCCAAAGACTGGGCAAAATATTTAGAGCATTAATAACGGTGAAGAATTGAAGTCGTTGAATCCTAAAGTGAAGTTCTACTGAATCTACCCAAAGTATGTTGGATGTGAAAGGTAGCTGCACATCAACGGACAATAGGACAATAGCTTCAACGAAGACCTGAAACGTGCAAGAAAAGTGAATCATCGCTAGAAACGGAATGTCTAGGTAAGCATTATCCAACTAGAATATTTCCACTGCAATATGTTCTGTATATATTTGAACAGATCTTGTCGAGAGCTTTAAAACAATACCACACACAGTTGTTTTGCACTCACGGTTGTCCAGATAAACCACGATATTATCAAAAGTGTTCACAAGAAAACAATTTTTAAAGTGTTCAGTTCAAACCACTGGAAAATGTTCTATTGTATATTTGAATAGATCTCGTAGGGACCTTTAAAATGATACCATGCGCAGTCATATGCTCACGGTTGCCGAGACAGACTTAGTCAAACGTGGCTGCACACCAAGAAATATTGCATCAGCTCCCCCGCGCATAGGGAGCGAGGGGAGCATCGCGCGCATGATGTATTGTGTAGTACGCGAATCAGACTCCATGCTGTTTACGAATATGCTAGCACGATTAGCGTGCACCACATATTTTTGACGCTATAATGATTTCAATTGGGACCTACTTTTGTTGCAGGTAGTCAACCGTAAATCTTCCCATACTATCGGGAGTTAGGTGTAGTCCTATGTCAAAATAAAGCCTGTAGTGCAAGCTCTTCGGATTTCATTGTAGAATTGTAGTTGAACTTGACGAAATGTCTGCAAAGGCATCACGATATTTCCAACATATGTGGGACACACACGCACACACACACGCACGCACACACACACACACAAGTTACCTACCAACAGATGAAGAATTCACCAAATCTATAGGAAATGACACAACTTGTGTCAAGGTCAGTTTAGTCACATGCAATACAAACTCACTCTGTTCACTAGTTGCCGTGTGGCAGCAGTTTGTGTCTGATAGCATGCAAGTAAACATGGACTCTCAGAAATTGGAACACCAATTAGTCACCAAATTCCTGACAAAAGGAAGGAATGAAGCAAATGTGATTCATGAGCAAATAATATCAGTACACAGTGATAATATACCTTCTGTATACCAAGTGGAATTTTCACTGAAGCAGTCTAAATAGGGAAGATAATCAATTGAAAATGGCCCATGTTTGGAAAGGCCTGTGGAAATGGTGAATTGAGAAATATGCCAAAAAATTGAGGATGTACTCATTGCATGAACATGCAACATATAGGAACCACTGCTTTTGATTTTCCTTCATAGTTGCTTGAGTGCGTGCCCAAGGCTTGCTCACTACACTGAATGCTGACTTCTCAAAAGCAATGTCAGATGCAAGTTTCACAAGACTATTTGGAACTGTATGGAGAGGATCCACAGAAATTTCTGAAAATACTTTTTACTGAGGGCCAAACCTATTTCCATCACTGGGACCCTGAAATTGAACAGGAGTGAATGCTGCAGTGGCACCATGGTTCCAGTCATTCCAAGAAATGTCACCATACCTAGCCATCTGCAGGAAAGATCATGGCGGAAGTCTTTTAAGACTCCAAAGGAATTTTGTTGGTGGATTTACATGCTTCATAAAACAATTGCTGGGGATGCCTATGCTGCCTACTTGAAATGTTTGGTAAATGCCAGTAACAAAAAGTGCAGAGGAAAGCTGAGCAACGAAGTGCTCTTGTTTCATGACAGTGTTCCAGTGCATTAGTCCTTAAAAGCACAGACTCTGGATTCCAAGAATTAAGCCACCCACCGTACAGCCCAGACTTGGCTTCTAGTGATTGTTTTCTCTTCAGGCAAGTTAAGAAACACATGTTAGGGATGTTGTTTTTTGAGTGGCAAGAAGATCAAGAATGTTCTTTCAGAATGGTTTGAGGCAAGTGAAATTTCAACTTGTATATTTTTAGAATTTCTTTTCTGTCCATGAAGTGGAGGCATTGTATTGATCTTAAAGGTAAATATATTGAAAAGCAATAAAACAAATTTGAGTGCACCACAACTCCATCTCTAGGTAGACTTTTGTAGTTCTCCTCTGCAGTCCACAACCATTGGGGAGAGGGAGGTTTCATGGCCTAGGCTTCGGGGGGGGGCATAGTCTGACAAGGCAGACATGACAGTTCCAATCATAAACAGCAAAAAATGTGAATGAAACAAACATGGATGTACTGGGAAATTTAGGTGAAACAGTGTACTTATTGAACCCATTTTTTTTTCTGGAAGTAAATGCAAAATATACCTCCCTCAAAGGAAAAGAGACCAAATCATTAAGCATTCTGTATGAAAAAGAAAACATAGTCAATGCTTTTTTGGTCAGTGTTTGCAAAACAATATTCTTATATTGTCTCCACCCCATAAAATAAATTTCAGGTTTCACCACTGCAAATTGGTTTTATGAGCTAACTCATTTGAGTAGCCCAGAATAACAGAGCAATGCTTGTAACTTTAACTATTTTTGTCTTGATATGGCTTGCATATTTGGAACAGTTCCATTGTGTATGACAAATACACATATTTGCAAATTTCTTAAACACTTAGAGATTTAGAAAGCAGTTTTCAACCTCTTGCAATGAGTTACCTGTTTCTCAAATTACACTTTGTAAGTCTAGCTTTCAATCTCTGCTCTATCTTATCAACAAATACTGTAATTGTGAAAACATATGGAAAGAATTAACAGGAAGTGAGGGTGAGGACCCATTCTTGCGCTTGTACTGGGTCCTGTAAATTGACGAGTGGGTATTGCCCCTCTTATATCTAAGTATTCTTATAACTGAGGCTCACATTGGTCAAGACATCATTCGGTAGAGTAACTGCTTGAAATAAAATAAATTGTTTTGTTTGAAATTTATGCATACAAATTGACTTTAAGGGATAGTTGTAAAGAAAACAACAACAACAACAAAAAACTTTCATGTCTGTATATATCCTTGCCTGGATCAGTACAACAGTGAAATAACATTTATTAATTTAAAATTTACATTTCAGTACACTAATAATTTTCTATGAATAAATGGGAAAATGTAGCTTCCCACTGATTTTTAGAAGTTGTATGTGTGATGTCAAATGTTTCATTTACAACAGTGTAAACATTTTATTTTAATTTGTTTTTATACTGAAAGCAACATAAATGCTTGAGAATGCATTTGACAATTGTGAGGTTTTAAGGTATTGACCATTTACACTCCCCTGTATAATTTTAGCCCTTTATGCCCAACTGATGTATGTATACATTTTGCTATAGCTTTGAATTAAGCCCCGCCGCCTCGGTGGCGCAGTGGTCTAAGGCGTTGGCCTCTGATCATTCGTCCGTAAGGGGCCCGGGTTCGAATCCCGGTCAGGCATGGATGTTGTGTTTGTCTTACGGCACTGGCTCTCTCCCTTCCCTGGAACCAGTGACCCTAAATTAGGGGACGGCGACTGCTTATAGCCCATTGAGTTGCTCACGGTGGTCGTTAAACCTCCAATCAAAAAAAAAAAAAAAAAAAAAGAATTAAGCCCCAGAGTCGTACACATATGTTCGCATTCTTTCCACCCATTTCCTGATGTCTGGATTCACATGTTTACGTTTAAGAAACTAGATTGCGCTTTTTGTTCAAGGTTGGAACTGCAAGGAAAGCAAACATAGGACAGTTCAAAGAGTTATGAGGGTGGGGTTGCTATTGTAGTAGGATATTGTTTTCTCTTTAGAAGGAAATTTGTGTTTCGGTTTCTTTTCACTGAGGTTGAGATTCTAGATATGTTTATATCAGTTTGTTCATTTTGCTTGTGAAATATCTCTAATAGTGATTCAGAAGCAACGACAGCAACTATGAGTACTTTTCATTGTCAGGGTCTGAGATATCCGATTCATTTTTGACATTCATTCCTGAATATACAAGGGTTGTTCCAAAAGTAATGCAAAAGTGGACATAACTTTTTTTATTAACTGACAAAGGTCGTTCAAATTGCACATGTTGATAGAGTAACTCTTTCTCTACACAAAGGTACTACTCAACATAATCTCCATCACAAGTGATGCATTTGTGCCATCATTGAGCCCAACTCTTGAATCCTCTTTGAAAAAATTCAAGTGTGGACTGTTGTTCCCACTTAGTCTGTGTCATCAAATCATTGTCCCTTGAGAGTGTCCTTCATTGGATCGAATAGGTGGAAGTCAGATGGCACCAGATCTGGGTTGTATGATGAATGGGGGAACCTGATTGCCTGATTTGTTGGCAAAGATGCGTGTGGTCTTGCATTGTCATGGTGAATGTGCATCCTTTTTAGATTCTTGTTCGGTCTCTTCCTCCTTATGTCTTCTCTAAGCTTCTTGAATGTCTCGATTTACTGCTCGCTGGTCATGGTATGGCCACATTCCAGAAAATCAAGGCGAATGACACCCCTGTCATCCCAAAAAGCAGTCGCCATGACTTTCTGTGCTGATTGTTCGTTCTTGAACTTCTTAGACCTTGGTGAAGAGGTGTGACGCCATTCCACGAATTGATTCTTCATTTCCAGATCGTAAAGATACGCCATGTTTCATCCTGTCACCAGATCGGGAAAAAAAAACTTGTCTTCATTGGATTCAAACGCTTCCAGCAGATCAGAGCAGACTTCCGCCCTTCTCTCCTTCGAATCGGGTGTCACCTGCGGAGATACCCACTTTGCATATATTTTCTGATACCCTAAGTCTTCCACCATCTTCTGTATAGCATTGGGACCACAGTCCAGTTGTGCAATAAGCTCACGGATTGTGACTCTTCTCTCCGTGCGAATCAATTCATCCACTCACTGACGATTCGTGTCAGTAGTCACAGATGATGGTCTCCCATTGCGTGGTTTGTCTTCAATGCTGGTTTCGCCTTCTTTAAACTTCATCTGTGTACATTATTGCTCTTGTCAATGGTGTCATCTCCGTAAACATTCTGTAGCCTTCTGTGGATGTTGGACAGCCTCCATTCTTTCCATTGTCAAGAACTGAATGACTGCACGTTGTTTCTGCTTGGAATCCATTATTTACTTGCAATGAAGAAGAAGGGGTACTATAGAGGAAGAGTTACTCTACCAACATGTACAATTTGAATGACCTCTGCCAGTTAATAAAAAAAGTTGTGCCTCTTACGTTTGCATTGCTTTCTGTACAACCCTTATATTTTAGGCAATTACTTAAGTTTTCATTAGTGTTATTAAAAGTGAGCAATACTTCAGGTATAATCTCTTTGTTTATTTTACATAAGTGCCTATAATTTGAGTATGTCGCTATCTATCATCATTTGCAGAAGACACTAAGCCCCTGTTCAGAAGTTTTGAGTATGTCCTGGGCATATTGCATCATTTTTAGCAAAAATATGTAGTCCTTAATGAGTTAATATCACATTTGCAGCTTCCAAGGCTCTTTTGCAGTAGGAACATCCTCCTGCTTTGTATTTCCTACATCTTCATTTTTTAGCAATATTTTCATATAAATTTTTAATTATTCATATAAAGTTTTTGTAATTGGCATTCTTAAAATCTCTGTCTACCACTCTAGTTAAAACTTCATATACACTTGTGAATTCAACAAAAAATCAACTTTATCGAACTTTGAATCGATCTATTAAGCACTTGGAGTGGTAGGTCATCGTCATTTTCATCTGTTGAGCTTTTGCTCTAAACAAATGAATCCTGCATGGCTGGAAACTTATAGCAGTTGATCTTTCACATGTCTGTATGCTAGACTTACAATTTTACTACATGGAATTTTTTTCAAGTCTCTCTTTCTTCCTCAACCATCCCATATATGGATTTTTAATCAACACTAAGCTTAGGTATTTCCATTTGAATTTCAAATCCAGGCATCATAATTTATTGCTACAATGTGAAGAATGACTTTTCTGTAAATAAAGTGTATACAGTACATAGCTCACCCACTGTACTTAGGGCATCATTTTTCTCTTCTCATGGAATTCATGAATACACAATTAACAGCCCCCAAAAAGTAACTTGTTGTATTTTAATTTAGCTTCTTAGGATCTACATTACAAATAACAGGAGCTTAAAGGAGATGAAACATTGAAACCAAGATTGACATTTTTAATGCTATCATGAGTTTGCCAAGTGTAATTTTAAATGCAATTTACTGGAATCAAAATATGCATTAATTTTTTTGACATTAATAGCCAAGGTCCCATTTAAAGTAAAAATAGTAGTAAAGTTCTATTGTATCTATAGTTAGTTTGAGATTTAAATATATTAGAATAAACTTGATGAGACCACATAATTTCGTTCATTATGATGAAATTTCGTTTTTTTAATTAACAACAAATTTAGAAAAATCTGACATTAAATTTATGCTTAAACTTTCTACTTTCAGATATGCGTGACTGAAAACAAACGAAAATAAATACTTTCGAAACAAATATTTGCTTTTACCTACATACATACATACAGTATGTATTCGTATTTACACCTCAGTTTGCACAAATTCTGTAATGTTTTTTTTTCGTTTGTACTAGTAAACACTGACTTCAATTGCACACCGCTTCAGCATTATGCAGCTTCCAGGATTAAGACACCACACTATACTTTGTTCGCTAGCTCGCTGTCGCCTGGAGGACAATTTTGGGGCTATGTCTGCTATATTTAGCCCATATGAAAGACTCTAGAAATCAGCACAAAATTTTACATATGAAACTCCTTGATTCAATTTCCTGCACTGTCATTACCACATTTTTTTCAGCATCTTTCATGCAGGTTCCAGCAGTTTGTATTTGACAGTCTTCTGGAATATTATATAGATCTAAATGATCTTCCAAGTCCTTCCTCTAGGAACTTTAATGATCCACTGGCACAATTAAAAATAATGGACCCTGCATGGGTAACATAATAAGACAAGATTTTACTTTGTCTTGGTGCAGATACCAGAGTTCGGGGTATATCCACTATCTGCGGTTGCATTAAGACTCGTGTGAGGAACTGTAGTTGATCTTCAGGGGACGTTATTAATGAAATCGCCAAACTCTGAATCCGAGAAGTCGGAACCACACGCCTCATAAAGTTGGCAGCATTGGTTACTTTCAACAGAGTCAGTCTGGCAAAGATGTATTGCAAGCCCAGTCAAAAGAATCGGCATATTGAACATTTTGAAACTTCATAATGCTGAATCACTAAGACGGGGGTTCGAGAAAAGGTTTGGGCTCCAAAAGGTTAAATTCACAAATTTTTCTGCGACTGGGATTGAAACCGTGTCTCCTCGCTTCAGAGTCAGTTTTTCGAGCCAACTAAATTACACCGACGAAATGCATCGTTGAAGATTTGTTGTCTTGACACATGCTTCACCTCTTTAATGCATCACACCGTAATTGACTGGATGATTTCGGCATTGGTCAGTTCATAGTAGGTAAGTAAACAATCTTCTACTGACAAAAAAAATCTTCAAGTTTTACATCATTAGGGATGGAAGTAAGACCCTGCAACAGAGTTGTTTCAAATTTGGTAGATGTTCCCATGTCCAAATCTTTTTCTGCTGAATTCTTTTGATCGCAATCACTCAATGCAGCATGTTTCCAGCAGTTGACAATAGCGTTTTGGCTAAATTTGCTCCATGCTCAGGCAATCATATTCATTGCATCTTTTACATTTGTCTTTGATCAGTTCTTTCAATCCTGTGAAGAATTTGCTTATTTTTATTTGCTTCATTATCAGTTCTTATGATTCCTTGATCTTAAAGGCTGTGAAACGGTATTGCAGTTTGGCAGAAAGTATTCAACATGAATGCAGTCTAAAGTAGGGGGTTTATTATGAGGTGTACTATTATTAATTAAAATAATAATTTTCCTTTTCATTTCTGCATTGACTTGACAAGCCAATTATTAAAAATGTCTGTCGTCATCCAGGCTTTTTTGTTTGATGTGTACTTGCGTGGCAGTGAGTAAACATTTTTTCAAGCAGCAAGGCTTAGCAGGTTTGCCAACAGACTTTCTTTTTTCAGTTCCTGATTGATTGCAGCAGAAAAGTTTAGTAGGATGTTGCTTTGGTCTTTTTTCTCCAACACATTTGTCCCCTTTAAGAGCCAAAGTTTTATTTGGCTAGAGTTGGAAAAAAAAAAAAATCCCGCTTCATCTGCATTAAACACATCTACACTGTAAGAGCTTTTAAGTTTCACCATTTTGTGCCCATGGAAATGTTGGGGTTCTATATTCCCGGACATTTTCCATAGGTACATCATCTGCCTAACCGCACATTGCTTTTTATACAACGTCATATCTTTCTCCAAACCGATTAAGCCATCCAATGCTGCCCAGAAAAGGATGTCAAAGAGTTTTGGCAAATTGTAAAGCTTTTTGATGTATTAGGGGCCCACTGATTGGTATGCCCTGCAAATGCACATCTTGAAATCATGTGATCATGGATGAATTGACATTTTGAAGTTGCGTCTGCAGAATTATTTTTCTTTTAGGCCTGGTAACCAGCTTCTGTAGTTGAACTTCAATTTTTGCATGATCTTTAAGAAATGTTGAAAGAGTTGGACTGATTCCATATTTTTTTTTTTAGCAAAATCTCCATTTCTACTTCAGTGGGGATATTTTTTACTTCCAAGAACTGTTTTCACTTCAACAAGCTCATTTCTGAAACAAGAAAGCAGGGAACCCTGAGTGAAAGAGAAACAATGGGTTTGAATTCTCGCCCCCGCTTCTCTTTGTAAACTGTTCAGCAGCATTCCTTCTCCCTCTAAACCATACAGTGAAGATGAGAGGACAGTTGCTGCTTTAAGATGAAACTCTGTCGTGAAAATCTGCTGTATTGCACCATCAGCTAGACACAGAAGTACCTATTAATTGACAGCCAGTGTAAGCGTCATGGTCATGTCAGCATTCAACAGGATGATTGAGGACAGGAAATACATGTGAGGACAGGAGATACATGTGAGGAAAAGGAGGGGGGAGCAGAAAAAGGTGGGGTTGTAGTGGCAGAGAAGATGGTCACACGATCCAGCATTCCACGTGCTGGATTCCCTTGGCAACTTTTGTCTACATCATGGGCTACGTCACGTTCAGCTTTTGTGTCTGGCCATGTCTCTAAACAGCATTGGGCCTAACGGAAAACGGGAAATGACTTGCACATGCTTCAAGAAGAGAACAGAGACGTAGAAATCGGAGCTGAAATTTTTTTACAGAGGTTGCTACCTTCCTTCTGAAATGGGAAAAATGTGTTCAACATAATGAACAGTTGTAAAAATTAATTTTGTTATAATGAAATCAAAAGTACAGTACTTCAAGGAAATGTTTGCAGGTGATTTGCAATAATTTCGTTATATCGGATTAACGGGACTCCACTATAATTGAAAATTATATTTGGGAAATGCTTCTTTAGTTAGTTGACTGGGCTGTGGTGTGTCAAGAAAGGCACTGGCAGAAAAAATCTCAGATTTACAAGTGTTTACAGCTCTGTCTAATGTCTATATCATACAAATTTTGAAGATGACAATCCAATTTTTGGTGTAAATGTGACAAGGATGGTAAGTCAGATGATAATATATCTGAACACTTGAAAATGTCATAGTCTATGATATCACTTGCAAAAACAATACACTGCTTTGGCACTACAATTCCATATGAAAACAGAGTTGGGGCAATGTAGAGCATTTTATAAGGGGGGGGGGCACTTAAGCTTTTTAGGATTGAGTGTGTTGTACCGTAAAACGTAAGAAGAGTACTCCACAGATAGGCAGTACTTGGGTGTTAATGCAATATCATAAGCTGTTTAAAAGTAAAAAATAAGTTTTATAAGTTCTGTTAAATTTTTAAAGATATTTTTTTTATGGCTGATTTCAATAATTAATTAAATCTCGAATTAAGCAGATTCCTTTAAATATTTTAAGCTTTCTTTGATTTGTTAATATCTGTTAATGGCAGTGAACAAAAATTTTATATATTTAATCATTTAAATTGAAATAAAGAAAGCAAATCAAATATTCATGAGAAAGAAAAACGTGTTCTGAAGTTAAATAGTAATTAACATGCTAGGATTAAGTATTCGTAATCTATTGCACAGTGGTGGTAAGAATCTTTTTCAAATTTTGGGTTTAGCCTGATTACTTGCTCCTATTGTGAGTTCTTTTAAAGTTCTGGAAGCTTTCTCTCATAGTTGCATCTTGATTCCCTCAGAGCCACCCTGGTGGCAGAGTGAAGCACAGGCTTCTGATCATTTGTCCGAGATGGGTCCAGGTTCGAATCCTGGCGAGGCATGGATGTTGCGTTTGTCTTACGCAGGGTTTGAAAGATACCATACCCGAGATGCCCAGGGCATGTAAATTGCTGGCCTGGGCAGGTTAATAAAAAAACTAGTTGCCCGGTCCGGGCAGCTAAATTAAAAAAACTTTGGAATGTAATTCCCTACTACAAGAAAAAAGACAGTCGTTGCATGTTTTGTTTCATTTTGCTGTTAGTAACTGGAAGTTGTATTATTGTTACGGAGAGCGAATGACTGAAGAATATCAATTCTTTAATTATATTATGCTCTAGGTCCAGATATTGGAAACATAGTTTTTTTGCTCCAAATGTCGTTTATAGTCAGTGATGGGATGCATACCTCTAATGCTAGCCTCCGATGTTTATTGAAAAAGGGTAAAAACTTTAATGAAAGGAAACATGACAGAATCACTAAATTTTTTAAACACCAATTGCATCATCATACCAATTTCAGCATCATCTTAAAACTAGAGGTACACATTTTGTGCATTGAACATTTTGAATACAGACCCTTAAAATGGAACTGCAAAACATGTAATAAAAAAGTTCATATAAACTTCAAAAAAGAAAAAAAAAGAAAAAAAAAAAAAAAAGAGCGTTCCGATTAGTTATCTTAAAAGATAAATTTTCCTGGGCATCAGTCTTTTACTGCCTGGACAAGTAAATAATTTTTGCAGATGCCCAGCTGGGCATATAACTTTTCAGACATTTTTTTAAGTGCTGTCTTACAGCACTGGATCTCACCCTTTCCTGGAACCAGTGGCCCTAAATTAGGAATGGGTGACTGCTTTATAGTCCATTGAGTTGCTCACGATGGTTGTTAAATCTCCAAATAAGAAGATAAAGATGGTCACAGATATTATATCTAGGACTACCAGCAATTTTCAAATTTGTGAGGCACACAGAAGCTTTAACTGATGATTTTTTCACATCTCTAGGTCAAACAAGAAAGATTACACCGGATTTTCGGATGTAGTGAGCACGTCTTTTGAATCCATTGCGATGCAAATTAAATTTACCAAAGCTATTCAAAAGCAATGGAACCGGTATGAAAAACAGCAGTATCTGACCAAAGAAAAAAAAAATAAATCAGTCAGGTTTTTAATCCTGCAGATATTGCTGTAAACAGAAACTTCAACTTATGCCCTCTAGTGGCAGACTTGTGCGTTAAGAAAAATTTGAATTTATATGAGAAACATTGTGCAGCGGAAACTCTCTCCAACAAAGAAATAATTTTTCAAATCAAGCTGTTGGAAGCAGTGATATCGACAAATATGAGATATGCATCTCCCCCAATCATTATTTTAAAAAGTATTTTCAAAAGGTTTCTCAATGTGAGCAGTATCGATCCATGAAATCATTTTTTCAACTGAGTTTTCAGGAGCTTAGATTTTACTGCAAATACATCAGACGCAGAAATTAACTCTTACGCCCCTGGTGGCCAAACCATTCTTTATCAAATATTAGAAATTGTATGCTGAGGCTGTATCCGGAGCAGAAAGAATTTTTCAAATCTGAGTTTTAGAAGTAGAGATATTGGGGAAAACACAATTTACCTTTACGCCACCTAGCAGAAAGTCTATGTAATACTTGAAAAATTTGAACTTGCATGAGAAACATTTTACACGGGATACGCTATCTAACAAAGAAGGAATTTTTCAAATCTGACTTTTAGAGGCAGATATATTGACAGAAATAAGAGGCATCTACACCCTCTGGTGGAGAACCATGCATTATTTTAAGATTAAAATATTCTCAAATGTTTATCGACAGGTGTGGTATTGGTCCACGAAATAATTTTTTCAATCGGGCTTTTAGAAGCTGAGATTTGAAATTTAACGCTTACGCCCCCTGGTGGCCAAACCATATTTTATAAAAAATTACAATAACAAAATTTCTCAATTTTTCAAATTGGAGTTTTAGAAGCAGAGATATCAGGGAAAGCGCAATTTACCTTTATTCCCCGTAGTGGAAAGTCAATGAATTATTTAAAAATTTTGAAATTGTTAGAAACGTGTCGCACCGGAAACTCTGCCCAACAAAGAAATTTTTTTTCAAATCAGATCATTAGAAGCAGAGATATTTACAAAAACAAGATATACATCTACACCCCCTGGCAGAGAAACCATGCATTATTTTAAGAAGAAAATATTCTGGAAAGGTTTGTCTATGTGAGTAGTATTGGTCTACGAAAGAATTTATTCAAGCGAGATTTTAGAAGCTCAGATTTTGCTGCAAATACATTAGAAGCAGAAATCAACACTTACGCCCCTGGTGGCCAAACCATTTTATACCAAAAATTAGAAATAATATGCAAAATATTTCCCATCACGAGGTATGTATCTGTTGAGGGAAACATTTTTCAAATTGCAGTTTTAGAAGCGGAGATATCTGGGGAAAAGCAATTTACTTTTATGTCTCCTAGCGGAGAATATATGCGTAACTTGGAAAATTGACTGTGCCTAAAATAATCTTCAACTTGAATGGAATTGAAAAGTAAAAAAAAAAATTTGAATTGGATGTTTAGAAGCAAATATATGGATAAGAATGTGTTTTGAGTTCGATATCATCTGCATTTGCCCGCTAGCGGCAAAATTTTGCATTGTAAAAAAAAAAAAACGAAATAAAGGATCATCATTCGCACATTTCAAGCTTCCTAATGTAAAACGAATTTTTCAAATCGGACTATTAGTTGCAGACATACCGTGTCTACAGACGGACAGACAAACCAATTACATAAGCACAATCTCTTTTTACAAAAGATGTGCTACTAGTCCTAAAACATAACATTTGAAATAACCAAGGTGTAACCAAAATAGGATGCTCCCAGAACTTAGAACTAGCAACGGGAGCAAAGCAATCAAACTAAATCCAACCTAAGCAAAAGTCAACAGCAAACCAGCAACTGAACAGTTAACTCCACATTAAAATCACAGTGAGTAGTCTGCATGATATGCAAGTGTACCATAGCAATCTAATGGTAAGACCTGATTTATTTTTCTCAGTGTGTAAGACAGAAAGATTACTCACATTATTTTGTAAGATATGAAATCCTAATTGTGGTGGCAAAAGTGTTAACAGTGGAATCTATTTGCATGTGTGGTTTTGAAATTTAAAAACTGCACATAAAATTTAATTTTCAAGTACCACCACCTTCCCTTGCTCAGATTTTGTCTCTTAATGCATGGATTTGTGGAGTGTTTGGAGAGTGCCTGTGGCTTATTGGTTTTGTGTTGCACCCAGTTGGAAACCATTGGTTTAAAAATGGCTTTTATTTACTGTAATTGGCATTTGTAGCAATTCTTTATTATTTGTTTAACCAGGTAAAGTAAGAACAGAAATATCCAAGATTTAAGGAAGTTACTTGCTCCAGTTTTGTGCTTATATTGTTGACTACTACTTATGAGTATATAATTGTTATGTACAGAATAGTCAAGCTCCAGAACTTGACCCAGCCGACATGAGTGCATTATCTGCTGCTGATAGCCTTGGATCCGATTCAGCCAGCCAGGATGATGATCCTCAACTCAGAGATCAGAGGAAGAAAAGAACCGGTGTACCATGTGTCGGAAAAAAGTTGGATTAACAGGTACGTATTGAAAGGAGAAAATTCAGCTTTGTTTATTGCATCTGCTTATGAACACGTGTTGCATGTCATGCAATGCTGGAGCATGGAACTTGAATTGTCATACCAGAGAGTAAAAAAATGCTTAAATTAAGTATCATGGGAATGTTAGTGTACTCTTCAGCATTTTTTAGCCAAAATGGAAAATTGGTCACAGATTGTGAGATGTGTTGCACTTTATTTCATGCTGTTTATTGGCATTATATTCACGGTACTCCACGTAACCACTTCTTCCTTCAGAAAACTTGAAAATTTCCATCCTCCTGGAGCCGGAATCGAACCCGCACCTCCCAATTTCCAGTTGACCCAGGACAAGGAAATTCCAAGCAGCTGAACGTAGATATCTGAGAACATTCAGATTTGCACTAGTCGAAGCTATTCCTGCCCCATTGTAGAGTCTCACGACGTTTTCTCACATCCAGGGTTGGTTGGATGTAGGTCACAATTTCCAGTGATAAAAGGACGTCATATACAATTTGGAAGTTAATTTCCCTCTTGGTAATTAGTTTCCAATTGGAAACGAATTTCCCATTTAAATTTTCAATTGAAATTCAAAATGGAATTGAAAACGAATTTCCAATTTGAATTTCCCAATTGAAATTAGTTCCCAATTGGAAACGAATTTCCCAATTGAAATTAGTTCCCAATTGGAAACGAATTTCCCAATTATATATGACATACTTTTATCACTGGAAATTGTGTGTATATGACATACTTTCATCACTAGAATTTGTGACCTACATCTGACCCTGGATGTGAGAAAAGGTCGTGAGACTACAATGGTGCAGGAATAGCTTCGACTAGCGCAAATCTGAATGTTCTCAGATATCTACGTTCAGTTGCTTGGAATTTGTTTATCCTGGGTACTGTATTGACTAGCATGCTCGACCAGAAATCGGGAGGTGCGTGTTTGATACCCGCTGCAGGATGATGAAAATTTAAGTTTTCTGAAGGAAGTGGTTATGTAGAATACCATGAAAATATGCGAATAATAGCATTACAATGCCTACCATGTATTTATGAAGAATTATTTCTTAGGGGAAGTTTGTTTTTCAATTGTATATGACTATTTCATTTCCATGTTTTGAGTCTGGTACTAAAAACATTGTAGGAAGCAGTATTTTTTTAGTGAAGGAAAAATTTCTGAATGCACTTGGTGAAATGGAAGCAAATTTTTATCTTCTAGGAATTTGATTCAATGTCAGAATACTTTTTATCTGACAAAACTTGTACTAGCAGCATATGTCAGGAAATTTTAGGTGGCACTTCTTAAAGAACGCCCTCTGGCACAGTACTGTATCTAAAAATTATCCATAATCCATTTAAATATTTTGTAAGTATTTTGGAATTAAATTCTGTTAACCCCTTGAAATCTTGTAGGCTTTTCACGCACATATTTTTAAGCTGCACTTTCTTGACACCTACTTGTTCTCTCGCACAAATCATTGAATGTATATATATCATCATCATTGTCAACCATTATCAATCCACTGCTGGACGAATGTCTCCCCAAGTTTCCTCCACAACGGTCTGTCTTGTGCCAGTCTCCTCCATGTCACTCCCGCATACTTTCGAATTTCATCCACCCATCTTCCATGTGGTTTTCTTCTGGGTCTTTTCCTGTCCCTTGGAATCCAATCTAAAATTTTGCCTGTCCATCGATCTGTCCTTCTGGCAGTATGTCCAGCCCATTGCCATTTCAGGGATTTAACTCTGATCATGATGTCTTCCACTCTTGTCATTTTTCGGATCCACGAGTTCCTCTTCTTATCTCTCCTGGTCACACCAAGCATGCACCTCTCCATGCTGCTTTGAGTTGTCTGCAGCCTTTGTATGTCTCTTTTAGTTAAGGTCCACGTCTCTGCACCATACGTAAGCACTGGAAGGATGCATTGATCAAACACTTTTCTTTTAAGACATAATGGCATATTGTTCTTGAAAATTATGCTGTTTCTTCCAAAAGCTCTCCAGGCAAGTTTTGTACGCCGATAAATTTCTTCACCAATGTGACCCTCACTTGATATCTGCTGTCCAAGATAAATGTATGTGTCTGTTATCTCCAGCTTTTCTCCATCAATCGATAAATCTTCATTTCTTGTAAAAGCATTGAACATCACTTTTGTCTTCTGAAAGTTCATTTTTAATCCCACTTCTTTACTCTTGTCAGCAAGTTCCTGGATCATACTCTGCAGCTCTGATGGGGTAGTTGCAAAAATGACTACATCATCAGCAAAACGAAGGTGGGTTAGATAATCTCCATTAATCTTTTAGATAATCTACATTAATCTTTATTCCTTTGTTTTCCCAATTCAGTGATTGAAAGACATTTTCCAATGTGGCATTAAAGAGCTTCGGAGATATGGTGTCACCTTGTCTTACGCCTTTTCCAATTTTTGTGTGTTGTATTTTCAGACAGCCGAATCTTTGCACTTGCATTTTCATAGGTGTTATTAATAATATCAATGTATGCATCTTCAATACTGCAGGATTTCAGAGCCATTGTAACTGCTGATGGTTTCACCGAATCGAAGGCTTTTTCATAATCGATAAAAGCCATGCACAATGGAAGTTCATATTCCCTCGCTCTTTCAATTAGTTCTCTCAGTACGTGGATATGATCTATTGTTCTGTAGCCACTCCTGAATCCAGCTTGTTCTCTCGGTTGAGCCATGTCCAGTGTCACCTTCAAGCGGTGTGAAACAACTTTAGTGAAGATTTTATAAACCACTGATAGGAGGCTGATAGGTCTGTAGTTCCTGAGATCCTCAATGTCACCTTTTTTATGTAGCAGGATCATTGTAGCGTTGTTCGAATCCTCAGGAATCTTCCCTTCATTAAGGCATCGAGTGAAAATTTGGGCGAGTACTGTTTCGATTTCTCCACTTGCTGCTTGTATGATGTTTACAGTAATTCCATCTTCTCCTGGAGCTTTTCCCCGCTTCATGTTCTTGATTGCATGTGCAACTTCTGCTGGGAGGACTGGAAGAACTATGGTACTGGTACCACAGTTCTTCCAGTCCTCCCAGCAGAGACTGATGTCTGGAGTATATGTATCATCCCTTTCATATAATTTGGAGTAGAAATCTTTCACTCTTGTCAAAATTTCGCCTCAATTTCTTGTTACAGAACCATCTTCTTTTCTCAGTGCCATAATCTGTTTTCTTCCCTTACTGAGATGTCCCTTTGTTATCTTTAGGCTTTGGTTGTTTTCAATTGCTTTCCTTACTAGTTCACAGTTGAATTTCCTTACGTCTTCAGTGATACTTTTTCGTACTGTCTTGCATAGCTCTATATATTCCACTTTGGAAGTCACATATTCTTTAGTTGTTTTTATCTCTCTTCTTTTTTTGCATCAAGATTTTGGTTTTTCCTGATAATTTGTTCACATGCAACTTGTTCTTAGACCCAGCTAATTTTGTTGCTGTTTCCATAAGAGCTTTGGTTACTTTTCTGTTAACTTCAGAAATATCCTTTTCTTCCGATGTTAGGCCTTCTAAAGCAGAGAATCTGTTCTTCAGTTCCAACTTGAAGGTATTATGGTGTTTTTTAAAATTGGTTATGTCAATACATTTTGTTTGTCTTATGAGCTTGCCATGTTCCAGTTTAGTGTTGAGGTGCATCTTACATCTCACCAATCTATGGTAACTACCTGTGTTGAACTTGTTTAGCACACTGCAGTCTTCTATGACGAACTTTTTGTTACACATAATAAAATCAATTTTACTTGTCGTCCCTTTTGGATGTCTCCATGTCCATTTCCTTTGTGGCTTTTTCTTGAAAAAGGAGTTCAAGATGAAAAACCCTTCTGCCTCTGCAAACTCTACGAGAGTATTTCCACACTGGTTTCTGTTGCCGTGACCGAATTTACCTACTGAAGTTTCATTCTGTTGCCGTTGCCCTATTTTTTGCATTGAAACCTCCCATAATTATCTTCAAGTGCTGCTTACCTTTATTATTTAGATGACGAATTTCCTCATAAAATTCTTCAATTTCTTCTTCGGGATGACTTGTGGTGGGTGCATAAGTTTGAATAATCTGAGCCTGGTATCTTCTCGAGAGTTGGATAACGAGTCTTGCAGCTCTGTCAGAGGAACTTTATCCTTCAGTTTCTTGTTTATTATAAATCCAACAGCACTAGTTCTGCTAGTATCAGTCCCACAATAGTAGAAGAGATGTCCACTTTTCAGTTCAATGAGATCTTCTCCTTTTCACCTTACCTCACTTAGCCCGACGATGTCCCACTTGATCCTTTGTAGTTCCTCTTCCAATTAAAGAAGCCTTGAATCAGAAGATAGGGAGCGTCCATTATACGTAGCCAAAGTCAGCATCAGATGGCAGCCTAGTCCGTTCCTCCGGGGATTCTTAGCACCTTCTGCCTTCATGTCGCACTGGCCGCTGCCTTGGCCAGGTACATTCCAGCTGCCGGAGACTGAGGGCCAAGAGTTAAGTTGTGGAGTCATTTTGGAGGGGTTTGGCCATAACTCACCACGCTGGCCAAGCGGGTTGGTGAGTGTGGGATAGCATTTCCTTTAATCCCGATGGTATAGTTTTACCGCTATTGGCGGTCGTCAGAGCCCCTTTAGTGGGAACAGGATGCACCACGAGAAGGCGGGGTTGACATTTGTCAAGGAGAGGCTGTGATGTTACGCATCACCTGACCTTACATATTATATATATATATATATATATATATATATATATGATGGGTTCCATTTCAACTCAGGTATATATATATATATATATATATGATGGGTTCCATTTCAACTATGATGGTCTCAGATTTCTCTAAAAAAATTAAGGGGTGTTCCTTGACTAAAATAAGGAGACCCATATTTTTCCTTTCGGCAAGAAAAATTTTCCCTTCGAGATAGAGGGTTTCAAATCTTGCACCGTTAACAAGCTCTCTAGAAAACGGTTATTTTTCCTAAGTTCAGCGAGTCATTGCAGTGGAGTCAAAAAAGATATTGTGTTGTAATTTTTTTTACATTGTGTGTATTTTTTTTACATTGTGTGTATAACATATAATAATATATGGTGCTAATATTTGCTACACATCGTATGATTAAATTTTTAAAAAATCGTAAACTGTGATTTAAAAAAAAAATTGAATTTTTTAAGTTTTTTTAAACAGGTTCGGATGGAGTTTTTTCTATATTCGTGTTTTTTGTTAAAGACATACAAATGTGCACTTTATTTGTCATTTTTTGTGTGTCTGTGAAACTGCTAGTTTCCGCGTTTCAGCAGCATTAAAAACAGCCGATTTTGAAAAATCTCTTAACTTTGCCAACGATTTTCTCAAAGGCCATTTTTTAAAATTCTGAAAATTAAATCATTGTTTTATTATCAACAGGAGAATATCTGTGTAAATTTTCACGGACCTAAAAACACCCGTTTCCGAGTTAGACGCGTTTGAATTCGGTTTGAAAGCCTACAATTTCCCGTGTTCTAAAGGCGCCATTTTGGAAAAATCTCTGGCGCAAAGTACGTATTCTCTTACCGGAATCAAAGCGTTAGATATTCTTTGCCCGAATGATCGAATGAGAGCATTGGATCAGCTGACCCTGGTTGGATACGTCCACCGCACCCTTCCCCGAGTGATGACATGCCTAAAAAACTGTCGGGAGGGGGGGGTAAGATAACAAATTAAGAAAATTCTTGCTGCTCCACTAGCAAAGTTGAGTTGCGAAAGACAGCAGTTGTTTGTTTGTTTGCGTATATACTTAACATTGCATAAGAAAAACTATGAAAGAGGCACGCATACTGTAAAGTTAATTTTCGATGGCTAAACACCCTCGAGTTTTTCTGGGAGTTGCTAATTGTAGGCTACTGTCAGAAGAGCAGTTGCTGTTTTGTTATAGTTGCAAAAATTAACTTGTCAGTTTTCAGTAATAGTAAAATATTCACTCAGAAGAGTTTTGTCCTCTTCGAACAGGGTGGGGGTATAATACTCTTGACCTCGCAGCTCGGTTTATAGCGCCGGTCGCTACCCAAACTCTGCATACCTTCTCTCCAAAACGTAATGGCAGTTGTCTAATCTACTAAATAAATAACAATTAACACATACGCGTGCATGCTTATTCATAAAATGTAAGTTGGGTATATTTCCTGTTCAATAAGCTGATTTAAAAGTAGAATACATATAAAACTTACACGCTTATAATGGTGTAAAGATTTTTATCTATTTAAAACACATTCAAAGATTTCAATTTTTTTAAAGAAGGGGGGGGGGAGGAATTGTGTTCGTAGTGATTTCCACCTGGGCCACGATAAACCATGCACTGCCCATGTCTGCTGTTCCCTTAGAAGATAATGCTGAATCGATGGGAGACCTGAGTTTTTTTTGTTTTTTTTTTAAGAGGTCGGAGCTAGAGGTCATGGGGCCCCACGCAAAACTTCCATAAAATCGGCAGTTTTCAATTTAGAACCACCAAATTTGGAATACTATAGCATGGTACCTTAACTTAGACCACAGGATGTTTTTGGAAGGGGTCGGAGCCCTGGGTCAAAGGGCCCCCACACAAAATTTCAGTAAAAATATACTTTTATACTATAGCGCCCTAACTGAGACCGTAGATGGTTTTTGGAAGGGGTGCAGAGCCCTGGGTGGGTCGGAGCCCGGGGTCAAAGGGCCTCACGCAAAATTTCCGTAAAATCTAGTTTTCAATTTAGAACCATCAAATTTGGTATACTTTTTCTGGGCACCCTAACTTTGACTAGACGGTTTTGGGAAGAGGTCAGAGCCCGGGGAGGGGGGGGGGCATACAAAATTTTCGTTCTGATTTTACGAAAATTTTGGTTTTTTTTTCTACAGTTCTGTAGATTTTATGAAAATTTTGTATGCCCCCTCCCCTTGACCCCGGGTTCCGACCCCTTCCCAAAACCGTCTACAGTCTAAGTTAGGGTACCATGAGATAGTATATACCAAGTTTGGTGGTTCTAAATTGAAAACTGTAAATTTGTTTAGCAGACATACATTCAATTCTATATACACTGACGGAAAAAAAAATCCCAACACCAAGAAGGGGTTGTGTTAGATAAACGACAGTTGGTAGGCGGTGAGAGTACATCTGTAAGATGACGTCTATGCAAATTTCGCGCTCGGCGCATACGTGTGGCGCTAGTAGCGCCCTCGGAACATGCAAAGCAGGTTTGCTGTAAATACGCGCTGTAACGTTCGTGAGCATTAGTTATCGTTGAGATTCGACGTAGTGTGTTGATGTTAGTCAAGAATGCCTTTAAGAAGACGAAGAAGCCATTATCAACAGCTCATGGAGTTTGAACGAGGTCGTGTAATAGGGCTACGAGAAGGTGGATTTTCGTTCCGCAATATTGCAGAACGACTTGGCAGGAATGTAGCCACCGTGCATGATTGTTGGCAGCGGTGGTCAAGGGAAGGTACTGCCTCAAGGAGACCGGGTTCTGGCCGGCCACGTGGCACTACTGAGAGGGAAGACCGCCATGTATGGCGTATGGCCGTGGCACATCATATCGCGTCTGCGGCAGCAATTCAAGCTGCAATTGCCACCACAGTGACACAACGAACTGTTTCAAATCGGTTACTTGAAGGACAGCTCCGAGCCAGACGCCCTGTAGCGTGCATTCCACTTACACCAAACCACTGCCGTTTGCGACGTCAGTGGTGTCAAGCTAGAGCTCATTGGAGGACGGAGTGGAGATGTGTTGTATTTTCTGATGAAATCTGTTTCTGCCTGGGTGCCAGTGATGGCCGTGTGTTGGTTAGAAGGAGGCCAGGTAAGCGCCTGCAACCAACCTGTCTGCGGCCGAGACACACTGTACCTACACCTGGAGTTATGGTCTGGGGAGCAATTTCCTATGACAGCAGGAGCACTCTCATGGTTATCCCACGCAACCTGACGGCACAGTTGTACGTCGGTCTGGTGATTCAACCTGTTGTGCTGCCATTCATGAACAGCATTCCAGGGGGTGTTTACCAACAGGATAACGCTCGCCCGCATACTGCTATTGTAACCCAACATGCTTTACAGAGTGTCGACAGTTGCCATGGCCTGCTAGATTACCAGATCTTTCACCAATCGAGCACGTATGGGACATCATTGGACGACAACTCCAGCGTCACCCTCAACTAGCATTAACCGTCCCTGTATTGACCAAACAAGTGCAACAGGCATGGAACTCCATCCCACAAATTGACATCCAGCACCTGTACGACACAATGCATGAACGTTTGTGTGCTTGCATTCAACATTCTGGCGGTTACACCGGTTATTAATGTACCATCATTTCACATTTAAAATGGCTCTTCTCGCGCTTACATTAAGCTGTGATCTTGAAACCTTAATCGATTAAATATGTTACCTATACAAATATATTGCCGCCATTTCATTCCTCTACAACTATTTTTTCGTGGTGTTAGGATTTTTTTCCGTCAGTGTATATAGATTTGTTATTTTTTTTCCAAGACCGTTTTTTAGGCATGTTATCGCTCAGGGTAGGGTGAGGTGGACGGATCCAACGCTCTCATTCGGGTAAAAGAATACGTACTTTGCGCCTGAGATTTTTCCAAAATGACGCCTTTAGGACACGGAGAAATTGTAGGCTTTCAAACCAAATTCCAACGCGTCTAATTCGGAAACGGGCGTTTTTAGGTCAGTGAAAATTTACACAGATATTCTCCTGTTGATAATAAAACAATGATTTAATTTTCAGAATTTTAAAAAATGGCCTTTTTGAGAAAATTGTTGGCAAAGTTAGAGATTTTTCAAAATCGGCTGTTTTTAACGCTGCCGAAACGCGGAAACTAGCAGTTTCACAGACACACAAAAAATGACAAATAAAGTGCACATTTGTATGTTTTTAACGGAAAAAACAAATATAGAAAAAACTCCTTCCAAACCTGTTTAAGAAAAACTTAAAAAAATTCAATTTTTTTAAAAAATCACAAAGTTTAAGATTTTTAAAAATTTTAATCATACGATGTGTAGCAAATATTAGCACCATATATTATTATATGTTATACACACAATGTAAAAAAAAATACAAGAACACGATATCTTTTTTAACTCCGCTGCAACGACTCGCTGAAGTTAGGAAAAATAAGTTTTCTAGAGAGCTTGTTTGACGGTGCAAGATTTGAAACCCTCTATCTCGAAGGGAAAATTTTTTCTTGCCGAAAGAAAAAAATATGGGTCTCCTTATTTTAGTCAAGGAACACCCCTTAATTTTTTTAGAGAAATCTGAGACCATGATGGTACGACCCTGCCTGAGTTGAAATGGAACCCATCATATACACTGAAGTGCCAGAAAAACTGGTACATCCGTCTAATACTTGGTAAGTCCCCCAAAGGTGCGCAGGACTGCAGAAATACTATGGGGCATGGACTCCACTAGCTTCTGGAAATATGCTGTAGGCAATGCATACCATACTTCCTGCAGTGTTCCACAATTCGGGTGTATTCCGAGGTCTCCGATTCCTGTGTTCGATAGTGAGTTGCATAGCATCCCAAATGTGTTCTATCACATTCAGATCTGGGGACTTAGGTGTGAATGCCAAAACCACAAACTCAGATAAATGCTTCTCTAACCATAATGTGGCATCCCGACACTTGTGTGGAGGTGCATTGTCCTGTTGGAACAGGCCCAATCCATCGGCATGAATGCAGGACATGAACGGGTGTACCTCGTCAGAAAGGATGCGCACATAGTGTTGGCCGCTCACAGATGTCTGTAGATGTACCAGGGGTCCCAGTGAAGTCCAGCTAAACACACCCCATACCATTATGGACGCCCCCACTAGCCGGTACAGTTCCCTGTTGACAGGCAAGGGGCTTCATGGGGTTTGCGCCACACACGAATCCTTCCATCTGCCCGATTCAGTTGAAATGCAACTTGTCAGACCAGGCTACTTGTTTCCAGTCATCAAGTGTCCAGTGGCGGTGTTGTAGTGCCCAAGCGAGGCACATTGCTCTGTGTCGTACACCCATCAAGGGTGTACGTGCAGGGTACGTTGCACAGTCCAGACGCTGATGCTTGTTGAGGCTCCAGCATTGAATTCCGATGATACGTGCGAGAGTGTTGCACGCCTATCGCGTGAAACGATTCTTGACAGCCGACTATGGTCACGTTCACCCAATGGCTTTTTATGGCCACACTGGTATCGTAGGTTGGAGGTTTTGTCAGAATTCTTGTTGTCACGGTACACCTTTGCAATGGTCGTCCGTGAAAATACGAACTTCGTTTCTACCTCCGAAATACTATGGCCCATCTCACGAACGCCAACTATGACACCGCATTGAAAATCGCTTAAATCGTTATTACTTGTCATTCTCATGCCAAAAACAGCTCTGACAGCTGGCAAGGATGTCTATTGCTTTATATACGCACTGGCGGATGCAACAGAGTACACGCATAGGTGACGTTGCTATGTATTTTGCATAAGCTCGTGTGTACCAGTTTTTCTGGCACTTCAGTGTTTATGTTACTAATCATACATAAGTGGGAAACAAATTTTCCCTGAAGAAATAATTCTTCTCAAATACATCGAAGGCAATACAAATGTAATTGTTTACATTTGTATTGCCTTCCATGTATTTGTAAAGAATTATTTCTTCAGGGAAACTGGTTTCCCACTTATGTATGATCTCTGAATCACTGGAACTTGTGATGTACATCTGACCCCGGATGTTAGAAAAGGTCGTGGTGATGCTATGAGGAAGCTCAGTATGGCTTTGACTAGCACAAATCTGAACAGCTCTCAGATTTCTAAGCTACATCAGCATAGCTTCAGTTGCTTGGAAGTTTCTTATCCTGGGTGGTGTAACTGATGGCATGCTTAAATGGAACTCGGGAGGTGCAGGTTCGATTTCCGTTCCAGGGTAATGTAATTTTCAAGTTTTCTGAAGGATTGGCTACATGGAAACAGTGAAAATATACGGCACATTTGTGCCAACAATTACATTTTTTACTAATGTTTTACATTGTTTATGCATGTAAGTAAAATAAATATGTTAGATACTGTATGCGAGAGAATGAGCAGGAGCCCAAAAATGTGCAATTTGAAAAATCTACAAGATTTTGCGGTAAGTTATTTTTTGACACTTTATTAATAAATAGACGTACAAAAATGTTAAATAATATGGAATTTTAAAATAACCTATCATGTAATTGAATTGTAAGGTAAATTTACAATTTCATGTACAGGGTGTCCTGCTCGCTATTGGCCCCGGAGTTTTCCAGTATAACTTTGGAAAGAAGACTAGTATGAAATAGAAACTCTGGGGAGAGGGACAGGAGAGCATGAGAAAGAAATTCCGTAAGGAGTGAGACTGTTGGTCTTTCCAAACACGGGTGGTGCTGTGGAACGCCAGATAAGTCATTCACAGGCAGATGTGAGGTGCACTGCCAAGGTCAGTCTGGCTTTAGCATCGGTTGTGTGCGCCTCGCAGATTGGGAGTGCTGTGCTTTGTTTCCGTTGAAACACGAATCTGTACACAATTGAACAACTTGTTTTTCTGGTCCGGACCTATTGGACAACTGGGTCTATCAAGGCGTGCCAAACCCAATTCCTGGCAAAATATGGAAGTCTCAAACCACCAGCAAAGTTCTGCATTCAGCATCTTGTGAAAAAAACTGGAAGCGATGAAAGCATTGCTGAATGTGCACGGCGGAGGTCGGCCGAAGATGTCCCAGGAAACAGTGGAGTACGTTACACAAAGACTGCTGGCCTCTTAGACAAAGTCGTTGAGGAAACTGGGGCAAGAAATGGGAACGTCCAAAAGCATATGCCAAAGGGCTACCAAAGCTGGCAAGCTTCACCCATACCGTATCACAGTTGTGCAGGAATTGCAACTGACCGATCATGCAAAGAGAGTCGTGTACTGTCGGTTGTTTTCGGACTTCGTCGCTAGAAATCCAAACATACTGGACAAAACGTAGTGTAGCGATGAAGTGTGGTTCCACTTCAGTTGATATGTCAATTCCCAAAACACTTGTGTTTGGGTGCGTGCTAATCCTCACGCACTACACGAGTAACCTCTTCTTGCGGAAAAACTGGGGGTCTGGTCTTGTGTGGTGTTTCCCGGCGCCACATCACCTGGCCAATCTTTTTCCATGCAACTGTGAATACAGCTGTGTACATGGACATCTTCACTGCTTTTGTGGAGCAACTGGATGACCAGGAGCTCACTACCGGCTACTTCCAACAAGACTGGTCAATGTCTCACACTTCCAAAGCAAGCATGGCTCTATTAGTCTTTTCACTGGTGTCATCTCGAATGGGACAGGGTTCTATGGTGGCTGAGGACGGCGGCTGCTTTCAGCACTTCATTTGATAACATCATTCATCCCATAGACCAAGGTAAGTCCACCTTTAATTACTTGTCCATCAGCTGGTCATGTTGCAATTTATGAGGAAAAAAACGGGGCCAATGCCTAGTGGGACACCCTGTATTTTATATCCTTATCCACTTTCATTTAGGTTCAAAACAGTAAAGGATATACTTATGTTATGTATCAATCTGCTGCCTAGCCCCCCTTTCCTTTTAAAATTCATTTGCTGATATTGTCAGTTATAGAAATCAAATGGAATGTGAATCCCCTGATGAAATAATTCTTCATAATTACATAAAAGGCATATGCAAACATTACTGTTGGTACATACATATGTGCCATTATTATATCTACTGTTTATCATGTTGCCACCCTTCAGAAAACTTGAGAATTGCCTGTGAAGGGGAAATTGCACCAACATCTCCTGATTTATGTTTCAGCGTGCTACCATTGCACCACTAAGGATAATGCACAATGCTACACATCCCTGACGTCAATGATGCGACGAAGCACAGATTACTTCTGCCAGCTCACATGGAATGTTGTCCAGATGCCTATGTGGCATCTGTTTAGTATTAGTTGCTTTGAACATTGTAATGGCAGCATGTTCCAATGTAAATTAGGAGATGCAAGTTCAATTCTGATTACAGGGTGATGTAATTTTCAAGTTTCCAGAAGTACTGCTATGTGAGAAACGGTAGCAATACGCCACTTATGTGTTGACAGTCATGCTTCTAATCAGTTACGTGCATCACCTTTCACATCTCTTTCAACTGTCGAACGTAAAATGCCTCGCAGCATTAGCTAAAGTCCCCTTTTTTTCTTTTGTGTGTGTGTGGGGTGGAGAAAAGCAATTTGCCACAAAGTATTGATAAAATTGCCTCTGAATACTTACCAAAGCAGTTCTTTGACATTACTTTATCTTACTCTATTTTCTTTGCTTTTAAATGTTTTTTTTTTCACCAACTTCAGAATCCTAGCTTTTTGGAGTATTTACCATAGCTTTTCATTTTATGTCTTAGTCGTATAATGCATTGTAGTAATTTGGTTGGAAGTAGTTAGCCATAGACTGTGTTGAGTCAGTAAGTCACTACATGGAACTAAGCACCATGTTTTTTCTCCTCTACAGATTTATCTCATAACCACAAAAATGTTTAAACTAAAGTGTTCTTAATGAGTTAAAATATTAGAATTTCAAGATGCAAGGGGAGGGGCAAATGTAACAAAGTTTAAATGTTTCAAAGCACAGATTTGGGTGTTCACACTTGCTTTGTGGTTTTGTCACTGTAGCACAACATTGGTCACTGCTTTCTCTTTTGGACTCCCCCCCCATTCCACGGGTTAAATAAAGCAGATGCAAAATTCCAAGATGTATACCATTGGCATTCTTAGAGCCTGTACATACTTTTAAGGATCAGCAGATTTTGTGTTTTCCATTTTTTAAAAAGAAAAGTTCAAAACTAGTCCTTAACTGCCCATGCAAGAAAAAAAAATTTACAGAGAAAACCAGTATAGCCTCACACAAGTGTGCCAAAAATGATCATATAAATGCATCTTCTCCCCCCCACTGTATTAATAATAAAGACTAATTAAATTTTACTGTGCATTAGCATGTCCCAGCGCAGTTATAATTCAGACAGTTGTAAATGTACATTGTGACTGTATGTTTCACTCAACTTATTTGTTAACATGATGTGCAGTAACTGAGTTACTGGACCAAATGATGAGTAACAGTTGTACTAGGACAAGCCGGCAACGGTAACCAATAACTCGGGTGCAGTTGGCAAATTTTGAGCGAAGCTATTGCAAAATCAGAAGGCGTCAAAACCTGACCATGAACGATGTCCAATCGCATTCCAAAAATCATGGTGATCGGATGTGTCATGTCGTAGCTATGCCCGAACAACTAATTGTCCCAAATCTCATATAGAGCGGATAATTTCAATTATTTTAAAAATTGGTCAGTTTTTTAATGGTCATTATTTTTATACGACACGACCAATCGCCATTATACCAACCCCATGTCACTTACCATGTCCTTCCCTTTCTCTGTGGCAAGTGTCGCTGTGATCAGATGAAGATCTTTGGAGGAGATAGGTAAGAAATGACCCCTTTCAAAACCCGGAAGGCGTCAAAACTTGACCATGGAAGATGTCCAATCGCATGCAAAAAATCACGGTGATTGGATGTGTCATCCTGTACCTATGCCTGAACAAGTAATTGTCTCGAGTCTCTTAAAGAGAGCTCCACTCGGCTTTCTGCCTTGCTTCGCTCAATTACTGTATGTATTTGTGAGGGTTTCCTTTTTGAAAACTTGGTGCACAATGAATTTATGCAAATGAAACCGAATAAACATTTCTCATTGTTTATGACTAGACTGTATCTGTGGATACAGTCTATGCTGTAGACTACCCCTTTCTTGTAATTAGATGTCTTCTTGCTGTTTCAGCGATAGAAGGAATTTTTTTTTATTAACTCGTTAGTCACATTTGGGGCAAGCTTAATTTTGTAATTTTCACTAAAGTTTTTTTTTTTTTTTTTTTTTTTAGTTTTTTGAAAAGTCCTTTTATGGTAAGTAATTTTGCTACTGCTTCTTTTTTGCTTTATCTTTAATGGTTCCCTACACTGTAAAGCATTTTTTGAAATTCACAAGCCACTTTCTATCTTTTTTTCATGAATTAACGACACATATTTCTGATACAATTTTTTCCGTGAAATGATGGAAAGAAACCTGAATTTCACGGATTTTTCGTACCACGTGAAAATTCTGAATTTTTTGGAAACCTTTCCTCAGTTTCTTTCTTATATTGACAGTAATTTACAGTTTTAGAGATGTGTTAATGGGAAATTTTGAATTTTCAGAAACTTTTCCGCAATGCCTTTCATATATTAACGGAAAAACTCCATTCTCACTTTTTCCGTATCCATATGACGAGAAATTGCTGGTAATAGGAGCGGTTGCTGAGAATACTTGAGGTTTGATTAACCTTTAAATTTCAATCGCCTGTCAAATTTTGAAGTTCCATAGCGAGATCGAATATTGTGAACAGCATATCGTGCATGAATTTGTTTGTGGCACAGGATATTTATTTTCCACTCCCCTATTTTGTGCACCAGCTAATTAATATATATATTGTGTTACTGTAAGAAACTGGGTACTTAACTTATTGTACAGATGGTTATACAATGTATATGTATCAGTCTTTGGACAACTTACTACAAAAGCTATTATAGCTATCAAGAGTAAATTCAATAAATATCAATCGAAACTTTCTTCACCATTATACTTTTATGGATTTTTTTCTCATGTTAAATAGCTATGACACATACAGCCTAGAGAGCATTATAGTTCATTCATATGAAAACTAGTAATATGGAAATTACAGACAATTAATAATCAAAATAAAAAATATACTGAAAAGCTGAAAACAATGTACAATATGTATTTCAAAACATTAAAATATGTTTGTGAAACTTTGATTTATGTCATAGTGGTTCAACTGTTGCTCTGGCTTTTTTAAAGAGAAAAAGTAGGTTGTGTTCCAGGATTGTTTACATTTTAGTGGCACACATAAAATTTACGCAAATAGTTGAGGGAAGAAACAATGAGGGGAGAAAGTTGGTCTGGTTCTGGGATTGTTTGCAGTCACATTTATTTGCGTTTTTGTACATTCATATAAATTACATAGTCCTTCAAAGTGAAAAAAAAAAAAAAAAAAAGCTTATGAAAAATAAGCTTACATTTTCATAAAAGGCACATTAGAAGTTTAAAGAATTTTACAGGAGTCATAACATAATCTGAATCTATTTTGACACTATCCATCTCCAACTAGCATGCTGTGTACCTGAAGCAGCTGCCTGAGAAATGCTGCTCGAATTCCATAAGCATTGGCTGTCAAGCCATTTCCTTGAACTCTGTCAGCATATGTGCTACTGCATTATTGGTTTCTTGTTAACAGTTTGTATTCATAAATGCGGATCCTAGACAGCAGTCTACATGAAATAGATCATGAAACACACTAAATGGAGCCAATTCATACCAAATGCAATGAGCAGTGTGATACTCTTAGCTCCAGCTACTGATTAGTAGCAATCATCCAGCTACACAAATGAAGTTGAAAGGAAATCTGCAACCCTCCACAGAAATGAAAGTAGAATAAAATGCAGGTATAATGTAATGGTTAGGCTGACAACATACACTATCTACCAACAAGTAATTGGACACCCCTGCAATCGACGATATCTGCGGTCCTGATGCATGTCACGGCCGCTGCCGTTAAATATCATGTGGGAAACAACAACGCAACCAGTCGCATGCAAGATGCCACGCAGTTCGGAGCTCTCTGATTTCGAGAAAGGTGTTATCGTCGGGTATCACAGAAATGGCCGATCCATACGTGACATATCCAGCGAGTTGAAGTACCCAAAATCGACTGTGGCCTACGTGATTGGTAAGTGGAAGATGAGAGGTGACTGTCGGAATGTGCCCTGACCCGGCAGACCCACAAAACTGGGAGTTAGAGACAGACTATTGCTGGCCAGAGAAATTCTGAAGAACCGCACCAAATCGATGGGCAATATCCGTGAGGAGTTTCAACAGGCATCTGGGAGTGTTCTTTCGATGAATACCATCCGTAAGGAAGCCCATCTGCTCGGTTATCATGGACGTGTGCCGCCCACAAGCCTTTGATCACCAAGTCCAATAGTGCTGCTCGGCTAACGTGGTGCAAAGAATATCTGCAGTGGACCGTTGAACAGTGGAAACAGGTTCTCTGGAGCAACAAATCAAGGTTCACCCTCTACCGTTCGGATGGCAGGGTCTGGGTTTGGCGTCTGCTTGGAGAACGCTTCCTGCCGGAATGTATTGTACCAACTGTGAAGTTCGACGGGGGTGGAATTATGCTATGGGGGTGTTTCTCCTGGTATGGCAGGGACCCTTGGTCGCAATTCCTGGTAGACTCAACGCCGAGACCTACTGCACCATTTTGGATGACCATGCGCTTCCTACGTTGTGGCAGTTTTACGGGGTGGACCCATGTTACTTTCAGGATGACAATGTCACCTGTCATGTTGCGAGGTCCACCATGGCTTGGTATGGTGACAATGGGGTTAATCGAATGGACTGGCCTGCGCAGAGCCCGGACCTTAACCCTATTGAGCACCTCTGGGACAAGTTGGAGCGTCGACTTAAGGGGTGCCCCCACCGTCCGAAATTGGTGAAGGAACTGACCTGTCTTCTCCAAGCTGAGGGGAAGAAAATACCGCTAGCCGTCGTAAGACGCCTGGTTGAGAGTATGCCCCGGAGGGTCGCAGCTGTAATCGCCGCCCGTGTAGGCTCCACCAACTATTGAAGGTGAATAAACTTCGTTTTCCTTTGCTGTCACAGGTGTCCAATTACTTGTTGGTAGATAGTGTATAACTGTGGAAAAATGGCAAAATAAGTGTACCTGACATTTAACGTGTTTATATTTGAAATTGGGTTCGTGTACAAAAAATAGTGATCATTAAAGGTAATTCGCACACGCGGATGCATTTAACTTTGTTCAAATGAAACTCGTGCACGTGTGGGGTTAAGGGTATTAATGACACCAGCTCTGTGGCAGTCAAATTGTGGTTACAGAATGTGTCTTGTTCTGATGGCAAAGGTTATGCTTCTGATGGCCAGTGCTTATGATAGAGGGCAGGGGGGGGGTGATCTAGGCTGCACAGAATGTTAATGCTGTTTCTAAAATTGTAGAGAGGAGCATTTCTTTCAAATAATGGATGGATGAAAACCTTGTAGTTCTGGTGGGTTTTGGCTTTTCCGGATTGTGAGAATCTTTTCGCGTGTAAATGTAATGCATGTTGAAAAATAGATTACAGATAAGTCATTGTACTGCCCAGTGTCATACTAGCCTTTTTATGTGCCTTGTGCAAGGTTTTATTTTTGAGCCCCTTACTTTTTGGGAAGGGGGAGGAAATAATATGAAAACAAATACAATATAACAATTGTTTCAAATAATGTTTGTGTACAGAAGAAAAATGCAAGATCATTCACATCTGTTTATAAATGAAAATAATTATTTTAATTGCACTTTTCTTTTCTAGTCTTTATTTCAGCAAATTCACTGATTACATACATCATCATTATTAAAATCTTTAATATTTTATTCAATCAAAATTATGCAGAGCTAAATATTTTATTCAATCAAAATTATGCAGAACTAGTTCGATATAATCATTGTATCTGCTTAGCTCAGTGACTGCACAAGTATGGATGCTGAACTATAAAACTACAAAAAATAGCCGACAAAGCCAAGAGATGCATGCACGCCTGAAGATCACTTCTTTACTAACTTTTATAAGAGCTCTCTCTGGTCATGTGAGGAAAGGAGAAGCTTGATCTTTGGACGAGCTCTTTCTGCCTCACATTACTGGATGCACATCTTTAAAAAGAACTTTAAGCATAATTTTTAAAACTGGCTCTTCTAATCATAACAGACTGATACAGGACTAGCCTATTTAATACCAAACATTTTTAACTGGAAGCAATGAAAAAAATGTTTTATTTCATCAACTGCTCATGAAATTTTATTTATGCTTTAACTTGTGCATTTTCACAAGATAATTTCTTGTCAGTTCCATTTCAGTGCCTCCTTTGTTTGTTCTGGGCCTGTGCACCTGCTGCACATGCCTAGTTACGGCACTGGTAACTAGTTACAGGCCTTTGTCTTTGGAACTGAGTTTTGTTGTGTAGTCACTTTTTGTACTGCGATCATAGGAGGAGCACGCAAGCACAACCAAACGTGTACATCAGATCTAGATTTGCAGTAGGCAGGAAAAACATTCATTGAGTTATGCGCAATGAATTTTGTACTGTTCAACTATGAGCCACTTTCCTTTTGATGCTCCAAACACGTCTATGGATCTGATTCAGATCAAAAATGTTTTAAAATCAAAATATTAAACTTTTTGTTTTTGACATGTTTGTTTTTGTTCGGGCTTCAAGTGACACGTTTGTTTTTGATCAGATGCCCTAGTGACTTGTCGGATTTTGTTTGAACATATTCTGAATTTAATCTACCCATCTATTCTATAATCAACCTGCCTTTAATAGAATACCTTATATCTGACAAAAATCTCAAGGTTTGAAAGAAAAAGCTGATGGAGAAAGGGAAGCGTTTTTACTTTTCAGTAGATATATATTTTAATTTTTGTTCATTATTTACCAAAGTTTGCTGTCACATGTTGGTATGTCTTTATTTCGCTCAATTTATTACAAATTAACGAAAATAATAATAGGTGGTACATAAAAAAAAAAAAGCTTGACTGAGAAGAATGGATTTTTATGAAACTTAGAAAACAAGTACATTAATAAAAAATCAAAGATGTAGACCACAGTCATCCTCCAAGCAGTCACATTTTCCCTGATGTTCATCATTTTTCATTAGGCTGAGAAGCAGGTCCATCAATCAATCTTGCGTACCAAATTCTTCGTGGGAACTTCACAACTTCTCTCCATGAATTCCAAAAAGGTCTCTGAGAAGGGAATCCACATGCTTTTTTTTTTTTTTTTTTTCGCACCTGAAATTCCATGCTTCAATGGTAAAACGTGCATAATTAAACTTCATGGCTGCACGTGAAGTAATCCCTTTTTTTAGAAGTCACAGGTGCCTTTTCATGTTCAAATCTATAAAACAACTGACCAATGACTTGCACACTGCAAGTGCCTCTTTACCTCTTACTTTCGATATTTTAACCTTCTTCATGCCATCCAAAGTCTTGCAGATTGCTGAAAGTGACTTACACCCAATCTTTTCCTAGGCACCTCACTGTCCCAAAATCGCTATAGATTTTCAGGTACTCATCTGTCGTATAAATGGAAGGAATTTTCTTTTGTTGTTTTTCGAATCTCCCAAAAACTCTGTCAGCTGGTAAACTATAGCAGTGCACTAGAAAATACAAAGTGATGTTTTGGGCAGAACACGTCAGAGTTTTAGCCACAACGTTCATTAAAGCATGAACAATTTCATCTTGACATGGCAATAACTTTTCATGAATGAATAATGCATCGCATGGACGAATTTTATAGCACGAGAACGGAGTGTTCTGATGTTTGGAACCCACGAAAACTTTGGAACCATCTGGTGCACCATAGCATTCTCAGCTTTTTCTTTCGCACTTTCTCTTTTCGTTCTTTTCCTTTGTCCTTTTTAATCTTCCTTCACCGTTACTAAATCATCTCCGGCCTCTTCCATATCTCTAAAACTATGACAAATGCACGAAAATAATCACCACGTTTTAATAGAACACATTGACTGTCTGAAAACACGAATGCCACTCCGTCACTTTTATCAGCTTCGTCACATGACCGAATTCTGGAGCTCTGATTGATTCACTGGACAGTTCGTTTTTGCACGAATCGTGCATTTTTCGCCTATGAAATAAGTAGGAGCCATTTGGTTTGGGTCAGCTTATGATACAGAAACTGAATCAGACCATCATCCTTTATGATATCCAACTATTACTTGATAATTCACATTTTTATGACATGTTTGATTTTGCTTGTGTGCTCCTCGTACATTTTTGGGATGGGTTAGTGATTGATTTGTCTCTTCCAAATATTTTTTGTTTTGTTTGTGGAGGGCCTTGAGTTTTGGCCAGTGTTCACACACGATTTTCACAGTTGTGGTTCTGCCTGTGCTTGTTCAACAGTTCTTGAATTGCTGTGTTTATGGTTGCACTGTGACAAATTGGAATGCGATTTATTTGCTGTGGAATTCCAAGCAGTGAATGTGTTCACTTGCTGAGTGATGTGGCTCAATGAATTGCATCACAGCTGAATTTGAACATGCCAGTGAAAGAATGTATTGATTATCTGTATTGACAATATGTTTCTAAGATCAGAAATAATTAGATTTTCAAATCAGGCCATGGACTCCAATTAACATATCCTTGAAACAGATCATATCTATACACAGTCATATCAGAATAATATGACCACCTACCCAATAATGGGAATAGCCACGCCTGGCCTGAATGACAGCAGCGATACGATGTGGCATGGATGTAGTGAGGCCCTGGAAGGTTGCCCGAGGCACATGTGCCCATTCGGACTGTAGCAGAGCACGGCGGTTCTGGAGATAACATGGTTGTGGGTCGGCACGTCGAACCTGTCGATCCAAATAGTCCCACAAGTGCTGTATGGGATTGAGGTTGGGCGATTTCACTGGCCAAGGGAAAACAGATACGTCGCTGTGGTGTTCCTGGAACCAGTCGCGCACCCCCTTTAGCGACGTGGCGTGGCACATTGTCCTGTTGGTAAACACCATCACTACCAGGGCAAACGTCCAACAAGAAGAGATGCATGTGGTCGGCGAGGATGGACAGGAAGCCATTGGCATTCAGGGACCCGTAGCAGCAGTCCCAGGTCATACCAGGAAAACATCCCCCAGACATGCAAACTGCCACAGCCGGCCTGTACTTGACTGACAAGTGTGTACAGGTCTAGTGTGCCGTATCCTCCACCTCCCATCACTTTTTTGTAGTAGAAACCTCGAATCGTCGTAGAAGGCAACCTTTTTCCACTCTTCCACTGTCCAACGACGGTTGTCCGAAGTGAACTGCAGGTGTCATCGCCAATGGACCTGGGTTAACAAGAGCACCTTGACGCAGCGTTGACTCTGGAGTTGCATGTGTAGCAAGATTCGCTCTGCTGTTATTGGGGACATGTACCTGGGTGCCCCAGCTTTTGCTTATGTGGTTAAGTAATGGGGAAGGGAGTTCAACAAATGCTCAAAAAGTGAGTTGTGAAAGAGACCTATTCCAAGGGGCTAAGCCCTGAGAGTATCTTTTTTTTTTTTTTCCAAATATTCCCACTTGTCTATTTTAGGATTTGCTGCTACTTACTGTGTATTCATGCAAGTGCTTATTTTATTTAAATTTGTACTAATGTAGTTAATGATTTAAATCTTCCAAGGCCAGTTGGTTTTGGATATTTAACTTACATGAATATGGTGGAAATTTTCACCACAAAATGGACTTAGAAGGATTTCTGTGAGTCCCAGGCTCCTTGTTATAAGTGGTCTCTACTGTATTAATGTAGCCAACAGACATAACTTCGCAGATGGAAGTGATTGCCTACTCCTCTAGAAACTTTTAGTGGTGCAAATGAAATTTTTTTTATCACTTTCTAATAATACATTTTTTAAAAACTAAAGTTTCAGCTCTGTTGAGGGTAAAGTTCATTCTCAAATCACCAAACAAGGAGAGCCAAATTGCTTATTGAAAAAAGATTTACGAGCTTATCTACTTTTAGAACTTTGTTTGGTGTTTAAGAAATGTGCAGATCTGCTGAAATTTGTATTCCCTCCCCAAAAAAAGGTGGCTCGAAGTTAGGTTTGAATACTCGTAATCTTGGATGCATGTGGGAGTTGCAAAATTTTTAGTGTTCCGTGGCATTAACTATTTTCCATATGTTCTTTGAGGCATTTTTATTGATTACATGCCTGAAACTTGAGTATATATGTGCATGTAAGTAAATTGTATGTTTAATATTTTCATTAGTGGCATATTTATTCCATTTAGGGTTCCAGTGTCGATGTGGGGGTCTCTTCTGCAGTGTGCACAGATATTCTAATGAACATAATTGCACTTTTGATTATAAGGAACTTGGTGCCCAAGAAATCAGAAAAAACAACCCTCTTGTTGTTGGAGAGAAAATAAATAAAATATGAAATCATTGAACTGCTGTGTCTTTGACAGAATGACAATGGTGGGAATGTTAAGTCTCTTCCTGATGTTTGTCATACAGTGTTTAAATTCATCTACAGGATCATATAGAACTTATCAAAGAGAGATTTGCTAATATTAGATAAGGAATTTCAATTGTACATGTTCACATATAATATGAAAGTGTTGTCCCCTTTTTTCTGTTCATACATATATATATATAGTTATTTCAAAGTAGATTATACAAATAAAGTTTTCATTTTAATAGCATTGGTGTATGTGGATGCTGTAAAGATTAAGCTTTGCTATGCATTCTCATGGCATTGTAATCAAACAATCCATCGCACGAGAATTTTACAAGTGCTGTCTCTGACGTGAATTCTGTGTGAAAGATGTGCAATTATGGCACTCGGAGCTGGATTGTATACACTGCCTACTTAAAACTGGAAAGTTTATTCTCCACAGGAAATCTATTCATTTGTTTCTCAATAGCTGCTGGAGATATAAGTGTGGAGAAATGTGGTGAAACTAGCCAAGAACTATGTGATGTACCAGTATCAGAAGTTTTATGGTTTTGCTGGAAATATAGGACTTTTTACAGCTGTCTGCACTAACATACACAGCATATGTACAAGTCTTTTACAAATCAAAAATAGAGTAATGCCATTGTGCAATAATTTGATCTATGCTTATATGCCATTTTTTTCCCTGACAAAATGAGTGCTTTTTGAATCTTGAAAAGTGTAGTTTACTTTTATGATACTGTTGAAAGGATAAATTTCATAAGAGATTTTTCCCTGATTTCATAGATAGTTCATATACATAAAGCTATGCACTTTCATTTCTTTCCAGTGTAGTTGTGGAAGTTTTCTGAATGGCCATTGCAGTAAAGTTTATGAGGGACGTTCTGTGAGGAAATTACATGTAGTTGCTATGACACGAGATGCATTGACCCTCAAATACAAATCTGTGTGGACACTGTTATATCATTTTTCTGTATAATCTCCTTTTCCCTGTCCAGACATTTGGTCTGAGTGAGAGCCAGGGCACAAAAGCTCTTGCCACAACCCACTAGATATTAATTGCTATGAAAACTTTTACTCAAAGCTTGTTCAGATTTATATACTTAGTTCTATTTTAACTTGAAGATCTTTCAGTTTGCCTTCACATTTTCTGAGTTCTTTTTATTTATTTATTTCAGATGTTTCTGTCCTCTAGATGTTTATCAAGGCCTGTTGTCAATGTAGCAAAAGATATTTGTTTACACAGAATTCAAATTTTTTTGCCAGTTTCTCTTTTCAGTTGCCAGTTACTAAATTAAAGAAATTTATTACATCTAAAAACAGTCCATCAATAAACCTACTAAACTTATAAATAACAATTCAACAACTCAGTTCAAAATTAAATATTACAAAACTAGCCCGTGCCATGCAAGAGTGAAAAGCTGTGACTGAAATTTTTGCAACACGAATCTTAAACTACGCTTACATTACTCATACAAGAGATTCTTCCGCGAATTCGCAGAATTCCGCCATTTTTGTCATCGTTTGGGTTATTCTCGAGATTGATGCAAGACTGAAGAAAATTTTTTTGGATTAGTTGGAGGGGCGGGCGGGGGGGGGGGGGGGGTCGTTTTTTCGTCTGGGGATGATATTTCGTTTCCCAAGACTTTCGAAAACGGAAGTTAAACTGAGTGAAGATTTCCCCGTAATCGTGATTTCTTTTTCTCGCGATGTTTCTTCTGCGCAGTATCATCGTTAAATATAAATTTATTCTATAAATATTCGCATTTCATCTTGAAAATGGAAGAAATTTTTCCGAAAAGAGAAGTTAAACGATTTGAAAAATTCCGCCTTTTCCATCATTATTTCGACGATTGCGAGGTCAATGCAGAACTGAACAAAAATTTAGAAGAGATTGGTGGTGGTAATGTTTTCAAAACTTTTGGAAATGGAAGTTAGACGTAGTGAAGGTTTCTCACGTAATCATAATTCTTTTTTTTGTCGCGATGTTTCTTCTACTGAGCAGTGTTGTTAAATATCATTTCATTCCATATTTGTATTTCGGCTTGAAAAAGGGTGGAAAACTTTCCTAAAACGGAAGTCAGACAGAACAAAGATTTTACCCATAATTGTAATTTTTTCTCCCTGATGTTCCATTTATCCTGTGTTGTTCAATTGAACAAATAAAAAAAAAAATATTTATATATATATTTTTGGAATACCATGATGCGCTCCAGTTTTAATATTTATTGGGTTGTCAGAAAAGTCGTGACATATTTTAGCCATGTTTTGCAAAGGTCATGTATTGATAGAAAGAACAAAGATCAATCAATGATATAATGCCCGTTTTGTTCGATAACCTTTTGCCATCTTTCAGTGAGCTGCAGAATGCCTCGTTCATAGAAGGACCTGTTTTTCGTGGTGAAAAACTGTACAAGGTGCTGATTTACAGCCTCATCTGATTTGAACGTTATACCACGCAAGGACTGTTGAAGAGAGCAAAACAAGTGGAAGTCTGACGTTGCAAGGTCAGGCGAGTATGCTGAGTGTGGCAACACATCCCACCCAAGCTCCAATAACTTTTGGCAGGTGATCAAACTTGTGTATGGTCTCGCGTTGTCGTGATGGAACACAACACCTTTACGATGAACGAGCTCTGGACGTTTCTGGATGACGGATTCGTTTAAACTGTCCAATTGCCGACAGTACACATTCAAATTGATTGTTTGGTTCTGTGGTAGGAGCGCGAAAAACAAGACACCTTTAAAATCCCACCACACTGAGACATTCATCCCCTTCCGCTGATGAATGTCTGCTTTGGCTGTCATTTGAGGTGAAGCAGCACGTCGGGACCAAGACCGTTTGTGCAGCACATTGTTGTACACAATCCACTTTTCGTCACCAGTTATCAGTCGCTTCAAAAAAGGATTGTTTTACTCGCGTTTAATGAGCATATCGCAGATGTTTATACGCGCCGTCAATTGAGCTTCTTTGAGTTCATGAGGAACCCACACATCGAGCTTGCTTACATATCCCAGCTTCTTCAGGTGGTCGTGAACGCTTGAATGATGGATGTGCAATGTGTCTGCAATCTCTCGTGTCGTGTAACATGGGTTTGACTCTATCAATGCCTTGATTTGGTTGATGTCAACCTCGGTGGGCCTCCTGGACCGAGGAACATCGTTGAGGTCAAAATCGCCAGCACGGAATTTTGTGAACCACCGCTGGCACTGACATTCTTGTAGAGCATTGTCACCGTACACTTTACGTAACTTTTCACAAGCTTGACGCGCATTCTTCCCTTCACGGAAGTAAAACAGTAAAATATGGCAAAAACGCACAGTTTGGTCTTCCATCTTCAACTTGATGTCAAATCTCCGCAAATCAACCAAATCACTCACTATTCCTTTTAGACTGCAGCTAGAACTGGCACCTGTTGAATGCCATAGCGATAACAGAGCTGCGCATGCCTCTAGTACTTCCAAAACCGCCCAACCGCCATCGGGTGCCAAAATATGTCATGACTTTTTCGACAACCCAATGCATAAATAAATTTCAATGAACAATTCTGTTTTGTTATATTCACGCTGTTTCCCCAGCGCGTTTGTATTTTTTTCACCCGGTTAAGAAGTTCAGCCTTTTTTTCCCTTCGTTTAGTTTCTTGTATGATTACTATAATAAACAGTGGAATTATTAATTGGCAGTCTATAAGATAGGTCACCAACAACAAAATATTCTTGTTCAGTTGCCTCACTGGAGATTGATTTGCTTGTGAGTGAGTATTTGAGCACGTGGAGCCTGAAGTTCTGGAATTTCTTGCTGCTGGTGAATTGTGTCTGAGAGAGCAGCTCCATTACGTTGAGCTTGTAGTTGTTCAGGAGTTTCTTGTCAGCATTTAGCATTTGCAAGAGCATCAGTAATATGTCTGGCTTGTGTTTCTTCAAAAGTTTCATTTTGTCTGTGATTAGCTCTACCGTTGTTCAAGTTATGCAAAGTATTAGAAGACTGATTTGTACGCCATCATCATTGTCTCCTCTATTTAAGCAATGTTTTCTTTCATCTTTAATCTTATTCCAAACCTTGTACTAGAAAGAAAAAATTCTACGGAACCAATAATTTTTTAAGTTTCCATCACAGTGAATTAAAACTATGCTTGCAGTTACTTTCTTACAATTTACGCGTTTCTTTTTTATGAAATTACTCTGTCATTTCATATTGTGAACAGGAATTTTTTTTATTGTTTAACTTTGTGAAAGATGTCAGGCTGTGGCAAGGGTCTCTGGAAAGGAGGAGCTAAGCACCACAGAAAAGTTCTCTGATACAACATCCAGGGTAACACAAAGCCAGCTATCTCTCGCCGAGGTAGAGTGAAGCGTATCTCAGGTCTCTTCTACAAGGAAACCATTTCTTGAGAATGTCATCCGTGATGCTGTCGCCTACACCGAGCATGCGAAAAGGAAAAATGTCGCCGCTATGGGTGTTGTGCATGTTTTGAAGAGGCAGGGCAGATTTCTGTACTCATTTAGAGGTTAAAGAAAACGACACAGAAAAAATGACCTGCAAAAAAAATAACACCTACGCAACGGAACAAACATCACAGGCAGTTGTTCAAACGTGTGTTGCCACAGATGAAGTCGTTTGTCTTACTAACTTTATTTTCTGGTATTTCTCCTTGATTTTACGTATCGTGCGATTACAGTGAGTTTAGTTCCAATTTTGGCCACCAGATAAGAGCAGATGGCGCTGCAAGTACTGAATAACATCAGTGTCATTCCTTTTTAGGAAATTACCCTACAGTGCGAAGAAAATGAAAAAAAAACATGACATAACACCTACATAACAGAACAAGTGTCAGACAGTTGTTCAAGCATGTGCGTGTTGCCGCAGATGAATCGTTTGTCTTACTATATTTTATTTTACGTATCGTGTGATAGTGGTGATCTTAGTTTTGATTTCGGGCACCGGATAAAAGCAGATGGCACTGCAAGTACTGCATGATGTCAGAGTGTTAGTGACAGATGTAGTCTATTATATAGGTTTTAATACTTATTGAAAAGACTTAATTTAATAACTGGCTTAGAATAAATTATCGTTTATTCACAATTAACTGTTTTATTAACATCGACTATAGTTTCATAGAGCATTTGGCTCAGCATCATCAGACAAATGTAGCATAAACATTCAAATCATTGTGACATCAGAGTTCTATGAGAGTCACAGATTTTGATGAGTTGTTTTCATGCACTTGAAAGAAATGATGTAGACGTCATGTCGTTGGCAAATCGTTAAGAATTCCGATATATGTGGAAAACTTCTAATGTATTAAGCTTGATAGTCAAATCAGGTTTATCAATAAGCATAGCATTTCCAAACAAAATATTTATGGTTATGTTCGTGACAGTGTTGGGCTATTGTTGTCTTCTTCAGTTCATAGTTCCGTATCTTGTGTTCCTTCTATTGTTGTCTTTTTCAGTTCATAGTTCCAAGTCTTGTGTTCCTTCACATGGAAACTTGAAGCCCTGTGGGTCTATCCTATATATGAAAGTACACATTCACAAGGTATCTATTAAATTCCCAGGAATTTTTCCGACTTAGTCTTTTGATCCGGAAAAATTCATCTTGTTTATGGGTTTGAAAATAACCGAAATTAAAACTTCTGAGAAGTTTTGAAATTTCGAAGCAAATCTGAGGAGCAAATGGGATAACCGCCCAATTTGTTCGTACTGGGAGGTCTTGTTAATGTGAGCGGCAGGCAGGCTTAGGTTTCCTAAATTTTTGTACAGCTTTGTCTATCACGGAAGGGCTATATCCTCTGTGTACTGCAATTCTTTTTAAAAATTCAATCTTTTCCTGTAAGGAATCTTCAGTTGAGCATATATGCTCAACTGAGGATTTCTTACAAGAAGAGCTTAATTTTCTTAAACTAATTGCAGTACACAGAGGATATAGCCTTTCTGTGATGACAAAGCTGTCCAAAAATTTGGGAAACCTAAGCCTGTCTGCTCGCTCACACCAATAGACCTCCCAGTACAAACAAATTGGGCAGTTATCCCATTTGCTTTTCAGATTTTTGCTTTGGAATTTCAAAAATTCTCAAAAGTTTTAATTTCAAAGTTATCTTTAAACCCATAAACAACGAGTTTTTTGCGGATCTAAAGACTACGCTGAAGACATAAATTCCTGAGGAATTTGTCAGATATCTTGTGAATGTGGACTTTCATATATAGGACAGACCTGCAAGGCTTTAAGTTTCTATGTGAAGGAACACATGAACTATGAACTGAACAGGTTGTCTATAGCCCAACATTGTCACGAAAGTAGCCATACATTTTTGTTCGGAAACTCTACACTCATTGATAAACCTGATGCGACTATCAAGCTTAATACATTAGAAGCTTTCCACATATACCAGAATTCTTCATGACATGACGTCTACGCCAGTTCCTTCAAGTGCGTGGAAACAACTCGTCAAAATCCGTTACCGTCAGAACTCTGTCACAATGATTTGAATGCTTACGCTCCATTTGTCCTGATGATGCCGAGCCAAATGCTCTGCGAAACTATAGTAGATGTTAATAAAGCATTTAATTGTGAATAAACATTGATAATTTATTTTAAATCAAAATCACAAGTGTGTAGTCTTAAAATTATATATTTAATAACTGGCAGCAAAATTTAAATTCTTTCTGTGTAAACAAAACTTTTGCTACATGTTTTCTACATTGACAGCAGGCCTTGATAAACATCTAGTGTTAGAAACATCTAAAAAAAAAAAAAACCGAAGGAACTCTGAAGATGTGAAGACAAATTGCAAGATCTTAAAGTTAAAATAGAACTAAGTGTGATTGCTATCACTCTCTAACTACAGCTGTGGCCCAAAGAAGTGAAAGTTAGAAGTTTGCTATGAAAAAGAATGTGTGTCTTGGGAGGAGGAGGAGGGGGGGATGCAATCTTCCCCACCAATACAATTTAATTGATTGGTAAAGGCTGAGTGCGCAGAGGCTTCTGGTTATTTGTTCTAGTGGGTCCTGGACGAGGCACAGGGGTGTATTTGTTGCACTGCCCTGGTTCTCTCCCTTACCCTGGAATCAATGGTCTTGAAATAGGGACAGGCAATAACTTGTAATAGTCCTTCAAGTTGCTCATGGTAGTCATTAAAAAAGAAATATATATTAATGGCTGCCAACTCATGTGAATCATTCCCCAGGTTATCTTGTGAGTGAGTCTCAGCTCTATTTGTGTCGCCCTTAGTAGAACTTCTGTTGTGATGTCATTGGAGCACTGTAGCTGTTAAAACTTGCATTTGCACCCTCCACAATGATAGTTGGGATAGTGCCTTCACTTGTGGCATTTGCTGCACTCTTTGCCTGTTCATACCTTACTTTCAGAACGTACCTCATACTCGAAAGTTTTTGCAATTTATCTTTGCAAATGTAGGCAGCGAATAGTGTGATTCATGTTGAAAAACATAAAAACTTAGCAATTTTACTAACTCATCTAGTGCTTGATGGAAAGGTTGTCCTTGGTAATTTAAATTGTTTTGTATTAATAATTTACTCCTAGTATTTTGTAATCATATACTTGCTTATTGTGTTGTAACCCACATGGAAGTACCACAGTAAATTTTTCCCCCTGTTGCTATATGCAAACCTGTTTCTACAATAGACTATTTTTGTCGTGTGTGCAAAACCTATGACTGAATTTCTTCCAGTATGTCGCAATAACGTACTTTATGTGCACCCTTAACTATTACTTCTTTCTCTGCAGCAGAAGCCTCCATTAAGTCGCCATCTATGGGGACCACATGATTGAAATGTTTTTAATACTATAAAAAAATGTCACAAAAATGTAGAGCCTAATATTTTTTATATGGGGTTATATTACACAATTTTGGCCTCAAGAAAAGATTTACTGCATAGTGATGATGATCAACATGGCTCATGTTTTTTCTTAAGTCCAAATTTATTTGTGTTTTTTTCTTGCCATAGTCTAGTTTTAGCATTTCATCTAAGTTATGCATCATACATTCTTATCATCTTGTATTTCTTTTAATGTGCATCGAAATGAATATCTTCTCGTATTGTAATTTTCTTATTCAGCTCGATTTTTTGTGGTTAATTGCTTCCTGTCGAACACCATTATAATGTTTTTTTTTTTTTTTTTTTTTTGAGAGTTTGTGTTCTATCAGATTGTTTTCTAAGTGCTCCTCTTTGCTTCATTTATTAAATATGGTGCTACATTTGGCTATGGTGGTGGCTATCAGTTTGTGTGTATGAGTGTTCTGATACACATTGTGAAAACGTATGCCTGCTGTGATATCCTTTATCACAAGATTGTGAAAGACAAATTTGTTTTTTCTTTGTTCGGTTCAGTGCACTTTTTCTGGTTTTTATTAAAGCTTAATTTTCTGCTGTTGCTACATTATTAAAATAATGAAAAACAACTTTGAAGTAATTGTGCAGGAGTATTTTTTTCATTAAAACAGGTTTTTATCATTACTAATGTAACCCCTCCCCCTTAAAAAAAGGGTTGAAACAATCATTGACATGAAAATCTACACTTCCTAAACAGTAATAATTTAAGGTAAAAATCTCATCTAAATACGTGGCGTCAGTTAATAAAAAATCCATCGCTCTTTCCACGTTAAGCATTTTTCGGTTGCTGTGCATTGTTTAACGTGAAAAGAGCGATGGATTTATTTATTCAACTGATGCCACGTATTTAGATGATTTTCACCTTGGATTTCGCCCTTTGGATTATTGCTATAATTATATATAGCCAGTGTCGTTAATGCCCACCAGATGGAGACTTCTCAGTAGCTGAGCCCATCTTACGGATTTATGATGTCAGATGCTGACTGAAAAAGAAAAACTCGCATAGCGCTGTGAATTGTTGGCCGCTGTGGTGTAAAGCCAACGCGCTCGGCTAGATATCGAGAGATTCGGGATTCAATTCCCCGACGTCGGCCGATTTGCAATTTTTCGGTTGCTGTGCGTTGCTTAACGTGGAAAGAGCGATGGATTTATTTATTTAGTAATAATTTAGGTAATATTTCTGAGATCACTGGAATATGATAAATTAGGACATTCCAGTGATCTCAGAAATATCACTGAATATGTTCTAATTATCATATCAAGTTTCTGTTTTAATACTTGTTAATTTTTATGGTTATATGAGCACATAACCATAAAAATTGACAAGTATTAAAACATTAGAAACTTGCTTGAGTTATGAAATAGATAAATGGTGATGCAGTGGTCTGGGCATTAGCTTCTGATCATTCATCCGAACTGACCCTGAGTTTGAATTCCAGATGAGGCATGGGCAATGTGTTTTCCCACCAATCAGCGTATTGATGATGCAACTCAGAAGTTGTGAATTTATTGTTAGTTTTCCTCCTCCACTCTTTATTTTTGCTGTGGTAACTTTGAGTTGGAAAAATTTGGTTGAAAAGACACTTTCTTTTTACAGTTATTGCATGTTCTGAAATCCTGCATTTTACTTTACCAATGTGTTTTTCAGTGTTTAAACCAGAGAACTGTGTGATGCAAAATTGAAGTGTTCACGTTACTACAAACTTTTTAGTTACAAAATGTTTTTTTTTCTTACAAGATTCAACGAAACATGAAATGTTAAAGGCCCCATTTGCAATCTGCAAACTGGTGTACACGCCCAGCACCACATGTCATCAATTTTAGGTATTGATTTTACTCCAAAATATTTTTAAGCTTTCTTTCATTCAAGACTTGCTTTTTTTTTTTTCCCTTGCACACATTTCTGGCCTTCAGGTTACTGTTAAGACCTGTTATCAATGCTTCAACTTCACTACAACTTTGTTGTTGACAAAGATTCAAAGAAAGTAAAACAATTCAGAGAAAAAGAAGGGAACAAAGTCTTCAGTGAGAGCAAAATTTTGTGGGGTGATGTGATTTTCCTTTAAAAAGTGGAGAGTCTGAGAGATGAGCACATCAGGAAGGAGGTAGCTCCCACGAGGGAAAGCGAACCTCATGATAGTAAGACTGGTGCTTAGGCATTGCGCAGTTAGATATACTGAGCCAGCGGAGTTGACATTAGAGATGTACAAATAAATTTTGTGATTTCCAAAAATCTGATCAGTATTAATGAAGACTTGGTTGTATTTGCTTGTACAGATACTTCTAACATAATATTCAAATGTTGGGGAGAACTCAAGTTGTATACAGTGTTGGGGCATGAATAGAAAGGGGTAGAGGTAGGCTTAACAGTAATTTTCCCCATCACAGTTAACAATGGTGATAGTTCCATGGAAGTAACAGTGACTTTAAACAGTGACAAAATCACTGTTTACAACAGAGATGACTGAGCTGTAACAAGATGGTGAGTCAGTCTTACTAGTATCAATGACAAAATCACTGTATACGACACGGGTGATGGAGCAATAACAGAACTACGAGTCGAACTTTTGTAAGAAAGCTTTTGCTTACAAATATGACACGAAGCAAAATTTTCATCAACGACAGTGAAATAATTCCCCATTTCACTGGATTTTTATATGCTTGGTGTTAGACATTCTATCATGTTGAATGCTGAATAGCACTAACACTTTATTGTTCATGTCCATTCCTAAAGGCTCCTCTTGAAGAGACGTGGACGAAAAACCGATTTCTTCTAAAGAAAGCTGGCATCACTAGTGACCTCTGTGATGTTTCAACAGAAACGGCATGGTAACCTTGGACTTCAAGCACTGCTCAGACATGGCTAACTGTGACATTCTTATCAGTGACTTTGGAACTATTACTTTTTGTCACTGGTAGTGACTGATTTTTCAGTTACTGTGACAAAGTAACAGTTACGTGATTTCCAATCCATCTCTAGAAAGGGGTGATTGAAAAAAGTTTGATTGCTAATTATTAGTTTGAACAGCTTTCTGAAGCTTATGGCCTGAGACTGGTTGGAAGATTTTAGCTTAGGGTGATAGGTGCATGGGAGAATGGTAAACATAATTGGAGTGTTTGTAAATTATTGTGCCATCTCAAGTAATGACTTCTAATCAATGAAATGAGTGACTATTAAAATGGAGACATTTTTTGGAAAATCTGTACGAGGTACATTTATTTGAGCTCTACAATATGATGGTAAAAGTATGTGCTGTTGGTGATTACAAAATTACGAAGCTTTACATTAAATCAGTTCTGGTGGTCAGGGGCTGATTGGCCCACCGGGATTCTGGGATATTTCCCAGTGGATCACTCGATAAATGGCCCATTATTTCTCTTTACCTCTTTGTCAGGATTGTTTCAAAAGAACAAATAATTATTTTGGTACTTGTGAATAAGAATCATTAACTTCATTTGAGCTTTATACTATCTGTCTGAAACATTATCTTTTTAAAAAATTTCCGTTTCATCCTACCTATGTATATGTTGGTCGTTTGCTTTAAAATGACAAACCAAAATTCTCTCTACTTATGTGAAAAATTTGCCAATGGACTAAGCATGCTGTTATTACTAAATTAAGCTATCTGTGGTTAAACATAAATCATTGGTCTTGGAGCCAAAGACACACTGGTAGGCTCTGTCCTCCTTTCGTAATCTTGAAGGAGGCACTAGTAACAATTTTGATGGCCCATCAACTCCACACCCTTATCCACATAAAAACATAGAGCACAAAGCAATTCTTCGGCAGAGATGTTCCAATTCGTGCCCAACTGATATTTATCATAACAGAAACGACGATTTACCGACACTGGTTCATGGATCAAAATGGTTGTTCATTAGTAAAATAATGGGTACTATCTCATCTATTCAAGAATATGTATGAATATCTTTGAACAGTAGGTGACAGTGACCAAATAAATATAATTATCTGGTACAATATCCCGTTTTGAGCATGGCAGGGCACGAAAAATCTCTGAAATTTTACCCGTCCTCGAGGACGGTTTGTCTAAAAATGTACCCGTCTTCCTTTGAACGTATTCAGTCGGACTCGCATAAATACCATAACTACGTAGAATTTAAATATTGTCATTCTTTTCCAGTTAAATTCATTCAATAGTGGTTTAACTGTTGGAACTTTTTACATGTTGTAGTTCCTTTGTGTGAAATGCAATTTCTCGGTTCGAAATGATTGGTATTTACTGCGAACAAATACCCTGGTAATCAAATGTAATTCAAGCAAATACTTTTCACGTACCTCTCCGTTGTAAAGTGGTCGAAGTTTGAATCTTTGTGTGGCTGTTCTCATCAGGCTCTTAAGTTTAGACTTTTAAGAATTTAATCCGCACATTTTCTTCACGGGTCCCGAAATTGGATAGACAAATTAATTTATTTGATGAATTTGTCTATCCAATTTCGGGACCCGTGAAGAAAATGTGTGCATTAAATTCTTAAAAGTCTAAACTTAAGAGCCTGATGAGAACAGCCATACAAAGATTCAAACTTCGACCACTTACAACGGAGAGGTACGTGAAAAGTATTTCCTTGAATTACATTTGATTACCGAGGTATTTGTTCGTAGTTAATACTAATAATTTCCAACTGAGGAATTGCATTTCATACAAAAGAACTACAACATGTAGTAAAAAGTTCCAACAGTTAAACCACTATTGAATGGATTTCGCCGAAAAAGAATAATGCATATAAAACATGTCTTTTAATCTCGATATGTCGAGAAATACGTGCGTATTAAATATCGTAAATTTACTGACTTTTTTATTATTATGTACATACAGAAAATAAATACATTTCTGCTTTCATAGCAAAAAGCTTGTTACACGAATTCAGAATTTTCAACTGCAAAATGGCAAAAGATAAGAGATAGAATAGTGCACGTGCAGCATTAGGTACGGTCGTCGTCAAGGACGCCAGGAAACGTGCAGAAAACGGTAATGCATAGAAAGCCGATATTATGGCGAGCATAACATGTGCGAGATGTAAAGGTCACTGGTGAAGGGAAGAAGCAACCGTTGTTTAGTTGCATTGGTTAATACTGTGTCACTCCAGTATTAACAAATGAAACTAAACAAGGGATGACTGGGGGACGGGGATAGACAGGAGAGAAAGGAAGAAGAAATAAACAACTGCAAAGTCACTATGCGTACACTCCACCCCGCTTCAGGCGTAAAATTCACACGGGAAAACTTTGAGAGGGAATGAGAAAGCAGGACATTGGCTTAGTACGTTAAAATTTTGGAAGGGATGGTGTCGCCGAGGAACTATTTCGCCAAAACAAAGAACGGCTAATCGCTTAAGAGAAGCGTAATTCTGTAAAACTGTGGCACATGGCATGCACAAATTTTAAATTGGAAATATATATATACACACACTGTAAAATAAAAATGTTCTAATCACAATCATACTGCAAGCTTGCGGGGAAAAAAAGGGCAGTCCGCACGGACGTTGTGGGTGAGAAATTAATCGATATGCTATATTCAACAATAAGTGGGTTTTTAAAATTCTTTCTGCTTTAAATTGCTGCTAAAATTTGTTTAGGTCTGAAATAGTTTTACAATGCATGTTTCAACAATTCTATTTCATCCAAGAGCTAACAGAATTTTTTTCATGAAGGAATTTATGAGGTGTTGCCCTGTGGATACACGTGTTTCTGTAATGGACCACAAGACTAAAATTTCCGACCTAGTTTTGTTGTCCCAATCCGCCCCTGCTGGTGGTGAAGCAACTAGAGAAATTAATCTGCATGTGTGTTGAGCTCCCAACTGACCTTATATATATATATATATATATATATATATATATATTATGTGTGTGTGTGTCAAACCAAATAAAAAAAATTAACTGCAATTTCAGCTGATTTTTGCAAAGTTCACTCTACAGATACTGAATTTTTCAAAAGTACTTAAGTACGGGGGTCCCAAAAACGTTTTGCACACTGTCCATTTTTGAGAAAAGTGTGAAGTAATGGAGAAAACTTACCTTATTGCCGTTCATTGTACTACCCTCCACTGCTAATGACAACTTGCCAGTGGTGAGGTAGGTCCTGGATGGCCCGTAGTGCGCCATCTTTGTTCAGCTGTGGGATTACTGGTAACTTCTAATGACAGTTCATCCAGCGATTCGTTGGGGATGCCACGGAGTGGATTTTTTTACTTTGGAAAAAGATCAAAGTCGAGTGGACTGAGATCAGGGCTGTATGGTGGGTGGGGTAAAGTTTCCCAGCCATATTTTGACAAAAGTCCCCGTACCGACGCTGCACCATGACACCGTGTGTTGTCGTGCAGCAAGATCGCTCCCGCTTCCAACAAGGTGGAGAGATTTTGAAGAATTTTTTGTCTCAACTTTGTTCTCAGAAAGTTGCAATAATATTGTGTGTTGACATTTTGCCCTACTGGCACTCTACCAGAGACCACAACACCCAGAGCATCGTATGCAAAAATCGTCATTTGCTTCACTTTGGATTGTTGCCGACGACACTTTGAAGTTTGTAGGGAGCTTGGATGCCTCCATTCCGCTGATTGTGACTTCAGTTCCGGCTCAAAATCACGGGTACAAGTCTCGTCAATTGTGACAGTTTCGTTCAGGAAGATGTGATCTTCCCTTTCAAACCTGTGGAGGTGGTCCTGTGCGATTCTCACTCCGGCTGCCTTCTGCTCGGGAATGAGTTGATGGAGCACCCCAGTATGCAGCGATTTTTCTTTTTCCCAGCGAGTCTGTCAAAAATCTGGTGAACAGACATGGTGGACAAATTTGCCTGATAAGCAATCTCCTCTACTGTCAAACGGCGATTCTCTTCGAGAAGCGTTGCAACTATGGTGACAGATGCTTTGTCTGTTGCCATTTGAGGTTTACCTGAGCAACCGCTTTGGTTCTCCCAAAAACACGACGCTCAGCAAGAAATTGTGCTTCAATCAAGATTTTCTTCTCTACAAACTTATTGCAAGGCAGTGTGTGGATCTGTGTCAGCTCCCCCCCCCCGGGTTTCTATTTTCACGTACGAGCGCTGGTTTAACTCAGTGACTCGACCTGAGGAGCTGCACGCTTTTATTTCCAAACCCTCCCGCATCCACACAGTAAATGATAGCGCATCATTCTGACACCACTGTGTTGCCGAGAGTCTGACCTTGACATGACCCGATCATTTTCCCGATCGCATCATCGCTTGCGTTTTAGATTAGCAAGTGTTATCCCATTATGTGAACACTGAGGCATTTGAGCTTAGTTTCTTCAAGTGGGCAATTTTTTTTTGATTTTGTAATGAAGTCAATGTAGGGAAACCTTAAAGTGAAGTTTGGATGTTGTACCTTTGGCACATCTGTTGCTTATTTGGAGTGTGGCTGATATAGAACTTTCAGTGGTCTAGAGATAAATTTTGTTTAGTTCAGCTTATCAGTGCATTCCTACCATTCAGTGGTTATCAACTGTCAAAAGTTACTGGGGCTTTCTAATCTCAACTCTTCCTGGTGTGAGGTAAGCTAAGAATTATATTTACAAGTCAAAAATATGGTAGTTTGTGAATGAAATATTGTCCTCTGTCATGCTGAGCGTTGAATCAGGAATGTAATGTAATGCCACAGATATCATGCCTCCAACCGGGAAATGAGTCATGCCAGAAATGTCAATCCTCCAAACCAATGCATAACAGTGGAAAATTGTATTGGAGGAAGCTTTGCTTTTAAGAAAAATAAGTTTTTAAGATATCAGTAAAAGGAATTTTTACACTAGTTTCATAAGAAAACAGTGAGCTAGTGGGGTAAAGCAGAAGAGTTATATACTTGGTGTTATTACTGTTGTTGAGAGAACCAGTTACTGCACTTCCATTACAGTGTAGGCTTGTTTTTGTATGGCAGCTGTATTCTGTGAGTTGGGAGATGGCTTGGTTGTCATTTTTCTCATTCTCATTTATGTTACAGTTTAATATTTTGCCAGTATTTAAGATGTGAAAAGTGTTTGTAAATGGAAGGGTAAAGCATAAAATTTGGTAATTGTTTATTATAAGGGGCTGCTCTCTTTAAAAAGATGTTTCTCGTAAAAGAAATGACAAAATAATAGTTCCAACAAAAAAAGAGAAAACTAAATAGAATAGGTTGTTTGTCTTACGAATGGTTTTACTGGAAAAAAGAAAAATGTTAAAATTTACTCCCCCCACACACACACACCCAGTATGTGTTAGTGTGCCAACATATGTAGAGCCCAGGCCGTGAACTTTGTCAAGCACAAAATCCTGTGACTACTAAGAAGATGCCCTCACTTTTACTAATACCAACTAACATGATGCATCCATTTTGACTGGTTGTCATAGGTGACAGTTATCCATAGCTGGGATATGACTGGCAGAAGATTACCAAAAAATCAACATGTTTTATGTTTAAATGAGCATCTGAGATTTACTAACAACTTCCACAGTTCCCCTCCTCTGTGATCAGCAATTCTTAGAAATTCATGAGGAGAAATCCCCATAATTTGCCTAACCATCAATTACAAGTCCCAGTAATAATGATTACACTCACTTGCCAGACATTTTGTATGGGCTTGTTCTTGTACACTTCACGAGTTCACAGATTACACATTGTATGAAGATTAGCACATTGCTGACTAAAAGATTTTTAGCTTTTTTTTTTCCAATAAAATTTTGGAACTATAAGAACCTGTTATATTTAATTTTTGAAAAGCTTTCCCTTTTTGTTGGTACTATTTTGTCATTTGTTGTGCAAGATAAATAGTTGCAAACAGAGGTCCCTAATTTGTAAATACTTACCAAATGTTTGCCAACTAATTTTTCTTACAGGATGAGCTTGTCAGAATGTACAAATGAAAAATTGAATCATAATAGGTTTTCTACGGCAATTGGCAGCACTGTATTCACTCGTAGAGCATTTTGGGTATGCCTCTGTCTTGCCCGTGTGTACGCCAGAAGAATAGTCCCATTGAAGAGCATGTACATGGAACTAACATTACTGCAGGGCTTAATAAATACCCAACACTATTATGCTCGAGGACAATCGCAAATTGAAGTTCAATGTGTGCGTGATTTTTTTTTTATGTCCAAATACAGCATTTTTCAGTTTCTTAAGACTATGTTTGCATCACTTTCCACTTGCTGCTCTATTTTTGTAAAAATAGGCCTGCAAATAGCAGAAATAAAACCAGGAAATAAAGCTATTCAGTCTATTATTTAGTAAAATTAAGACGGCAAATACAAGAGATAAAGCCAGGAGATAAAGCTATTCAGTCTATTTTAGCAAAATTAAGACTGCACATACAAGAGATAAAACAAGGAAATAAAGCTATTCAGTCTATTATTTAGTAAAATTAAGACGGCAAATACAAAAGAGAATACCAGGAAATAAAGCTATTCAGTCTATTATGTAGTAAAATTACGACTGAAAATACAAGAGATAAAGCCAGGAAATAAAGCTATTCAGTCTATTATTTAGTAAATTTAAGACTGCAAATACAAGAGAGAAAAAACCAGGAGATAAAGCTATTCAGTCTATTTTAGTAAAATTAAGACTGCACATACAAGAGATAAAACCAGGAAATAAAGCTTATTCAGCTGGATATAACTGAAAGCCTGGCAGCAATAGTGTGATAACCCACATTTTGTAAAAATGCAACATGCTTGCAGAATGGCCCACTGTATTAGTAACTGGGAATACATATTCTGGGATAAACTGGATGGTAGCATATTCCAATAGGTTCCTAGAGATGCAGTGTGTTAGCTCAACCTCTGGGAGAAATAAAGGGCTGGTCACTTATCCATTTTCACCCTTATTGCATGTTCTGCTTACATTGTTGATTAGCCCGTTGATGCAGTAAGGCCATCAATTAATAGATTAGACATTATTTTAAATACACCAGACTGAACACTGAAATGCATATAGCATATGAAATCTGTTTATTTTTGTGGCATAATAAGCACAGGACATTTATTATAAACTGACCGCAGTACCGAGCCTTGTCCCACCTGATTCACACTGCCCAAAAGAGTACAAACTTTGTGTTTAGAGCATGGTTCTATAGAGCGTATAACATATGTAAACCAGACTACCTAAATAATAAGGAAATTTATAATATTTATAGCAAAGGTCTAAAGGCTAGATATAAGAAGGATGACATAGACAGAATACATGGAACTGTAGGAAATCATGTCAGCAATAAATAAATCTCCCCGTAAGACAATGAGATATGCAAGATCTATTGCATATGTGCCAGGCTTTACATATTGGTTAAAGAATTTATGTAAATACAACATATTAATAGCAATGAAGTCCCAGACACCATTATCACATGTGATATCAAGCTGCAAGGAGAGATGGTGTATCAAAGAAAAGGCAGGTGTGTGCGCTATAATGCTGGTATATCCTGACAACACGGAAAAGATACATATCAGAATGACAAAGCGATCCTTGGATACTAGATGTAAAGAACACGTGCGAAGTGTCAACCAGGGCATGCAGAATACAGCCCACGCCAGAGAAGTCATGCTTTCGTCAGCCATTCTTGTATGGAATAGTATTAGAATTGCCCCTTACAGGAACTTTAAAGAGACTGCCATCAGGGAAACAGTCAAAATCCTCTCCAGCAAACTGGCTTGCATTGATACGGTCTCTACTGAACTACCAACGGTTTAGCACGTGCTATTAAAAGATGAAAACGCATCACAGCTCGCCTTATAATTGCGTGATAAAAATTCATGTAATGTTCTTGTGATGTCACCCACGTTATTTTCAAAAATCATCTTTGTGCTTTTATTATGTCACAAAAATAAACAGATTTAATATGCTATATGCATTTCTTGAGTATTAATAGATATGTGCTATTAAAAAGATAAGACAGTAATAGTAAGAACTGTCTATTAAAAGATAGGACTTAAGAACAAGTTGAACTGTAAAATCACATGGTTTTGTGCATTTGCTTTGTGTATAGGTTAACTGCATGCATGTGAATGTGCTTACAGATAACTATTTGAAGGCATTTTGAATAGTTATGTAATTGAATAGTGTTAAAGACCAGGCGTGTATTGGCTTATGTGGCAGTTAGGATGGGTCACATATTTTGCTTCCCATCTCTGAAAGTGGTTGTTTGAAGTTCTGCTAATTGTTCCTCTGGCATCGTTGTATTTGAAACGCCTTAACACAAAGTGTAGTGTTGCCACTTTGTGGAAAATTATTAAAACATTACTCATACTTCATCGTGTTCTAAAATGTTCATAAAAATGCTGCATGTCATGTGGAAAAAAGATTTTCATTGACCCCTACGATATAAGTAATAACTTAAAAACATGATTTGAAATTGTTTCAAAGGCAAGAGAAGTGTGAAAAATAAAGGTAATGGCTTCTCATAGGAAAATACCTTTCTGTTAAAATATGATTTGAGGAAGAGCTTAGACTTTTCATGTGAAGAAATGGTTTCAAGAAAGTGACTAAAGGTAATAGCATTGTGTTGATAAATGTATGGTCTTGGAATTTGCTAAGGTAATGCCTTTACTGAAGAAAAATGTGTGTGAGAGTAGGCATATTATATATATAAAATTACTGAAACTGCATATGATTGTGTACAAATATATACCCTTCAAAGCTTGTCAAATTTTTTCACTTAAGCATTGAAGTTCAAACTGTGTTAATGCTATGGTGGGGGAAAATATTCAACAATTGCTTATATTATAGTATGATTTTTCTGGTGTTTTAAAGATTAGTTTTACAAAATGCACTGTGTATCACCTGTTCAGTTTGTAGGAGCCCTTCAGTTTTGCTTTTTTTATATTTTTGTCAAAACAGGATGTAAAGTAAAAAAAAAAAAAGTAAAGACATAGGGTTAAAAGTTGATTTATTTTTTTTCTTTTTGTAATACTTTGTTTGTTGTCTTTTTGCATTTTATGGTTTTTGTTTCCTAACTGTCCTTACCTTCATGCAGGAAACTTGTGCTAGAATGTCCAAAAGCCCCTTTCTAGTGATTTTTACACCTATACACGTTTCATTCAGAAAAAGAAAAGTCTGGTAGAAAATTTGAGATGTACGTCAGCAAGACCGAACGTAACTCTTTCAAAGCTCAGGGTGAATTTTTTTGTAGAGCCTAGAGCAAAATTTCGTTGTGGGTCTTAGAAAATAAATCTCATATTTCAATAAAATCGTTATGTGAAAATATTGTCCTTAAAGCACACACACACACACACACACACATGAAAAATATATAAAGAAAAAATGATTGGCTAAAATTGCTGTTAGCTTAAGAAAAAGATCATAATATGGATTGAAAATTCAGACAGAAATAGAAAATAAAAATGCTAAAATCTAGGATTTTCTTTCAGAGTAAGGGGGTTGAGGTTGTGTTGTGATTCTTGTAAAAACTTTCTCACAAAATGATAAAACAACCACCAATATGTGTAGTGAATATTTTAAAATAGCGAATGATAAAGATCTCTAAAATACATTGATTTAAATATTTTTTTTTCCATGATACATGCTTTCATGATTGGGTTTTGATGCAAGGTGGAGTGACTGAAAAATAAACTACTTTTTAAATTTTTATACATGCTCATGTATGAATTTTTTAAAAATTTTCGATACTGTTTTTAAAAGTCACTGAACAATTGGCCTCCATGTGTAGCCAAAAATAGACTTTGATATTGTTCTTTTTATTTTAAATTTAAGAATCTGGTTTATGCACAAATTGCTGAATATATAAAAGTAGGGAGCCACAAAATGATTAAATTTAATTTGCTGTTTATGAATGTGGGAAAAGTTTTATAATAATCATTTGGAATTTGCAAATTTCATTGTATGACAGAGAGTGGTAACCTATTTAAAAAATTGTGAGGGATTAAAAAAAAATGATAAAAAATATATTTTTAAGGGCCTCATGATCCAAAAAAACTAATAAATATAAAAATTCTACCAAAAATATTGTTTTTACTTCCTAAATGGTAGGGCCCGGGGTGACTATGATCCAGCTGGCCCTATATATATCAGTTGCCAACAAAACTCCAATGTATAATGTTGGAGTTTTGTAATGGTGATTGTGAAATCTCATTAAAAAAATGAGCATGAAAAGAAACCATACGGGTGGTGTTATCTTTACAATGCACACTTTTCATCACGCAGGTTGAGCTAGGGGATTCGGCGGTTTGTGTCCCTATGTGAGATTTTGTCAATCAGTTTTTTTAAACTGGCTGCTAATGCCTGATTAGCCAATGTACAGTCATTTTTTGGAAAATACCAAACTAATGCCAGTTGTAGAATCTGCCGTTCAGTAGGTGATTTCTGCAGTTTATATCCATCCTACCATTTTCTGTTCTCTTGCTGGCGAAGAATACGATTCACAGTGCATTTTAAAGACTTGTCTGATTTTGTAATCAAAATATACTCTTAACATTTTTTCATCTTTAAGGTGCTTTCAAAGATACCAATATAGATGTCAACAGTTGTGTTATACATTATCGTTCTCTTGGATTTCAGTGTGATTATTTAAATTGTATCTTTTGCATCATTTGTTAGCTTTATAACAATGAATTTTTGCTTGTTAAAAACAGACTTCGAATTTTGCGGTGTTCTGTGCAATTGAATTTCAAAGAAAAAAAAATGTTCCTTAGTGTTTGAGTTTTTAAGTATGCATATGTATTTTAACAAGAGGTTTGCAATGTATTTTACAATTTTTTTAATTATTAAAAAGTATAAGATCAACTACAGCAGAAGAAACAAGGGTATGCATCAGTAAAATTTTGACTTTTGAACCATCTTTTTTTTCGTTTCATTTAATTCATACTAGTCAGAGACATATGTGGATGTTTCTATTTTCATTACTATAGACAGAGTGGTATTTTAAGTATGATTTGCTGATTCTGCTGTGATGTATGCCATAGTTATTCAGCATATCAGAGTCAATGCTGTCGATCCCTGCGTCTTCAATTTTAGAATGATACTTAAAAACATCTGTTCAAAGAATTTGCAGTGTACCATTTAATTCCTGTGCACATGTTGCATTTTCTAAGTTTTAAATTATTATAATCTGCTGATTTTGTATGTAACTTCTTTATACATGGCAGCAGGGAGAGTTTAAATGGTGATTTATAATTAATAATTGGAATTATGTTCATTAAACAAAATTCACGAATACCTGTGCAACAGATACTTTAAACCTGACTTATCTTGAGGTGTATGAGTTATGACTATTAAATAACAAGACTTGCTATAACTTGAGTTAAATAAATTTTTATATTTTAAAATCTTATCTTCAGTGTAGTTTCCTCCTGCATAAACAACACACCACTGCATTCTGATATTCCACTGGGTAAAGCTCATCTGGTGTGATTCCTTTGAGGAGCTTGTTCATTCTGTTCTTACTACAGTAACTGACTCAAAACAGTGTCCTTGAGCACACATTTGACTTTAGGAAAAAGGGCGAGTAGGCAAGATATTCAAGCAGTGTGATGCATTTCTCAGCTAAAAGCTGCTTCACTCAGGGTTCCCACGGTCCTTACAAATCCTTAAAAGCCCTTAATTTATTTAGGGTGTTTAAAAGTCCTTGATTTTTGCCAGAAATTCTCCAAAGTGCTTAAAAGGTAGTTATTTTTTTTTCTTAACTGCTTGCATGAAATGCAGAAGTTACAACTTCTGCTGCTGATTGGCTATGTTGATAATGTCATGTGACATCGGCAGAAAGCCCATGGGAGAGCATGGGGCAGGAGGAGCTCTCTTCAGTGACTCATGGCGAACTTGATTTTGGTTTTACAATTCAAGCCATGAAATAATTATGTGCAATATCCAAATCTAGATCTTGTAACTTTTAACTACAGTTTATGATTTACATTCTTTCTGTTGCATATGTGATTATTCTGTCACATGAAAACTCATTTGACCAGCAGAACTGTCCTTTAAATTGCACGAATTCTAATTTGTTACATCCACAAACTTGAATTATATGCAACAATATTGCAAGCTCCATCAACGGACTTTAGTTTGTATAGTTAAGTCTCATGAAAAGGTATATTTGTATATGTTATTTTCACGTGTTCAATTTGTAGGGTGCTTAAGTCATTAAAAAGTGCTTATCTGTTTTGGGAGAAAATGAGTGGGAAACCCTGTCACTGAGAGAGCTACATGAACTGATACACTCAGTGTTGCCAACTCAGTCATTCTAAAAGTATCCAAAAGTGAAAGAGTCCCCCAAAATAATTAAATCATGTTAAAGTTTTGTACTTCTGTCATTTAAAATTGAATGATGCATTATTATCATTATTTATTCAATACTTTTAGAATAAGTGAAAGTGACACTATTGTTACTTAATGTGGCTTCAATAGTATACTTAGGGTGAGAGGATATAATAATTTTAGTAATGAATGACTTCATGGCTTCCTCTAATTATTGTCAGTAATGAAAATACTTAACGACGATTATAGAGTATAAATTTATTAAGGTACATTACCTCTTAAATTTTTGATCTATACACTAGATCGTTGCCAAGAGTTCCTGCGTATTACTACTTCCCCAAGCCTGGTTGATTTGCCATTCCGCAGGGTCATTGATGTTGTCACCTTGTGTCTTGTAAATTTCCAGATAATTGAGTGCGTTAGCAATTTTTAAATGCCTAAGAAGACTAGTTAAAAAGTACTTAATATGCAAAATGTGGTGGACCAATAAATTATAGAGTTGAAAATGAAATTTTCTTGCAAAACAAATGTGCTTTCTTTTCATGATGCGATAAAAAAAAAAAAAAAGAAAAAAAAAGGTAAGGTACAAAGAGAGGATTGCATTCTACAAGTGTTACAACTCTGGAAAATGAAAAAGATATCTTCCAGATTCAAAAACTGTATTTTAAATCGTGAATATAAGAAGTTCCTGAAATTATCAAAAACATAACTAAATCTCCTAAAAAAAAAAAGTCACTGATCCCAAAATATTTTTATCACTAACTCCAATCCAAAGTCCCCTGAATTTATCAACTTTTTTCCCAAGTTGGCAACACTATTTTTTTTTTTTTTTTATTGGAGGTTTAACGACCACCGTGAGGAACTCAATGGGCTATAAGCATTTGCCCGTCCCTAATTTAGGGTCACTGGTTCCAGGGAAGGGAAAGAGCCAGTGCCGTAAGACAAACACAACATCCATGCCTCACCGGGATTCGAACCCGGACCTCTTTCGGACAAATGATCAGAGGCCATCACTTAGACCACTGCGTCGCCGGGGCGGCCCAACACTTTTTCCCCGAAGTTGGTGCACTGTACTTATGAAGGATGAAGCCACTTTTCCACGACTCTGGCCTCTTTCTTTCAAAGTGCTCTCTCAAAATTACCAAAACTTGTTTATAGTAATTCTGGTTCACTGTTGCTCCATCAGGAATCCACTCAGCCAAAGTCTCGACATCAAAAATTAATTTATGTGAACTTGGACTTGATTTGCTGTGCTTTCCTCATCTTTGGTATTTTGCAATGCATCGACTGTTTTTCCATAGTCAAGATGGAAGATCCGGGTTTCATAACAAGTGGTAACACTTTAACAAAGGTTGGGAGTTTGCCTAAATTTTCTCCAGAATGTTAGCACAGATTTGCCTGCCATTTTCTTTAAGGCATGAGAAGCTTGGAAACCAACGTGACACAATTCTTTGTCATGTAAAATTTGCCTTAGTCTTCTTATTGGTGTTTAATATTTCTGATACTCATTCTGTGATCATTTCAAAGAATTGTATAGGTATTGTCCTATCATTGTCTGTTTTTGAAGTGATTGGGCATCCTGGACATTAGTCTTCAGTAGCTTTCACTGAAACCCTTGTGCCACTCAAAAACACGGGACATGACATGCATTCTTCAACATGCTCTCCTCCCTTAACACACAAAAATGTCGGGTAAGTGTTTTCTTTAACATTAACATTTGTTGGAACCAATGCAGAGAGTAATGGAAACCCTACATTTTGGCCTCTCACTCACTTTGACCTACACTACATGTTTCATTTGTTCCAAGCAGTCTCATTATTTCATAGCCATACCTTGTATGTAACCATAATTTTGAAGTTTAATGTGTGTGTGTGAGAGAGAGAGTGTGAGTGAGAGAGTGTGAGTGAGAGAGTGTGAGTGAGAGAGTGAGTGAGAGAGAGAGAGAGAGAGAGAGAGAGAGAGAGAAATGCATTTTACACAACACTTTAAGTTATTGTATCAGTGGAATGCTGGATTGACACCTTTTCTAGAAACTGAATATTGTGGTAATTTAAATTTAACTTTGATTTTCATCTGTACGTAGTTAATTAAAATAGTTGTTTGGTGATATCTGAGCAGCTGCCGTATGCCTGTATTGCTTTTTCTAAAAACTGTTTTTAAATAAATCTCTCCTCTTATGTGTTAAACTGAGCTAGATGACATCTGCTTACCTGAAAGTTGCAGTGTGTGTGTGTAATCAGTTCCTAAACTTCATTTGGCTCTCTTGCTTCTGTTGAAGTAAAATGCAAAATTTACTTCAGCCTTTTTCCAGTGCAGTGTCTCAGAAAAAATATTCAAGGAAAAGCACATGGTTTGAGCACAGTGTCTGGTCTATTCCAAGGTATGTTCTTTAGATGCTTGTGCTTAACAGCCAGCTGAAGCCAGTAAGTAAAGCATCGGGGTGCCTTCTCTAGAGGGAGTGCATTTGACTACACAACTCTTGTTAAAATTTAAAATGTTCAAATAAGCCTGTGTGCAGAAAAATTATTTCTGGTGCTCCTATATCATTTTATAGCTGAGAACAAAGTGTGTTTTTTTCTCCCCAAAAGCAGCACTGACCAATTTATCGAACCTTTTGTCCACAGGTTATTTTGCTTTGTTGTATTGGTCAACATCATCTTTCACTTCTTACTTTTTCTGAGGAAACAACACTATTCATTTGCCTAAAGCCTTCCACCACAGTGTCATATCAAAGGAACAGTGTCACATCAAAGGAAGTGTCACATCAAAGGAAGCAGTGTCACATCAAAGGAAGCAGCTGCTTGTAGCAACAGTTAACGGTGGAGCAGAATTTCACTCTCTAAAAATTTCATGGAGCACCTTGTTTTTCTACATGAATTAAATGTAGAGCACATTGAGAAATTACATGCATGTTTTTATCTCTGTGTGGAAGCACTGAGTAGAGAGAAGCATGAAAGGCGCTGACCCAGTTAGATGAGTCTATAATAGTATACCCAATAATTTTGCTTGTGAGAGGGAACAGTTCTCATCCAATATTTTTTAACGTGAATGGAGTCACCATTTACCCTTTGACAATTTGTGCCACTAAGTACTTGAAAGATACTAAAACACCTTATCTCTAAATTTTTGGAAGTGGAATGGGGCAGAGCGGCCAAATGCATGCGAGTATGTTAAACTCAAAAGCATTTTGTAAATTTTCTCCAGCGAAAAGTTCACTAATGGGTGCTGAATTGGCACTTTGTGTTATGTATGTAAAAACATGACTTGAACCTCCACTGTTACAAACAGCTAAATCTCCAATCTTTGCATGTCTCTGTTGTTGCTTTTATTTATACCTTCCACAGTGGGCATTGTCGGTACAGCATTGCGAATAACTTCTACATCTCCCCATATAAAAAAAAAAAAAAAACATCTTATTTTAAACTTGCCACTTGAAGACACTGTGATGTTTGTGTGTGTGTTTCATGTCAAATAAATCTGAACTCTGTGCCTATAAGACTGAGAAGAAATATTTTCTCCAAGTCCTTATTGCCAACAACACAGTTTAAATTCTAGAAAGAAATTATTTTACAAGCTTAATTTTAGAGTGCTTTATTAAATCCAATTATTGATTATAATGGTGTTTAAATTATCCGCAGTCATGAAAATCTCTGTAATAAATCTGCCGTTTCCTGTGCTTGTAATTCTGTAAAGTAAGGTGGAAGTTCATTTACATTCTTTTCTGATGTTCTGATTTAGCTTTTACGAAATCAGTTTGTTTTTCTATGCAGATGGTGTTTACCTGGAATTTTTTTTTCTTGCTGAGAATGATATCTTACAACCTTTGAGTTCTAATGCTTTATTTATGTTGGCCTTATGTGTTTTTTTATGTAGTTGTGGAACTGAAAACCTTTTTCCTCCCCACATTTGTTTAGTATGTGCAGTTTCTTTTAAACTCTGATTGCAGGATACTTTGTACCACTAATTATTTGCAGGTAAAATTCTTATATCTTGGAGATAAAATTACTAAGAACTGATATTTTGAAAGATCAGACTGTAAATAAAGAATATCATAACTTTGTGCATCTAGTTTTGTTGATTTAGCCTTTAAAACTTTTTGTTTTAGACCCTGTGTTCTTAAACAATAGACATACAAGAGTTTGTAAACAAATAAAATTCAGAGCATTGAAGCAGTGCATTCAAAATACTAAGATATATATTATCATAAATGTTCTATCTGTCTAAAATGTGTGTGAAATATTCCTTTTGAACATTGCTGGGCACAGTGGTCTAAGCGCTGGCTAATGATCATTCGTCCGAGATGGGTCTGGTTTCAAATCCCAGTGAGGAATGGATGTTGTTTGTTTTTATGGCAGTGGCCCAAAATTAGGAATGGGCAACTGCTTATGGCCCATCAAGTTGCTCACAGTTGGTGTTAAACCCTCAATCAAAAATAATTAGGGATGGGCGACTGCTTATGGCCCATCAAGTTGCTCACAGTTGGTGTTAAACCCTCAATCAAAAATAATTAGGGATGGGCGACTGCTTATGGCCCATCAAGTTGCTCACAGTTGGTGTTAAACCCTCAATCAAAAATAATTAGGGATGGGCGACTGCTTATGGCCCATCAAGTTGCTCACAGTGGTGTTAAACCCTCAATCAAAAATAATTAGGGATGGGCGACTGCTTATGGCCCATCAAGTTGCTCACAGTTGGTGTTAAACCCTCGATCAAAAATAAAGCATTTCACACACAACATTGTGCTAAACTTTCTGCACTTCACAGTAGACATCTGAGTTTTTTCAATTCTCACTCCATACTTAACTACATTTTAACTTCTCAAGTTCAGGGAAAATAAACTCTTTATTTTAATAGATTCAAAGAGAAACAATAACTGAAGCTGTATGCTTTAACATTTGATTACAAATATTTCATGCAGTCAGAAAAAAAAAAAAAAAAGTCATGGCAGACTCCCATGTCTTCAGAGTAGTATTTAATTGCTAACCAGTTAACATCCTTTGACTTCTTGATTTGTGATCTCTCCTTTGTTAAGTGCCGGTTCTATATCCTCCCTGCCTTAGCCATTCATGCTGGGGGGGGGGGGGGGCTGCCACCCTCACTACACTATGTTATGTAGTGCAGGGTTTTTTTCTAGTGGGTTTTTTCTAGTGTTGCATACAACTGCCAAGTGTCCCCAATTGTATCTGATCATGTTTTGGTTTTTGTGAACTTTTAGTAATTGTAATGTGTTCACCACCATTACAATGATCTGACCATTCATTTACAGTGGGTATTGCCTGTTCCCTGAAGCCAGTGTCCCCCCCCTCCAAAAATTATGAAAGGGTAGTTTCATTTTGTACAGAGAAAATGTGCATACAATATAAGGCTGCCCCAGTGATTGAATGGACTAAGTGTTAGTTTCTGGCCCCAATAGTCCTAGGTGGTATACACTAAATGGGCAAAACAGAGAAATAGCATGTTGGTCCTCTAGACTGAATAGCAAACAGGTTGTACACGTCGACCCCACCAGATACCAGAGGTGATGCCAGCCATGCCTATTGCAGCATTGCCCAGAACTTCAAACGAGATGTCAGTCATGGATCTGATGTTTTGCTCTGCAACATCCCAAACAGCTCCAGAGAGTTTAAAACCAGGACCTTAGGTCCCACTGGATGACTCCAAACTCAGATGAATGTTCCTCGAGCTATGTCTTGGTAGTTGAGGTCTGGTGGGGTGCTGCATGGTCCTGTTGAAACAGACCAACAGCCACAGGATGCTCAAAGGCCATGAAAGTGTGTAGATCAGCCAGCACTTGCTGGTAACGCGCAGTGGTTAAGGACCTATTCAGACACACTAAGAGATGTAATGTGTCCCGTGAGAAGGCTCTCCAAACCCTCATTCGCCGTCACCTTGGAACAGAGCGGATCTGGAATGATGGGGCCGTGGCCCCATGCTGTCGACGCCGCATCCTCCCGTCGGTTCGGTACACCTGAAAATGGGATTCATCTGACCACACAACACTGTGCTAGTGTGCAGAGGTTCAGTTTTGATGTTCTAGACACCAGGCTAGGCATAATGTCTGAAGATGAGAAGTCTGCAGTAACGCATCAGTTTGGCGTCTGCTCCAACAGCCCAGATTATGCAGTGTGCTCTGTACTGCTCGCTCACTGATGCTTTTTGGGCCTCCGACATTTAACTTGGATGTGGTTTTCACTGTCATTGCCAAGCAGTCAGTCTGTGCAAGCCTGGATAGTCTATGTTGATCCCGGTCATCAGTGGTGTGTAGTCAGCCACTGGTTGCCCCTTTGGGCGCTGGTACACCCTTGATACTGTTGCATTTGGGAACCCTGGGGTTCTTACCACTCGGGTAATAGAATGGCCCATTTGTCTTGCACCAACAATGAATCCACAATACAATCAAAGTCGCTCAGATCACCACGTTTACCCATGTTCGTCCATTGCAATACACTATTGGAAAGCCCTGCTGTCCACCCTATTTATCACCTGCATTGGGTGCCCATGTCAACTGTCCATCACTTTATCTCTAATGGGCGCTGTGGTCTAAGCGATGGCTTCTGATCATTCGCCCGAAAGGGGTCTGGCTTCGAATCCCGGTGAGGCATGGATGTTGTGTTTGCCTTACAGCACTGGCTCTATCCCTTCCCTGGAACCAGTGACCCTAAATTGGGGACGAGCGACTGCTTATAGCTCATTGAGTTGCTCACGGTGGTCGTTAAACCTCCAATAAAAAAAAAATCTAATGCTTTGTCTACTGTGTGTACATCTCATGGGGCTCTGTCCCTTCTCTGGAACAAGCAGCTCTATAAATCAGGAACACGATACTGTTTATATCCTGTATAATTGTTCATCTGGGATGTTAAACCCCAAAACATGTATGATCTGTGCTTCAAGAAAATCAACAGAAAAGAAACACCTACAGTTTTCAGGGAAATGCTGTTTATGAACTTGTAATTGGGCAAGTTTATATACACTATTGACAAAAGTCACCGGACACCCCTTCAAAAGAAAATGAACAGATTTGCTGCGTTGTTAAGATGCACGGTACAGCTGCAAACGGTATAAAAACAAGCCTGCAGCTGACCGCGATCATATTGCACGGTGGCTCAGTGGTCTAAGGCGCTGGCCTCTGATCATTCGTCCGCAAGGGGTCCGGGTTCGAATCCCGGTCAGGCATGGATGTTGTATTTGTCTCACGGCACTGGCTCTCTCCCTTCCCTGGAACCAGTGACTCTAAATTAGGGACGGGCGACTGCTTATAGCCCATTGAGTTGCTCACAGTGGTCGTTAAACCTCCAATCAAAAAAAAATATTGCACGGTGAGGTTGAGTGAAAATGTCGCGTCAGGAGAGAACTGACTTTGAGAAAGATAGTTGGGTATTATATTAGTGGGTTTTACGTAAGAGAAGCCAAGAGGCGTTTAAACATACCCAAGTCAACTGTTTTGGATTTACTGAATAAGTGGAAGACACATGGCATGCCTGGAGCAGCAAAACGTACCGGCAGACCAAAGAAAATCGGTGATAGAGGACGTCGAAGCCTCGGGAGAGTCGTTGCAGCTAATCGATGGAGTACTGCACAAGACCTCAGTGTACAGGTCAGTAAAAATGCTGGAACCTTGGTATGTACACGTACCATTCACAGAGAAATTCATTCCATGGGTTACCGTGGTCGTGCGGCTGCTCATAAGCCTTTAATCTCCACTCTGAATGCTATTCGTTGTTTAGCATGGTGTAAAGAACATTTTGTTCTTGATTGCATGTGCAATTTCTGCTGGGAGGACTGGAAGAACTCTGGTACTGGTACCTTTCATGATGTCTGGAGTACGCCGCCCCGGTGGCGCAGTGGTCTAAGGCGTTGGCCTCTGATCATTCGTTCGTAAGGGTGCGGGTTCGAATCCCGGTCAGGCATGGATGTTGTGTTTGTCTTACGGCACTGGCTCCTTCCCTGGAACCTGTGACCCTAAATTAGGGACGGGCGACTGCTTATAGCCCATTGAGTTGCTCACGGTGGTCGTTAAACCTCGAATCAAAAAAAAAAAAAAAAAAAAATGGAGTACATGTATCATCCCTTTCATTTAACTTGGAGTAGAAATCTTTCACTCTTAGTAATTAATGACTTCATGGCTTCCTCTTATTACTTTCAGTATTATAAATATTTAACGGGAATTACCGAGGATAAATTTATTAGGTACATTTCCTCTCTAATTCTCTCAAATTTTCGATTTAAACACTAGATGTTCGTCAGGAGTTCTTGCTTTCTTCTACTTCCACAGGTCTGATGACCAAGCCTGATGGATTTTCCATCCAGCATGGTCATTGATGTTGCCACCTTGTGTCTTGTAAATTTCCAGGGATTCCTCTAATTTACGAATAATTGCATGGGATTTCGTCTTCAGTGATACTTTTTCGTACTGTCTTGCATAGCTCTATATATTCCACTGTGGAAGTCACATCTTCTTTAGTTGTCCTCATCTCTCTTCTTTTTGCATCAACATTTTGGTTTTTCCTAATAATTTGTTCACATGCAACTTGTTCCTAGCTAATTTTGTTGCTGTTTCCATAAGAGCTTTGTTACTTTTCTGTTAACCTCAGAAATATCCACTTCGTCCAATGTTAAGCCTTCTAAAGCAGAGAATCTGTTCTTCAGTTCCAACTTGAGGGTATTATGGTGTTTTTTAAGGTTGGTTATGTCAGTACATTTTGTTTGTCTTATGAGCTTGCCACGTTCGAGTTTAGTGTTGAGGTGCATCTTACATCTCGCCAATCTATGGTCACTACCTGTGTTGAACTTGTTTAACACACTGCAGTCTTCTATGACGAATTTTTTGTTACACATAATAAAATCAATTTCACTTGTCGTCCCATTTGGATGTCTCCATGTTCATTTCCTGTGTGGCTTTTTCTTGAAAGAGTTCCAGATGAAAAACCCTTCTGCCTCTGCAAACTCAACGAGAGTATTTCCACGCTGGTTTCTGTTGCCGTGACCGAATTTACCTACTGAAGTTTCATTTTGTTGCCGTTGCCCTATTTTTTGCATTGAAATCTCCCATAATTATCTTCAAGTGCTGCTTACCTTTATTATTTAGATGACGAATTTCCTCATAAAATTCTTCAATTTCTTCTTCAGGATGACTTGTGGTGGGTGCATAACAACTCAAAGAAGCAAGGAGAGATAAGAAGAAGAACTCGTGGATCCGAAAAATGATGAGAGTGGAAGACATCATGATCAGAGTTAAATCACTGAAATGGCAATGGGCTGGACATACTGCCAGAAGGACAGACAATCGATGAACAGCCGAAATTTTAGATTGGATTCCAAGGGACAGGAAAAGACCCAGAAAAAGACCACATGGGAGATGGGTGGATGGAATTCGAAAGTATGCGAGAGTGACATGGAGGAGACTGGCACAAGACAGACCGTTGTGGAGGAAACTTGGAGAGATCTTTGTCCAGCAGTGGATTGATAATGGTTGACAATGATGATGATGAAAGAACATTTATCGTGGACCGTAGATCAATGGAAGCCGCCCCGGTGGCGCAGTGGTCTAAGCGATGGCCTCTGATCATTCGTCCGAAAGGGGTCCGGGTTCGAATCCCGGTGAGGCATGGATGTTGTGTTTGTCTTACGGCACTTGTTCTCTCCCTTCCCTGGAACCAGTGACCCTAAATTAGGGACGGGCGACTGCTTATAGCCCATTGAGTTGCTCACGGTGGTCGTTAAACCTCCAATGAAAAAAAAAAAAAAAGATAAATGGAAACCGGTCCTATCGCCTGATGAGTCCAGATACACGATCTATCAGTCTGATGGCCATGTATATAGGTATGGTGGCTACCAGGGGACTGCTAGTTACCACAGTGTACTGTTCCTACGATCAAGTTTGGAGCTGGCAGTGTACTCGTGTGTGGGTGTTTTTCAAGGTATGGTCCCAGCCAATTGGTTATCGTGGACAAATCTGTTAATCAGCACGTCTGCCTCGATATTCTAGACAATTATGCCCTACCAACTCTGTGGCAATACTATGAAACCGTGTCTTGTTGGTCCAGCAGGATAATGCACCAAGCCATAAAGCAAGGACTGTTACGGCGTGGTTTGACGACAATTCCGTATCGTGTGTGGACTTGCCAGCACATAGCGCTGATATTAATCCCAGATAGAGCACCTATGGGATGATTTTTTTTTGGGGGGGGAGGTTTAATGACCACCGTGAGCAACTCAATGGGCTATAAGAAGTCGCCCGTCCCTAATTTAGGGCCACTGGTTCCAAGGAAGGGAGAGAGCCATCCAGTGCCGTAAGACAAACACAACATCCATGCCTCACTGGGATTCGAACCCGGACCCCTTTCAGACGAATGATCAGAGGCCATCGCTTAGACCACTGCGCCATCGGGGCGGCTGCGATGAATTGGAGCACTGCATAAGAAGTTTGGAACCAAGTCCTACTGTTAAGCAACAGTTTGTGGCAGAGTCATGTACTGAATGGAAGCGCATACCTATAGCTGTGTTTCAAAATCTTGTCGAAAGCATATCTCGAAGGGTCAGTGCATGCATTAAGGCCAAAGGTGGACTGACACCGTTCTAATGTATGTCATTAAATGCTATGTTGTGTTTCTCTTCTATGTGCCCGGTGACTTTTGTCAATATAGTGTATATCATAATCAATCCACTGCTGGATGAAGGTCTCACCAAGTTCCCTCCAGAACTGAATGTCTTGAGCCACTCTTCTCCATGTTACTCCAGTATGTTTTTGAATTTCATTCATCCCCCATGTGGTCTGGGTCTTTTTCTGACCCTTGGTATCCAGTCTAAAATTTTGGTTGTCCGTTCTTTTGGCAACATGTCCAGCCCATTGCCATTTCAGGAATTTTACTCTGATCATGATGTCTTCCACTTTTATCATTTTCTTTATCTATGAGTTCCTCATCTTATCTTTCCTGGTTACACCAAGCATGTATCTGCACATCATGCTTCTTTCAGCTGCCGTTTTATGTCTCTTTTAGTTAAGGTTCATGTCTCAGCTCCATATAGAAAGACACATTGATTAAACACTTTTCTTTTTTAAGACACATAATGGCATATTGCTTTTAAAAATTGTACTGTTTCTTCTAGAAGCTCTACAGCTAAGTTTTATATACCAATTAATTTCTTCATCAATGTGACCTTGAGCTTTTCTCAATGAATTGCAAAATCTTCATTCCTTGTAAAAGCATTATACATCAACTTTGTCTTCTGAAAGTTCATTTTTAATCCCACTTTTTGACTCTTGTTGGCAAGTTCCTGGATCATACTCTGCAGCAAACCAAAGGTGAGTTATAAACTCCATTAATCTTCATCCCTTAGTTTTCACAGTTCAGTGATTGAAAGACACTTTACAATTTGGCATTGAAGATTTTGGGAGATATGGTATCACCTTGCCTCACTCCCTTTCCAATTTTTATAGGTGCTCTGTCCTCAAATATCCCAACCTTTGCACACTTGCATTTTCATAGATGTTATTAATAAGGCTAATGTAAGCATCTTCAATCCCATTGTAACTGCTGATAGTTTTACAGAATCAAAGGCCTTTTTATAATCGATAAAAGCCGTGCATAATGGGAGTTCATACTCCCTCGTTTTTTCAATTAATATATGTATGTATGTATGTATGTATGATATATCCAACTGAAATTCCATAATTATTTATCTTGTGAATGAAACTTATTCTTGTAATTTTTCATGCAGTAAAAACTAATGCCAGTAAACTTTTTACACTAATTTATTAGCTTGAGCTTACTGTACAGAAAAATAAATCTTTCTTTCCTAATCAGTCGCTGTCTACATCATCTGTAAGTTCGGAATCCTCGTCATCATCCGGCAAGCAAACATAGCAGCGCTCCTAAAATAAAGAGGAACAATAAATAATGGGAAGTTCAGTTGTGAGCTCTCCAAGTTAACAGTCAAAGTGCTGACTAATGTTTGTCCTACACATTTCAAAACGCCTCTATTTCTTTTCTTTTTTTTTTGCATGTCGTTTGCCATTTGGTCCCTAAAAAAGTGCCCTTATTTAGGATTAATTTGCATTATGACTGTTCATGCAGGAAAATGTGTACGAACAAGGAAGAACAAAGAAAAAATTGAACGCAGGTGTGATATGTTTTAAAACATAGTTCAAAGCAAGATCCTGCTTCACAAGAGAGAGAGAGGTTCCCTTAGTCTTTGCACTTTTCTGCTTGTCCCTTAAAAAAAATGCTTATAGTATCACTCCTGTCAGTGTCTGTGCTCCCGTTAGTACGATCAGAATTTCTTTTTATCATTGGTAAGCATCAACGAGTGAGGGCGACGTGCTGTTGGCACCTTTTTCAAGATGCTCAACTTCGCCGATACAGGACATGTAAAACCATGTGCTATTGAATTTGAAATATATTTTGTTCCATTTCTAAAAGTGGCTGAGGATTTTTTTCTTTTTATTGGAGGTTTAACGACCACCGTGAGCAACTCAATGGGCTATAAGCAGTCGCCCGTCCCTAATTTAGGGTCACTGGTTCCAGGGAAGGGAGAGAGCCAGTGCCGTAAGACAAACACAACATCCATGCCTCACTGGGATTCGAACCCGGACCCCTTTCGGGCGAATGCTCAGAGGCCAACGCCTTAGACCACTGCGCCACCGGAGCGGCGGCTGAGGATGCTGCTGTACCACATAGTTGGGGAGTTTGATCCCAGCTTGTCTGCCTAACCACTAAAATATCTGGAATCGGTGAGATGCGGACAACACAGGGCTGGATGACGGTTCGTCGTTTGGCCATCTGTGCACCACTTTTGATACGTACTGACTACAGCAGCACGTGAACAAGACGCGCGGTTTCCGAGATCGTAGTTCCGGGGCGCCGCGCCATCACAATTTGTCCTTTATCAAACTCCGAACAATCGGCAGCTTTTCCCCATTCTGATTTCGAACACTAATAACCGAAAGCTGGTCCTCGGGGTTGTATATACTGCTCTGTGAACTTCATCTGCACCACCGTTCGGTCTCCAGGTGCGCTCATTTCTCTAGGCTGGGGGGTGGTCATAATGTAATCGGTGTAGACGCATTCAGGTCGCCGATACTGTCCAAATTGCTGGCCAGTTAGTCGACATTCAGGGATGGGTGTAGGTGACGTCCCAACGCATCCCAAACGGTGAGAGGTCGGGATGGCAATGGATAGCTGTCGACATTGCGGAGGGAGGCCTGGGAGGGCCATGCTGTGTGCAGCCGGGCATTACCCTGTTGAAAAATTGCTCTGTGATGCTGCGACAGGAATGACAACACAGCAGGTCGTAGAATGTCGACTTACTGTTGAGCCGTGAGGGTAGGGTGGTACGGAGGGCTACCAACGGTGTCCGGCTGTCGTAGAAAATGGCTCCCCAGACAGTCACTCCCGATATGCAAGGGGTGTGCCGTTTCATGGTAAAGGCAGGATCCGTGTGCTGATCATCGACGCCAGGTGCAAACCGTGACTCATCACCGAAGACAACACGACGCCACTGGACACTATCCCACGTCGATCGAACTCACCACCACTTCCGGCAATGCACGCTGGCCAGTGGTAGGCGGCGGAGTGACTTCCTCGAATGTAGTCCTCCCCCCTTGCCGCAAGTCTTCTGGCAACGGTCCGAATGGCCGCTGCAGCCCCAGTGGTCTAAGCGCTTTTTTATGACTGTTCGTCCGAGAACGGTCCGGGTTCAAATCCCAGTGAGCCACCCCGGTGGCGCAGTGGTCTAAGGCGTTGGCCTCTGATCATTCGTCCGTAAGGGGTCCGGGTTCGAATCCCGATCAGGCATGGATGTTGTGTTTGTCTTACGGCACTGGCTCTCTCCCTTCCCTGGAACCAGTGACCCTAAATTAGGGACGGGCGACTGCTTATAGCCCATTGAGTTGCTCACGGTGGTCGTTAAACCTCCAATCAAAAAAAAAAAAAAATCCCAGTGAGACATGGATGTTGTGTTTGTCTTATGGCACTGGCCTCTCCTTTCCCTGAAACCAGTGACCGTAAATTAGGGACGGGTGACTGCTTATAGCCCATTGAGTTGCTCACGGTGGTCGTTAAACCTTCAATCGAGAAAAAATAAATAAATGGCCACTTCTTTACCCGTACACGATGCAGCAGGGCCACTGATGGTTGGGGAGGCAAATTCGGTTCTGTTCGTGCGGCTCCCACAATCGCTCGATCCTCGCGTTCAGTCGTTGCCCTCGGCCGTCTACTGCCCGTGTGCCGCTGGGTTGTGCTCTCTTTGACCCATTGGCAGAGCCTGATTAAGGGGTGGGGTCTACAGGGGCATAACCTTGGGGCCTAATGTAACCGAGGACCCAGGAGACATGCCTGGACAAATAATACATAGGTAAAGAGAGAGGCTTATAAAATAGTTTCTTTTGTCTCGTATGATTCCACTTGGTCAGAAACAAAGGCTGAAGACAAATAGATATCAAGGAAGTTACTCATCAAGAGTAAAGGTTTCGTGTCGCTGTGTACACATACCTGCCAACTACTACGGAATGTCCGTAGTTTCTACGGGTTTTGTTGTCTGACTACGGATTCTATACGAATTTTCATTTTGCTTCTTTTTTTTTTTCTATTATTTTATGATATACACGAGATTCTTAAACGGATTCGCGGAATTCCTGTTTTTTTTGTCATCATTTAGATCAATCTCAAGATCAGTGCAAAACTGAGAATTTTGAGGGAGGGGGTCATTTTCCGTTTGGGTACGGTATTTCGTGTTTCAAAACTTTCGAAAAGGGTAATTTAACGGAGTAAAAAGTTTTGGCGTACTCGTAATTTTTCCTTCGGATGTTGCTTTTGTGTCCAGTATTGTTGTTAAATATCATTTTATTGTATAAATGTTTGTATTTCAGCTTGAAACTGTAGGCTACAAATTACGAAAACGGAAGCTAGACGCTGCGTAAATTTCCCTGTTATCTTTAGGCATAAGATTCTTCTGCGAATTCAAGGAATTCCGTCGTTTTCTTTATTATTTTGGCCATTTACGAGATCGATGCGCACGTGAAGGGAAATTAGGGGAGGGAGACAGAGGGATGTTCCTCGGAGGACGGAATTCCATCTTTACGAAACTTTCTAAAACGGAAGGTCGACAGAGTTCAGATTTTTTCCATAATCATAATTTCTTTTTCTCGCGATGTTGCCTCCGTCCAATATTATGGTTAAATAACGTTTTACTGTATAAACATTTTTATTTCAGCTGGAAAATAGGGGGAATTTTCCAAAACCAGAAGTTGGACCGAGCAACGCCCCCCTCCCCCGTGCGATGTTTCCATTCTCCTGCGTTGTTAAATATCCCCGGTCCCATAAGTTTTTGCATTTGAGCTTGATAAAGCAGATGGAAATTCCCGAAAACGGAAGTGACGAATTTGGAAATTTGATAAAAATTGATGCATTTCTTTACAAATTTCGGATTTCCCTGTCTGTCAAGAGTGGTGAAATTCTGAACGTATCTGACTGATTTTTACTGGTGGAAGTTTGGAATTTAAATCTTGCAGTGTCACCTGTCGTGCCCTCACCAGGGGAATCAACTTTGTGTTTCGCACGTGTTAAGTTCATTAGTGTCCTTATTTGTTGTGACGTCTTATTGTGACGTGTGTTTCTTTTTTACGAAAAGATGGATCATTTCGTAAGAAATCGTCTATGTGTGCCGCGCAATAATACTAGTTATACTACTGACAAGGCTCTTGCCAACGTCGGCACCTCCCTGTTTGCACTTGGAGCCGTTAATGAGTGAAATCCATTGACTTCACATTGTTTAACAAAAAACATGTACTAAGAAAATTATACAACACTAAATCATTAGGAAATCCAAGACAAAATCTAGGAATCTTAAGCTTTTAATTCATGTTCTTATAAGAACAAAGGAAAATACAGTGACTTTTTATGAAAACTCTGCAAATAATTTATTAGTTTAAGAATGCACTACGTATTATCACAAGAATATTGCTACAGTTTCGTGTTTTAACGAATTTCGTAATGATTCCCCGTCATAATTCTTTGATAGATCCAAAACCAGGGCGGTAATCCCTCGGTGCACGTTAATGAATCCAATACTAATGAAACACTGTTTCACTAGTATTGGATTCATTAACGTGCACCGAGGATTGCTGCCCTCGTTTTGGATCTAACTTATTCTGCACGTTTTAATTCACCGTCTTCTTGTATAATTCTTTGAGCCCAACATCTTATCCTAGGAATCTTAATCCGGCCCTGCCCATTGGCGTCAACATCGATTGCCGTCAGACCTAAATGCGTGGTGATACGGCGACTTGACCAATCGGCCTCTCTAAGCCCAATTACACGTCCTCTCTCAATTGCTCGTAGTGTGCACGGATCCAACGTCGAGGCATCCTCACAGTCCGTGGAGGTAAATACAACCGCAATTCGCTGTCACAATTGTCCCTGCGTGCGGACTTTACTCTTGATATACCGTCCTCGATGCGCGGTTCCCATGCCCTGTGGCGGACCACTATTTAGTGATTCGTCGTTAGTTTTTAATCATTTGCATATTCGGCCCTTAGGGAATTACTTACATGCGGAGTTTCATCAATATCGAACGAGTTTTTTGGGGAGCTTCGCTTTTTTTTCTGCAAAGAGTGTATATATATATATATATCATCATCATCATCATTGTCAACCATTATCAATCCACTGCTGGACGAAGGTCTCCCCAAGTTTCCTCCACAACGGTCTGTCTTGTGCCAGTCTCCTCCATGTCACTCCCGCATACTTTCGAATTTCATCCACCCATCTTCCATGTGGTCTTCTTCTGGGTCTTTTCCTGTCCCTTAGATTGGATTCCAAGGGACAGGAAAAGACCCAGAAGAAGACCACATGGAAGATGGGTGGATGAAATTCGAAAGTATGCGGGAGTGACATGGAGGAGACTGGCACAAGACAGACCGTTGTGGAGGAAACTTGGGGAGACCTTCGTCCAGCAGTGGATTGATAATGGTTGACAATGATGATGATGATGATATTCTATTAAGAGACTGAAGCAAAAAATTTTTTTGACTCACACCAAGTACAACATAGAAAAGGCTATGTATTGACCGGTGTGAGTAAAAAGAGAAAAATAAACACGTCACGGCCGCCGCCGCCGTTAAATATCGCGTGGGAAACAACAACCCAACTAGCCGCATGCAAGATGCCCCGCAGTTCGGAGCTCTCTGATTTCGAGAAAGGTGTAATTGTCGGATATCACAGAAATGGCCGATCCATACGTGACATATCCAGCGAGTTGAAGTACCCAAAATCGACAGTGGCCTACGTGATTGGCAAGTGGAAGATGAGAGGTGACTGTCGGGATGTGCCCCGACCCGGCAGACGCACAAAACTGGGAGTTGGAGACCGACTGGTGCTGGCCAGAGAAATTCGGAAGAACCGCACCAAATCGATGGGCCACATCCGCAAGAGTTTCAACAGGCACCAGGGAGTGTTCTTTCGATGAATACCATCCGTAAGGAAGACCATCTGCGGTTATCATGGACGTGCTGCCGCCCACAAGCCTTTGATCACCAAGTCCAATAGCGCTGCTCGGCTAACGTGGTGCAAAGAACGTCGACAGTGGACCGTTGAACAGTGGAAACAGGTTATCTGGAGCGACGAGTCAAGGTTCACCCTCTACCGTTCGGATGACAGGGTCTGGGTTTGGCATCTGCCTGGAGAACGCCTCCTGCCGGAATGTATTGTGCCAACTGTGAAGTTCGGCGGCGGTGGAATTATGCTATGGGGGTGTTTCTCCTGGTATGGCACGGGACCCTTGGTCGCAATTCCTGGTAGACTCATCGCCGAGACCTACTGCACCATTTTGGATGACCATGCGCTTCCTACGTTGTGACAGTTTTACGGAGTGGACCCATGTTACTTTCAGGATGACAATGCCACCTGTCATGTTGCGAGGTTCACCATGGCTTGGTATGGTGACAATGGGGTTAATCGAATGGACTGGCCTGCGCAGAGCCCGGACCTTAACCCTATAGAGCACCTCTGGGACGAGTGGAGCGTCGACTTAAGGGGTGCCCCCAGCGTCCGAAATCGGTGAAGGAACTGACATGTCTTCTCCAAGCCGAGTGGAAGAAAATGCCGCTAGCCGTCGTACAACGCCTGGTTGAGAGTATGCCCCGGAGGGTCGCAGCTGTAATCGCCGCTCGTGGTGGCTCCACCAACTATTGAAGGTGAATAAACTTCGTTTTCCTTTGCTATCACAGGTGTCCAATTACTTGTTGGTAGATAGTGTATATATATATACACACACATACATACATACAAAAGCACATTTAAGGAGACAGGGGGCCCGGGGGCTGGACAGTATTTTGGGGCCCCAGTATTAGTGGCACAGGGATTTCACTATCGGTGGATGAATAAAAATACCCAGGAAAAGGCATTCCCAAAACATGATGAGGAAGCCATAAAAATATCCCCACCGTATTGAAGTGTGTATCCCATGATTTATGATCGAATCAGTGGTAGCAAGAAAATGTCAAAATGCATGGTTGAAAAATGGATACTAGTTCAGTTATGCTTTACCACCGCCAGGGTTCAGCTTGTTGAAATTATATCAAAGTAGTGGACAAAATAATATGATCCAAATATCAAGATTCAAATGAACTCTTAATGTATGAAAATTTCTCCCAATAACAGATGTGTACAAAAGAACATCTGTAATGCTTTCGAAAAACTTCGTGATGGACAGGGGTGACTATATTTTTTGCGGACTCTTCCTAAAAAACCCGAAATGAAATATAATTTTTTTACAAGGCAGTTTCTTATAGATTTTGCTGCGCTATCTACAAAAAAACCCCAAAAAACCCGAAAAAACCTGTAGAACTCTGTCAATTCTTCTAGCACACTGCATCAGATCATATCATATGTAGAGAATTTTAGGAAGGGAGTGTCTGACCCAAAGTCTTAAACAACCCTTAGAAATAGGAAGCTAGGGATTTGGGCTAGAGTGCCCAATAGGAAAGTAACATGGAAGCGAGGTAGAAAGGGGGAGGAAGACGTCCTTATTTATCACCGGGGGGGGGATCAGTACCTGGGGTCCGACTGCTTAACGTAGCCCATCCGACGCACGGCGGATGTTTGGAGGTTCGAGCGTTCGTACCTGCCTGGGATCGAACCAGAGGTTTCTCCGTGGCAGTCACGAACGTTGACCATTAAGCCACCCACGGCCGAAGCATACTGCATGATTCTGGGGCCCCTTCAAAAATGCGGGGCCTGGGGCTGCATCCTTCCTTTTAAATGGGCGTTGTATATATATAACGGAATTAAATAATTCGGGTGACCTAGTGCTCTAACCATTCAATGGAGATGGCCTTGCCCTGACCCAAATTTGGGATGGACACCTTTTTATACCCCCTCTCCCTAATAATTGCTCATGGTGGACGTTAAGCGTCAAAGAAATTTCATACATAGAACAAATAAATTACTTGACAACATTACATAAACCAACTGAAAACTTTTTAATACACTTAGAATATGATTTTTTTTTCAGAGTTCTTATGAGCATTTAAGGCTATGGGGCCCATTTCAGACAGTTGGCCAGAAGTCAGCGCATTAGTCCACTTGCCCAACGAGGGAAGGTCTTCGAACTTGCGGTAGGTCATTTAAAGGTCAATTTGAAATTCCCGATTTTAAGTCTGAGCAATTTAATTGATTGATTGATTGATTGTAGAGGATTTTAGGAAGGGAGTGTCTGACCCCAGGTCTTAAACAATCCTTAGAAATAGGAAGCTAGGAGATTTGGGCTAGAGTTCCCGATAGGAAAGTGACACGGAAGCGAAGTAGAAAGGGGGAGGAAGACCCTTATTTATTACTGGGGTGCCAGTACCCGGGGTCCCACGGCTTAACGTGCCCATCCGACGCACGGCGGGTATTTAGTGGTTTGAGCGTTCGTACCTGCCTGGGATCGAACCTGAGGTCTTTTCCGTGGCAGTCACGAACGTTGCCCACTAGGCCACCCGCGGCCCTAGTCTGAGCAATTTAGTTGACATTCGCCTTTTTGAAGGGAGAGGAGGAGGGGGAGGGGCTTAAGGACCGCCATGAGCAACTCCGAACACTGTAAGCAATCGCTGGTCCCAATTTGAAGCCACTGACTGGTCACAGGGAATGGAGAGAGCCAGTGAACACAACTCCTCCCTCATTCGGGACTCGAACCCGGGCCTAGCTTCCACGACCAAAGTTAGAAACCATTTCTTTCAAAACCTTCAGAGCTAATGCTAGACGATGCCATGGAAAGATCGAAGTAGGCGTTTTTCCTTCTGCTTTTCATTTTTAATTAATATTTTTCTTAAAATCTTTCATATGCACCATTTCAACACGTTGAGAATTGTTCCTTCTAATGCCTTCTTCAAACATTTTACGTGCATCAAAATATTAACAGAACGTGTTTAATTTTTGAAAAAATAAGCATAAAGAAGATCAGTTTGCGCCAAAAATAAATGTACGATTGGTCTCTCAAGGCAATTTTGAACATAAATGTTCAAAATTGCCTTGGAGGACATGGTCTTAAGCAGGGGGATATCGAAAGACTTGGACAATGACGTCATAAAGTAGGCAGCGGAAGTGCAGCGCGGGCATGTGGTCTGGCGATCTCGGTAAAGTGTCTGATAGAGCTGAAAAGGAGTCTGTTTTTCGGGGAAACCCAAAATTCGGGTAACATTAGACGTGAATGCAGAGTAAGTTGTACTGGGGACTGAAACAAGAATACACTGAAAAAGCAAATTGTTATAGGAACACGTACCTAATAAGGTGTTCGCCGGGGGTCAGTACCCGGGGTCCTTCTTAACCGTCAAAACAACCTCGGTTCGATGCGGCATAGTCATAGTCATAGACATGACAAGGTGTTGATATCGTTCTATAGGTACGTTCATGTTAGCCGTGATGATGGAATCGCGAAACTCTAGCGATTGCAGGTGTTAAAGACTGCTGCGTTAAAAGCGGTCATTAACCTTACTTTGTTCTGCGAAGCGGGCGCATTGTTTATGTTACAAACCAGCTGACAAGTGGCAACCCTTTTAAAAGGGATTGTTCAAAAAGCAACACTTTCGGGTGTTTTAAAACAACGCTTTTCTATTCAGTCTGTCAAATGCTCTTATCCAGTAAAGAAGCCTTTTTGAGAGCGCCACTTCTAAGGAATACAATGTTCAAATATCTTCATTTGTGCCACACACTATTTTTTTTAATTTGTGCGTGTTTTTTTTTTTTTTTTTTGCAAATTAAAGGATTAAATCTTTTAAATTTTTACGTCGATACTTCAATCAAGGTACGTTACGTTAAGTTTCATTTTGCCGCCCCGGTGGCGCAACGGTTTAAGCGATACTTCTGATCATTCATCTGAGATGGTTCCGGGTTCGAATCCCCGTGAGGCATGGATGTTGCGTTTGTCTCACGCCGCGGTCTCTCTCCCTTCCCTGGAGTCAGTGACCTTAAATCAGGGATGGGCGACTGCTGATTACCCACTGAGTTGCTCACAGTGATCGTTTAACCTCCAACCAAAAAAAAAAAAGTTTCATTTCTTTCTCCTTTTGCGTGCTGCGATGTCGTTGTGACAACTTTTACACTTCGTCGTTCCTCTACGTTTTGGTCGGTCTTCATTCACTGTTGGTATCGTTATCGTCCAACAGTTCAGACAAGCTGATGTGAATTCCCGAATGTTCACTGAAGGAGGATCTTTGCTATGAATGACTCTCTCACTATGATCTCACAGGTGTTCAATTGGGTTAAGATCTGGACACTGTGGGGGTCGTTTTAGCACTTTCACTGTCGTGCTCCTGGAACCACGGCGTGGCGATTCGAGTCTTGTGACGTGGCGCATTATCCTGCTTCTAGCAGCTTTCATCAGGAAACCCCATGCACATGTATGCCTGGTGTATAATGATGCTAAGATACCTAGAGGTATTAAGAAGCCATGAAAATAGACCCCAGACCATTACGCGGCTTCCACCAGCTTGTGCGGTTAACGCTAGACAGCTGAGATCCATCTGTTCGTGCTATTAACGCCATATTCTGTTCAGTCCATTTGCGAGGGCTGCACGTGGCCTAGTGGTCAGAGTTCATGACTGCCATGGAGATAACCTCAGGTTCGATGCTGGGCCGCTACGAACTTTCGAACCCCTAAATACCCGTCGTGCCCCGGGTACTGGCCCCCACCGGTAATAAATAAGGGTGTCTTCCTCCCCTTTCTACGTCGCTTCCGTGTCACCTTCCTATCGGGCACTCTTGCCGAAATCTCCTAGCTTCCTATTTCTAAGGGTTGTTTAAGACCTGGGGTCAGACACTCCCTACCTAAAATCCTCTACATATGATCTGATCTGATCAGTCCATTTGCGTGTATGAACTGAAAACGTGAGTGATCGACAAGGTGACCCTTTTCCATTCCTCAAGGGTCAAGTTTTAGTGCTCACTGCAAACGAATCTGTCAGTTGTGAGCAAAGACGAGTGGTACAGAAAGGGGATGTCTGGTGTTATAGCCCATTCCCGCCGGTCTATGTACAGGGGTTGGACAGTATAATGGGAACACCACACTCGGAGACGTGACTTCTAATGCAGCTGCGTACGTCGCAATACGCAAAGGTATCCACCACTTTTTGGTTGTAATAGCTTTGTTTATAACCTCAAGATACTGTTTAAGTGCATTTAAAGTGTCTTGTTGCAAAATGTCTTTCAAGGTGACGACGAAATGAGCGACTTAACGGACTTCGAAAGAGGGCTAATTGCTGTTGGACGGCTAGTAGGTGCCTCTGTGACAACAGTCGCCAGGGTAGTGGGTATATTAAGAGCTATTGTGTCTAGCGTCGTGACAGAATACAGTGTTTGTGGCAAAACCTCGTCTGCGAAACACAAGAGCACTCGGAAAACGACCCTGACTGATAGATGCAGGAGAGCATTAAAGAGGATTGTTACCCGTAATCAGAAGACCAGGGTGCCGAAAATTAGTGCGGAGCTCAATCTGGATCTCCAGACCCCAGTATCAACGAAAACACTTCGCAGGGAACTGCATAAACAAGATATTCATGGCAGAGCTGCTATTGCAAAACATCTGGTGACCTGACTGAATGCACAACGGCGACGGCAGTGGTGTCAGGAGCATACTACGTCGACTGCCGATGCATGGAAGCGTGTAACGTGGTCGGATGAATCCACATTTACACTATTCCCCACCGCAGGACGTGTTCGTGTGTGGAGAACACCGTCCTGAAGCGTTCAACCCAGACTGTATGCTTCCAACAATGCAGCATGGTGGTGGTTCTGTCATGGACTGGGCGGTTATATCGTGGTTGTCAGCAGGTCTCCTGATCACATTGAAAGGATGGATGACTGGCAGGGCGTATGAAACCATTTTGGCCGACCAAGTCAGGCATTGTTTCCTGCAGGAGATGCCACCTATCAAGATGATAACGCCCCAGTTCACAGAGCTCGGAATGTCCAATCATGGTTTCAGAAACACGAAGACGAACTTTCACACCTTCCTTGGTCTCCCCTGAGAATATGTGAATATGTCGAGCTGTAGTTTATAACCCTGGAATTCTTTTGCTGAGGTGTAGATTATAAACATTTTTTTTACAAAGAATTACATTAAATATCGCAATTTAGGAAGTACGAAATTAAGGAAACTTTATGTGACTCAGATAACTTAAATATGGGAACGTGGTCATGCAGCAGCCGTGAACGCAATTTTTATACGTCCTCTTAAAATTTTTTGTGGCCAGTTCTCCGGGTGGCTTTTTTTCCGGTGACCACTTTTCTGGGGCCAGTTCTCTGCTTTGTTTTTGGTCCGAAGATTATGGAAATGTCTAAATTTCTTATTGAAAATGAAATACTAAAAAAATATACACTGACGGAAAAAAATCCCAACACCACGAAAAAATAGTTGTAGAGGAATGTAATGGCGGCAATACATTTGTATAGGTAACATATTTAATCGATTAAGGTTTCAAGATCACAGCTTTATGTAAGCGCGAGAAGAGCCATTTTAAATGTGAAATGCTGGTACATTAATAACCGGTGTAACAGCCAGAATGTTGAATGCAAGCATGCAAACGTTCATGCATTGTGTCGTACAGGTGCTGGATGTCAGTTTGTGAAATGGAGTTCCATGTCTGTTGCACTTGGTCGGTCAATACAGGGACGGTTAATGCTGGTTGGGGGTGACGCTGGAGTTGTCCAACGATTTACCATACGTGCTCGATTGGAGAAAGATCTGGTGATCTAGCAGGCCGCGGCAACATTTTGACACTCTGTAGAGCATGTTGGGTTACAACAGCGGTATGCGGGCGAGCGTTATCCTGTTGGAAAACACCCCCTGGAATGCTGTTCATGAATGGCAGCACAACAGGTTGAATCACCAGTCCGACGTACAACTGTGGCGTCAGGGTGCGTGGGATAACCACGAGAGTGCTCCTGCTGTCATAGGAAATTGCTCCCCAGACTATAACTCCAGGTGTAGGTCTAGTGTGTCTCGGCCGCAGACAGGTTGGTTGCAGGCGCTCACCTGGCCGCCTTCTAACCAACACACGGCCATCACTGGCACCCAGGCAGAACCGGCTTTCATCAGAAAATACAACAGATCTCCACTCCGTCCTCCAATGAGCTCTAGCTTGACACCACTGACGTCGCAAACGGCAGTGGTCTGGAGTAAGTGGAATGCACGCTACAGGGCGTCTGGCTCGGAGCTGTCCTTCAAGTAACCGATTTGTAACAGTTCGTTGTGTCACTGTGGTGGCAACTGCAGCTCGAATTGCTGCCGCAGACGCAGTAAGATGCGCCACGGCCATACGTCGTACACGGCGGTCTTCCCTCTCAGTAGTGCCACGTGGCCGGCCGGAACCCGGTCTTCTTGAGGCAGTACCTTCGCTTGACCACCGCTGCTAACAATCATGCACAGTGGCTACATTCCTGCCAAGTCGTTCTGCAATATTGCGGAAAGAAAATCCACCTTCTCGTAGCCCTATTACACGACCTCGTTCAAACTCCGTGAGCTGTTGATAATGGCTTCTTCGTCTTCTTAAAGGCATTCTTGACTAACATCAACACACTACGTCGAATCTCAACGATAACTAACGCTCACGAACGTTACAGCGCGTATTTACAGCAAACCTGCTTTGCATGTTCCGAGGGGCGCTACTAGCGCCACACGTATGCGCCGAGCGCGAAATTTGCGTAGACGTCTTCTTACAGATGTACTCTCACCGCCTACCAACTGTCGTTTATCTAACACAACCCTGGTGTTGGGATTTTTTCCGTCAGTGTATTTTGTGAACAATAATTGCTGAAATAGTGGGAAATATAGCCACACGATATTTGTTTATGTAGAACAGTTTTATGGCACTGAAATTGCCATGTTGCCAGTTTTCCGGCGGACACTTTTGCGTAACCGGTCTGAGTGCTATTAGGTGTTCCTTATAATTTGTTATTTCAGTGTACTGTATATTTCGAATGTCAAGAAAATATAACGATTAACCGCTTTCTAAAATAAAAGTCACTTCCTCTTGTACACTGTCACTTTACATAAAGTTGTTGAAATGCTTTTTGAACGGTGAATTTAACTCTCTGAAAGTAGAATTTCAGTTTCACTGTCTTAAAACAATCAAATGAGTAACTTACCTTCATGTCCTGCCAGCACTCATCGCAATAAACAAATTCGCATTCTTCGGAGCATTGATTAAATGGCTTCTTCTTTGGCTCTATTTCATCGCAAATGAGGCAACTTCGACGGCCGAGATTTAATTTTTCAAGCCAGTTGAAATATTTCGGGTACTTAAACCGTAGCAGCTGAAGGATACCGGTGTCCACCTAGTTGACAGAAACATGAAAGAAAATATAAATAAAACAGTTCTGTCCAGTATAATTTTGATAAGTCGTGTAGAGTCTTAATAGGAAGAATTTTCTGATCACAAGCGTTCATTTTATGATGAGCTGCTAACACTGATATAATTGTTCAAGCATATATACAGGGTGTCCCGCTGGCTACTGAACCCGGCATTTCTTTAATAATATTAACATTAATGCAACTAAATTTGAAGTGGAGGTACCTCATTTCGTGCCAAATGCGATGACATCACAACATGTGCTGGAAATGGCCACCATTTGCGTCCAGACAGCATTGAACCCGGCGCTGTCCGTCAGCAAGCCGGAGTGCTCCTTAGTATAAGCGCCACTGAGGAGCAGTCCGCCAGCCAGTTGGAGGCGCCTTTCTGCTGCTTTGTTATGCTATTTCGCTGAGCGTGTCTACACAATGCGGTTGTTGATATTGAGTGCTCGTGCTCGTGGCTGTTCGCGTACGTGTGAAAATGCATTAGTATACTCTGAAGGAGTGTGTGTTTTTATTGTTCACGCTTATTGGAAAACAAAATCGATAAAATCTTGTCAGCAGCAATTCCTGGAGAGGTTTGCAGGCAGACATCCGCCGAGGAAGTCCTCCATTTGGGCATTGCCGAGGAAATTAAGTCCTTTTTCGGCGACCGCGTCATTTCGAAGGGTTTATGGCCACCGCGCTCGCCCGATCTGACGCCTCCTGATTACTTTTTATGGGGATATCTGAAAGTGAGAGTTTACCAAAAGAAACCGCAAACCATAGATGCCTTGAAAACAAAAATCACCGAATAAATTCAGGCAGCGCAGTGACGACGGACGTACTGGCAAGGACATTCCACAATATGGTGTGCCGGGTTCAATGCTGTCTGGACGCAAATGGTGGCCATTTCCAGCACATGCTGTGACGTCATCCCATTTCGCACGAAATGAGGTAAGTCCACTTCAAATTTCGTTGCAATATCTTCATTGGTGTAAATATTATTAAAGAAATGCCGGGTTCGGTAGCGAGTGGGGCACCCTGTAACAACAAACGTTCTAAAAACTTTTTGAAGAATATAAGGAAATCCAATTTCCCACTGAAGACATTTGCTCTTCGCCTTTTTTTTTTTAATGTTTTACTTAATGCTAAATCTAATGCATGTTTCACATTTGATATACCAAATAAATTTTTATAAATATATTGATTATCTTCAATTATTTCAAAATTCTCAGCGTTCGCCTTTACCACGTTATATTCTTGACGTCGGAAGTTAAAAATTCCTTGTATTTGAAACATGATATTACTATAAAATAGAATAAAAAGGCTTTACTCACAAAGTTTTTGTGGTGGTCCTCTTCCTTTTATTGCTTTCAATTTCTGAAGTTAAAATATTATGCCATTATTATTCATGCCAAAAATTTGGCAACATGTTCACGCTTGCAGGTACCCTGTTGGTGAGTATGGCTTAAAAAAATGAAGTCTTGGTTCTTCTAAGGTGAGTATGGCTTAAAAATGAAGTCTTGGTTAAAACTCAATGAACAAACGAAGTCTTAGTTAAAACCTAATGACCAAATGAAAAATATTCGTAAAGCCTTTTTATTCTATTTTACAGTAATATCATGTTTCAAATACAAGGAATTTTTAACTTCCGACGTCCAGAATATAACGTGGCAAAAGCGAACGCTGAGAATTTTCAAATAATTGAAGATAATAATCAATATATTTATAAGCAACACGTTTAATTTGAATTTGTTTCCCATCATAAGGAATAATTTATATGGTTTAAATTTTTATAGTTTTCAAATAAAAGTTACTGAAATACACATGCATATTTCGAACTGCTTCTGAGCAGGAAGTTAAAAAACAACCTGAACATTCTTGTCATTTATTAAACTGTGCTTTGCTTCAAGATTTTGATTTTTCCTCAACTGAAAAGCTGTTCTGGAAGTGCAACTGATTCAAGTTGGAGAACCTGCTAGAAGTACCTCAGTCATTTTTGGAAATCAAGCTAACAGTTTCTGCCAATACACTGGAATGGGTGAAGAATCAATTTCTGTTTAGCATCGTTCTCAATAGGAAGAAATCAGAATTTGCATAAAGATAATTCCGTCTGTTCGAGAGCAGTCGAAGAATTCTTTCTATTCATAAATTCCGTTCCGATTCCAAAATTTGTTATACAGAGATGTGATAATTTCTGCCGCTCATTTGACGGCACCGTCCTAGCCTCAACACCAAATAAACAGCTTAGAACTTTCCCATACACACACACGTATTCTGCTCCTCGTTTCAGTAAGTAACTTTCCGTCTAAACCATCGTACGTGCAATAGGTATTAAGGTGAAAAATACACTCATCGTCCAAAAAATAGTTGCACCCAGAAGGACGTGTCGGATTGCAATGCTATTCGGGAGGAAGGTAAAGGTTACCAGGAACAATAAATGATTCAAAATTGAAACGGATATGGGCAATATATATTGAGCTACCCACCAATAAGTAGTGTATCTCAGTTTGGCGTCGAGACCCCATGTTTGCTCACACAGCATGCCAGACGTCTCAGCATGAAGTTGTACAAGTTCCTAGTGGTGCCCTGCGATAAGCCATTCCGTGCAGCTTGAATCTTCTTACGCAGTTCCTGCAGATTGTGCGGTAGAGGTTGAGTGTGGATACCTCGTCCAATAGCATTCCACAGATTTTCAATCGGCGGTAGGTCTGGTGATGCGGCTGGCCATGGAAGAGTGTCAGTGCCTTGAAGGCAATCTCTCGAGACAGCAGCAGTATGCGAAAGAGCGTTGTCCTGTTGGAAAATCGCACCGGAATGAGTGGTTTCAGGACCTCATTAACGTAAGGTTGGGCTGTCAAAGTGCCTGTAATGAACACCATAGGTGATCTGGCATCTTAGACAATTGCACCCCACACCATGCCTTCTGGACGTGTGACGCTCGGCAACAAACCGTTCATCTTGGCGCTGACCACCGTGCCTCTACACACTGCTTCGATGGTCGTCTCCTCCAAGACAAAAGCGGGACTCGTCACTGCAGACCACCCGCTGCCATTGTGAGTGGCTCCATAACAGTCTGGCACGGCACCATTGCAGTCTTTGGCGACGACGCACTGTTGTTAAGGGCAGTCGTCGTACCGGTCTGCGTGCGTGTTGTCCTACATCGTACAACCGTCTGCCAATGGTGCTGGCACTAATCGGACAATGTATGGAGGACATCACTGCTCGCTGAATATCAGCAGTCATGGCTGTTGGGTCACTCCGCGCATGTCGGACAACACGTCGGTCCTATTTCTCCGTGGTTCGTTTAGGTCTCCCTGACCCTTGTTCTATCTGAGTGCTTTGTTCTATCCAATGCTACCAAAGCGTGCTATGGTGATATTCGCACTACCGGTATGGCGCGCAATACGGTGATAAGACCATCCCGCTTCCCGACGATGCGGCCTTTCTTGAACTCCTCAAACTGCTCGACTTGCTTCTGGACTTTTCTCCGAGGTATACTTCACTTGCAAAGGATGCAACCAACACAACAGCATGAGTCAGAATGGCAAGCACGCACAACGGGACGACTTTATATAACCAGTCAGGTACAGCGCTACGACCCCTACATGCTTGCGTCACATGCGCGGCTGGCCGCGGGTGGCCTTCTGGGCAACGTTCGTGACTGCCGCGGAAAGGACCTCAGGTTCGATCCCAGGCAAGTACGAACGCTCGATCCACTAAATATCCGCCGTGCGTCGGATGGGCACGTTAAGCCGCCAGACCCCGGGTACTCCCCCGGTAATAAATAAGGGCGTCTTCCTCCCCTTTCTGCTTCGCTTCCGTGTCACTTTCCTATCAGGCACCCTAGCCCAAATCTCCTAGCTTCCTATTTCTAAGGGTTGTTTAAGACCTGGGGTCAGACACTCCCTTCCTAAAATCCTCTACATATGATCATACATGCGTGGCCGAGTGTGATACTTGAATCATTTGCATGTCTCACGATGTCAAATTTTTCATTTCTGTCGGTTGCTTCCTTCTGGGTGCAACTATTTTTTTGACGATGAGTGTATTTCTTCGCTTCATGCTGGGGAGAAATTTACCCTTCCATTAGTGAATGAATAATTCTTTTATTGCGCTTTTCCAAAAGTGGAAACACATTCTCGCGCATCTTTCTAATTGAATCGTCTGACCGGGCACGAAGTACGATCAAGCATTTTTATGCGTTTGTTCATTTATTACAAATCTTTCAAACAAATGTGGAAAAAAAAAAAAAAAAAAGTGCAAGCGTCAACGAACTACAACACTGAATGACATTCTCTGGGAATCTTGAAACGGTGCACTAACATCAGTTTGTGCGGCAGGTAAAGAAAAGAGCAATAAAAAGGGACGATTTTGACGTCAACTCTCTCCATCCTAGCTGCCATGAACTCTCGAACGAAGTGGTCAGATGCCAGCGCCTCAGACCACTTGGCCACTGGGGCGGTAGCGAAAACTTTCTATAACGTTAGATGACCATGGCAGAGGCTTGAACCAAGACCGTCAAGAAAATACACGATGTGGACAAAAGTGATTGGACACTGTAAGTAAATAGAAAAATAGTTGTACTGTATGTTTTTTATTGTAGGTTTAACGACCACCGTGAGCAACTCAATGGGCTATAAGCAGTCGCCCGTCCCTAATTTAGGGTCACTTGTTCCAGGGAAGGGAGAGCCCCAGTGCCGTAAGACAAACACAACATCCATACCTCACCGGGCTTCGAACCCGGACCCCTTTCGGACGAATGATCAGAGGCCATCGCTTAGACCACTGCGCCACCGGGGCGGCGTACTGTATTTACATCAATAGCGGGTAGGTCTTCCATTTGCAGAGATTACATCAGCCACCCGTTGAGATAAACTGTCCACAAGTCCATCGAGTAAGGAGAGCGGGATGTTCCGCCTTGTGTACATCGACCAACTCTATCAGTTAAGATGGTCATGTTATTCTAGATATCATCCGTCGTTCAAGTTCATCCCATAGGTGTTCAATGGGATTGAGGTCCGGGCTCTGAGCATGCCAGTCCATCCGCGAGACCTGATTTTCCTGATACCACTGCGTTGTGGCCCTGGAAACATGACAAGTGGCACTGTCGTCCTGGAAGAAAAAATCGTCGCGTCCGCAGTTCATGTTGCCATGAATAACAGCCAGTGGATCCACACAGTACCAGCTGGTACAGTCCCGTACCAGAACTCCACCGCCTCCGTGCTTCACAGTCGTCACTTATCTCCAGAAGCTCACGTTCTCCAGGTAATCGCGAAAGCCAGACACGTCCATCCGATCGGAATAATGTGAAGCGGCGTAAGGCGAGGTGAATTCCTGCAATGTCCCGTCTTCTTCCACTTGCTGATGAGAAAGGCCACAGTTGATTTAGCCGCCCCGGTGGCGCAGTGGTCTAAGCGATGGCTCCTGATCATTCGTCCGAAAGGGGTCCGGGTTCGAATCCCGGTGAGACATGGATGTTGTGTTTGTCTTACGGCACTGGCTCTCTCCCTTCCCTGGAACCGGTGACCCTAAATTATGGACGGGCGACTGCTTATAGCCCATTGAGTTGCTCACGGTGGTCGTTAAACCTACAATAAAGAAGGAAAGAAAGAAAGAAAGGGCAGTTGATTTAGCTACCTGTCGGACATAAGCAATGCTTATTATGCTCATACTCCAATTGAGCAACCTATTATAAAGCCCTTTTCAAACTCGGAGGGCTTTCTCCTGCTAGCTATGTTATCAGCGATTTATCTGAGCACACTCCCGTTGCTGTTTTGCAGAGTTGGGCAAAATCGTAATTGAATTAATCGGTGATGCATTACAGCGCAATGGTAATGGTAACAAGAACTTAGCGTTACCATTACATGGTAATGGTGAACTGGTGATTAGAATTACATGGTAATCGTAATGGCATGTAAGTTACTCATTATAATCGTAATGGTTAACTGTATGTTCGTAATTAACCAATAACTTATGGGTAACAATAAAACGTGAATATACCAGCAACCAGTACACAGGTTATTTGACAATTATTCCATGTTGTGTAGGTTATTTGACAATTGTTCCAAGTTGTGTAGGTTATTTGACAATTATTCCATGTTGTGTAGGTTATTTGACAATTATTCCATGTTGTGTAGGTTATTTGACAATTATTCCATGTTGTGTAGGTTATTTGACAATTGTTCCAAGTTGTGTAGGTTATTTGACAATTGTTCCATGTTGTGTAGGTTATTTGACAATTATTCCATGTTGTGTAGGTTATTTGACAATTATTCCATGTTGTGTAGGTTATTTGACAATTGTTCCATGTTGTGTAGGTTATTTGACAATTGTTCCAAGTTGTGTAGGTTATTTGACAATTGTTCCAAGTTGTGTAGGTTATTTGACAATTATTCCATGTTGTGTAGGTTATTTGACAATTATTCCATGTTGTGTAGGTTATTTGATAATTATTCCATGTTGTGTAGGTTATTTGACAATTATTCCATGTTGTGTAGGTTATTTGACAATTGTTCCAAGTTGTGTAGGTTATTTGACAATTATTCCATGTTGTGTAGGTTATTTGACAATTATTCCATGTTGTGTAGGTTATTTGACAATTATTCCATGTTGTGTAGGTTATTTGACAATTGTTCCAAGTTGTGTAGGTTATTTGACAATTGTTCCAAGTTGTGTAGGTTATTTGACAATTATTCCATGTTGTGTAGGTTATTTGACAATTATTCCATGTTGTGTAGGTTATTTGACAATTGTTCCAAGTTGTGTAGGTTATTTGACAATTATTCCATGTTGTGTAGGTTATTTGACAATTATTCCATGTTGTGTAGGTTATTTGACAATTATTCCATGTTGTGTAGGTTATTTGACAATTGTTCCAAGTTGTGTAGGTTATTTGACAATTGTTCCATGTTGTGTAGGTTATTTGACAATTATTCCATGTTGTGTAGGTTATTTGACAATTATTCCATGTTGTGTAGGTTATTTGACAATTGTTCCAAGTTGTGTAGGTTATTTGACAATTGTTCCAAGTTGTGTAGGTTATTTGACAATTATTCCATGTTGTGTAGGTTATTTGACAATTATTCCATGTTGTGTAGGTTATTTGACAATTGTTCCAAGTTGTGTAGGTTATTTGACAATTGTTCCACCCCTCGGGCCTCAAATGCGCGTATTGGAAATTGTACGTATATGACATGAATAGTTGGCCCGTCTTCTCCGCAAGTAAAGAAATTTTAACGAAATAATACATATGAAGTAAATACGAATGGGATGTTTATTTCGGTTAGAGAATGGTACAAAACGGAAAGAAAGATCAAAGTCGTTGCATGTGATCTTAGTCTTCAACAAAGAACAATTCATCTTAGTCTTCAACAAAGAACAATTCATCTTAGTCTTCAACAAAGAACAAGAACATAACGTCTAACCCATTCTTGCAGCTTCTAGAACATTCTACACAACACTTCGTCTCTGTATGCTATATTACATGGCCGACTTTTCTAGACATAGCTTTTGGCACACGTACATTTCTATAAACTATTATTATGTAATTATTATTTGCAAATTCTGTGTGTGTGTGTGTGTGTGTGTGTGTGTGAATGGAGGTTTAACGACCGCCGTGAGCAACTCAATGGGCTATAAGCAGTCGCTCGTCCTTAATTTAGGGTCACTGGTTCCAGGGAAGGGAGAGAGCCAGTGCCGTAAGACAAACACGATATCCATGCCTCACCGGGATTCAAACCCGGACCCCTTTCGGACGAATGATCAGAGGCCATCGCTTAGACCACTGCGCCACCGGAGCGGCCCAAATAATTCCATTGCGTTGGAATGGCATTATTAAATAATTGAATTATATCCTCTTGATTGTAATGCATTACAGATTAATTCCATTACGTTGTGCAAACCATACTAGGGATTACCTTGTAATGCATCACCTGTTACTGCATTACCTTGCAATGCATTACACGTTAATTGTAATCTGTACTTCCATTACTTTGTAATGCATTCCTGCCCAACTCAGCTGTTTTGATACCTTATCAACCACGGTGTCGTAGTGGTCTAAGCGATGGCCTCTGATCATTCGTCCGAAAGGGGTCCGGGTTCGAATCCCGGTGAGGCATGGATGTTGTGTTTGTCTTACGGCACTGGCTCTCTCACTTCCCTGGAATTAGGGACGGGCGACTGCTTATAGCCCATTGAGTTGCTCACGTTGGTCGTTAAACCTCCAATAATAATAAATAAAAAAAATACACGTGCCTGCTCTGGGAGCACACCATTGTGCTTGTGTGTGGGTGTCCAATCACTTTTGCCCACATAGTGTACAAGGCCATGATATTAGAGAGATTAGTTCCCTCTTTTAGTAACATCACTTGGAAACCAAGCCATCCGATTGGTTTCTAACGCCGTCGTGTATGACGTCAAACATGACACCGACGTATCAGGCCATGTAACATGAATGTGACGTCACAAACGGAGGGAACTATATGTTCGTAATGTCATGGCCTTAATTTGTAGACGGTCATGCTTGAACCCTCAAAACAAAACCACTAACGTATTTCACGAATCTGCTGGCAACAAGATTTTGTTCCCTTTGTTATCTTTGTTGAGTTATCGAGAACGGAATTTGTCAGCTTACCGAAATGGACTTCTGTCGAGCCATTTTTCTCACTCTGTGGCGCATGTGTCTCAGGAAGGATTTCCGTTTCTTTAGACGATCGTTATAAAGGAAAAGCACCCTCTTCTTTTCTCTCTGAAAATAAAGAACTTTATTTTAAATGCAAGGAAACGCAACGTAGTTCGTGATGAACGCATGCGCAGAGCAAGTAAGTATTTCAACGCTTATACTGCATGCCAGTTCTTGTTTTAAATCAGTGGTCTTAAACTCGCGGCCCTGCGCTTACTGTTTTGCGGCCCTCATGAACGATTACAAAATAAAAACAAGAAAGATGGATTTTCGGGTGTAATAAGCACGTCTTTTGAATCCGTTCTGACGCAAATTAAATTCATCAAAGCTATTCAAAGTCAATGGAACCGGTATGGAAAACAATAGTATCTGACGGAAGGAAGAAGTTTTTCAATCGGGTTTTCAATCCCTCAGATATTGCTGTAAACGGAATCGTGAGCTTACGCCCTCTGGTTGCAGACTTGTGCTTTAAGAAAAATATGAATTTATATGAGAAACATTTCGCACCGGAAACTCTCTCCAACACAGAAAAAAATTTCAAATCGGACTCTTAGAAACAGAGATATCGACAAAAAATAAGATATGAATCTACGCTCTCTGGTGGGAAAAACATGCATTACTTTAAGAAGAACGTATTCTCAAAAGGTTTTTCGATTTGAGTAGTATAGGTTCACGAAAGAATGTTTTCAGTCAAGTTTTCAGGAGCTCAGATATTGCTGCAAATACACTGGTGGAAAGTGAAAAAGGAACACCAAGAAGGAGACGTCGGATACCAACGAATTTATACAGCATAATAACGGAATACAGAGGATAACGTGATCAAAACATTATGGCAAAATACAGCTGTATTTGCTGGGAAACTGAAAAATAACATTTCCATGTAACATGGTTAGTACGAGGTTGAACCGCTATGAACTGCGTCTCACTGTGCAGTTCTGGCATGGAGTCTGTCGTACAGATATTGGATGTAAGTTTGGGGTATTGAGTTCCTAGCATCCTCAACCTGGACGGGTAAATCGGGGATGGTCGTGGCTGGCCGTGGAGACCGGATAAGTCGTTGTCCCATACAATCCCACACGTGCTCAATGGGGGACAAATCCGGTGAACGTGCAGGCCATGGAAGTTGTCTCACACCCTGAAGTGCATGTTGCGTTGCACGTGCCGTGTGTGGGCGTTCGTTATGTTACTGGAAAAACACCACGATGGACCGACCTTACAAATGGCACAAAAACGGGCTGAATGATGTTGTCAACGTAGGAGGTGCTGTTTAACGTACGCGGTACAAACACTAGTTGTTTACAGGAGTGATAGCTGATCGCTCCCCACACCAGGAGACCATGAGTAGGCCCTGTGTGTCGCCGGCGGATGCAAGAAGGGCGGAGATGCTGCCTGTGCGTCTGCGAACACGCATACGGCCATCGGAGGCTCCCAAACAGAATCTGCTTTCATCGCTGAACACGACAGATCACCATTGCGTTCTCCAGTGCAGACGTTGGCGACACCACTGCAGCCGTTCCTGACGGTGGGCTGGAGTCAGAGGTACACATGCCAGAGGCACGCGTGCACGTAGTTCTGCATCCAGTAGACGGTTTCGGATTGTTCGCACAGTCACCTCGGTGCAACGGCAGCTCGGATTTGCGTCGCAGTGGATGTTCTGCTTGACAATGCCGCTCTTCTTATGCGTCGATCGGTCCGCTCATCAGTCCGTCTGTGACTCCCGGTTCCACGTCTTCTTGTGTGGGAATGTTCCTCGGACCATCTACGCCACCATCGTACCACCACCGATACTTCCCGTCCAATTTGCTCCGCAATACGACGATACGAACACCCGGCCTCGCGGAGTCCGACTAGACGACCTCGCTCAAAGTCCGATAACTGCTGAAATCGTACACGTCTTCCATGTCCAGGCATTGCAGCTGCTTCAGGGTCTTCGCACGTGTCCGTACGACGACGACTGATTACATTCACTCCGGCGTACTCCTTAAATACCACTGACGATAATTTGCATATTATGCCGTGCTGTGGCGTAAGTTGGTTCCAAAATTTACATCACACCTACGTAAACTCGATCCCATTAACATATGTAAATTTCATGATCGTCTGCCAATTCCTTCTTGGTGTTCATTTTTCACTTTCCGGCAGTGTAAATGTGCATATCACACCAAAAAAAAAAGAAATTTTTCATTTGCTCGTACCTCTTCCACTATTTTGTTCTCTATACTTCACGAAAAGTGCATCACACAACACACACGTTAGTTGCTACTGGATTGGAAAGAATGTAATGCCCAATGACGATGTACTCGAAGACGAAGCCTCGGGTACTGCGCACATTGGCCACAGAGATAGCGCAGCACACCAACAGGACATCAGTAGGTGTAGGTGGCTTAAGTCAGTGGCAGTTACTCGTCAGGAGCCAAAGAGTGTGAACGCCAACCAGCCAACCCTGTGTCGCAGTTGTCTAAACGATGGCTTCTGATCATTCGTCCGAAGGGGTCCGTGTTCGAATCCCGGTAAAGCACGGATGTTGTGTTTGTCTTACGACACTGGCTCTCTCCTTTCACTGGAACCAGTGACCCTAAATGAGTGACGGGCAATCGCTTATAGCCCACTGAGTTGCTCACCGTGGTCGTTAAACCTCCAATCCAATCCAAAAATCCAAACGCCAGCCAACATGGAAGTGGAAAAGCAACACATCCGCCATTGCATGCTGTACGAGTTTCGTAGCGGTAGCATCCCCGCAAGTTCTGTAAGGAACATTGCCAGTGTGTGCCCCAATGCCATATCACATCATAAGTGCTGCCGTTGGTTCGAACAGTTTCGAGACTGAAGTTGTGACCTGTCACACCGTTTCAAAGCGGGAAGACCCACAACAGTAGATATGAAGACCCTAGTGGAGACCGATCCACGTGTGACCATGCGAGAGTTGGCCAAACAGCTGGGGAGTACCCACACGAGCATCATCACGCACCTGCATCAACTTGGGAAGGTGCAGAAGAAGGAATTTGGAAGTTTGGGTATCCCATCAGCTGGCAGTTGAGCGGAAAGCAAATCGCATGAGTGCTTGGGTTTTCCTGCTTGCACGTGACCAAGCTGAACCGTTCTTGGACCACACTGTGACAGGTGACGAGAAATGGGTCTTGCATGACAATGTCAGTGCCCGGAAACAGTAGTTGAATTCAAAACAGAAGCCCATGCCGACACCCAAAGTCGGATTACAGCCACGTAAGGTCATGCTGTCTGTTTAGTGTGATATCCGGGTTTTTGCGTTTTTGAACTGCTGCCGGCCGCCCCGGTGGCGCAGTGGTCTAAGGCGTTGGCCTCTGATCATTCGTCCGTAAGGGGTCCGGGTTCGAATCCCGGTCAGGCATGGATGTTGTGTTTGTCTTACGGCACTGGCTCTCTCCCTTCCCTGGAACCAGTGACCCTAAATTAGGGACGGGCGACTGCTTATAGCCCATTTGAGTTGCTCACGGTGGTCGTTAAACCTCCAATCAAAAAAAAAAAAACTGCTGCCGGACAACACCACTATCACCGCCGATGTGTACTGCTGCCAGCTCGACGATCTGCATGCATTGCCCACGTCGAAACGACCAGCACTGCTGAACCCCAAGGGCGTCTTCTTACAGCAGGACGGAGCGACACCTCACGTAGCACGGGTGACCAGTCACGAGATCAGACAACTAGGCGGGGAGCTGCTGCCGCTCCCAACCTATTTCCCGGACATTGCCCCAAGCAACTACCGCCTTCTCTTGTCGTTGCAGCATTTCCTGGACGGACAGCGGTTCACCAACTGGGACTTTGTCGAAAGCACATTTACTCACTTCTTTGGATCCAAGCCGCCACAATTCTACAGGGACAGAATTGTCCAGACGATGACAATTCAGCTGCCCAGACGATGGGAGCAGGTCGTGGCATACGATGGCGACTACATTTTGGACTGATTTGTACTTAAAATAAAAATACCAACGTTTACCCTAATCAAAAGTTTATTATACATCGACTATAGTTTCTCAGAGTTATTGGCTCGGCATCATCAGGACGAATGTATTCGTCATGATGATGCCAAGATTTATTATTAGATCATATATCCGTCCTGATGATGCCAAGATTTATTATTATATGATATATTCGTCCTGATGATGCCAAGATTAATTATTATATGATATATTCGTCATGATGATGCCAAGATTTATTATTATATCATATATCCGTCCTGATGATGCCAATATTTATTATTATTATATGATATATTCGTCATGATGATATCAAGATTTATTATTATATGACATATCCGTCCTGATGATGCCAAGATTAATTATTATATGATATATTCGTCATGATGATGCCAAGATTTATTATTATATATCATATATCCGTCCTGATGATGCCAAGATTTATTATTATATGATATATTCGTCCTGATGATGCCAAGATTAATTATTATATGATATATTCGTCATGATGATGCCAAGATTTATTATTATATCATATATCCGTCCTGATGATGCCAATATTTATTATTATTATATGATATATTCGTCATGATGATGCCAAGATTTATTATTATATCATATATCCGTCCTGATGATGCCAATATTTATTATTATTATATGATATATTCGTCATGATGATATCAAGATTTATTATTATATGATATATTCGTCTTGATGATGCCAAGATTAATTATTATATCATATATTCGTCCTGATGATGCCGAGCCAATAGCTCTGAGAAACTATAGTCGATGTATAATAAACCTTTGATTGTGGTAAACTTTGGTATTTTTATGTTTTCTCAACACCACAAGTTTTGTAGTCATAAATTACAACTGATTTGTACTTGTATATACGGCAATAAGCACTTTTCTGTTGCCTCGCATTTGCAGACATCACTTTCTTTCCAATCCAATACAACAATTCAAGCAATCAAAGGAGCATGCGCAATTTCCCTGTTGATGACCAGTTCGTGTTGCCAACGCTGTAACTGTAAATTCTGCAATTGTAAAGTGTTCTATATGCGTACGACATTTTACTCCAGGGATATCCAGTAATTTCCAGTAAAACCTACATATTTTTTTACGCTTTCCAACCGTAGGTTGAAGAAGCGTATATGCTCCAGCTTGGTCCGTCCGTCCGTCCGTCTCTCTGACCGTCAGTCCGTCCGTCTCTCTGACCGTCAGTCCGTCCGTCTCTCTGATCGTCAGTCCGTCCGCACGATGTTTCGCGTAAAAAAGGTTCGATTTCGTTGAAATTTTAGTATGTGGTAGGGGACAACCTGGGGAGGAACCTTATCGAAAATGGACGAAATGGGGTCAAAGGTCAGGACATAGGAGCGGAATTTATTCCACCGCCCTTATGCGTCATAACTTAGTAAAAATGCTTCGATTGCGACAAAACTTTATCATGTTGTTCTCGAGGTTACTGAACTGGTTCTGTTGAATATCATGGAAATGGGGTCAAAGGTCAGGGCACAGGAGAGAGATTTATTCCACAGCAGTTATCCTCATAACTTGACAAAAGTGCGTCTACTGCAACAGAACTTTAGTATGTTGTTCCGGAGGTATACTGAACCAATTCCTGCCGCCCCGGTGGCGCAGTGGTCTAAGGCGTTGGCCTCTGATCATTTGTCCGTAAGGGGTCCGGGTTCGAATCCCGGTGAGGCATGGATGTTGTGTTTGTCTTACGGCACTGGCTCTCTCCCTTCCCTGGAACCAGTGACCCTAAATTAGGGACGGGCGACTGCTTATAGCCCATTGAGTTGCTCACGGTGGTCGTTAAACCTCCAATCAAAAAAAAAAAAAAAAAAAAACAATTCCATTTTATATCATCGAAATGGGGTCAAAGGTCAGGGCACAGGAGCGAGATTTATTCCACAGCCATTATCCTCATAACTTCAGTAATGATTCCTGGTATGTTGGAAAGCGTATCATAATCAATACATTGCATGATTTTACTAACTTGTTTACAATGTAGTTTAACTGAAAGGAAGGTTCCGTAAATTAAAAGCAATCAAATTCCCACTGCGTATTTACCTTAGGGAAGAAGAAGGCGCAGATGACTCTTCTGACACGAAGTCCGTATGCTTCCAACAGCATCAGAATCCAAATGAGTAAAAATATAACATAGATTATAATGATTGTTTTCTTGTCCAGTTTTCTAGGTAGCGGTAAGCATTCTACAAAAGAAAATAACAAGAACGAAAGTTATTTTTAAAAACTACTTAAATTACACTGCTGGCCACCCAAAATGCAACACCAAGAAAGACACGAGATAGCAAAGCCAGATTTAGTGGACACATAACAACAGATACAAAGATGAAACGATTGAGCTTACAGGTCCGTGCGACTTGCGGAACACGCAGACATCAATAGTTCGTGTGGCCCCCATGGCTGGCAATAACGGCCGCTACACGTCGCAGCATCGAACGTAAGAGGCTTTGGATGTGGACATGGGGTGTGTCGGTCCAGGCTGCTTCTACACGTTGCCACAGTTCATTAGGCGTAGACGCGGGTGGTGCTTGCCGGGCCACTCGGTTGCCGATCAGCGACCAGACGTGTTCGATGGGCGACATATCGGGAGAATAGGCGGGCCACGGCAGCAGTGACACCTGGTGGGCCGTGAAGAATTGTTGCACAATGAGAGCGCGCATTGTCCTGTTGAAACGTGGCCGCTGGCAGGTCCTGCAGTTAAAAGAGGACTACAGGCTCCAAAACGTCGGAGATGTAGCTGTTGCTGTTGAGTGTAACGGTGATGCGTACCAGAGGGGTGCGGGTTTCATATCCAATTGCGCCCCAAACCGTAACGCCAGGCTACGGACCGATAGGGCGATGCATAATGCAGGCGTCATACATTCTCTCGCCGCGGTGCCGCCACACGCGATCCGACCATCGTGGTGTTGCAGGCAGAAGCGGGATTCATCGGAGAAGACAATGTCATGCCATTCCGTAGTCCAGGTGCGGCGTTCAACGGCCCATTGCAGCCGCACTCGCCGGTGGTGTAACTTCAATGGTAATAGGAGCAATGGGAGCCGTGCGACAAGTCCCCGCTCCTACAGACCACGTCGAACGGTACGTGCTGACATAGCCGTCAATGCCCGCCGCACAACATGCCGGTCCTGTCGTTTGGTGGTGTGCCGCGGCTGCGGCAATCGCTGACGTCGGTCCGCCCGTTCCTCCTGCACCCACCGAATCCATACTCGCCTTACTGTGGCTGGATGTCGTCCCACACGGGCGCCGATGTCTCGGTACGATAAACGCTGTCGCGATAAGCCACTATACGTCCTCTGTCGCGATAAGCCACTATTCGTCCTCTGTCGCGATAAGCTACTATTCGTCCTCTGTCGAACTCCGAAACGTGCTGGAATGACTGCCGTATTCTGCGACGAGGCATCAGGAAGCTTTCCACGCATAGGTCCCGCAGCGCAACACACTTCCACTACTTACACCCCGCCTTCTTACAGTGCTTCTCGGTGGCGTGCCGGGCGCACATGATTTGCATATTCCCTGCAATGGTAATGGTTTGCATGTCCTCTCGCGGGCGACGCATGCTGCGAATTTCAGGCCAATCGGATGCTTCCTTCTTGGTGTTGTATTTTGGGTGGCCAGCAGTGTAGTTTTATTTACACACTCACTTATTATATATGAATATATTTGAATAAAACCGATAAGCGTTGGTAAAATATGTACTTACGCGCTGTGCTTGTTATCGAATCCGTGTGATGTTTTCCATGGAATCCCTTCAATATTTTTCTGACAAGCTTTCCCAGAAATCCGTCACCAAATATTGTCATTTTAATTTCATGTTTACCTGGAAAACGAAATATGGTTACAATAATTTCTTACCAAGATTGCGGTAAGCTGAACTGAATGAAATAAACTGTCTACGGACGGAATGCTGAGAAGCAATATGTAAAAGAGAAAAGGAGATATATTGATACCGCGGTATATACGCTATACGTAGTGCGATCAAACAGTTCCGACACTAGGTACGCAGCGCGCCAACACATGGCACTACGCGGATGCGCCAGCAGCGGTCGAGGGCAGTGACCTTCATGAGTCATTGTGCCGATTGGAGTCGTTCTGTGAACATCGGGAGCTGTGTGCTACACGATATTTGGTGACCACATGCAGAGCACAGCTACGATTATGTTGATGTTCCTTCTCATTTTTATTTTAAATGAAAATACACGAACGTTAGTGTGAATTCTAAACAAAACATAACGTTAAAATTGAAAAACTCACTCGTGTATGAAGTACACTGCCTGACAGGGAAAATGCCACACTATGAAGGAATGCTCTAAAACAGACCAAACTGCACACACCGATAGCCAAGTAAGTCCTGAACAAATGAATTAATTGTCACATACAGACTACATACACTCCAGTGGCCAAATATACAGGATGATCAATAAGGAGTGTGACCCCCATTTTGGGCGATATAGCGTTGAATCCGACGTGGCATCGAAAGTCCGAATAGAGTCCTGGTGTATCGTGGACCATGTGGTGTTGATCCGAACAGTTCATTTTCATTTTGCGGGGGTGGGAGGGTATTAGCCGACGTCCAATCGTGTCTCATAGATGATCGATAGGCGAGAGGTCGGGGGTATCGTGCTGGCCAAAGAAGCATCCTCACACCACGGAAAGCATTCAGGCTGATCCCAGCGCTACGCGGACGGGCGGTATCCTGTTGAAAAAGGGCGTTTGGGGTGCCCGGCAGATACGGTGGTGCCACGGGCCGCAACACCTCGCCATCATAGCGGGGCGTGCTGTCAATTTGCCCGTAATGCGTGCCAGTGGTGAGCGGCTGTTGGCGCTGATAGCACCCCACGCAATGATTGCACATTGCCTGGCCGTTTTGGCCACGTCGCCTCCAGAATCCGTGGTGAGACAGAACCGCGATTCGTCGCTGAACACCACACTGTTCCATTCGGCATGTTACAGTGGACAATCCCACCCAAATTAACACCTGAAGAAAACTATAAAATTTATCCGCCATGCTGCTAATTGTATGAGGCAGCTGGGAATCACAGATCGGCAGACTCACATGTTATTTTGCAGTTTACAGTTTTTTTTTCTTATTTCTCATTTACGTTGTTTTTCTTTCGGCTGTTCATAAGCCCTAAAAAATTGATTAACAAAATTGCGGGCTAATTAGGAAGTCGCTCCAATGCTCTTGAGTGTAGGAAATAAGTCAGATCTCCCCATATTGGCCCAAAAGACCCCACACAGAGGACACGAGTGCAACTTAAAAATTCCTACCTCAAGGTTTTTTTTTTTTTTTTTTTTTTTTCGAGAGGGTGAAACACGAACGAGGGAAAATGTGCTTTCAAATGCGGATGGAAGCCGCAATGTTCGAAGTGGTTTGTTTGCAGCTTGAATGTCGTGGTTACTGCATGTTTACGGCAGTGGATGGCGGAATGACCGAGCAGCAGACACATAAATTCTCTCTGTAAGAGCCATACTCAGGCGTCTGTGGAGGGCAATGAAAAATTAAGAGTAGAGAATCACCGAAAAAACCGGAAGGGAGAATTCGAGCGTCGTTTGGGGGAAGGCAGTTGCTAATAAACGACGAAAGACAAAACACGTCGGGATTCGCTCGACCGAGAGAAACGCTCAGGGCCGGCGAAGTTCGCACCTAGGATGGTCAAGGAGTCCAAACATAAGTTGTACATGTTTAGATTTGCACACCCAGTCAAGGAGATGTCGTTCTAACAGAAGGATTCCAACCGCACTGCGACGGAATGTTGCACAAAGTGATAACAGAGAAACAAAAGAATCCCTCTTTAGCGGGAGTCACCCAGGTAAAATTGGGGACTCTCACCCAGTAGAGATGGGGAAACTGATGTTCGAAGATCGCCGGAGAAGGTCAAACCCGGATGTCAAGTTAAAAAACGCAGATCGGACGGAAAGGAATCGAGCGCCTGCGGAACGCGGGGGCACATCACTTTAAGGGGGTTCGTTATCAGCTTCATTGCAACCTAAGTAAACGAGCTCGCACAACGGGTGAAGCGAAATTGTCTCAGCGCCGCTGTTGAAATATATACACTACCGGACAATTGCTAAGGACGGATGACAATAGCAACGATAGCAACCATAAAATGGAAGGCAGGAAAATGTGGAAATTAGCATAAGTGCGGGATACAGTAAGACGTGTTGTGCGTAAGCAAATTTTGGATTGCCGAACTTGTTCGTGACGTCATAGCGCTGATAAGAGATATAAAGGATTTCACGCGTATTGACCGTTGTTGTTCAAACGCAAAGTTGAAAGGGAAAGAATCAATTGACGAACTTGCAATTTTCAGTATGTCTTCCCGACATCACCTAGATGATTTTACGCGTGGCCGTATTATTGGCAAGATTGAAGAAGGGCGAAAAATAACAGATGTTGCCAGGGAGTTCGACATTAGCCACAGTGTTGTTTCAAGGCTTTGGAAATCATTTCAAACAAATGGAGAGTGTAGCAAACCTCACGGGGGAGGTCGTGTTCGCAGTACGACACCTGCAGAAGATTGGTACATAGTGCTATCAACAAAAAGACACCGGCGAAGCACAGCTAGTGAGGTAGCAAATCAGTTTATGGCTGCTACTGGCAAGCGGATCTCCCGAAAAACTGTCGCCAGACGTTTGCATGATGGAGGACTATACGTCCGCCGTCCTGTTGTGTGCATCCATTGTCCAGACGTCACCGTACCGCCCGTTTGCAATGGTGCCATCAACATCGCAATTGGACTGATAACGACTGGTCTGCTGTCCTCTTCTCAGATGAGAGTATATACAGTCTATCGTCTGATTGTCGACGACAACTGATCTGGCGTGATAGTGGTACTGCATATTGTCCAGCAAACATACAGGAAAGGGACCGATATCGGACATGTAGTGTCATGGTATGGGCTGGCATCATGATCAATGGCCGTACGTCCCTCTATGTGCTTCCAACTGGGACTATGACTGGCCAACGATACATTAATGATGTTCTGCTACCTCATGTTCGCATGTTCCGTGGTGCTGTCGGTGATAGATTCATTTTCATGGACGACAACGCACCATGTCATCGAACAGTCGCTGTCCAGGAGTGTCTTGAGAGCGAGGATATTCAACGCCTCGTATGGCCAGCACGTTCTCCAGATCTGAATCCCATTGAAAATGTGTGGGATGCTTTGGGGAGGAGTCTTGCTGGTCGCCAATGCCCTCCAATAAACAAGGACACCCTCATCCGTGCACTGACAGAGGAATGGGATAAATTACCCCAACAGCTGCTTGATAATGTTGTGCAAAGCATGACACGACGTGTAGAATCTTGCATCGCCCTCCATGGTGGCCATATCCCGTATTGACATCTTACGCCGGAACGCCTGCGAACGGTAATTGCATTTTTTTCACGTTTACGTATTCTGCACAAAATGGCCTGTTTGTCCCTTGAACACGTTCCAAAGCCTTCTGGATTTCAGAGCACAATAAATTGTCTTTCTTGTAATGTCCTGGCATTCTGACATTATTTTATTTCACTTGGCATCCAACCACACTTACTTTTTATGCGCTATATAGCCGTTTATGACCGTCCTTAGCAATTGTCCAGCAGTGTACATTCAATCACGAATTGGTAATTGCGGGAGAACCCCATCACAACTATTTGATCACGAAGTGGTTACACCCAAGCCTCATGCTTCGGGCTTTTCTTGTCATTAACAGTTTATTTGCTGGCGTGAATCTTGGGGACAGCGGTGCATCTGAGATTCACACCTGGTGCCGAGGCTAACAAAATTGAATGACAGGAACCACGCACAGTCACCGCCCCACTCGGCAGGATCTCAGCTAGCGCTGGGTAACAGGCATCCCACGCAGCTCTGCAGCGACACCACGCCAAGTGTTGACGACGATGGCTCGCTGTTAACGGTTGCCTTAGCAACGGACGGCTGAACAGCGAACCAGACGCAGCCAATCGGCGCATTCAAGCCTCCAAGTACACTACGCAAAATGTCTCCCGTTGTAGCCTGTAGGTCCGCTACGGCATGGCGTCCGATGCGAAGATCGATGCGCTCGGATGTCCGTCTTCGTGCTCCGGTCCCCCTACGACGTTGAACAGATCGTTCCTGGGACTACTGCCGACCGACGGTTGTGGCATCACGCTGCGTTTCTTCCGCAATACGACGCAAGGACCATCCGGCGGTACGAAGGCCTACGATGACACCTCTCGTGAACACAACCGTTTGACGAAATCGCGTACGACGGCGTTTTAACGACATTGCCCTTGTTCGTTCTCCAGACACGGTTATAGCAGAACAACTCCCTTCCCGCGGCCGTGACGACGTCTCGACTGATGGCCTCATGGGTTGGTTGTCGGCTTATATCCCCTGCGCCGTTAGTACGATTGGCCTGCAAATGCGACATTTGCATAACTTGTACACGTTCACCTACCCTGCAATTTGCATGGCGCTGTGTTCACGTCTTCGTGGTGTGGCATTTTCTCTGTCAGGCAATTCTTTCCGGTTTGATCTTAACATGATTTTTGCAACCCAAAACCACGCAATTCCCAAATACACACAGTTGAAATGACAAAGGTCATATTCCCACACCTTGCGGCTTCACGGATAAGAGATTCAAAGCGTCCGCAGTAGTAGTATTATAACCTACTTGGTTGAAACGAGCCATTCATACACGGTCAAGTCACATTATTTTGACCACCAGCTAATATCCAGAGTAACCGCCGTTGTCAGCACGGACAGCAGCTAGACGGGCTGGGAGTGATTCAATAAATTGCTGGAAGGTGTTCACAGGTATGTGGAGCCATGTTGACTGCAGTGCATCTGACAGCTGCTGGAGGGTGCGTGGTGGAGAATCCATAGAGCGAACAACACGATCGAGGTGGTGCCACAGATGCTCAATTGGGTTTAAGTCTGGGGAATCAGGGGGCCAAGGAAACACTTTGAGGCCTTCATCGTGCTCTTCCAACCGCTATCGGACATTTCTAGCTGTGTGACACGTCGTCGCATTGTCATGCTGGAACATCTCATTTGCACCAGGGAAGACAATCAACATGTATGGGTGTACGTGGTCTGCAAGGATGGATTCATAACGAATTCGGTCCATACTGCCTTCCACATGTATGAGCGGACCCAAAGAATGCCACGAAAACATTCCCCAGACCATAACGCTGCCCTCACTAGCTTGTATTCTGTCAGAAATGGTTGAAGAGTGTTTGTTCTCCGATGTTTCTCGCCTTATACGCCAACGTCCATCTGTTCGATGAAGCAGAAAACATGAATCATCGGAGAAGGCAATCCTTTGCCAATCAGCGGAGGTCCAATTCCCATACTGCCCTGCAAATATAAGCCTTTTCTGCCGATGCACCTTCGTTAGCATAGGTGCAGTGACCATCCGTCTGCATCGGAGCTCCGTAAGCAGCAGAGTTAGCTGAACTGTCAATTTAGACACACTTCTGGTCACCCCCTGTTTCATTTGACCAGTGAGTTGCTCCTGTAGCGTATCAATCGGCCCTCACGCACTTTCGAAGCTGACGTTCGCCTCTCACATCGATGGCACGTGGTGCTTCGCAGTTTCCACGTCGCTTATTCGTAATGGTGCCATTTCTCTAATCACGATACACTTTAACCACAGCAGCACGTGAACAGTTCATAAACTGCGGTGTTTCAGAAATACTGCCACCCTTGGCCCGAAAGCCGATAATCATTCCTTTTTGTAAATCTGATAAATCGTTCCTCTGATCCATGACAGCAACGAGTGATATGTTTTCAGAATGCCTACAGCACACCTTATATACCCTCCAAGCCAGCTCACGACACGTGCCTTCTTTTATTGGCTACGTACGCACTGTTGACGTGAAAAGTAGGAGGTGGTCACAATAATGTGACTCCACTGTGTATGACGAGGGTAGATGTACGTAGTGAACTGATATCTCAGAGCATATGGATCTTTTTCACTCTATCAAAAAAAAAAAAAATAATAATCTGAGTGCTGAACAACAAAACTAAACACTCACCTTTTTGCCGGTATTCTATTCTTGAGTGTCGCTGAATTAACATGAGGAATTCATAAAATATCCAGTCAAAGATCAGGATAATTGTCACTGTGACAACTTCACCAATCAAACGAAGAGAATTGATCAGCTGTAGAAATTAAAAAAAAAAAAAACTCAGTCAGTAGATGCTACAAATTAAACATTATTCTGCATATGGTTTGAATACGTACACACACGTTATAGACTACAGTTAATATACCCTTAAAAACAAACATCTGGACATATTCTCTCTTTATATGGCTTACCTATGGGATAATAATTCAGTACTCTAATTAAAGTTGTTAAAGGATGTAACGTATACTCTAGATTCACTTTCCTTTTGATTTTACTATCTCTGGTTATTTTATTTTCCTATGTAAATTATCTTCTTACTGAACGAGATGTTATTTCTCCCGCTGAATGAGATCTGGCAATGAGTGTAAGTCATGACGTGGTGGTAGCCAGTATAAATAGGCGCGTTCAACGATACCAGAAAGAGCTGTGCCGCGCATGGCTTAGTGGTTAGTGTTTCAGACTATCGATGCTGGGTCCCCAGGTTCAAGCCTGGGCTGATCTTTTAGAGATGGTGTGATTTACTAACAATCGCTGAATATCCGCCGTGCATCGGACGAGCAGGTAAAGTGACGGCCCCCAGGCTGGACCCACTGGTTAAATGGGTATCCTTTCCTATACCCCACCTGAAATTCTCTCACCCCTCTATGTGCAATATCGTACTTGTACGGTGGCGCCATCTACTGTACTCTAATCTCACTACAAACTGTTCTGTCAAAGTCGCTAGACTTGCTCTCATTCCTTCCGTTTCTGTGTCCTGCCCAAAAGGCGATCTCGCTGTAGGTGGCTGGGACCTAAACTCTACTACCTGTGGACGGAAGTCCTACAAGAAAATGATGCTGACCCCCCCCCGAACCAGAGAGAGCTTTTGTTTGTGTTACGTGAGAGAGCTTTTGTTTATATGCAGAGAGCTTTTTGTTGATGTGCGTAGGGAGAGCTTTGTTTCATGTGTAAAGAGATCTTCGTTATATGCGTAAGGAGAGCTTCGTTTATGTGAGTAGAGCTTCGTTCATGTGCAAGGAGCTACGTTTTATTGAGTAGCAGTGTGTCCGGTGAAGTGTATGTTGGATCATATCAAGGTTTTCCCTAAATAAAAAGTTGTTCTAGTAAGTACGTTTTTCTCAGTTCATAGTTTTGTCAGACCTCTGTCTGGCTGTTAGGTTTATTTCTTTAAGTGTTATTAGTAACAACCAGAATAAGACTTTATTCATCTTAATTACTACTACAACATTACTACCAGTTATAAGCTTGTTCATTATTATTACTACATTACTAGCAGGAAAGTTTATTCATGATATAATTAATAACACAACAACCATTAGAAGAAGCTTAGAAGAAAGCATATTCATTATAAGCATTCAAATCTACATTATGACCGTTGATACTTTATACACAGTCGAGTCACATTATTTTGATTACCTCCTACCTTTGACGTCAGCAACGCGCAGCCAATGAAAGAAGGTACGTGTAGTGAGTTGGCTTGGAGGGCAGGGACGTCGCCAAGGGGGTGAAAGGGTCTCGCTGCTTCCAAATCCCCTAACTGAAAAATTCTTTCTGCACTGGATACGGCTCCTGATGGGAAATCCTTTGCATTTAATTTCTAATTTTTGTAAAAAATGGTTTGGCCACCAGGTGGCGCAAGTCATAATTTCCGCTTCTTCATGTATTTGCAGCAAAATATGAGCTTCTAAAATCTCGATTGCAGAAAAGTCGTTTGTTGACCGATACTACTCATGTCGACAAACCTTTTAAGAACATTTTCTTCTTGAAATAATGCATGGTTTCTACGCCAGGGGGCGTAGATGTTAATCTTATTTTTGCGAATATCTGTACTTCTAGGGGCCCGATTTGAAAAATTCCTTCTTTGTTGGATAGTGTTTCCAATGTGGCACGTTTTTCATATAATTTCAAAATTTTCAAGTAATTCGTAGAATTTCCGCTAGAGGACGTAAAGGTAAATTGTTTTCCCCCCTATATCTCTGCTTCTAAGTCTTCGATTTGAAAAATTCTTTCTGCACCGGATACAGATCCTGATGGGAAATCCTTTGCACGTAATTTCTAATTTTTGTAAAAAATGGTTTGGCCACCAGGTGGCGTAAGTCTTGATCTCCGCTTCTAATGTATTTGCAGCAAAATATGAGCTTCTAAAATCTCGATTGAAAAAAAAGTCTTTTGTAGACCGATACTACTCATGTCGACAAACTTTTTAGGAACATTTTCTTCTTGAAATAATGCATAGTTTCTACGCCAGGGGGTGGGGTGATGTATATCTTATTTTTTTGTCAATATCTCTACTTCTAGGTGTACGATTTGGAAAATTCCTTCTTTGTTGGACAGTGTTTCCGATGCGAAATGTTTTTGTATAATTTCAAAAGTTTCAAGTAAATCATAGACTTTTCGCTAGGGGCACAAAGGCAAATTGCGTTTTCTGGGTTATTTCTGCTTCTCAAACTCAGATTTGAAAAATTATTCCTGTTACGCATACAAGACCTGATGGAAATATTTTTCACATAATTTCTAATATTTGACAAAGAATGATTTGGCCACCAGGGGGCATAAGTGTTAATTTCTGCTTCTGATGTATTTGTAGCAAAATCTGGGATCCTGAAAACTCGACTAAATTTTTTTTTCTTGGACCGATGCCGCTCATATGGAAAAACCTTTTGAGAATACTTTCTTCCTAAAATAATGCATAGTTTCCCCACCAGGGGATGTAAAGTCACATCTTATTTTTGTCGATATCTCTGTTTCTAAGAGTCCGATTTGAAAAAATATTTCTGTGTTGGAGAGCGTTTCCGGTGCGAAATGTTTCTCATATAAATTTATGTTTTTCTTAACAGACAAGTCTGCAACCAGAGGGCGTAAGCTCACGATTCCGTTTACAGCAATATCTGAGGGATTAAAAACCCGATAGAAAAACTTCTTTCTTCTGTCAGATATTATTGTTTTCCCCACCGGTTCCATTGATTTTGAATAGCTTTGATAATTTTAATTTGCTTCAGAACGGATTCAAAAGACGTGCTTATTACACCCGAAAATTTGGTGTCATCTTTCTTGTTGTAATTTTTTATCAGTTATTATTTGGGTCTTCCCCTCATAATTTCTCCTGACATTAGCTTTAAAATCTCTGGCTAGGAGACAACATCCAGAATGAACGAGTGTGCAGTATTGATCCCCCCCAAATACTATTTTGGTTTAAAAATTTAACGACCTCTATGTATCCGAGATCTAAGGTTGTGGGAGTCGCCAATCCTTTATTCAGGGTTGCTCGTTGGAGGGAAAGCAAAGAACCAATACCGAATGCCCCCGGATTCGAGCACACACATACCCAGTAGCCCGGGGTTCAGGGGCCCTCGTGTGCATCTGCACCAGGGCCCGGTGTTTAGAAGGGATCATAAAATGAAATCAAGAAATGAGCTTTAACCATTTAGGATTAGATTGAAACCTGAAAAAAGCAAAAATTATAAACATAAATGCCTGATTTATTGAATTATTCAACGCTACTCAGCATTTTTATATGCGTATAGTGGTATGACACTCTTAATGCATATCCGACTAGGCGCGCGCCTAGGACCCCAGAGGGGTGAGGAACCCCGAAAACGTATAATTGAATTGCCAGTTTTGTTTTAGTTTTCACGGGCCGAAACAAATCAATCCTTAAAGCGACCGCTTCATTTGTATTATCAATTGATATTTTGCTGTCTCATATCGGTAACATATTACGGTTTTTTTTATTGCTGTTCTTGATACTCAAAATTGTCGAGTTCTTATCGATGGACTTTTTTTTTTTTTGAAGCTTAACGACCACCGTGAGCAACTCAATGGGCTATAAGCAGTCGCCCGTCCCTAATTTAGGGTCACTGGTTCCAGGGAAGGGAGAGAGCCAGTGCCGTAAGACAAACACGACATCCGTGCCTCACCGGGATTCGAACCCGGACCCCTTCGGACGAATGATCAGAGGCCAACGCCTTAGACCACTGCGCCACCGGGGCGGCGGACTTGTTTTGAAAGGAACTGTTAAAATCATTCAGCGTTCCTTTTAGTTGAATAATTTCCTCACAACAGAACTTCAATTTTTTTAATTTTCGACTTTGATTGCCCTTAGGGGTAAATTCATGAAGTATGTGGGGCATTTAAAGTGCCAAACTTAATATCTTTCGATTTTCTATTAGCCGCAAAAAATAATTTTTGCGGCTAATAGGAAATCGAATATCTCTAAAATCAAAAAAGTTCGACGAGCACGGACGGACAAAGCGATTACATTTGCACTCTTTCTTACAAAACGTTCTAACAATAGAAAGATAGAATGGAATTTAAAAAAAAAGGTAAACACTTTTTTTCTTGACTTTATTATTGCTATTATTTAATCTAACGGATGAAATTTTCTGAGGCGATAAGAAGGAGTGGAGGAGGGGTGTGGTGGGAGAGGGGGTGGGGGGTGGGTGGGTGGGGGTGGCTGAATCTTTTAGCTCCCAAAAGATCTAAAATCGCCTCTGATCTGCGACGTGTAATCAAGGAGGGTAGAATAAGAAATCTGCAGATGATGCTCTTATCAATGGAGCAGTACAACGTTGCGTTAAGCCTTTATAAACACGAGCGACGGCTGTTAAAGTGCGGGAAAGCTGGTGTCTTTTAAGCATATTGCAATGCATTTTGTGTTGGCCGAATCGCCTTCTTTCGTCGCAAATGTTTCTAAATTTGCATCGTAACTCGCTGCCGACGTGTGAGGAAATGCTAGTTTTATAAAATGTTTAATTATTTTGAGGATCCGTCCCATTTTTTATTTTAAATTGAACTACATGGACGTTAGTGCGAATTCAGAACAAATGTAACCGTGGCATCCATATCTATCAGAAGGAAGTTCAGTAGCCATTTTTAGAGATAGTGAATTGCAATCCTTTTCCTTCATTTCCCGCCATTTTGATGAGCTGGGAAGCAAATGTCAATGTACTTTGTTTCCCACGCGTCAAAACAGAAGGGGTGTTAGATTTGCAGTTCCGTCGATGTGAGAAGAATGAAACTGGACATTATTGCTTTTCCGCTGTCCCGAGCAAAGCGATCGAGTAAGAAGAGGGGGCAACGAAGCAATCAAAAGAATTTTGCGTTTTCAGAGAGAAGGTATTTTTAGGGTGTGGCCACGCTTTCTGGGAATGAGGAGGGTCTTCACTCGACGAGGGGACAGTTTTTGGTGGGGGGGGGTTGCTCTCCGAGCAAGAGAAGAAGGGACTCGGCAGAAATCGAGGAAGAAGGAGGATTTTTAGCAAGGCGAAAAGGCCTCGCGGGTTCGTCGAAACGGATGAAGTAGGAAGAATGAGACCGGCCGGGAAAAGATAAGGGGAATTCGGCGTGCTGACGATTAAAGCGAGAAGGACACCGACGTGTTAATATAATAAAGAAATAGTGCAAATGACGGAGAGAGGGAATAAGCAATGAGGTTGACGATAATAGACAAAAGGAATCGGGACAAGGCTCAAAGACATTCCCCGCAACATCTGAATAAAAGCCTCCCTCACTACACAAAACGTAACGTTAAAATTGAGAACTTCCCTCATGTGGGGTATAATTCATTCCGGTTCGATATTATCATGATTTCTACAAACAAAAAACTACGTAATTCAAAAACACACACTGTTGAAACTACATGGGTATCATGTAAAGAAATTAAAATTCCCACACTTTGCGGCTGCTTCTCGGTTAAGAGACTAGGCCGTCTCCATAAGTATTATTCTAACCTCCTTGCGTATAACAGAGGTGAAGCACGTGTCAAGACGACAAATCTGCAGCGACACATTCCATCGGTGTAGTTTAGTTTGTTTTAACAATTGGCTCCGGGGCGAGTATTCGATCTCCATCACCGGCACATTTGTCAATTTCACACACCTCAGCTGGTTTGCCATTTTAGCTGTGAATGATTACGAACATTAAACCTCAGAAATGTAAGGAGCGTATTCAGTTTTGGTCCCCTCTAGGATGTAAAACAGTGATCCTTAATTATCTTTCACCAAGGGCCACATTTTTGTTTTCATGGAACCGGGCCAGAGGGTGTGAACCAGGGATGACGGAAAGTGAAGTTCTTTGACCGGGCCCAAAATTTCGAATCGTGGTACTTTCCCGCTTCCCAGAACAAAGAGAAGAAAAACAATGCCTAAGGAGCTTTGTTGGGAATTAGGACCACCCAAACACTTAACTAGAGGAACTTTCTAAGGCACATCACAGCAATCGCACATATGCCAAATAAAAAAATAATAAAAATAAAAATCCTTGCTGAAATTATTGACCAGGCCGGGTCCTGGCGGCCAGGGCGGTTCCGCCGCCACTGGTGTGAACACTTAGTTTGGTAAATGTAAGTTACATATGCTGATACTCATATAGACATTTTAGATTTATTAAAGGTAATGTGATAATTATAAAATATCCCCTTTTCTCTGTGGTAAAATAAACAAGTATTTCTAGTCACTCACGATTTTCATTGTTAATTTTTCTCTACTTTAGCTGTGAGAATGACATTTTAAACGATCACAATGATTAAAGCTCACGTGCTTGGCCCTCCACGAAGCACGATACGGAATAAACCCCAGGAAGAGTTAGTTCCAAACGCTACCAACAAGAATTCATAGATGTCGCGCCGAGTGGAGAACCGAACACACGGATATGCGAGTCCTCCTTCCTCTTTCCCGTGACGCCTAGCAGAGTGTTGCGTAGGAGCGTCAGAGAATCCGGCAGAAAACTACCGATTTAAGTTTATCATTTGTGACGTGTGAATGCACATTCTGAAACTTTTAAACACAGTCACAGAACTAAATCAAACAAAAAACAAATATTTATGTTGTTTTATAATACAAATATTGATAAACATTCTTCTCTTTTTACGCCTGTGGATTTTATAAATTACTTTCCGGTTTAATTTTTTACCGCGGGCCAGAATGGCACACTTCATGGGCCGCCTACTGAGAACCAGTAATGTCGATCAGATCAGATCATATGTAGAGGATTTTAGGAAGGGAGTGTCTGGTTGATTGGTTGGTGTGATTTTAATGGCGCAAGGGCGGCAAAGGGTCAAAGTGCGCCACGTCAGAGTTATAAAATAGAAATAAAAAAAATACGAAACATAAAAAAAAAGCAAACTATAAAGCGGTAACAAGAAACGGTGTATAAGGCCGGTGGGGCATTAACAAACACATACAGAAAGCACCGGTACAACGAATGCAACCATTAACACAGTAACGAAATATGGTTACAATGGTATAACATGGTTAAGAAATGAACAATGGCATCCCAAAACAGAACGAGAAAAATATAAAAGTTGTAAATCAACGATAAAACAATAACACACTACATAAAACGTAAAACACTGGTAACACGTAGAAATGATAAAACAGAAGAGACGTCACACTGATCATTTAACCCTTTAACGACTACGACCTCCAAATCTGGCATCACTCTAAATACCATAACGTCCGAAAATTACTGTTGTTTCACTTATTTGTTAAATAACAACAATAGTGACCGAGGGTGACTCCTGCTGATCCCTCATAGGTCGAGAAAATTTGAAGAACAATCTGACTCATCCTAGACAGTCGTTTCGGGCGGCTATGGCCGTTTGTACGTACGGGCGTTTTGGGCGTTATGGTCGTTAAAGATTTAAAAGACGACTCAGGTTTCCTTACTTATCCGGTTGAATGAGTAAAAGAAAATGACTAAAACGTTGATGAATGAAATGACGACATGAACATAAAATATAAACGACGGTCAGAGTTACGTCACTCCCACAGGGGAAGTGTCGCCACAGAAGGGAGTGTCTGGCCTCTTAAACAACCCTTAGAAATAAGAAGCTAGGAGATTTGGGCTAGAGTGCCTGATAGGAAAGTGACCCGGGAGTGAGGTAGAAAGGGCCAGGAAGACGCCCTTATTTATAACCGGAAGAGGGGGAGGGGGGGCAGTACCCTGGGTCTGACGGCTTAACGTGCCCATCCGACGCACGGCGGATATTCAGTGGTCCGAGCGTTCGTACCTTCCGGGTTCAAACATGAGGTTCCTCCGTGGCAGTCAAGAACGCTGACCGCGGTCCCTTTAAGTAGATCAGATCAGATCATATGTAAGGGATTTTAGGAAGGGAGTGTCTGACCTCAGGTCTTAAACAGCCCTTAGAAATAGGAAGCTAGGACATTTGGGCTAGAATGCCCGATAGGAAAGTGACATGGAAGTGAGGTAGAAAGGGACAGGAAGACGCCCTTATTTATTACCGGCGGGCCAGTACCCGGAGTCCGACAGCTTAACGTGCCCATCTGACGCACGGCGAATATTCAGCGGTCCGAGCGTTCGTACCTTCCCGGGATCGAACATGAGGTTCCTCCGTGGCTGTCACGATCGCTGACCACAAGGCCACCGGGTCCCCCAGTAATGTAGAAAATGGGCAACCTTGCTTTATAGAACTAGATGCCAGAGGAAGGGGAGAGGGAGGGAGTCGTTAATCCCTGAAACAACAAATGCAAAAAGGAAAAAAATAATCTGTATCAATAGCTTTCCGCCGCTTTCTTTTGTTTATGCTTCACGAGAATCAATAATTTCTCTGACTGCCATTGTTTTCACTTTGCAGGAATTTAATCCTCGCTCTTCACTTGTTGCAAGAACTCAATGTTTTTGTTCTTTTCCACATTTCCTTTGGAATAGAGAATTAAATTTTTTACCAGCAGCATATTTTTCTTTGTAGATGAAGATCCGTGCAACTGTCGGCTTCTTTGTGGTGATACGCATTACGCTCGGAAATCGTCGCGTGACACGTAATCGCGGGATCAAAAATAGAAATTAAGAGGAGCCGATAAAAGATTATCACAAATCGTATTACGAAGTATTTACTTTTTTGTTCACCTGAAGTCTTTGGTAACTGTTTAATTAGCGAGAAGAGGAAGGGTCAGTCCAAGAAGCCAGGAGTCACAGAAACGGGATATACCCGGAGAAAGGAAGTAATACAAACAGAAAAAATCAGGAGAGTACTCTGATGCTCTATGTAGATAATGTATGCTATGCATCTTTCGCATGCCAAGATCTTTAGGGGTGCGAAATTCATGGGCGGTGGAAGGTAGGGGACAATGGGGGGTCCGGACTCTCCCGAAATTTCATGGTTCCCCTTTACTGAGGGAGTCTTCCAATGGATTTAAAGCTTTTTTTTTTTTTTTTTTTTCCCCTCACGTTTTCCAGAAAACGCTACAAATACAATTTTGAAAGTTGATTTCGCAGAAATAAGTTGAAAAGTTAATTCAAAGTTGTGTTCTTCACTTCTAAAAATATCTTTAAAGAATTCTCAAGTGACAGTGAGCTGGATATATTGCTAAAACTGATCACCGATGGACAATTGAAATATTAAAATGGATACCAACACTGAGGAAAATGTTTTGTTAATTCAACAAAAATTTTGTTGAATCAACAAATTTTTTGTCGATACACAGTCAACAAAATTATTTTGTTGAAAATTATTGTTGATTTAACAAAATTTATTGTTATCACGACAAAACGTTTTGTTCATTTAACAAAATTTATTGTTATCACGACAGAACACGTTTTGTTCTTTTAACAAAATGATTAGGTCGATTTTTGGGAATTTGTGTGATCCAACAAAACATATTGTCATCATGACAAAATGTTTTGTTGCTGCAACATAACATATTGTTATCGTCACAGAATAAGTTTTTTTGCTATAACAATAGATTTTGTTGCAGCAACAAAACATTTTGTCGTGATAACAATAAATTTTGTTAAATCAACAAAAATTTTCAGCAAAATAATTTTGCAAATTCAACATTGTTTTTTTGACTGTATATCGACAAATATTTTTGTTGAATTAAAAAGAACGTTTTTCTCAGTGTAGTAACTTTTGGTCTAGGATATCTACAAGTTACACCACATCGTATTATCATTTTAAAGCTCCTGTCAATAACAGAAAACATCCCCTTGGGCATAGGCGTACAGGGACCAATATTTGTTTTTTTTTTTTTTGGGGGGGAGGGAACAGGTAAGTGTAAACTAATTTTTTCTTAAGGGAAGGTGATTTTCGGAAATAGTTTCTCCGAAAATGCTCCTGTTCAACTGCCATAAGTTAGGTTTTTTACATGCGCAATATATCCAAAACTACCAGGTGTAAGAGTCTTGGGCTGATTCACCCTAATGGGGATGGAAAAAATATTCCTTTCAAAGCACCTCATGCAGTTATATGATGATGAAAACCATTATCAGAGGACTGCATGAAATAATTGCTGGAAAGCCGTCATAACAATGTTCGCTATTTCGTAGTACTGTTCCATTGGTTGTATGTCACACTTTATAACATTTAAAAGGCGAACGACTAGTTATTACTTTTTTGACGTTTTAGCAAGTCTTTGGTAAAAAAAAATCGTACTTATGATACCGGTTTGTCCGTCCGTCCGCCTGTACCCGCGATATCTCTGCAACTATTAGTCCGATTTGAAATTTTTTTTTTTTGCATTGGGAAGCTTGAAATATGCGAATGATAATCCTTCATTTGGTTTTTTTACGATGTACAATTTCGCCGCTAGAGGGCATAAGTGCAGATAATATCGAATTCAAAAGTACGTTTTATTCCACATACACTGAAGAGTAGTTGAATTAGAGAAACCTGTCTAGTAACGTGTAGCACCACCTTTCGCCCTGACGACGGCGGCGATTCGTCTCGGCATGGACTCGACAAGGCACCGGAAGCGTTGGGAAGCCATGCGGATCTACGACCCCCTGAACAAGCTCCCACAGTTCACGAAGATTTGACGATGGGTGGGGGAGGGGTCTGAGCCTCGAACATCTCTCTCGATGGCATCCTTGATGTGCTCGCGATGGGATTGAGGTCAGGTGACCTAGCTGGCCAAGGAAGCAAGGTCACGTCGGTGGAGTGTTCATCTAACCATTCGGATACAATTCGGGAGCGATGGCACGGTGCATTGTCTTGTTGCAGGATGAGGCCCCCAGTGGGATGTTGAAGACGCACAAACGGGAGCAAATGGTCGTCCAGGATATCTCGGTAACGCTGCCCTGTAAGGGACGATGTCACATATACCAGGGGTCCCATTTCAGTCCACGTAAACAGTCCCCAGACGAGAATGTCACCCCCACCAGCTTGAACAGTACCCTGCTGGCAAGAAGGATCTATCGCTTCATGTGATTTGCGCCGTACTCGTATCCTGCCATCCGCATGTACCAACGTGAATCTCGACTCATCTGTCCAGGCAACATTTTTCCACATATCTAAGGTCCAGTGGCGATGTTCCCGCTCACATGCTAATCTTTGCACCCTGTGATGTGCGGTCAGCAGCGGTACCTTCACGGGACGATGGCTTCTGTACCCCATAGCGAGGAGATGGTTCTGGATGGTGTGGCTGCTTACACGTTTTTGTGCACCAGCGTTAAATTGCCGAGTGATTTCTTTCACTGTGGCCCGTCTATCCGCTGTTACAATGCGAGTTAGCCGACGATGACCCCGCTCATCCACACGCTGTTGTCCACGGCAGTTGGCCCCTGCAGGAATGGTTTTACCGGATTCGATGTACTCACGGTGCACCCGTGACACACTGGCTCGTGAAAATTCCCACGACTTCCGAGATGGAGTGACCCATTCGTCGGGCCCCGACAATTTGCCTACGATCAAATGTGCTTAGATCCTTCGTCTTACCCATATTGCGTGTTACTCTTACTGATTCCCGTCGCATCGCTCTTTATATTGTCGGATTGCTGCATACGTCATGTCGTTTCCGTTTACAGGGCCTCCCACAGCGCCACATTTGCATAACGCCAGCTGTCTCTTATTCAATTGCTCTTCAATTACTTGCTTCTAAACATCCGATTGAAAAAATTCTTTTATCTTTCGATTCCGTTTATGCCGAAGAGTATTTAAGATAGTTACTTTTTCAAATTACGCATAGATTTACCGCTAGGGGACGTAAAAGTAAATTACATTTTCCCCTATAACTGTTCTTCTAAAACTCCGATTTAAAAACACTTTTCTTCAGTAGGTGCACCTTCTGATGGAAAATTTTTTGCATATAATTTCCAATTTTTGGTAAATAATACTTGGGCCACCAGGGGGCGTAAGTGTTAATTTTTGCTTCTAATGTATTTGCCATAAAATCTGAGTTTCTAAAATATCGATTGAAAAACTTCTTTTGTGGACTGATGCCACTCACATCGATAATCCTTTTCCGAATATTTTCTTCTTAAAATATTTTACAGTTTCTCCGCCAGGGGGCGTAGATGTATATCTGATTTTTGTCAATATCTCTACTTCTAAGAGTCCGATTTGAAAAATTCCTTCTTTGTGGATAGTGTTTTCGGTGATTTCAAAATTTTCAAGTAATTCATAGACTTTCCGCTAGGGGGCGTAGAGGTAAATTGCGTTTCCCCTATATCTCTGCTTCTAAATCTCGGATTTGAAAAATTCTTTCTGCAAGGGATACAGCTCCAGATGGAAAATCCTTTGCACATAATTTCACATTTCTGTAAAAAAAATGGTTTGACCATTAGGGGGCGTAAATCTTAATTTGTATTTGCAGCAAAATATGAGCTTCTAAATTCTCGATTGAAAAAAACGTCGTTTGTAGACTGATACTACTCATGTCGACAAACCTTTCAGAAACATTTCCTTCTTAAAACAATGCATGGTTTCTACGCCAGGGGGCGTAGATGTATATCTTATTTTTGTCAATATCTCTACTTCTAGGAGTTCGATTTGAGAAATTCCTTCTTTGTTGGATAGTGTTTTCAGTGTGACACGTTTTTCATATAATTTCAAAAATTTCAAGTAATTCATAGACTTTCCGCGAGGGGACGTAGAGGTAAATTGCGTTCCCCCCTATATCTCTGCTTCTAAATCTCCGATTTGAAAAATTTTTCTGCACCGGATACAGCTCCAGATGGGAAATCGTTTGCACATAATTTCTAATTTTTGTAAAAAAAAAAAAAAAAATGGTTTGGCCACCGTGGGACGTAAATCTTAATTTCTGCTTCTGATGTATTTGCAGCAAAATATGAGCTTCTAAATTCTCGATTGAAAAAAAAGTCGTTTGTTGACCGATACTACTCATGTCGACAAACCTTTTAGGAACATTTTCTTCTTGAAATAATGCATGGTTTCTACGCCAGGGGTCGTAAACGTATATCTTATTTTTGTCAATATCTCTACTTCTAGGGGTTTGATTTGAAAAATTCGTTCTTTGTTGGATAGTGTTTTCGATGCGAAATGTTTTTCATAAAAATTCAAAATTTTCAAGTTAATCATAGACTTTCCGCTAGGTGGCACAAAAGTGAATTGCGTTTTCTCTATTTTTTCTGCTTCTAAAATTCCGATTTGGAAAATTCTTCCTGTATCGCATACAAGACCTGATTGAAAATATTTTTCACATAATTTCTAATGTTTGGTAAAGAATGGTTTGGCCACCAGGGGGTATAAGTGTTAATTTCTGCTTTTGATGTATTTATAGCAAAATCTGGGTTCCTGAAAACTCGACTAAAATACTTTTTGTTGGACCGATACCGCTCATATGGAAAAACTTTTCGATAATACTTTCTTCCTAAAATAACGCATGGTTTACCCACCAGGGGAAGTCACATCTTATTTTTGTCGATATCTCTGTTTGTAAGAGTCCGATTTGAGAAATTCTTTCGGTGTTGGAGAGCGTTTCCGGTGCGAAATGTTTCTCATATAAATTCATGTTTTTCTTAACGCACAAGTCTGCAATCAGAGGGCGTTATTCACGATTCCGTTTACAGCAATATCTGTGAGGCCTGAATAGTGTGATTGCCTTAAGGCACAGACTACCCCTCCCCCTTTCCTGGAGCCATTGCCCCTAAATTAAGGACGGCGGACTTCTTGTAGCCTATTTAGTTGTTCACGATGATCGTTAAACCCTGGGCCAGATTAAGGGGGGTCAAACGGGGCTATAGCCTTAGGGCCCATCATCACCAAGGGCCCAGGAGGCATGTCGCTACACCGCAAATAATACACAGCTTATGAAGTAAAATAGTTTTACTTACTACCTGTTAATGGGCGAAATCCACTGTAACTTTACATTGCATAACAAAAAAGATGCTCCAAGGAAAGTATACAATGCTAAATTACCAAATATTCTAAAACGAAATCTAGGAATCTTAAGCTTTTTAACTCATGTTCTTATGAGAAGAGTGGAAAATACAGGGACTTGTTATGAAAATTTTTCAGGTAATTTATTAGTTTGAGGAATGCGCTACGTATTAATTGTTACAAGCATATTGCTGCTTCAATAATGATTGTCCGTCATAAGTTCTTTGGGGGCCCACTAAGATGCCTTAGCTTACACAGGCCCAGTAAGGACATAATCCGGTCCTGCTTAAACCTCGAACCAAGAAAAATAAATATGAATAGTAGTAGAAGGAAATTAATAGTAATCTGAATTGAAAATTTATTTCTCATGAACAAACTAAATTTCTTGCTTATTAGAGAGTGAAATCAGAGAAACAACTAGAGAATGTCCATTTATAATCAATGAAGCGTTTAACAGGGCACACATTTCGTAAAACAACACCGTAAGACGAAAACAAATGAAAATGGGGGAAATAATAACGACTCCTCTTTGAATTCTTGAATTGAGTTAGTTTTTGAAGGGGAAGAATATATTTTAAAAATAATAATGAAAAATAATAATAATTATTAATAATAATATTTAATGTTAATTAATAATATAAATAATATTAAAATTAATAATGTGAATAATATTAAAACAATATGAATAATATGTTAAAAATAACAAATATTAAAAATATTAAATTTATAATATCAAAAATGATATTAAAATTATATTAAAGTAATAATAACAATAATAATACTTATTTTACATAAAACAAATGAAGTTTAAAAATCTGGCATTCCGATTCCTGATGACAGATACGAGTATAAAGTTTGAAGGTACCTAAATTGTTGTTCGCATAGAAAAATTTCTGATCAACGTTAAAATCGCTCAATATATTTCTAGGTCAGTTTGAGATCTACACATGTCATTCCATCAAGATTTTATGCCATTTTCTTAGCAAAGAAAGACAAAAGTTATGATGTTGCTTGTAATTGCCAAATAACTAAAATATTATTATATCTGAAGTATAGGCTACGAGAAAGGTTTTACCAAGAGGTTCTTTTCTTCTCCTGACAGTTGGACATTAAAAGGATCTGACATTTCCAGTTTTTCGCCTTTCTTCAAAGGCAGAAGGGTTCGTTTATTCTGCAAAAGAAGAAAAAAGGATACCAACATTATTTAAAAACAAAAGGTCTAACTTTTTTGTTTAACCAGAATACTGATTTATTTAAAGTTGAATGTGGTGCCGAAAGCCAAAAAAAAAAAAAAAAAAAAAAAAAAAAGTTACAAATTATAACATATTTTATTGCATTGCAAAAATCATAAATTCTATGGAAATCAAACTTCGCTTTCGACAACTCTATCCTTCCATAAATTTCCTGATTCTCGATTAAGTGAAATCCTGGCAGCCAAGAAGCATTTTTACGCCGGTCTGGTTCATTTGCCCGACGTTTACTTCACCGAAGGGTCACTTGACCGAAAATCACTTCACCGAAAAAATTGTTTCACCGAAAGATCACTTGATCGAAGCGTTCATTTCACCGAAGGGTCACTTGATCGAAAGGTACATTTCACCGAAGGGTCACTTGATCGAAAAGTTCATTTCACCGAAAGGTCTCTTTACCTAAAAGTTCATTTCATCGAAAGGTCATTTCACCGAAGGGTCAGTTTATCGAAAACGCTAGATTTCATTACAGGATCTGTTGAAGCATGGTGCAAGTTTGACAGACAGACCACCGAAACGTTAGGGGATCATACTCAAATTGCACTTTTGATTTCTCCGTGTCACAGAGAACGCAAAGATTTAGTTTTAAGGCAAAAATAATTAAATTTAAGTCCCTATGCCTCGGCCTAGGCCTTTTTAGCAAGTTTTATCATGTTCATACGTTTTTCATAAAAATCATGTTCAGTGCTCATGTTCATAAATAGTTTACATGAAAAGTCAAGTTAATAACGTTGCACATTTATTCAGGCAAAAAATAATCAATTTTAGGGCCCTAGGCCTCCGCTTAGGCCTTTTTAGCAAATTTTAATCGTGCGTGCTCATATTTATAAGGTTTACGCAAAAAGTCAAGTTAATAATGTTGCACATTTATTCAGGCAAAAAAGAATCAGTCTTAAAGCCCTAGGCCTCCGCTTAGGCCTTTTTAGCAAATTTTAATCGTGCGTGCTCATATTTATAAGGTTTACGCAAAAAGTTAAGTCAATAATGTTGCACATTTATTCAGGCAAAAAAGAATCAAGATTAGGGCCGTAGGCCTCGCTTAGGCCTTTTTAGCAAATTTTAACCGTGCGTGCTCATGTTCATAAAGTTTACATAACAACTCAAGTTAATGATGTTGTACACTTATTCAGGCCAAAAGAATCAGTCTTTAAAGCCCTAGGCCTCGGCTTAGGCCTTTTTAGAAAATTTTAATCCTGCTTGCTCATATTTATAAGGTTTACATAAAATGTCAACTTAATAATGTCGCACATTTATTCAGGCAAAAAGAATAAATTTTAGGGCCCTAGGCCTCCGCATAGGCCTTTTTAGCAAATTTTAATCGTGCGTGCTCATATTTATAAGGTTTACGCAAAAAGTCAAGTTAATAATGTTGCACATTTATTGAGACAAAAAAGATTCAATTTTAGGGCCCTAAGCCTCGGCTTAGGCCTTTTTAGGAACTCTAAACGAATTTCGCGAAAACGTTCCATGTAAGCCAAGCGAGAATTGTGCTTTAATTTGAAGAAATTAATTGCCGATGATCCGAGGTACACTTGGTTTGAGGGAACTGTACCCCGAACTTCCGTAGTATTATATTCTGTGCCGCTGGAGTCTGTCAGTGTATCCAGGATGTTCCCCTTGAAGTGTCTGCGAAGTCCGTGAGCTTTGGGAGGGGGCTTTCCCCCAAAATGTTAAAATGGACGTAGAGCTGTAAACATTAGAACCTTGCTTTATATAATGATTCTGTACACGATCACGAATTTTCAGGAGGGTGGGACGAATTCACCCTCCCCCAAGTTTCTAAGAGCGCAGACAGGTGTTCAAGGTAAGGGATTTGCTCGCAATTTCTATGCTTCATGTTGTGTTTAGTGCCAAACTATGTATGCCCTTCCCCCTCCCCCAGAAATTTGGTGAAGTCTGTAAAAGGGATACGAGGTGCTTGGTTTTGAGGGCTCTACCCCCAACTTCCGTAATTTTATATTCGTGTCCCCACAGATGCTCGATGGACGAGAGATCAGGGGATCGTGCTTCCCACGGAAGCATCGGCACACCGTGTAAAGCATTCAGGCTGATCCGAGCGATATGCGGCCGTGATTATCTTGTTGAAAAACTGCGTTTGGGATGCCCTGAAGATACGGTAGCGCCGGGGGCTTCAACACATTGTCAACATAGTGGCGTGCCGTCAATGTGCCCGTAATGCGTACCAACGGTGAGCAGCTGTTGGCGCTGATAGCACCCCGCACCATGATTCCACGTTGCCGGGCCGTGTGTGACGCTCCACAATGGCGAAGGAATCCACATCGCCTCCAGACTCTCACACGGCGATCATCCGCGGTGAGAGAGAGAGGAGAACCGCGAATGGTCGCTGAACACCACACTGTCCCATTTGTCACCCCACGCAATAGAAATTTATTTTTATACTCCCTGTTAGCCCTCCAAAATTCTCGCCACTTTTTTTAATATAATAACATGGGTTGCCTATTTATCGTTAAAAGGCTGTCACGCTCTATTCGAAATTATTGAAAGTGAGCAAAACTAATTTTTGTTGTTGGTGGAGATACTAGACAATTTTTCGTGGGAATGGGACAGCAGTTTTGCGCTACGGTTTTATACATTACTATGTTGTTTCAAATAATAACTTACCGCTTTTCTTCTTCGAGCATCTATATGACGGAAATAGGATGTTATGTACTTATTGTCGAAATCTATGTTCCTCAGGTACTTGTCGCAGTATTTTCTTGATCTAAAATTGAAAACAAGAAGTAGCTTTGATGATAGAAGAAAGGAAACATACTAAACGCTATAAAAATTGTTGATGTTCAGTTATTCTAGAGAAACTATAAACAGATGGACAGTGTGAAGATAAAACGAATTGTAGACATCAAAGCTTTTTGGTATTTAAGTAATTTATATACACGGTCGAGTCACATTATTGTGACCACCAGATAATATCCAGAGTGGAGGAGTGGTACTTCACTCCCAGCCCATCTAGTTGCTGTCCGCTGTGTGCAGCGCGGACAGCAGCTAGACGGGCTGGGAGTGACTCAGTAAGGTGCTGGAAGATGTTCACAGGTTTGTGGAGCCATGCTGATTGCAGTGCATCTGACAGCTGCAGGAGGGTGCGTGGTGATGAGTCCATACAGCGAACAACACGATTGAACTAGTCCCACCAATGCTCAATTGGGTTTAAATCTGGGAAATTAGGGTGCCAGGGAAGTACTTTGAAGTCTTCATCGTGCTCTTCCAACCATTCTCGGACATTTCTAGCCGTTTGACACGTCGCATTGCCGTTCTGCAAAATCGCATCCGCCCCAGGGAAGACAATCAGCCTGTATGGGTGTACGTGGTCTGCAAGGATGGATTCATAACGAATTCTGTCTATAGTGCCTTCCACGAGTGGTCCCGGAGAATGCTACGAAAACGTTCCCCAGACCATAACGCTACCTCCACCAACTTGTGTTTTTCCAGCAATGGTTGAAGAGTGTTTTTCTGCGATGTTTCTCGTCTTATACGCCAAAGCCCATCCGTTCGATAAATCAGAAAACGTGACTCATCGGAGAAGGCAATCCTTTGCCAATCAGTGGAGGTCCAATTCCGATACTGCCGTGTAAATGTAAGCCTTTTCTCGCGATGCACCATCGTTAGCATAGGTGCAGTGACCATCCGTCTGCATCGGAGCCACATACGCAACAGGGTTCGCTGAACTGTCGTTTCAAACACACTTTCGGTAGACCCCTGGTTCATTTGGCCAGTGAGTTACTCCACTGTAGCGTGTCGATCGGCCCTCACACACCTTCGAAGTCGACGTTGACCTCTCACATCAATGGCACGTGGTGCTCCGCAGTTTGCACGTCGCTTATTCACCATGGTGCCATTTCTCCAATCACAATACGCTTTAAGCACAGCTGCACGCGAACAGTTCACAAACTGCGCTGTTTCAGAAATACTGCCACCCTTGGCCCGAAGGCCGATAATCATCCCTTTTTGTAAATCTGATAAATCACTCCTTTTATCCATGACAGCAACGAGTAATATGTTTTCAGAATGCCTACAGCACACCTTATATACCCTCCAAGCCAGCTTGCGAAACGTGTCTTCTTTCATTGGCTACGCGCTGTTGACGTTAAAAGCAGGAGGTGGTCACAATAATGTGATTCCACTGTGTATATCATAATGCATATAAGTAATCTATATATATAAAATTTCGGCCCTGCCTTTACATAATGCAAAGCATTTTTAGAAACCTGCTCTCTGCTGATGAAAACTATATAAAAGAAAACAAAGAACATAACTTTGAAACGTTGCATCCGTTTATGCTGACTGTGTTTCCAGACCCAGATGGGCTGTTTCAAACAGGACAATGCCACCGTACAACTGTTCATCATCGCAGACCTGGTTCATCCGTTTATGCTGAGAGTATTACCAGACTGAGATCGGGTGTTCCAACAGGTCGACGCCACTATATACGCATCTTCCTACCATTGCATACCTAGGTTATCTGTTCATGCTGACAGTGCAACCAGACCGAGATGGGGTATTCTAACAGGACGACGCCACTACGTATCTGCCCATTATTGCAAGTCGAGCTTATTTGTTTATGCTGACAGTGTAACCAGACCGAGATGGGGTGTTCTAACAGGACGTCACAACTACGTATCTGCCCATCATTGCAGACAGAGCTTATCTGTTTACGCTGACAGTGTTTCCAGACCGAGATGGGGTGTTCCAACAGGACAACGATACCACGTATCTGCCCGTCATAGAAGATCAGGTTTATTCGTTTATGCTGATAATGTTTCGAGATCGAGGTGGGGTGTTTCAATAGGACAACGGCACGATGTACCCGTCAGTCACTGCAGACTAGGTTCATCCGTTTACGCTGACAATATTACCAGACCGAAATAGGGTATTTCAACAGGACAACGCCAGAACGTATCTTCCAACCATAGAAGATCAAATTTATTCGTTTATGATGACAATGTTTCCAGACCAAGATTGGGTGTTCCAAGAAGAAGACGCCACCACGTATTTCCCCATAATTTCTAACCAGGTTCATCCGTTTATGATAACATTGTAACCAGACCGAGATGGGGTATTTCTAACAGGACCACGGCACCCTGTACCTGACCACTGTTGAAGATCAGATTTATCCGTTTAGGCTGACAGTGTTTCCAGACTGAGATGGGGTGTTCCAACAGAACAACACCATCACGTTAATGCCCATCATTGAAGACTGTTCATCCGTTTATGCTGACAGTATTAACAGACCGTGATGGGGTTTCCCAACAGGACAATGCCACCATGTATGTACCTGTCGATCACTTTAGACCAGGTTCATCCATTAATGCTGAGTGTTTTCAGACCGAGATGGAGTTTTCCAACAGGACAACTCCACCACGCATCCGCCCATCATTGAAGATCAGGTTTATCCATTTACGCTGACAGTGTTTCCAGACTGAGATGGGGTGTTCTAACAGGACAACAACACCATGTATGTCCATCATTGCAGACCAGGTTAATCGATTAATGTTGACAGTGTTTCCAGACCGAAATGGGGTGTTTTAACAGCAAAACGCAACCATGCGCCTGTCCATCAATGCAGGCCACGTTCATCCATTTATGCTGACAGTGTAACCAGACTGAGATAGCGTATTCCAACAGAACAACGCCAGAATATTCCTGTCTGTAATTGCAGACAAGGATCGCCCTTTTGAGGCAACCGCGTTTCCAGATTCGTTTTCATAAGGCCCACATTTTCCAGGATTGTTTCTTGGAACACAAGGATGACTTCCATGTTTTACACATGTCGCCCGACAGGAACCATATTAAAGAGGTTTGGAACCATACGGCAGATTCTGGGTTTTGAATTCCACTACGGACACTGGGCGACATCAGGGCAGCAATTATACGGATGTGATGCGATATACGAGAGGGCACTTTCCGTGGGAGCTTTGGAGTAAATGCCTCGTTGCATGGCCTCAGTCGTGGCCTCTTATGAAGTACCCATACGATAGATACGTCGTCATGAAGTTTTGTTCCTACATTTATGTAAACGTGTATTGTTTCATTTGAGGACTGAAGGACTGACATAAGTAAGCATTTAAGACGACTACAAGGGTCGTACCTAATTTAGGGCCATTGATTCCACGGGAGAAACCACATAACACGCTATACTCTTAAAAATTTTGTAGTAGGTTGCATCAAAAAGTAGTGCCACATCACCTGCACCACAGCTGAGGAAAAGGTAAACCATTGTGGGATGCATCAACCATACATAATCTTGGCGCAGTGGGTGCACTTTCGCACCGTTCAAGTTGATTACCATATCGTGGTGCATAATTGCATCATGTTTTAGTGTATTTCATCATCACACAATGGTTTACCTTTTTATCAAAACCCAAAAGTGGTGCAGCTAGTGTAGCACCACTTTTTGGTACAACGTGTTACAAAATTTTTAAGTGTGTACTAGGTAGGTGCGTCAAACAAACTGACATTTCAGGTAGGTCTGCTGTCTCCGCAGACCGACGACGAAGTCCTGCAAGCATGACCCATCATAGCATTTCCAGGGTAACCGGATGAAGGGCTAACTGTGTGAGTGAATTGGAAAGGCTTCGCTGAGCAAAGAGCCAGATTTCTGCTTATGAGTTAATCGCTTCAGCTCGGAGAAGAACATTTCTGCACTTCTGGTGTTTTAGTTGTGCGTCGTCAATTTGTAGGTATTAGAGAATTAAAACGAGTGATACTTTCTGTGCTGCGTCTGATGAGTACTTAGTAAACAAAAAGTAGTGAGATCATTTGTAAATTGTTGGAAAAGACGCCACTTTCTCAGCTTTGATGTGAGGATAAGCTTCAAGTTGTGCCGACTAGAATTCCTTAGCTAGCACCTTCGAAATCAAGGAAAACAGCCGGTCATAGGACTAGGCATTTTAATGTACGTAACTTCCAAAAATGCTTACTGTTGAATCGCTTGGTGAGGGCTAAGCACATGCCACTTGAAAATAGAATTAGTTTAATTTAAGACAATTCACGTCCTGCTTAGTAAATGGATTTCAAGTGCTACTTACAAATAGAACACTTGTAAGAACATAAACGCCAGGAGTCGGCTGATTAAATTCATCAGAAAGGTAAAGTTGCGTTTCCTAACGTCAAACTGGTTGTCGATTGCCTTGCCGACGTCTTCTGGAGTTATTTGATCCACTTGTTCCTCAGGAAGAATCAGCTGAAAGAAAGTTGATATTCAATATATGTGTCAGACAACTAAAAATATTGCAGTATTTTACAATGGAAAAAAATTACGATTCTTTTTCCAACTGTAATAGACATTAAAGGCAAATCTTTTGCTGCCGCCTCCGGTAGCAGAGAGGTCTAAGGCGCTCGCTTCGCATCACTCCCCGACTTGGCAGGACCGGATAAGTTATGGATGCCATTTGTACGGCGCTGGCTCTGTTACCCCTAATTAGTGCGGGGCGACTACTGATAGACTTTAGAGTTGCTAACGGTGGTCGTTAAACCCAAAAACGAAAAAAAAAAAATCCACTCTGGGTTGCGAATGGCCTAGTGGTTAAAGCAGCCGCTTTCCGATCACAGGTAGGTACAGTTGCTCTGAAGCACTGAATATTCGCCGTGCGTTCGATGGGCACGTTACGATATCTCCTCAATGTGTTGTACCCACATAACAAATAAGGTCATGTGTTCCTATCTCTAGCCGTTGTTCTCTTTCCCTGGGTGCGCTTGTTGTGACGTCATAGTCTTTCATTCCCAACTATGTCTACTCACCTTTCAATCTGGTAGTCCTACTTCTCTCATCTGCCTACCCCGTCGTATGTGAGCCTATAGGTTCAGTCTATATAATGTAATTTCAATCCAGATACGCAGCACAAAAGTCGCACGAAACAGGCAGTTATGTCCAAACCTTTCCTTTGAGTGTAAACCCTACGAGAAATCCTGGGTGTAATGAAACAAAGAAAAAAAAAAGAGTCGTAAAGGTGTTTTTTTATTTATTCTTTACCGGTAGAAGGCAACATTATCACGAGCTGTGATCGCATCAGGAACATGGAAGAACATTTAAAAATGTGCTCTTCCAAAGATCTCACTCCAAGTGTTGTTGTTTTTTCTATTAGATAAATTCTTTTGTATCCGAGCAAAACCTTTTGCCGCCTCGGTGGCGCGGTGGTCTAAGGCGCTGGTCTCTGATCATTCGTCCGTAAGGGGTCCGGGTTCGAATCCCGTCAGGCATGGATGTTGTGCTTGTATTACGGCACTGGCTCTCTCCCTTTCCTGGAACCAGTGACCCTAAATTAGGGACGGGCGACTGCTTATAGCCCATTGAGTTGCTCACGGTGGTCGTTAAACCTCCAATCAAAAAAAAAAACTTTTTTAAACTTTATTTTGACCTTTTGTTTTAATATATACGTTCTCGGACCGCTGAAGTCACTTCACTCTTCATCATTTTTCTCGTTTGAATACGGGCAAAGTTTCAGTTGTCTCTGCATGTTTGCTATACAGCGACACACACGTTAATTTTATGACCAGAGTTGGAAACGATTCATATTTTGGACCCGGACCCGACACGTACCCGGCCGTCATATAGTGGAACCCGACCCGGACAAATCTGCTTTGAGCTATAAACTCGAATATATCATCATCATCATTGTCAATCATTTTCAATCGATTGCTGGATGAAGGTCTCCTCACGCATCTTCCACAACGGACTGTCTTGGACCAGTCTCTGCCATCCACCCATCTCCCACTTGGTCTTCTTCTGGGTCTTTTCGTCTTTTCCTGTCCCTTGGAATCCAGTCCAAAATTTTGGTTGTTCATCGGCAGTCCGTTCTCCTGGCACTATATCTAGCTCATTGCCATTTCAGGGATATTACTCTGATCGTGATGTCTTCCATTCTTGTTACTTTCCTTATCCACGAGGTCCTCTTCTTATCTTTCCTGGTCACACCAAGCATGCATCTCTCCATGCTTCTTTCAGCTGTCTGCAGTCTTTGTATATTTTTATAGTTAAGGTCCACGTTTCTGCTGCGTACGTAAGCACTGGAAGGATGCATTGATTAAACACTTTTCTTTTAAGACATAATGCTCTTAAAAACTGTACTGTTTCTTCCAAAAGCTCTCCAACCAAGCTTTATATATCGATTAATTTCACCATCAATGTGACCCGAGCTTGATATCTGCTACCCTAGGTGAATGTAGGAATTGGTTATCTCCAGCTTTTCCCCATCAATTGATAAACTTTCATTCTTTGTAAAAGCATTGCACATCAGTTTTGTGTTCTGAAAGTTAATTTTTAATCCCCATTTCTCTACCCTTCTGACCAAGTTCCTGGATCATACTTTGCAGCACTCAAGTATTATTTCAAAGACATCTGAAGGGTTCTTTGCAATATTTTTTTCTGTTCAAAAATAAAACCGGGTCGAAAGCGGATCAAGAACACCTTGACCCGACCCGTTTGACCCACAAGAAAGTGTCGACCCGGTGACCATCTCTGTTTACGACTACTGAATCACCAAAAAGCGAATGCCGAAAGTGTAATAAAACTTTAGCTACTTAAAAAGTCTCATTAGCCAAACAAAAACCAAACAAAAAGGTGTCTTTATATATTACCCGCCATTGAAGCCGGGAAACCCAGAAGTGGTGGAAAACTTCAACCGGTATTCATGGATGAAAGAAAATGGAAGGTAAGAAATGTTACGGTTTCAAAACTAATCGACGTTATTATTTCCTGAGAAGCCTAATAGACAATTTTATTACCCTATGGCGCAGTCGTCTAATGGGCCGTCCACAAATTACGTCCGTGATTTTTTACGATTCTTAGACTCCCCCTCCCTCATGTCACATTTTGTCCAATTGTTGACACCTCCCCCCTAAAAGGTACATCCTAATTCCCGCAACACCCTTTGTTTTTGACGACTGCTTTTAGAAGTCCGTTGAGAAACAGAAAGAAAACAAATAATTATTTAAAAGAATCTTCGATACATTGACACTTTTTTTAAAATATTTATTACTTAAGCATCAAATTATTCCCAAATGCTACCCAAACTTCATCATTCTGAAATAAAGATCTACAAATGAACGCACGCTTTTAAGGTTGCAACACTCCCGATCATACCATCTACAAATACGATATATTTGGTAGTACAAATACGAGAACTTAATATTCTGATTTAGCTAAATATCATCAGAAATCTGTAATATTTCGTACCTTTTCTTAACTATTAAAAGAAGAAAATAAAAGAAAACCAAACGAAAAAATACCATCCACTACATTTTTGCCGCTGGACGTCCGAATTACTAAACCTCCCCATGTCACATTTGGCCCAGTTGTCAGGAACCCCCTCTCCCTGTAATCTCGGACGTACTTTATGGATGGCCCCTAAACGCTGGCTCCTGACCATTTTGTCCGAGATGGGTTCGGGTCCGAATCCCCATGAGGCATGGATGTTGTGCTTGTCTTACGGACTGGCTCTATTCCTTCCCTGGAGTCAGTGGCCCTAAATTAGGGACAGGCGACTGCTTCTGAATATCGGTTTGCTTACGGTGCTCGTTAAACCCACAAAGCAAACAACAATAGCACTTGTAAATCGTTGACTATAGATTTGTTAATTCCAAGAATTATAAGTTTGCATTAAGTCAGCACAACTATGTTTATGTTAAAACAAACACCCCTGAAATTTATTAAAGTCCAGAATATATCAAATTCAAAAGGATTGAATTTCCCCTTAAAGTGCAATGGGCTTTTCATAACGCCAGGTGAATATTCATGATGCTGAATACTTTTACGAGTACTTTTGAAAATTCATACGAAAATTCTCAGATTTCCACATTTTCATGATCTTCTCTACAAATAAACAGATTTACGAGACGATCCAAAGATGTTCAAACCACAATTTTGTTATCACTGTTAAATACAAACTTCCTGGATGAGAGATAAGTGGAGTGTATGTCAGATGGAAATGGCTCTATCGCGTGCTTAACCAGTATCCCTAAGTTAGGTTATGGGCGACTGCTTATGCTCATCGAGTTGCTCACAGAGGTCATTAAATCTCCAAACAAACAAAAATTGTTTGTTTCATCGTGGGTTTAACGACCACCGTGAGCAACTCAATGGGCTATAAAGCAGTCGCCCGTCCCAAATTTAGGGCCACTGGTTCTAGGGAAGGTAGAGAACCAGAGCCGGAAGACAAACACACCATCCATGCCTCTTGGGATTCGAACCCGGACCCATCTCAATAGTCAGAAACCATCGCTCAGACCACTGTGCCACCGGGGCGGCCCCTCCAAAAATTACCTGAAAAATATTGCATGTTAGTAAGAGGCACATCTACCTCTGTTGGCAATGCATTCAGCAACAATGCGTGACATTGCATCGTGGTGGCATTGGTGGCCCCCTGAGTCATGCCCAACTTGGTACCTATACCTGATCATGTAGGGCAGTCGTTTTCTGCGCTAGTTGCGGGTGGGTGCTAGAATGCCGTACAACCATGTCCCATAAATGCTATATTGTGGACAAATCCGGTGATTTTGCTCCACATTTCAGGACGTAGATGTTCTCAGCAGATGTTTGAAGCATAGGGACGCGCATTAACTTACTGAAACATGCTGCAACGCGTCCCCTTACGAAAGGTAAGATAAGAGCTTCCAGGATTTTCTCCACGTCTTGCCGAGCTATCAAACTACCTATAAGGAATATTTGAGATATTCGACTATCATTGTTGATTATTCCCCACAATATGAATCCTCCCGTTCGCACTGTATGCCGCTGAACAATTGCTCTTGAACTGTCCCGTTCTCTCAGTCGCCTACATACGTGATCCCGATAGCCATCGGAGGCCAAACAAATGCGAGATTCGTCGATGAAGATCATACGGTTTCATTCTCTCTGCGAGTTCATTCCAGAATAGCATCACTCCAGATAATTTGATAGGGACAAGTGATGCTATGGACGCCGTGCGTGAAGTTCTGCAACCACAAGCCTGCCTTGTGATGGGACGTCTTAAAGCAACCATATCGACATTGCTGATGATACAGAGAGATGTCGAAAGGTCGTTCGTTGTCCATGATGAGAGATGCCGAAAGGTTGCTTGTCGTTGAGAGATGTCGTCCCATCTGCCTTTGATGGAGCGTCTTAAAGCAACCTTTTCTGCATGGAGCCCAAACTAATTCGGGATTCGTCGCTGAAGATCATACGATTTCAGTCCGTCACGCAGTTCATTAGAGAATAGCATCACTTCAGATAATAGGGACAAGTGACGCTATTGACGCTGTGCATGAAGTCCTGCACCCACAAGTCTGTCTTATAATGGAACATCTTAAAGCAATCTTTTCGACATCTCTGATGATAGAGAGATGCTGTCCCCGGACGAAAACGTTCTTTTCGTGGTGTTGTCATTCTGCATGTTTCACTTCCTGGCCCACGTGAGGTCGTAACTTCTCCCAAACACTGCTTCCAGCGTTGATGTTACGTTGTCACGGCTCAAGTGCTGCCCAATACGGATAGTAGATCATCCACCTCGAAGAACAATACGCTGTCCACTCTCAAATACTCTCAACTAGCGATATAGTCTCCGATATTGACGTACCTTAGCATTCTTCACGAAGTTTGTTTCCCTTAGAAATCACAGCTCTAAGCTGGAAGCTCTTCTCACTTGGAAATCAGTCTAGTTGGACGTTACGGTATAGACGTTCTAGCCCAGAAGTGGCTAAACGGTCGATCGCAAGCTCTCGTACGGTTGATCGTTTGTTTTATCAAGCAGGCGTATGTTGTTCCATACGAACTGCCTGAGGCGACCAGATAATAGAGGGAATTAACTAGATTTTCATCCCCAACCCTAACCAATTCGGGGTCAAGATATTTTTAATATATTTACGGAATTCGCTCAAAAATGAATCTGCCATTATGGAAGCTTATTTGTATCATTGCTGACGGGAAACCTTCAATGGTAGGCCAAACCATAGGGTTCATTGCAGTTTGTAGGAAATATGACGATTTTCCAGACTACCTCTTTTGACTGCATTATCCACCAAAATGCACTATGCATCAAAGTTTTAAATGTGAGAGAAATTTTTACGTAGGGGGCTTTTCCGAAGCCAACTAGAAGAAAATGAAGCTGAATACGAAGGCCTGCTGTTTTTGCTCGAATGTTAGGTGGCTTAGTAAAGGAAAATTTCTTGAAAGAATTTTGAATCTCTTGCCAGAAATAATCGAATTCCTAGACGCAATGGGAGAAAAGTATGCTCAGCTACAAGACATCTACTTGGCTACAAAATTTGGCTTTTGTAACTGATCTCACAGACAACACGTTCAGCCTTGAGCTGCAAGGAAAAGGGAAGAGTGTTATAGATTTAGTGAGCTCGCTGAATATTTTCGAATCAAAACTAGGCCTGCTAAAATTTCAACTTGGTAAAGGAAATTTGAAAAACCTTCCCAATCTGGAAACGCACACAACACGTCAAACTGATTGCAATTTTGACGAATATGTTATAATGAATTAGCTTTATAATCTTTCCGCTAAGCTAATTAATATGAATGATGCTCTACCTACCAGCTAGCTAATGATATACTTGTACTAAGCTTCAAAATAGTGAATTCAAAAGGGTGTTGTTACTAGTTAATTACGAACGTAAATAAAGTCTTAACGCTAGTTATTTATGGTAAGAAAACTAATGTTATAAACCTAACAGCCAGACAGAGGTCTGACAAAAACTATGAATTGAGAAAGACTAACTTACGTCAACTTCTATATTATAAGACTCTTGGTCATCTAAAGCACACACACAACTTGTTTTACAATAATGAAGAATCTCTCCTCATAACAACACAATCTCTCCTCGTATTACAAACGCTCTCCGTAAACAACAACGCTCTCTCATAACAACAACAAAAGCTCTCCCTAAGTCTCGATGAACGCGCCTATATACTAGCTACCACCACGTCATGACTTACACTCATTGCCAGATCTCATTCATCGGGTGAAATAATATTTCGTTCAGTAGGAAGATAATTTACATAGTAAAATAAAATAACCAGAGATAGTAAAATCAAAAGGAAAGTGAATATAGAGTATACGTTACAATGTCACTGAGATAGAAGTTCTGATAACAGAATTTGGCAGAGGATTCATAGACCTTGAAAAACTTTTAGCGCATTTTGAGCTTCATGTCATGCCTTTCGTTAAAGTTTGATTCAGGTAAATATAAAGAACATTTTCTTTGATGGAATCGTTCAAGAACAGTACTATTTTAACAAGCAAAAATGCCCAATTTTAAGAAGCGATTAAGATAATGCATTTACAGCAAAAAAATAGTTGAAGACGATATTCTACCAACATTTACATCTTACATCGGTAACCCACTAGTCATTGTGATGTCATCATGTTGGTTTACCAGCGGCGTTACTAGGTGGATCCAAATATGTGTGTGGCCGCTCCGGTGGCGCAGTGGTCTAAGCGATGGCCTCTGATCATTCATCCGAACGGGGTCCGGGTTCGAATCACGTTGAGGCATGGATGTTGTGTTTGTCTTACGGCACTGGCTCTTTCTCTTCCCTGGAACCAGTGATCCTAAATTAGGGATGGGCGACTGCTTATAGCCTATTGAGTTGCTCACGGTGGTCGTTAAACCTCCAAAAAAAAAAAAAAAAAAAAAAAAAAATATGTGTGCCCGGAGCGGCCCACCGGAAATAATGCTCGCCCACCCTGATTTCGAAGTCTAGCGACCTCCTCGCTGCTACGACCTCGATTCTGCGTCCAAATTATCAAGTCTTCGACATACAAATGAAATTATTTAGCTTCATCAAGCTTGTTAATATTTTTGGAAAGTAGTATTAACAGGAAAGATGACACATAATTTTTGGGTGTAATAAGCACGCCTTTTGAATCCGTTCTGACGCAAATTAAAATTTATCAAAGTTATTCAAAGTCAATGGAACCGGTATGAAAAACAATAATAACTGACGGAAGAAAGAAGTTTTTAAATCGGATTTTTGATCCCTCAGATATTGCTATAAACGGAATCGTGATCTTACGCCCTCTGGTTGCAGACTTGTGCGTTAAGAAAAACATGAATTTATACGAGAAACATTTCTCACCGGAAAGGCTCTCAAACACAGAAATATTTTTTCAAATCGGACTCTTAAAAACAGAGATACCGACAAAAATAAGATGGGACTTTTCCCCGGGTGGGAAAACCATGCATTATTTTAGGAAGAAAGTATTCTCAAAAGGTTTTTCCATATGAGCGGTATCGGTCCAAGAAAAAAAAATTTAGTCGAGTTTTCAGGAGCCCAGATTTTGTTACAAATACATCAGAAGCAGAAATTAACACTTATGCCCCCTGGTGGCCAAACCATTCTTTACCAAACATTAGAATTTATGTGAAAAATATTTTCCGTTAGGTCTTGTATGCAATATAGGAAGAATTTTTCAAATAGGAGTTTTAGAAGCAGAAAAAAACGCAGAAAACGCAATTTACCTTTGTGTCCCCTAGCGGAAAGTCTGATTTACTTGAAAATTTTGAATTTATAGAAAAACATTTCGCATTGGAAACACTATCCAAAATAGAAGGAATTTTTCAAATCGGACTCCTAGAAGTAGAGGTATTGACAAAAATAAGATATATATCTACGCCCCTGGCGTAGAAACCATGCATTATTTCAAGAAGAAAATGTTCCTAAAAGGTTTGTTGACATGAGTAGTATCGGTCAAAAAACGACTTTTTATGCAGTCGAGATTTTAGAAGCTCATATTTTGCTGCAAATAGATCGGAAGCAGAAATTAAGACTTACGCCACCTAGTGGCCAAACCATGTTTTTACAAAATTTTGAAATTTTGTGCAAAGGATTTCCCATCAGGAGCTGTATCCGCTGCAGAAAGAATTTTTCAAATCGGAGATTTAGAAGCTGAGATATAGGGGGAAGCAAGTTACCTGTACGCCCCCCTAGTGGAAAGTCTATGAATTACTTGAAAATTTTGAAGTTATATGAAAAAGATGTCACACTGGAGACACTATCCAACGAAGAAGAAATTTTTAAAATTGGACTCCTAGAAGTAGAGATATTGACGAAAATAAGATATACATCTACGCCCACTGGCGGAGAAACTGTGGAATATTTTAAGAAGAAAATATTCCAAAAAGGTTTATCTATGTGAGTGGCATCAGTCCACGAAATAATTTTTTCAATCGATATTTTAGAAGCTCAGATTTTATGGCAAATACATCAGAAGCAAAAATTAACACTTACGCCCCCTGGTAGCCAAAGTAGTCTTTACCAAAAATTTGAAATTCTACGCAAAAGATTTTCCATCAGAAGGTGTATCCGATGAAGAAAAAAAAATTCAAATCGGAGTTTTGGAAGAAGAACTATCGGGAAAAATGTAATTTACTATTACGCCCCCTACCGGAAAATCAATGCGTAATTTGAAAAAGTAACTATATCTAAAATACTGCTCGACATATGAATGGAATCAAAAGATAAATTAATGTTTTCAATCGGATGTTTGGAAGCAAATGTGTGGAATAAAGCGTATTTTTGAATTCGACATCATCTGCATTTACGCCCTCTAGCGGCGAAATTGTACATCGTAAAAAAAAAAAAAAACGAAATAAAAGATCATCATTCGCATGTTTCAAGCTTTTTTTTTTTTTTGATTGGAGGTTTAACGACCACCGTGAGCAACTCAATGGGCTACAAGCAGTCGCCCGTCCCTAATTTAGGGTCACTGGTTCCAGGGAAGGGAGAGAGCCAGTGCCGTAAGACAAACACAACATCCATGCCTGACCGGGATTCGAACCCGGATCCCGTTCGGACGAATGATCAGAAGCCATCGCTTAGACCACTGCGCCACCGGGGCGGCATATTATTTCAAGCTTCTCAATGCAAAAAGAAGTTTTCAAATCAGACTAATAGTTGCAGAGATATCGTGGGTACAGACGGACGGACAAACCGGTAAAATAAGATCTTTATTTACAAAAGATGCTAAAAATGAGGTTCTTTCTCTTTCGAGAATCTACTTTCCAGAAAAGTTACCAAAGAATCCAATTGTAGTGGGTTGATGCATAAGTTCAAGCCGTTTTATTTCAGGAGTGTTTCCTAGGTCAATAGTGACGGTGCAAATAGCGAGTTGTATATCAAAATGTAGATAATAATATCGTGTATCTAAATCATATTGCGTTGTGTGATTGTTGCTAATGGTTTTCTGGTTTTCAGTTCCGGAAATATGGAGTGTCAAGTAGAGAGGAATAAACATTTCCGACATCTGTTCCTCTACGAGTTTAACAAGGGATCCTCAGCAGCCGAGGCTACTCGACAAATTTGTGCTGTGTATGGGGAGGATGCCATTGCACCGAGGACAGCCCGCAAATGGTTTGGGCTATTCCGAAGCGGCAATGTTGACCTCAACGACTCGCGACGCTCATGTCGTCCATCTCACTCTGATGAAGATCGTTTGAACCATCTCATACACTTGGATCCGCGTCAAACTACACGCGAATTACCCACTGAGATGGATTGCGATCAGGCCACAGTGGTGCAACACATGGGAAGTATGGGAATGGTCCAGAAATTGGGGTCTTAGGTGCCTCACACTCTCACCGAGGATAACAAGAATCAACGTGTTGCCATATGTGGTTCCTTGCTCGCCCGTTACCGCAAATGTTCTCAGCAACACAAATCTTTTCTGTCACTTATTGTTACTGGAGATGAAAAGTGGTGCCTGTACGTGAATTTCAGACATCGGAGGAAATGGTTGAGCCCAAACAAGACGCTCACACCACTTCTAAAACATAACCTTCATCCTGCGGAGATCATGTTGTGTGTCTGGTGGGACATGGAAGGCATTATTCACTGGGAAATGCTGCCGAGGAATCGGACTATCAACGCTGCACTCTATTGTGAGCATCCCCAGCGTGTGGAGGTAGCAGTTCAGCAGAGACGGCCATATCGGCGCCATGGTGTGCTTTTACAACATGATAACACACGCCCTCACAGTGCAAACATGACCAAAATGGCCGTTCAGGACATGAAATGGGAGATCCTTCCAGATCCGGCCTATTTCCCAGATGTCGCCCCTTCAGACTATCACCTGTTCCGATCTCTGTCGAATGCACTCCGTGGCAGAACGTTCAATAATGGTGTTGATCTCCAGAATTTCCTCGATGATTTCTTCGCAGCAAAACCGGCACGTTTTTTCAAGAATAGCATTGCAGGCCTATCCAGATGTTGGGACACCATCGTAAACAATTGGGGGAGATACATAGTTGATTGATTCCGTTTTCCCTTCTGATGTAATACATTCTTGTAGTGCGGTGAAAAAAACGGTATGGACTTATGCACTAACTACCAATAGATAGATGGTTGGTAATATTCTGCCGAATTTACGGTACATTAAATTTATACATTTGTCTGACTACGTTGAAGGGAGAGGGAGAGGAAGGAAAACTGGTTTCTGCGATTGAGAGGTCCACTGAGCGAAAACTATGGGTAACGTGGTTTGCCGTAGTTAGCTTAGCGATCCAGGCTGAAAGCGGTAATACTAAAAAAAAAGGTAGAAAAAATCTAAATTTATCTCTTTTTTACTCTGCCTTCAATTTTTGGTTATTTTAATTTTATATTTTGGGGTTATTCCAATTTCCAAGTGGCGTTGACCCTCCTTGACTCTCGCTGCGCTGCGGCCGACCATGTCAGTCGGTATTCTGCGTCATACAAACACACTGCTGGCCACCCAAAATGCAACACCAAGAAGGAAGCATCCGATTCGCTTGAAATTCGCAGCATGCGTCGTCCGCGAGAGGACATGCAAACGATTAGCATTGCAGGGCATATGTAAATCATGTGCGCCCGGCACACCACAAAGAAGCACTATAAGAAAGGGTGCACAGAAGGCGGGGTGTCAGTAGTGGAAGTCTGTTGTGCTGCAGGACCTCTGCATGGAAAGCTTCCTGATGCCTCGTCGCAGAATACGGCAGTCATTCCAGCACGTTTCGGAGTTCGACAGAGGACGAATAGTGGTTTATCGCGAGAGCGGTTTATCGTACCGAGACATCGGCGGGTGCAGGAGGGACGGACGGACCGACGTGAGCGATTGCCGCAGCCACGGCACACCACCGAACGAGAGGACCGGCATGTTGTGCGGCGGGCATTGAAGGCTCGCACCGCCACATCACGAACGTTAGCGCAGGAATTAGGGTGTGTTGCGCAACAACCTGTGTCAGCACGTACCGTTCGACGTCGTCTGCAGGAGCGGGGACTTGTCGCGCGGCACCCATTGCTCCGATTACCATTGACGTTACACCACCGGCGAGTGCGGCGGCACCTGGACTACGGAATGGCACGACATTATCTTCTCCGACGAAACCCGCTTCTGCCTGCAAAACCACAATGGTCAGATCCGCGTGTGGCGGCACCGCGGCGAGAGACTGTATGACGTCTGCGTTATGCATCGCCATATCGGTCCGTCGCCTGGCGTTATGGTTTGGGGTGCAATTGGATATAACACCTGCACCTCTCTGGTACGCATCACCGGTAAACTCAACAGCCACCGCTACATCTCCTACGTTTTGGAGCCTGTAGTCCCCCCTTAGCTGCACGACCTGCCAGCGGCCACATTTGAACAGGACAATGCGCGCCCGCATGTGGCACGCATCGTGCAACAATTCTTCACGGCCCACCAGGTGTCACTGCTGCCGTGGCCCGCCTGTTCTCCCGATATGTCGCCCATCAAACACGTCTGGTCGCTGATCGGCAGCGGAGTGGCCCGTCATGCACCACCCGCGGCTACGCCTGATGAACTGTGGCAACGTGCGGAAGCAGCCTGATCTGACATACCCCAAGCCCACATCCAAAGCCTCTTTCGTTCGATGCCGCGGCGTGTAGCGGCCGTTATTGCCAGCCATGGGGGTCACACGAACTATTGATGTCTGTGTGTTCCGCAAGTCGAACGGGCCTGTAAGCTCAATCGTTTCATCTTTGTATCTGTTGTTATGTGTCCAGTAAATCTAGCTTTGCTATCTCGTGTCCTCCTTGGTGTTGTATTTTGGGTGGCCAGCAGTGTAATTCAAGTGACAAAGGAATCCTTTCTGGGAGCAAACAAGAAATTCTATGGTTACACGTTAAAAAGGGATTAGGTTTCGCACGTATCATATTATCAACAACTATTCCCGCTTCCTGAAATCGGAACCTGGGTGCAAAAATGTTCCATTACTCATTTGTAGTTTTAACTGACTCGACCATTATGAATTAGCAAAGAGGTACTAGGACAAAGATATGGATCATCCGAATACATTAGTTACGAAGGCGCTTAATTATGACATAAAGGACCTCGTAAAATAATAAAAGGCCAAAATCTATGCTGAAAAACGTACCAGAAAAAAAGACTCAAGAATTAGACCGAGAAACCCAGCAGCCAACTAAAACTAAATATTTAATCTTTTGAGGAAAAAAAAAAAAAGTATGGGTTTTCGAAATGTGCGAAGTTGATGAAATTTTGGAAACTTCCGGTGTCCATTACGTTCCCAACCTGAATTTCGCTCGAAGCAAGAGAAGTTGGCAAAAAAACACAAAAGGCCCTTTTCAGGCATCTCAGTGAAAACCTAGATGTTTTTCGTGGGATTCCTTTCGGTTTTGCTTTATTTTAACCTTAAAAAAAGTTCTTCTTTCCTGCCCTTTGCTTTCTTTTTCTATTTAGCCAGGGTGCTTTTCGGCGTGAGACAATAGAAATAGTATATACGGCAGCTTACAATTTCCCCCACTTAACAAGAAACCGTACACTTCCAAAACTCTCATTTTTTCCGAACTTTTTCTTTGGATCTTTCCTATCAGGGCACTCTGTTCCCACTTTATTTTTCAGTCCTTCCAAAAGACACAGCTTGTTGTAGCGAGAGGAACACTAAACCTATCTGAGGTTTCCATCGTTTCGTTTCGTGCATAAGCCAGACAACTCCTTCACTTCAAAAACGAACTTCTTCCCAAAACTTTCAGCTTATAAGCAAGCGTGTTTCTTCTGCAGTCGCTCAGGTGTTCCTTGTAGGGATAGACAGATTTTTTTTTTCTTCTTGAGTACTGGAAATATTGTTCTCTCGTCTCTAAACAAGAGCATGAGTAGAAAAAGAATTTGCGCGGCAGAAGAAAATGGCGTTGTAGGACTCACCTTGTACTGCATGTCCACTTTGAAGTTTTTCCCTAATTCACTTTGCACTCCATCAGCCGTTTCCATACTTTCTCCAAAACCGGGAGTCAACGCATCTTCAGAGTCACAAGACCTCTTCCCCATCATCGCTGCAAAGCGCAAACGATACTCAGTTAGACGACGGTCAGTGAAACAGTATGTTTTTACTCAGGTATTTAAAAAATATATATATTAATAACTGAGAAATAAATTTGTCGAAATGAAAACGTGTCTAGAAAAGTTGGAGGCACTCTTTATTTTTAAAGGGGCAACTTTGACTTAGCTTCCAGTATTATCTTGGAAATAAAATATTTTGTTGTGAACGACAGCATGCATACGGCACGGCATAGATTTTATAAGGGCCAGAAGTTTGTTTTGTTTCAAAGACAGCATCTCATGCAGTTCACGAAAGAGAACATCGAAGCCAAACAGCTCTTGCTATCATGTTTGTTTGTTTGTTTGTTTGGAGATTTAACGACCACCGTGAGCAACTCAATGGGCTATAAGCAGTCGCCCGTCCCTAATTTAGGGTCACTGGTTCCAGGGAAGGGAGAGAGCCAGTGCCGAAAGACAAACACAACACCCATGCCTCACCGGGATTCGAACCCGGACCCCTTCGGACGAATGATCAGAGGCCATCGCTTAGACCACTGCGCCACCGGGGTGGCTCTATCATGTCCCACACATTTTCAATAGGTTTGATTTCTGGAGACTATGGTGTCTACGGAAGATGACTGAAGCCTTCTTAGTGCTCATGAAACCATTCTTGCGTGACTCTGGCACAATGTGCGGCTGTATTGTTATCCATAATGATGCTGTCAGGTGCAAGGGAAAAATGAATATTACAAAGTGCACTTGGATTGCCACAACACTTAGGTATTCCCTGTTTGTGATCATACTTGTCCCTAGTATCAGAAGACCCAGTCCGTACCAACAGAACAACTTTCATACAATTGTCTCCCACTTCCATACAAAGGAAATTTTGTTCCGTTTCCGTCGTAACCAGATCAGCTAGTGCCATTTCCGTGCAGTGGTACCGCTTGGTATCAGATGAGGGAAATGCTAAGATCTAATGACATTCACCTGTACCGCTGAGGCATATCTCACTTGATATTGATGGGAGAGTTGCAACAGCCATCCCACCCAGACAAGGACACAGACCCGGAGCAGAGTTGGAAACGGGTAAGAAATTTTGGACCCTGACAGGATCCGGATTTGTAACTGGCCTGAACAAATCTGTCTTGAACAATAACATATATACACAGGGCGTTTAATCTCTGCGGTAGGTATCTTAGGTTATGTGGAAATCAAGCAAATGTATTATAGGAACGTATAATTTACTCTCTTACTTACAGGACGTATTAAAACTGTCGTCTTTCACTTACAAGACATAACCTACCCGCCTTACACGTTTTCAAACACATCTGTGGGAGTCAAAAAAATCACTCCGTAGCAATATTAAAGCTGTTCCACCTAATTTTGATGACGCCACAGTCAAAATTTTCCAATTAAGCAACTTGTTGTATGTTTAATTTCAGTTTTTGCTGTTTTCTTGACAGCATGTCAAGCTTTAGAATATGTTTCACAGCAACACAAATTTTCACAAATTTAAGATGATTTGAAAGTCTCTAAAGTAGAGATGTTGTTTTCATCATTATATACTCGTCAGAAGGAAGGGCCACTTTTCCTTCTGAGGACACTCTTCCTTCCTATTGGATGACAAATCATTTTTCAATCAGCTGGCACCAGTATCGAGAACAAAATTCCCCACCGCGCATTTTGTTTTGCAAAAAATGCTTTTGCTTTTCAAAAAATCAAACGGAAATAAAACCGGATCTAAATCAGGTCAGGTGTCCGTTGATCTGACCCGTTTGACCCGTTTCCATTTCTGACACGGACCTCGTCACACCCAGAAGAGCATCCAGGACCAAAAACAAGACCCACTACGAACCGGGAGACTCAATCGCAACATCAACATATGGGATCTGTTGTTTTTTATTGGAGGTTTAACGACCACTGTGAGCAACTCAATGGGCTAAAAGAAGTCGCCGCCGCCTCGGTGGCGCAGTGGTCTAAGGCGTTGGCCTCTGATCATTCGTCCGTAAGGGGTCCGGGTTCGAATCCCGGTCAGGCATGGATGTTGTGTTTGTCTTACGGCACTGGCTCTCTCCCTTCCCTGGAACCAGTGACCCTAAATTAGGGACGGGCGACTGCTTATAGCCCATTGAGTTGCTCACGGTGGTCGTTAAACCTCCAATCAAAAAAAAAAAAAAAAAAAAAAGAAGTCGCCCGTCCCTAATTTAGGGTCACTGGTTTCAGGGAAGGGAGAGAGCCAGTGCCGTAAGACAAACACAAGATCCATGCCTCACCGGGATTCGAACCCGGACCCCTTTCGGACGAATGATCAGAGGCCATCGCTTAGACCACCGCGCCACCGGGGAGGCTGCCTAATTTTGGGCCACTGGTTCCAGGGAAGGGAGAGAGTCAGTGCCGTAAGACAAACACAAGATCCATGCCTCACGGGATTCGAACCAAGACCCCTTTCGGACGAATGATCAGAGGCCACCGCTTAGACCAGTGCACCACCCGTTTGACCCGTTTCCATTTCTGACCCGGACCTCGTCACACCCAGAAGAGCATCCAGGACCCAAAACAAGACCCACTACGAACCGGGAGACCCAATCGCAACATCAACATATGGGATCTGTCTTTTTTATTTTTTTATTAGAGGTTTAACGACCACTGTGAGCAAGTCAATGGGCTATAAGCAGTCTCCCGTCCGTAATTTAGGGCCACTGGTTCCAGGGAAGGGAGAGAGCCAGTGCCGTAAGACAAACACAAGATCCATGCATCACCGGGATTCGAACCCGGACCCCTTTTGGACGAATGATCAGAGGCCATCACTTAGACCACCTCGCCACCGGGGAGGCTGCCTAATTTAGGGCCACTGGTTACAGGGAGGGGAGAGAGCCAATGCCGTAAGACCAACACAACATCCATGACTTACGGGATTCGAACCCGGACCCCTTTCGGACGAATGATCAGAGGCCACCGCTTAGACCACTGCATCACCGGGGCAGCACATATGGGACCAACCTGATCCTTTATGACAATAAAAATTAAAATCAAATAATTTCCATACTCAAAGAAATTTTGATTACAACCAAAATAGAATTAATTACAAAATAACTTCTTAAACTTCAGAAATCAGAACCGAAATATATACACATATAACGGATTCAATAAAGGAAAAAACATTTTAAAGCTTAAAATATTCAAAGAAGCAATTTAAACAAAGCATTAACATCACAACCATTCTGAAGCGCAGAAGATGTTGAACAATTCCAAATCATCACTGTACACATTTACAAGAACAAATACATCAGCAGTTGCTGCACAATGTTTAATATGTAGCAACACCAATTATTAATAAAAATTCTGAAAATTATAATACACTGGTGTGCAAAAATTAAGGACGAAGAGGCGAAATTAGCATAGCAGCGGAACGAGCAGTCAGAACGGACCGAAAGACCACTCAGGAGATAGACTAGGGTCCGGCACGGTAGGGCATGCGCATATGTGCAGCATGACGTAGGGGGAGGGGGAGTGTCGGAAGAGTTAAAGCACACGGGCGGTGTACGCTCAGCAATTCGGTGAAAGCTATTGCACGGTGTACATCGGTTTGAACGACGTCGAGTTGCTGCGATCGTGTGATATGACCAACAGGCAATCCAGTAGACGACATCTGGATGACTTTACCCGAGGTCACGCCATTGGGAAGTTTTTTCTTTTTTTTTTTTTTTTTTGGTTGGAGGTTTAACGACCACCGTGAGCAACTCAATGGGCTATAAGCAGTCGCCCGTCCCTAATTTAGGGTCACTGGTTCCAGGGAAGGGAGAGAGCCAGTGCCGTAAGACAAACACAACATCCATGCCTCACCGGGATTCGAACCCGGACCCCGTTCGAACGAATGATTAGAGGCCATCGCTTAGACCACTGCGCCACCGGGGCGGCATTTGGGAAGTTGGAAGAAGGTTGAAGTGGGACTAGTGTGGCCGAGGAGTTCGGGATAGCTCACAGCATCGTTTCACGAGCTTGGAGAGCATTTCAAAAGACAGGAACAGCTGTCCGAGAGTTTAGCAGTGGTCGTCCACGAGCAACCACGGCGGCGGACGACGGGTATATTGTCCTAAAGGCGAGAAGAGACAAACGGCAGACAGTGGGAGAAATCGCAAGGCACATGCAACAGACAACTGGACGTCCGTTATCGCGTTTTACCGTGGCCAGGAGGCTGCACAAAGGTGGTCTATTTGCACGACGACCAGTACGGTGTGTGCCATTAACGCCTGCTCATCGGAGACGGCGGTTTCTGCGGTGCCAGGAACACAAGAACTGGATACATCAGCAATGGGGTCGAGTTCTCTTTACGGATGAGAGCCGATTTAGTCTGACGAGCGATTCTGGACGTATACACATCTGGAGAGAGCAGGGAGCACGCAATCACACCTCCAACATCATCGAAAGGGACCGGTTTGGAGGTGGCGGAGTTCTCACAGCAAAGAGAAGAGTCATGCTCTGTCAGCAGCTGATTCAAATACCTATCTTCAAAGCATCTGTTACTAGATATCCTATCAACAAGTTAGTAAAATCATGCAATGCATTGATTATGATACGCTTTACAACATACCAGAAATCGCGCGCAGACAAACCCTCCTTCATACCCTGACTATTAATTCGTTCAGTATACCTCCGGAACAACATACTAACGTTTTGTCGCAATAGAAGCATTTTTACTCAAGTTATGAGGATAATGGCTGTGGAATAAATCTCGCTCCTGTGCACTGACCTTTGACCCCATTTCGATTATATTAAACAGAATTGGTTCAGTGTACCTCCGGGACAACATACTAAAGTTTTTTTCGCAGTAGAAGCATTTTTAGTCAAGTTATGAGGATAATGGCTGTGGAATCATTCTCGCTCCTGTGCCCTTACCTTTGACCCCATTTCAATTATATTCCACAGAACCGGTTCAGTATACGTCCGAAACAACATGATAAAGTTTTGTCTCAATCGAAGCATTTTTACATAAGTTATGACGCATAAGGGCGATCGAATGAATCCAGCTCCTATTTCATGACCTTTGACCCCATTTCGTCCATTTTCTAAAGGATTCGTCCCCAGTTGTCCCCTATCACATATTAAAATTTCATCGAAATCGAACCATTTTTACGCGTTATCGTGCGGACAGACAGACAAAGCTGGAGCATATACGCATCTTCAACCTACTGTTGGAAAGCGTAAAAAACCGCATAAGTTATTCGTCCTGTGTCGCCATCGTTCCAACTATTCATACAGATCTGAAGAAGCAGTGAGTTCAAATGGCTCCGGACTGAATTAATAGGTGATCTAATGCCAAAGAAAAGGCCCAGTAGTCAACTTGAGGTTTAGTGGTTCCCTTCTTCGCAAGTGAGTCAGCAGTCTCATTTCCCAATAGGCCGGGAATCCAATGAAATGAGACACGGTCCTGCCCCAATGACCGGATTAATCACCTATTCTGTTGCTAAGAGAGAAAATAGATGCCGATCCCCTTTCCGAATTTTTCCGACGGCAACGAGATCGCCACTCATTGTTTTCGTCAATCAATAGGCGCTCATGGTAAGGTAAGTGCTAGCAACAATATAGACTGAAGCTTAAACGCACTGTCCACAAATGCAATCATATGAGATTTTTTGCGTTTTATATTTTAAATGGAAATCATACAGACGACGGAAAACACACCTGCTGCCATATACGAAGGGTATCAGTAGCGACAGTATAAGAAAACATAAGCAAGGCATCATTAGTTGGTTAAGCATAAAAGAAAGAACTGGTAATTGCACCCGGGGACCTTTGAAAAGTAAAGACGGTATCGTCGTAAGATCACGCCTGTAAGCCAGACATTGCGATGACAGAACTGAAGAGAAGCATCTCATGGATGCTTTTCTTCAGTTCTGTCATCACATTTCTGTACGGAAATGGCACTTGCGGAATTGGGACGATATGCTACACAGCATGGTGCTATCCCAGACATTTGGATTGTATTCACAAGGCATGCCAAAGAAAAGGCCGTCTAGAAAGTATTAGTACAAAGTCATGGCATTAGAGAGACGAATTCCCTCCGTTTGTGACGTCACTTTCATGTCACACGGGATGATATTTGGGTGTCGTGTTTGACGTCACGCACAACAGCGCTGGAAACCAATCGGAATCGTAGGTTTCCGCGTGACGTTGCTAAAAGAAGAAATTTATCTCTCTAATATCATGGTCTTATATTTTTTTGACGGCCTTGGCTAAGACCATCGCTTCATGAGATTCTCACCAAACCTTCGGCAAAATATCAGTGCAAGCCAGTATATAGCGTTATTAATCTGACTACATGCCTTATTTTCATTGCTACACTGTATATTCATAGCGTTCTTACCACCACTGTAAGCGAATTTTTTGTTGTTGTTTAGACAAGAGGCATTCGAATGAGCAGACGACTTTCAAGACCCAATTTCTTTAACCCTCTAGGTATACGGGTTCGTGTCAAAACGGGGTTTTCGCAGCCTTGGTGTAATTCAACAGTCGGTTGCTGTACACTTGAAGACCTGCTCTCCCGTACAATCTTCCATACAGCACGTGAATTACGCCCCCAAAGTCTAGTTTTCCTGCTACATTTATGCCTTTTGGACATGGAATGTCCTCTTGTTGTTCAATCCATAAACATATTTGAAGCGGTTGTTTTGGAGAATCTAGTAATTTCTTTTGTTCTGTTAATCGTGTCTGTGTTTCACTGGGTAGTGACAAAAGAAAAAGACAGTAAAAGTAACTTACTTTATTGGAAGACGAAAAAGACGTTTACAGGAGTAAGAGTATAGGCAAAAGGTAATCAATGGATGACATGTTCCACATGATGACCATCCGCTGTCACGACGTGGCGAATACATGCTTCGAAGGGCTGCAATACCGACGGGAAGATGTTCGACGGTATCTGTGCAATTTCCTGTTGGATGGCACTTTGGAGGTCGGGCAGTGTTCGCGGCTTGTCCTGGTACACCAGATCTTTCAGGTAGCCCCACAAGAAGAGGTCGAGCGACGCTAAATCGGGGCTGTACGGAGGCCACGAGAGACCGGCTGCAAAAACGTTGGGGGAATCGACTGGCGATGACCAATGGGCCATACTGCTAGTGAAGCAAATCAAGAACAGTATTTGTGGAGTGTGGCGGTGCTTCATCCTGTTGAAACGTGCGGTTGTGAATCCAGTTTTTTCGTCCGCGCTGTTCTTCTCTTCGTCGCCATGCTTGCCACGTCATCTGTGACACTGCCGGTTCGTTTGAATTTCGCTACCAATTTTGTCAGGAACGCACGGGATGGCTTACGACGATTCTTAAACGCTGTAGCTCACTTTCGAAACACCTTTGTGGGGGTTTCGGTTTTCCGCGTAACAATTTTTCACCAAGAAAATTCTTTCTTCCGTGCTATACCGCTGCACGTCGGAAATTACGTGTATACAGTCCCACTACTTCTTCACGAATGCTTCTCGTCTGCTGAGCGACGTCTCGGACTTACAGCGCCATCTTGTTATTCTTTAACGATTTATTCCACAGGAAAGTTGTCACTACCAAGTGAAACACGCGCAAACGTGAGCCTACGATTAAAACTTTTTCGAATTTTGGCAGATCCCTTTTTGTTACGCTTTCCAACCGTAGGTTGAAGAAGCTTATAGGTTCCAGCTTTGTCCGTCTGTTCGTCCGCACGATAACTCACGTAAAAATGGTTCGATTTCGATTCAATTTTAGTATGTTGTAGGGGACCACCTGGGGACGAACGCTATTGAAAATAGCAGAAATGAGATCAGGTCAGGGCACAGGAGCGGGATTCATTCCATTGCCTTTATGCATCATAACGTGCGTAAAAATGGTTCGATTTCGATGGAAGATTAATATGTGGTAAGAGATCACCTGTGGACGAACCCTGTTGAAAATGAAATAAATGGGGTCAAAGGTCAGGACATAGGAGCGGGATCCATTCCATTACCCTTATGCAATATAACTTACGTAAGAATGCTTCTATTGCGACAGAACGTTAGTATGTTGTTCCGGAGGTATACTGAACCAATTCTGTTTAATAGCATCGAAATGGGGTCAAAGGTCAGGGCACATGAGCGAGATTTATTCCACAGCCATTATCCTCATAATCAATGCATTACATGGTTTTACTGACTTGTTTACCATGTTTACGCCAGTCACTACAGCCCAGTAACTCTATGTGAAAGAGATGACAAAACGTCTTCAAGCCATGCGGTTGTCACATTTTCGCGTGTTGGTGTTTATTTTCTGTGACCGTCCTATCTGTTAAGGTTCGCATTATATTTTCCAGTGTGTGGATATTAGAGCATGAAAAAGTATACTTACAGCTAGCTAAGTCACAGATGAACGTGAGTTTCATCGGCCAGCAAAGCAGGTAACCAATAATAGGCACTTTATAGTGGCACTTATCATAAGCCTCTTTGAAACTTTTACGGCAGCCTCGAATCCCTTTGGTGAAAACTTCTGCGAAGAGAGAAAACGAAGGGGAATCGAAACACATAACATGACATGTCGAAACATGGATTTCAATTTGAGATCTACTAAAGAATTATCTTAAATTGTGCAGCTGTTACATAAACGCTTCACAAAATTAAGCAATACACTCTTTGCAAAAAAAAAAAAAAAAAAAAAAAAAAGAAAGAAAAAACGAAGCACCCTCAGAAAGTCGTTCGATCCTGATAAACTCTACATGCAAGTACCTCAGGGCCGATTATGCAAATAATTTAAAATAAACCCCACCAACGATTAAATAGTGGTCCACCAATGTGTACAAGAATCGCGCATCGAGGAGGGGATATCATGATCAAAGCTCGCACGCAGAGACAATTTCGACAGTGGATTGCGGTTGCATCAACCTCCACGGATTATTAGGATGGCTCAACGTCGGATTCTAGGTCCGATCAAAAAGTTCCGAGACTAGGCCGATATACAACAGAATACTTACGTTACTTAAGTCTGGCTATGATCTCCCTCAAAGAAGTCTCCTTGGGCAGCGATACACCGCTGCCAGCGTTTTTGCCACTGTTGGAACGCTCCCTGGAAGTCCTGTTCGCGAATCGTGTCAAGCACCGTCTGCGATTCGCACTGGATCTCGTCCATGGTTTCAAAACGGCGACCTTTGAGCTTCAGCTTCATCTTCGGGAACAGAAAGAAGTCGCAGGTTGCTAAATGCGCGAGTAAGGTGGGTGAGGAAGGGTAGTCATGCTGTTGCGGCTGCAAAACTGGCGTGTTTGCTAACGCTTTGTGAGCTGCTGCATTGTCGCGATGGAGCAGGAAATCGCCCCTGCGCCACATTTCAGGTCGTTTGAGGGAAATATCCTCCCTAAGACGCCGAAGAAGATCGCAGTAAAAAAGGGCGGTGACGGTCTGGCCCTGGGGGACGAATTCACGGTGTACAACCCCACGAATGGCGAAGAACACGATGAGCATGCTATTGGTTGCACTCCGGACCTGTTGGGCCTTCTTCGGACGTGCAGATGACAGGCTCTTCCACTGCGACGACTGTTGTTTGGTCTCCGGGTCGTAACCGTAGACCCAAGTCTCGTCCCCAGTGATGACCCGCGACAGGAACGTTGGTTCATTCACCACCTGCGGAAGAAGATCTTGACAGAGTTCGACACGGAGCGCCTTCTGTTCGGGGTTCAGTATCTTTGGCACAAACTTTGCAGCAATACGATGCATGTTCAAAACCGACGTCAGAATTTCTTGCACTGTTCGGTATGACACATTGATGATGGTAGCAATGTATTGAATGATTCTCCGATGATCCTCATGCACCAGTTCCCTAATTTTGTCCACATTTTCGGGGTTTTGCTCGTGGACGGTCGCCCTGGCCTCTCGTCATCTTCCAGTGCCGTTCAGCCGCTCTTGAAGCGTGAGTTCCGCTCAAAACACCTCGCACGACTCATTGCTTCATTGTCATAAACCTGCCGCAACATTTCATGCGTCTCCGTTCCCGATTTGAAGCAGAATTACATGTTTGCTCGCTGCTCTAGTTTGCAGTCTATACCGAAATCGCAGTTGTGTTATGCACGTGGTCATCAAATATCGTGTAGCACAGCTCCCGATGTTCATAGAACGATCCCACATGGCACAATGACTCATGAACGTCACTACCCACGACCGCTGCTCGCGTATCCACGTACTGCCATCTGTTGGTGAGCTACGTTCTAAGTCTCGGAACCTTTTGATCGCACTGCGTAATACGAGTAGTTGAGCGAGTTTGTGCGATGACGTATAATTGGGCTGAGAGAGACCGGTTGTTCAAGTCGCCCAATCGCCAGGGTTTTGGGTCGGAGTGACGAAGAAATCGGACGATGTTGGCGCCAATGGGTCGAGGAGGGCACAACCCAGAGGCACGCAGGCAGTGGACGACCGAGGGCAACGACGGAACGCGAGGATCGAGTGATTGTGAGAACCGCACGGACAGAACCGAATTCGTCGCTCTCAACCATTCGTGGCCATGCTCGTTATCTACAGGTACGGAAGTGGACATCCCGACCTTTGTCAGACGACATGCGGTACGGGGACTACATTCGAGAAGGCCACTCCGCAGCTTAGCACTGACCAGTGAGCATGTCCGGCACCCGTTGTAGTGGTGTCGGGGCCGATCAATGTGAGATAGTGTTCAGTGGCGTCGTGTTGTCTTCAGTGATGATTCAGGGTTTGCACTTTGCGCCGATGACCAGCGCATGTGTGTCTAGAGACGAGACGGCCAGCCTAAGGATTCTGCTTTTACCGTGGAACGTCACACGGCTCTCACACCGGAAGTCACACGGCTCTCACACCGGAAGTCACACGCCTCTCACACAAACCGTGGAACGTCACACGGCTCTCACACAAACCGTGGAACGTCACACGGCTCTCACACAAACCGTGGAACGTCACACGGCTCTCACACAAACCGTGGAACGTCACACGGCTCTCACACAAACCGTGGAACGTCACACGGCGCTCACACAAACCGTGGAACGTCACACGGCTCTCACACAAACCGTGGAACGTCACACGGCTCTCACACAAACACGACTCTAACACAAACCGTGGAACGTCACACGGCTCTTATACGGCTCTCACACATACACGGCTTTCACACAAACCGTGGATCGTCACACGGGTCTCACACAAACACGGCTTCCATACAAACCGTTGAACGTCACACGTCTCACACAAACACGGCTCTCAGACAAACCGTGGAACGTCACACGGCTCACACAAACCGTGGAACGTCACACGGCTCACACAAACCGTGGAACGTCACACGGCTCTTATACGGCTCTCACACAAACCGTGGAACGTCACACGGGTCTCACACAAACACGGCTTCCATACAAACCGTGGAACGTCACACGGGTCTCACACAAACACGGCTCTCACACAAACCGTGGAACGTCACACGGCTCACACAAACCGTGGAACGTCACACGGCTCTTATACGGCTCTCACACATACACGGCTTTCACACAAACCGTGGAACGTCACACGGGTCTCACACAAACACGGCTTCCATACAAACCGTGGAACGTCACACGGCTCTCACACAAACCGTGGAACGTCACACGGCTCACACAAACCGTGGAACGTCACACGGCTCACACAAACCGTGGAACGTCACACGGCTCTTATACGGCTCTCACACATACACGGCTCTCACACAAACCGTGGAACGTCACACGGCTCTCACACAAACCGTGGAACGTCACACGGCTTTCACAAACCGTGGAACGTCACACGGCTCTTATACGGCTCTCACACACACACGGCTCTCACACAAACCGTGGAACGTCACACGGCTCTCACACAAACCGTGGAACGTCACACGGCTCTCACACAAGCCGTGGAACGTCACACGGCTCTCACAAAAACCGTGGAACGTCACACGGCTCTCACACAAACCGTAGAACGTCACACGGCTCTCACACAAACCGTAGAACGTCACACGGCTCTCACACAAACCGTGGAACGTCACACGGCTCTCACACAAACACGACTCTAACACAAACCGTGGAACGTCACACGGGTCTCACACAAACCGTGGAACGTCACACGGCTCACACAAACCGTGGAACGTCACACGGCTCACACAAACCGTGGAACGTCACACGGCTCTCACACAAACCGTGGAACGTCACACGGCTCTCACACAAACCGTGGAACGTCACACGGATCTCACACAAACACGGCTCTCACACAAACCGTGGAAGGTCACACGGCTCTCACAAACGCGGCTGTCACACAAACCCTGGAACGTCACACGGCTCTCACAAACGCGGCTGTCACACAAACCCTGGGACGTCACACTGCTGTCACACCGGAAGTCACACAGCTCTCACACCGGAAGTCAAACGGCTCTCACATCGGAAGCGACTGTCTGGGGAGCCATTTCTTACGACAGCCGGACACCCTTTGTTAGTACTCCGTACCACCCTCACGGCTGCGAATTCTCATTTTTAAAAATGCGATAATCTTTCTTATCTTTAGTAAGCCGCTCTTCACGGATTGTCAACGACATGGCATCGACTCCATTTCTTTCAAGCGCATGGGAACAACTCAGACATCCTTACCGTTAGAACGCTGATGTCACGATGTCTTACATGTGTACACTACTTTTGTCCTGATGAAGCTTAACCAAGCGCTCAGCGAAACTATCGATCTTAAAATAATATATTTAATTGTGGATAAACGTTGATGATTTAATCTATCTCAACATCAAAAGCATTGCAGTTATAGAATTTTTAAGAACAGCATCGAAGTGCACAGATACATTTTTTTTCAAGAAATAATAATACAAAATGTTTTTCTTTTTCAATATTTCTCAGTCACACAGAATCTTCTAGATTATTACAAGGAGATTTAATATCCAGCTATTTTTCTCTTTTTATCAAATTTCCTATACCTTATAATGTGACTTATCCTCTGTACAACTGATGCATTCATACATACACAAGCCAGAATAATTTTTTTGTTTTGTTTGGGGGTTAAACGACGAACAGGAACAAATCAATGGGCTATAGACATTTTTTCCCGTCCCTAATTTGGGGTCACTAGTTTGAGGGAAGAGAAAAACCCAGTGCCGGAAGATAAATGCATCTTGCATGCCTCATTAGGGGCTCCTTCTGTGTATGTGTATTACCATAGGCGCCGACTTTTCAGAAATCCAGTGCGTGCTCGAGCTTCGCACTTGAAATCCAGTGGATGCTCCAGCTCTTAACGAGATGTCCAATTAGTGCTCGTGCTCTGAATAAGTTCTTTTGGTACTCAGGACCTGAAATCCACCAGGCGCTCGAGCTTTTTTTTTTTTTTTCTGATTGAAGGTTTAACGACCACCGGGAGCAACTCAATGGGCTATAAGCAGTCGCCCGTCCCTAATTTAGGGTCACTGGTTCCAGGGAAGGGAGAGAGCCAGTGCCGTAAGACAAACACAACAACCATGCCTCACCGGGATTCGAACCCGGACCCCTTTTGCGCGAATGATCAGAGGCCATCGCTTAGACCACTGCGCCACCGGGGTGGCCTCGAGCTTTGGACATGAAGTGTATTGAGTGCTTGATTTCTGGATAAGTTCGTTTGGTACTAGAGCTCAGGACCTGAAATCCACTCATGCTTTGGACATGAAGTCTATTGAGTACTCGAGTTCTGGATAAGTCCTTTTGGCACTGGAGCTCAGGACCTGAAATCCACTCATGCTTTGGACATGAAGTCTATTGAGTACTCGAGTTCTGGATAAGTCCTTTTGGCACTGGAGCTCAGGACATGAAATCCAGCTTTGGACATGGATTCTATCGAGTACTTGAGCATTGGATAATACACTTTGGTGTTGGAACTCAGGATGTTCAGTACAATGGGTTCTTTGCACACACACACACACACACACACACACACACACACACACATACAGTTCTAGAGTGGAACGTCGAATACACCAAAATTAGGCATATGGTTTAATCGGTTAAAGTCTTTTTTTTTTTTTTTTTTTAGCCTGGGATAGATGTATAATTAAGCACAGTCTCAATTTTTCATACGCATTTTTTGCAGTTATACGCGCTTCAATTTTGGTCTTTTACCTCTATATTACGTTGTGTTGTATCTCTATGTGTATGCCTTCTCACATAGGCGTAGCCAAGGGGAGGAGGGGTGCTTCAGGTCCTGTACCATTTGACGAGGACTGAGTACGAATGTAAAGCCATATATATGTAACCGATGAGGCATTACATTATGACCACACACTCCGCCTCAAGAAATGAGCGCGCCTGGAGACTGAACGGTGGCGCAGGTGAAGTTCACGGAGCAGTATATATACAACCAGAGGACCGGCTTTCGGTTACTACAGTGTTCGGAGTCAGAATGGGAAATGCTGCCTGTTTGTCGGAGTTTGATAAAGGACAAATTGTGATGGCACGGCCCCTCGTAACTACGATCTCGGAAACGGCGCGGCTTGTGGGTTGTTCACGTGCCGCTGTAGTGAGTACGTATCAAAAGTAGTGCACAGATGGCTAAACGACGAACGGTCGTCCAGTCGTGTGTCGCCCGCAGCTCATTGATGCCAGAGGGGAGCGGAGACTACCGCGCAGGGCCACAGTGCGACAAATCACCCGCCGCAACAACAGTGGTGATCAGTGCAATGTGTCACAGCACACTGTTTATCGCAGCCTTTTGGGCATGGGTCCACGTAGCCGAAGACCCAAACGGGTCTCCATGCTCAGTGCACGTCATCGCCAACAACGCATGAAATGGGCCCAAGATCATCGAGATTGGACCGTGGATGATTTAAAGAAAGTGGCCTAGTCTGACGAATCAAGATTCCTGGTGCATCACGTAGACGGCAAGCGCGGATACGCCGATTACCAAAGGAAGCTATGGCACCTGGATGCATTGTTGGTCGCAAACAGGCCGGCGGCGGAGGTGTTATGCTGTGGGGGATGCTTTCTTGGAACACTTTAGGCTCTATTATCCCAATAGCACAATCCCTGACAGCTGTCAAGTATCTGAACATCGTTGCGGATGAAGTTCACCCACTCATGGCAACTGCGTTCGCTGCTGGTGATCGCCATTACCAACCGGATGCTGCGCCCTGCCCCACTGCCAGAATCGTCAAGGAGTTGTTCGAGGAACATGCTGGTGACTTTCTGTTAATGCCGTGGCCTCCAAATTCACCTGACACGAAGCCAATCGAACATCTGTGGTTAGACTTGGAAAAGCGGGTTCGCATTAAATCACTAGAACCCTGAAATGTACGGGAGGACCTGCTGTTGACATTATGGTACCAGATACCCCAGGATACCTATCGCCACCGCATCGAATCGATGCCTCGCCGAGTGGCTGCTGTTTTGCGGGCTACAGCGTATTAGGTAGGTGGTCATAATGCAATGGCTCATCAGTATATATTCACCGATAAGCCATAACCCAGCAGCCGCCGGCCTGTTTCCGCCCAACAGTGCATCCAGGTGCCATAGCCTACGTTGGTAATCGGCGTATTCGCGCTCGGCCGTCTACGTGATGCACCAGGAATCTTGATTCGTTAGACCAGGCCATTTTCTTCCAATCATCCACGGTCCAATCTCGATGATCTTGGATGCATTTCATGCGTTGTTGGCTATGACGTGCAGTGATCATGGGAACCCGTCTGGGTCTTCGGCTACGTGGGCGCATGCGCAAAAGGCTGCGATGAACTGTGTGCTGTGACACATTGCCCTGATCACCACTGATGCGGGGGATTTGTAGCACCGTGACCCTATGGTCGCTGTGAACAATGCGCGACAGTCTCCGCTCCCGTCTGGCATCAATGAGCTGCGGACGATACATGACTGTACGACGGTTCGTCGTTTGACCATCTGTGCACCACTTTTGATACGTACTCACTACAGTGGTATGTTAACAACCCACAAGCAGCGCCATTTCCGAGATTGTAGTTCCAATGCGCAGTGACATCACAATTTGTCCCTTTATCAAACTCCGATAAATCGGTAGCTTTTTCCATTCCGACTTCGAACACTCTACTAACCAAAAGCCTGTCCTCGGGTTGCTGCTCTGTGAACTTCACCTGCGCCATCGTTCGGTCTCCAGGCGCGCTCATTTTTCTACGTAGGGGGTGGTCATAATGCAATGGCTCATCGGTATATAGTGAAAACTTGGGCCAGTGTATTTTCTATTTCCACACTAGCTTCCTTAAAAATATTCACTGCATTTCCATCTTGCCATGGAGCTGTGCCCCGTTTTATATTTTTAATCGGAAGGGCAACTTCTACCGTGAAGACTAGAGGTACCTTAGTGGCTTTACATTTCTTTATGTCTGTAAATCATCATATCTTTCATATAGTTTTGCGTAAAAATCTTGAACACTTTTCAAAATTTCTCCTTTATTTCTTTTATTGCAGTACTATATGTTTTTCTGAGGGCCATAAAATGCTTTTCTTTAAATCCCGTGATGATCTTTTGTTTCTTCAAAATTGCGTTTTTCACTAGTTCACAACTGAATTTCCTTGGCTTGAGTAATACGATTTTGTCTTACATAATTCTATGTATGTATTCCACCTTGGAAGTTACGTTTTCTTTACTTATCTGCAACTCCTTCTTACTATTTGTGTTATTCTAATACACTATCTATCAACAAGTAATTGGACACCCCTGCAATCGACGATATCTGCGGTCCTGATACACGTCACGGCCGCCGCCTTTAAATATCGTGTGAGAAACAACTACACAACCAGTCGCATGCAAGATGCCACGCAGTTCGGAGCTTTCTGATTTCGAGAAAGGTGTGATCGTCGGGTATCACAGAAATGGCCGATCCATACGTGACATATCCAGCGAGTTGAAGTACCCAAAATCGACAGTGGCCTACGTGATTGGCAAGTGGAAGATGAGAGGTGACTGTCGGAATGTGCACCGACCCGGCAGACCCACAAAACTGGGAGTTAGAGACCGACGGGTGCTGGCCAGAGAAATTCAGAAGAACCACACCATATCAATGGGCCACATCCGCGAGGAGTTTCAACAGGCATCCGGGAGTGTTCTTTCGATGAATACCATCCGTAAGGAAGCCCATCTGCTCGGTCATCATGGACGTGCTGCCGCCCAGAAGTCTTTGATCACCAAATCCAATAGCGCTGCTCGGCTAACTTGGTGCAAAGAACGGACCGTTTAACAAGTGGACCGTTTAACAGTGGAAACAGGTTCTCTGGAGCGACGAATCAAGGTTCACCCTCTACCGTTCGGATGGCAGGGTCTGGGTTTGGCGTCTGCCTGGAGAACGTCTCCTGCCGGAATGTATTGTGCCAACTGTGATGTTCGGCGGCGGTGGAATTATGCTATGGGGGTGTTTCTCCTGGTATGGCACGGGACCCTTGGTCGCAATTCCTGGTAAACTCCATGCCGAGACCTACTGCACCATTTTGGATGACCATGCGCTTTCTACATTGTGGCAGTTTTACGGGGTGGACCCATGTTACTTTCAGGATGACAATGCCACCTGTCATGTTGCGAGGTCCACCATGTATTGGTATGGTGAAAATGGGGTTAATCGAATGGACTGGTCTGCGCAGAGTCCGGACCTTAACCCTATCGAGCAACTCTGGGACGAGTTGGAGCGTCGACTTAATGGGTGCCCCCACCGTCCGAAATCGGTGAAGGAACTGACCTGTCTTCTCCAAGCCGAGTGGAAGAAAATACCGCTAGCCGTCGTAAAACGCCTGGTTGAGAGTATGCCCCGGAGGGTCGCAGCTGTAATCACCTCTCGTGGAGGCTCCACCAACTATTGAAGGTGAATAAACTTCGTTTTTCTTTGCTATCACAGGTGTCAAATTGCTTGTTGGTAGATAGTGTATTTTCTTCATACGATTTTTGTTCTTTGCACCACCTATTCTTGTCACTGTTTTCATAATCATATACAGGTCTCTCACTGATACTAAAAACCAAATTCTCGTGAACTATATGAATGTCTATCAGGTTAATAAGAACAGCCAAATGAATTTGAAAGTTAAATTACTTCACATCATGACTTATGGTACCTGGCGTATGACATGTCTCACCAGTAGCGCTTTTGTAAACAACAATGTTGATGGAATTCAAACCTGTGGTTCAATTCTTCGAGCTTCATAATTTACTTCCGATGCTGTGTCAGACAAAGATGTGCGATTCATTTAATTTTGGAGCTGCAGCTGTTTAAAATCTCAAGACCCTGTGCACTTATTAAACAGATCACATGGCGCGAAATGTCAAATAAATATTTAAGAAACACTTTTTTTGCGGTTCTTTAGTAATATCTAAATTTTCAAATGTAATGGTACAGCTACTTACCTTCACATCGGAATTCTGACTTCTTTCCATACTGTGCTTCAGTTTTCCCACCAAATTTGCCTTTCTTGTAATTTTTAAATTTCTGCTTGACTGCATCTACTCTGGAATCACCATCTACTTCTTTATCCAGTTGTCTGATGTCGGCTTCTGATTCTTTTAATTCTTCTTCGTCATTAACCTAAAATTATCAGAGACTGAAGCATTAAAAAATAAGACAGCGCTTTTCAGTATCTAAAAGTTTGAAAGAAATCAGAAAATGTAATACTGAGAAATTATTCCCGGTTTATGTAGGGAGTGATTAACCAAGTTCGCCCGCATGGTCCTACTTTTATTCAAATCATGCTGGCTTGACTGACAGGTAGTCTAGACTTAAAGAATAAACTCTAGGGAATTCAGACGAAACGTTCAGAAAAAAAAAGCATAACGAGAGGTAACTGAACTTTATATAAGAAAAAGTAAACAAAATAGGAAGGTTAGAAAAATAGTATTTTTTTTTTTTTTTTGATTGGAGGTTTAACGACCACCGTGAGCAACTCAATGGGCTATAAGCAGCCGCCCGTCCCTAATTTAGGGTCACTGGTTTCAGGGAAGGGAGAGAGCCAGTGCCGTAAGACAAACACAACAACCATGCCTCACCGGGATTCGAACCCGGACCCCTTTCGCGCGAATGATCAGAGGCCATCGCTTAGACCACTGCGCCACCGGGGTGGCCTCGAGCTTTGGACATGAAGTGTATTGAGTGCTTGATTTCTGGATAAGTTCGTTTGGTACTAGAGCTCAGGACCTGAAATCCACTCATGCTTTGGACATGAAGTCTATTGAGTACTCGAGTTCTGGATAAGTCCTTTTGGCACTGGAGCTCAGGACCTGAAATCCACTCATGCTTTGGACATGAAGTCTATTGAGTACTCGAGTGCACATGAAGTCTATTGAGAAACAGCGCACATGAGTCAAATTACGCATGGAGGATGGTTTTTTTTTTTTTTTTGATTGGAGGTTTAACGACCACCGTGAGCAACTCAATGGGCTATAAGCAGTCGCCCGTCCCTAATTTAGGGTCACTGGTTCCAGGGAAGGGAGAGAGCCAGTGCCGTAAGACAAACACAACATCCATGCCTCACCGGGATTCGAACGCGGACCCCTTCGGGCGAATGATCAGAGGCCAACGCCTTAGACCACTGCGCCACCGGGGCGGCGAGGATGGTTTGGTTTGGTTTGGTTTTGTTTTGAGGTTTCACGACCACCGTGAGCAACTCAATGGGCTATAAGCAGTCGCCCGTCCCTAATTTAGGGTCACTGGTTACAGGGAAGGGAGAGAGCCAGTGCCGTAAGACAAACACAACATCCATGCCTCACCGGGATTCGAACCCGGATCCCTTTCGGACGAATGATCAGAGGCCATCGCTTAGACCACTGCGCCACCGGGGTGGCCTCGAGCTTTGGACATGAAGTGTATTGAGTGCTTGATTTCTGGATAAGTTTGTTTGGTACTAGAGCTCAGGACCTGAAATCCACTCATGCTTTGGACATGAAGTCTATTGAGTACTCGAGTTCTGGATAAGTCCTTTTGGCACTGGAGCTCAGGACCTGAAATCCACTCATGCTTTGGACATGAAGTCTATTGAGTACTCGAGTGCACATGAAGTCTATTGAGCCACAGCGCACATGAGTCAAATTACGCATGGAGGATGGTTTGGTTTGGTTTGGTTTTGTTTGGAGGTTTAACGACCACCGTGAGCAACTCAATGGGCTATAAGCAGTCGCCCGTCCCTAATTTAGGGTCACTGGTTACAGGGAAGGGAGAGAGCCAGTGCCGTAAGACAAACACAACATCCATGCCTCACAGGGATTCGAACCCGGACCCCTTTCGGACGAATGATCAAAGGCCATCGCTTAGACCACTGCGCCACCGGGGCGGCGAAAAATAGTATAGGTCACCCAACTCATAAAATTAGGATAAACAGTCTATTAGCAGATGTGACTGTATTTATCACATCTATGTAGTGTGAGGAGCTTATGACTTATTCACTGATCTACTAATTTCGCCACCAAACTTGTTTTCGCTGTCAAACATGCTTCCTAAATATACAAATTTATTCACCTGTTTTGCTTCAATGTTCACTTCACAGGTCTTTAAATGTTCACGGCATCAAAATAACAACTTTTCAGTGATGCCTTAAGTTTCGGGACTACGAAGTCTCACGGGGTTAGGTCCGGTGAATAAGGTACGCATGACAGTACGCAGACGTTTTTCTTGGACAGAAAGTCTAGAACTATGAGAGGTAAGTGGCTTGGTGGGCTGCCGTACAAGAGGTACCAATTCCAGTTTTCTTGATAATAAGGCCCCACACGGAGGATACCAACCAACAAACGTTTCAAAACATTCAGTCATTAGCCAGCACTAAAACTTCGACCATTGGTGCGAGCTCTTTGTGCATAATACCCGTCACTATCGTAGAAAATGACTAACAACGTTTTGATTTTTGATCTTTTTTGACCAATCTTTTTTTTGGATTTAGATTTCGTCGACTTTCACCCTACAATGTGTCGTTTCGTTGTTGCATCGTATTGAAAACACCATATGTCGTGTCGTAACCCGAAACGATTGCATACAGGAAGTTCGGTTTGCTTTCAGCTGCCCCAATGAGTTCTCCTCAGTGTTCAGCTCACAACTGTCGTTGTACGTCTGTTTAACGAAGTGGAACAAAGCGCGCACATTCCTTCATTTACGCTTTCCAACCGTAGGTTGTAGAAGCGTATATGCTCCAGCTTTGTCCGTCTGTCTGCTCGCACGATAACTCGCGTAAAAATGGTTCGATTTCGATGAAAGTTTAATATGTATTAGGGGACAACTGGGGACGAACTCTATTGAAAATGGGCGAAATGGGTTAAAGGTTAGGGCAGAGGAACGAGATTTATTCCACTGGCATTATCCTCATAACTTGACCAAAAATGCTTCTATTGCGACAAAACTTTAGTATGTTGTTTCGGAGGTATACTGAACCAATTCTGTTGAATATCATAGAAATGGGGTGAAAGGTCAAGGCACAGGAGCGAGATTTATTCCACAGCCGTTATCCTCATAACTTGAGTAATGATTTTCGGTATGTTGAAAAGGGTACCATATCAATGCATTGCATGATTTTACAAACTTGTTTTCTTCAAAGTCTGGGTTATTATTTCCCAAATGGTTTCAATTTTAACACACAGATGGTCGGAAGTCATTCATTCGGTGCGTTGTGCTTCTTTTTTTTTTTTTTTTTTTTGATTGGAGGTTTAACGACCACCGTGAGCAACTCAATGGGCTATAAGCAGTCGCCCGTCCTTAATTTAGGGTCACTGGTTCCAGGGAAGGGAGAGAGCCAGTGCCGTAAGAGAAATACAACATCCATGCCTGACCGGGATTCGAACCCGGACCGCTTTCGGACGAATGATCAGAGGCCAACGCCTTAGACCACTGCGCCACCGGGGCGGCACGTTGTGCTTCAGTCATTGGTAATGATTTCCTGCACCTATTCAATCATGTCTGACGTGGCACTTCGGTCATTGGCAATGATTTCCCGCACCTATTTAATCAAGTCTGCGTTGCAGTTTGGTCATTGGTAATGATTTCCCGCATCTATTCAACCAAGCCAGGCGTTGAACTTCGGTCATTGGTAACGATTTCCCGCACCTATTCAATCAAGTCAGGCGTTGAACTTCGGTCGTTGGTAATGATTTCTTGCACTTATTCAATGAAGTCTAGCGTTGGAATCGATATTGCTTAGCCCGGAAGTTCGTCATCTTTCACTGATTCTTTTCCATCTAGAAAACGTTTACGCCATGCGAAAACACGTGAAAACACATATACGAGAGAGACGATTTTCTCCATACACGTACTTCATTGTTTGAAACGTTTCCGAAGTACTTGTGCGCAGTAGAAAACAAAAATTGATGTTTGCTCTTTGTTCCATTGTTCCTTCACAAGACGGACACAGGAGAGACGGACTGCAGGTTAGTTCACATTACGTTCAAAAATGGCGGCAATTTCTGCTCATCTTGATCGCAGTGCTCCAGGAATGATGGATGTTTTATTTCATGTTTATTTATAGTTGTAAGTGACAGAGTCAGCACTCGTCTCATAACGTCAGTCTCGGTTTCTAATTGCCGTACTACGTATTACAGCAACTGCGAACTTACAAGTGCACCATTTTTCATCATTGTCTCTTTGCTTTCGGACGCATTTAGTGCAGCGTTGCATGAGCTTCTTTATGACGTCAGAGAAAAATATTTTTGCTGAGAGGCGAGCTAGGCATGCCCTGCTTCCTTCACTTCTTGGTCCGTGGCAAACCGAAACCTATTAAGGAGTCTTTCATTGGATCAAACACGTCATAATCTAAATGGGAGAGATCAGGACTGTAAGGTGGTGGCTCCAGTATCGCAAGCTTCACCTGTCAGAGGGTTTCAACAGAGTGGATACTACACTGCTGGACAATTGCTAAGGACGGATCATAAACGGCTATATAGCGCATAAAAAAATAAGTGTGCTTGGATGCCAAGTGAAATAAATTAATGTCAGAATGCCAGGACATTACAAGAAAGACAATTTATTGTGCTCTGAAAGCCAGAAGGCTTTAGAACGTGTTCATGGGACAAACAGGTCATTTTGTGCAGAATACGTAAACGTGAAAAAAATGCATTTACCGTCCGCAGGCGTTCCGGCGTAAGATGTCAATACGGGATATGGCCACCAAGGAGGGCGATGCAAGATTCCACACGTCGTGTCATGCTTTGCACAACATTATCAAGCAGCTGTTGGGGTAATTTATCCCATTCCTCTGTCAGTGCACGGATGAGGGTGTCCTTGTTTATTGGAGGGCATTGGCGAACAGCAAGACTCCTCCCCAAAGCATCCCACACATTTTCAATGGGATTCAGATCTGGAGAACGTGCTGGCCATACCAGGCGTTGAATATCCTCGCTCTCAAGACACTCCTGGACAGTGACTGTTCGATGACATGCTGCGTTGTCGTCCATGAAAATGAATCTATCACCGACAGCACCACGGAACATGCGAACATGAGGTAGCAGAACATCATTAATGTATCGTTGGCCAGTCATAGTCCCAGTTGGAAGCACATAGAGGGACGTACGACCATTGATCATGATGCCAGCCCATACCATGACACTACATGTCGGATATAGGTCCCTTTCCTGTATGTTTGCTGGACAATATGCATTACCACTATCACGCCAGATCAGTTGTCGTCGACAATCAGACGATAGACTGTATCTACTCTCATCTGAGAAGAGGACAGCAGACCAGTCGTTATCAGTCCAATTGCGATGTTGATGGCACCATTGCAAACGGACGGTACGGTGACGTCTGGACAATGGGATGCACACAACAGGACGGCGGGCGTATAGTCCTCCTTCATGCAAAGTCTGGCGACAGTTTTTCGGGAGATCCGCTTGCCAGTAGCAGCCATAAAGTGATTTTCTACCTCACTAGCTGTGCTGCGCCGGTGTCTGTTTGTTGATAGCACTATGCACCGATCTTCTGCAGGTGTCGTACTGCGAACACGACCTCCCCCGTGACGTTTGCTACACTCTCCATTTGTTTGAAATGATTTCCAAAGCCTTGAAACAACACTGTGGCTGACGTCGAACTCCCTGGCAACATCTGATATTTTTCGCCCTTCTTCAATCTTGCCAATAATACGGCCACGCGTAAAATCATATAGGTGATGTCGGGAAGACATACTGAAAATTGAAAGTTCGTCAATTGATTATTTCTTTTTCAATTTTGCGTTTGAACAACAACGGTCAATACGCGTCAAATCCTTTATATCTCTTATCAGCGCTATGACGTCACGAACAAGTTCGGCAATCCAAAATCTGCATACGCACAACACGTCTTACTGTATCCCGCACGTATGCTAATTTTCACATTTTCCTGCCTTCCATTTTATGGTTGCTATCGTTGCTATTGTCATCCGTCCTTAGCAATTGTCCGGCAGTGTACTATGATGAGAACAGGCATTGTCGTGCAGCAAAAAAAACGCCTTCCAACTGCAGTCCTCGGCGCTTGCTTTTTTTCCGATTGGAGGTTTAACGACCACCGTGAGCAACTCAATGGGCTATAAGCAGTCGCCCGTCCCTAATTTAGGGTCACTGGTTCGAGGGAAGGGAGAAAGCCAGTGCCGTAAGACAAACACAACATCCATGTCTCACCGAGATTCGAACCTAGACCCATCTCGGACGAATGATCAAAAGCCAGCGCTCAGACATCTGCGCCACCCGGCAGGCGGCGCTTGCTTCGAATTTCCGGTTTCAGTTTGTCACGTAGCAACTTACTGCAACGTGCGCTTTTCACAGTTCATCCCCTCTGTTGATAATGTTCCAGTATTCGTCCTTGCATGTCTTAAAAACCATTGAGTGCCACTGCTCCAGCTTTTATTAGTTTTTTTTCTTAAATTATGATCCCGTGCGTTTTCATTCCAAACCTCTGACGTTTTCATTCCAACCTCTGACGGAATGTTACGTTTTCAATCCAGCCTCTGACGGAACGATACGTTTTCATTCAAACCTCTGACGTTTTCATTCCAACCTCTGACGGAATGATACGTTTTCATTCCAAACCTCTAACGTCTTCATTCTAAACCTCCTACGTTTTCATTCCAATCTCCGACGTTTGCTTTCCGGCTATGGATCCACGTTTCGTCACCAGTGATGGTTCATTTCAATAAGGCGCCATCTTATATCGCTCCAAAAGGCAGATGTTCAAACGTCTCCGTTTGTGCATTTCTGTGAGATGTTTTGGGAGCAATCTTGCACAGATTTTATGAAACATGAGTCACTTGCGGAGGATTTTATAGGCGGAAACAAGATTAATTTGCATATAATTTGAATTTTCCACCTCATAATTAGTCACCCGTCTGTTCGGCAGAACCATGGCGGGTACTTGTCCATAGCTGTCATCAACAGCGGACACGGACAGGATTTCAGCTGTTTTTTTCATACGTCACACTTGTGAGACCACTTTGTAAGTCGGGAATCCATTCGTAGACACTCCGCTGTGTACCCAAAGCCTTCGATGAACTTGACCTCCCGGTGACCCTTCCGCTCACAGGAAGAAAAGGACCCCTACTCGCCGTTCTTTTTGGTGCATACGGAAAGCGGAGTGGCCATATCAAGGGCCCAACAAGTGACCGATGAAGGTCAAACCACCATCATAAAGACGACAGACACACCACGTCTACACATGCGCACGCAGCAATCAATACAGTTAACCGAAGAGAAATTAGAGTTACATTGCCGATTACTGGCTAGACCATGTACCTATACGTAGGTAACACGTTTATTTTTTCGATAATGGGAAAAGGGAACTAAAAATGTGAACTGTGACAGACGGATAGATAGATTAATCATGTAAAAAAACCCCGCACGATGGCGCTCCTGTCGCAAAAAATCTATATTTCCACCAACTATTACAGCTTGTTTCTGCAAATTCGTATTGTATTTAATAACTGCAGTTACTCGAAAAATATTTCGTGTGTATCTGAACCTTTCCTGGTGTAAAATATTCCTACTAGGTGCAAAACAGGTAATATTTTACTACGATTTATGTTACACACGACTACAACTAAATTTTCATTCATCAATATATTTCCGATTCTAAAGTGTTCACAAGTCCCCTGTATACACTTTTCACTGTTCTCGTCGGCCTTCGGAAAGGAGCGGGGCTAGAACAGCAGGTTTTCCTTCCTTCTGGTCCTGTAAGAGAGGTGATCGGGCCCTCTACCGTGGCCGTCGTACACTCCACTCTTCGCCTGTCCACTAATCTCCATTCGCCACGCCGGTTGCATAGTGGTCTAAGCGTTGGCTTCTGACCTTTCGTCCGAGACGGATCAGGGTTCGAATCCCAGTCAGGCATGGATGTTGTGTTTGTCTTACGCCACTGGTCCTATCTCTTTCCCGGAACCAGTGGTCTTAAATATGGGAAAGGTGACCGCTTATAGGCCAATGACTTGCTCACGGTGGTCGTTAAACCTCCAATAAAAGAAAATGTCAATTGGAGTTACGGTCAAGGAAAATCCTTTCGCGCCCCTTCTTTGACCTACCTAGCGAACTGTCATTTTCTCGCTGTATCACTGGAGGTCTTTCGGGAAACTTCCCTCAGTAGACGCATTAAGCTAAAACAAGTAAAACAGTATTTGCCAGTTCTTTCTGAAGTTATCTGAGCCATCTCTGATATTCAAAACCTAATTGAGTTGTGTTTACTTAAATAATACGGCATTTCAGTTCCAGACCTCAGTGAAATTTTTTGTGTAGTTCCCCATAAATCTCTCAGATGGGATTCTCGGGTGGATTAGCTTGCGTTATGTTTGAGATCTCGCATTGGTATGATTTCGCGGATTTCTGGGTTTTTGTCAGTTAGAACTCTGTTAATTTTATACTATTCTTTTATTTTTACTGTATTGCCGTACTGTATTTTAATATGGGGTGCGACTACAAGGCGCAATATAGTTCGTTTATCTGTGTTGCAGAGGAAGTTTGTCAGATTGTTAAATTTTTCGGTTGGATCGGAGGTTCTTTTTCGTCATTTTCGGATATTAACTATTGAGCTACTGCATAAATGCAGATTGCTGCTGATTGTCCATGAATGTATTTTTACAGGAAGATTCTCTAACTTGAGGGCATTACGGCGTACCACTCACTCCTATCATACTCGTGGTGGGTCGGTTTTTTCTATTCCTTGGGCTCGTACAGGTTTAATGTTTAATAATATCAATGTGTTGGGATTGCGTGAGTGGAATGGATTACCATTGATGATTAGAACAGAGGCATGTTATCCGGTATTTAATCGAGTACTAAGGAGTTTTATGACGGGGAAATTGAATATTGGAATTTATTGCTTTATGATTTGTGAAAGAAAGGCATTGTAAAATTGCTTTCGTTGTCTTGAGTGGACTGGAATATTTTGTTTTTATTTTGAGGGGATCAGGGGCTTGTCAGGTAGTACACTGCCGGACAATTGCTAAGGACGGATGACAATAGCAACGATAGCAACCATAAAATGGAAGGCAGGAAAATGTGGAAATTAGCATAAGTGCGGGATACAGTAAGACGTGTTGTGCGTATGCAAATTTTGGATTGCCGAACTTGTTCGTGACGTCATAGCGCTGATAAGAGATATAAAGGATTTGACGCGTATTGACCGTTGTTGTTCAAACGCAAAGTTGAAAGGGAAAGAATCAGTTGACGAACTTGCAATTTTCAGTATGTCTTCCCGACATCACTTAGATGATTTTACGCGTGGCCGTATTATTGGCAAGATTGAAGAAGGGCGAAAAATAACAGATGTTGCCAGAGAGTTCAACGTCAGCCACAGTGTTGTTTCAAGACTTTGGAAATCATTTCAAACGCATGAAGAGTGTAGCAAATGTCACGGGGGAGGTCGTGTTTCAAGTACGACACCTGCAGAAGATCGGTACATAGTGCTATCAACAAAAAGACACCGGCACCGCACAGCTAGTGAGGTAGCAAATCAGTTTAGGGCTGCTACTGGCAAGCGGATCTCCCGAAAAACTGTCGCCAGACGTTTGCATGATGGAGGACTATACGTCCGCCGTCCTGTTGTGTGCATCCATTGTCCAGACGTCACCGTACCGCCCGTTTGCAATGGTGCCATCAACATCGCAGTTGGACTGATAACGACTGGTCTGCTGTCCTCTTCTCAGATGAGAGTAGATACAGTCTATCGTCTGATTGTCGACGACAACTGATCTGGCGTGATTGTGGTACTGCATATTGTCCAGCAAACATACAGGAAAGAGACCGATATCCGACATGTAGTGTCATGGTATGGGCTGGCATCATGATCAATGGCCGTACGTCCCTCTATGTGCTTCCAACTGGGACTATGACTGGCCAACGATACATTAATGATGTTCTGCTACCTCATGTTCGCATGTTTCGTGGTGCTGTCGGTGATAGATTCATTTTCATGGACGACAACGCAACATGTCATCGAACAGTCGCTGTCCAGGAGTATCTTGAGAGCGAGGATATTCAAGGCCTCCTATGGCCAGCACGTTCTCCAGATCTGAATCCCATTGAAAATGTGTGAGATGCTTTGGGGAGGAGTCTTGCTGGTCGCCAATGCCCTCCAATAAACAAGGACACCCTCATGCGCGCACTGAGAGAAGAATGGGATAAATTACCCCAACAGCTGCTTCATAATATTGTGTAAAGCATGACACGACGTTTGGAATCTTGCATTGCCCTCCATGGTGGCCATATCCCGTATTGACATCTTACGCCGGAACGCCTGCGGACGGTAATTGCATTTTTTTCACGTTTACGTATTCTGCACAAAATGGCCTGCTTGTCCCTTGAACACTTTCCAAAGCCTTCTGGATTTCAGAGCACAATAAATTGTCTTTCTTGTAATGTCCTGGCATTGTGACATTATTTTATTTCACTTGGCATCCAACCACACTTACTTTTTTATGCGCTATATAGCCGTTTATGATCCGTCCTTAGCAATTGTCCAGCAGTGTATTTCAGCCTTTACCCCTGGCCCCTTGCTGTACATTTAATTATTTTTAACATACACTGCTGGCCACCCAAAATGCAACACCAAGAAGGACACGAGATAGCAAAGCTAGATTTACTGGACACATAAAAACACATACAAAGATGAAACGATTGAGCTTACAGGCCCGTGCGACTTGCGGAACACGCAGACATCAATAGTTCGTGTGTCCCACATGGCTGGCAATAACGGCCGCTACACGCGGCAGCATCGAACGAAAAAGGCTTTGGATGTGGGCTTGGGGTATGTCGGTCCAGGCTGCTTCCACACGTTGCCACAGTTCATCAGGCGTAGCTGCGGTTGGTGCTTGCCGGGTCACTCGGTTGTCGATCAGCGACCAGACGTGTTCGATGGGCGAAATGTCAAGAGAACAGGCGGGCCACGGCAGCAGTGACACCTGGTGGGCCGTGAAGAATTGTTGTCCAATGCGTGCCGCGTGCGGGCGCGCATTGTCCTGTTGAAACATCGCCGCTGGCAGGTCCTGCAGGTAAAGGAGGACTACAGACTACAAAACGTTGGAGATGTAGTGGTGGCTGTTGAGTGTACCGACGATAAGTACCAGAGGGGTGTGGGTGTCATATCCAATTGCGCCTTAAACCAAAACGCCAGGTGACGGACCGGTATGGCGATGCATAACGCAGGCGTCATACAGTCTATCGCCGCGGCGCCGCCACACGCGGATCCGACCATCGTGGTGTTGCAGGCAGAAGCGGAATTCGTCGGAGAGGATAATGTCGTGCCATTCCGTAGTCCAGGTGCGGCGTTCAACGGCCCACTGCCGCCGCACTCGCCGGTGGTGTAACGTGAATGGTAATCGGAGCATTGGGCGCCGTGAGGCAAGTCCCCGCTCCTGCAGACGGCGTCGAACGGTACGTGCTGACACAGGTTGTTGCGCAACGCACCCTAAACGTTCGTAATGTGGCGGTGCGAGCCGTCAATGCCTGTCGCACAACACGCCGGTCCTCTCGTTCGCTGGTATACCGTGGCTGCGGCAAACGCTGACGTCGGCCTGTCCGTCGCTCCTGCACCAACGGAATCCATACTCGCCTCACTGTGGCTGGATGTCGTCCCACACGGGCACCGATTTCTTGCTACGATAAACCGCTGTCGCGATAGGCCACTATTCGTCCTCTGTAGAACTCGGAAACTTGCTGGAATGACTGCCGTATTCTGCGACGAGGCATCAGGAAGCTTCCCACGCACAACACACTTCCACTACTTACACCCCGCCTTCTGTGCACCCTTCTTGTAGTGCTTCTCGGTGGCGTGCCGGGCGCACATGATTTGCATATGCCCTGCATTGCTAATGGTTTGCATGTTCTCTCGCGGGCGACGCATGCTGCGAATTTCAGGCCAATCGGATGCTTCCTTCATGGTGTTGCATTTTGGGTGGCCAGCAGTGTATAATATTAGATTCATATTGACTGTCGGTAATTAGTCTGTTTAATTGATATTATTTTTTAATGGAATGGGTTTTGTTGTTGTGGAGAATTGTATTTATTGTGAAAGTTTTGGTGATTTGTTGTATTTTGTGAGTTTTATTTGTGATTTTTTTTTTACTTTATCTGCGCAATTAGTTTATGATTGTGGCACATATTGTAATTTTACTGAGTATTATATTACTTTTCTATAATATTGTACAGCAGAAATTTCATAAAAATGCCCTTAGTAACAGCTGCTTTATTTGGCAATAGCGACAGTCATTATGTAATTTTTAATTTGTTATGGGTATGGTTCAAAGAATCAAGGGAAGGTACTGCATGCCGCGTGCCCAAACATTTTTTTCCGCTTGCCATACGTTCCTCAACTCTGTCCTAGGCAAAATACTATGGGTAAATCAATGGTGAACGCACAAACAGAAATAGAAACTTTTTACTAAATGCCAAACACATTGACATTTTAGCAAAACTGTCAGTAGAAGCAAATCTATTCTCAAAAGGACTATTACAAAACTCTTAAATATTTTCAATCGCCTTTTCTCTTTTCTTGCTACTATTTGCTGATTTAATATGTAAAGATGCTTTAACACAATCGATAATTTGCTGTTATTTCCATTACGGTAATATGAATAATCGATTTATTCATTTCGTAGGTACGTGCCACGTTCACGATCTTCTCTTCAGCTTCGGCCTTCCTAACGATATCCATTTTTTTCGCCAACAAATCACTTTTTTTTCATCTCCATTTCGACTTTTTTTGTTTGGGGGTTTAACGACTGCTGTAAGGTTCCAGAGAAGGGAGAGAGTCAATGTCGTAAGACAAACACTCACCATTCATGCCTCACCAGAGATTCGAACCCGGACTCATCTCGGACGAATGATTAGAGGCCAACGTTTCATACCACTTGGCTTACTATTTTTCTCTCAAAGAGATAGCTGATTCCCGAAATCAATTAACTACTGGCGAACGTATGGGCATAAGTAAGAACTGTAATAAAATTACATGTTTTCAAAACGACTTTTACTAACTGCTGCTCCGACTCTTCAGTCAAATTTCCACGTATATTGCCACTAATTACTGATTTTGTGGAAACATATCCTTTAACATGTTTCATAATTCGCTGTTTGTCCATCACAGTTGCACGAATTGTCGACTTATTCGTGTCACTTGCACGATCTTCTCTACAGTTTCCACTTTCTTGAAGAACTCCATTTTCGTTTCCATTGTGTTTCCTCTTATTTTCTTTTGTCTCAGGGTTTGGCAACCACCATGAACAGCTCTAAGCAGTCTTCACTTCTTAATTTAGGGATACAGGTTCTATGGAGGAGACAGAGGAATCAGCCAAACGTACCACTCACTTTTCTTCCCAGACTCGAACCTGTGCCCCATCTCTGATGAATGCTCAGAGGCTAGCACCTCAGACCACTCGCCATCCGTGGCGGCATTGAAGTTAACATTATCAGGTTCAATGAGTGCTAATATTTCGTTGTGTAACGACCTTAGAGGGTATCACAAAAATATCCACTGAAATTCTCCCTCGTAGTCTGATTGGTTTCTTGAACGAGTGTTTTTATCCATTTCTGACGCGGAAAGACATTTCGAGTCACCTTTCAAGCTTATCGCAGGCAATGACTTTCATGTCTGTTGAAAATGCTGTTTCCTACCAAACGCTTGGTCAGAAACGATATTTTTACTCACTGTGAATTTTAAGTATATACAGGATTCAGAGCTCTTTGGAGAAAGAACTATCGGACAAATCTCAACCAAATTTGGCGTACATACTTTTCAGAGTATGCGGTTTGGATTTTCGAAAAAAAACCCCATTTAGTTCAAAATTCAGCCACTAGGATGTAATTTGGCGCTGCTGTCACCTTAATTTTCATATTACGTAGGCTATCTCACAAATTTCGGGTATATAAAGGAGTGGCAAAACGTTTTTCACAAATCATCGAAAGGCGAAGAGTCATTGTAATGGCTTCACCAACACTTCAAGAGAGAATGGCCTGATCACCACAATCTTTATGCAAGATGGTGCATCCCTCATGTTGGGTTAAATGTGAAAGCCTTACTGCAGAAAGAGTTTTCGAGCTAGAGAGTGATTAGCCGATCATTTCCAACGTCATGTCCGCCACGATCACCTGATCTGAACCTTCCGGAATTTTAGTTGTGTGGATACTCAGATATCCTCGCTTTTTAAGGCAATGTTCCCAACTTAACTGCCTAAAAAGACGGAATTTCACAACATGTGAGAGAACTCCAACCAAGTTAGTCGCATTCCGCCATCGAGTGTGGTGCTCAGCGAATCCACTTTTTAGAACATAGAAATGCAAAACACATAGACCCGTGTTTGATTTAATCTTCAGGTTCGTTAGATAACCTACGCCATATTCAAATTAAGGGGACAGCAGTGCCAAATGTTTCCCTAGCGACAGAATTTCGAACTTTTTTTTTTTCTTCTCGAAAATCGAAACTACATACTGGGAAAAGTATGTATACCAAATTTGGTTGAGATTTGTTCATTCAACAGAGAGCTCTGAACACCTCTTCAATTGTGGTCACCCTGTACATCAAAACGAGAACTATTTCATTACCTCTTTATCTATGGGTCCCTGTATCTCTTTAATCTTCTGTGAGTCCGTCTGAATCTCGTTGCCAGCTCCCTGAAAGAGTAAAGTAAAATTATTTCAGAAAACTACTCCGCGCAATAGTGTTTGCTCTTACGTAATTATTAATGCCTCTCATCAGCATGTGCAAAGCTAGCATGAGTAATCGGGATTCGACCCCAGACTGCCACACGAAAACCTGGAACGGATTTTCAGAACATAATGCATACTGCAACATCTTTCTGTGCAGAGGATACATTGCATATTGTAACATATTTTTCTGTGCAGAGCGCACAATGTACAACGGCTATTCTATAAAAACTAAGAGTAAAATCACACAAAATGAAGAAATATAGGTACAGCAAAATACATGTTCTACTTTCACAAACTATCTTTCCTCGGATGATATGCAACGGTCCTATCGTTCAGTCCACTTTTCAAAACATGTGGCGAAGGCATTTTGTGGAAGCTGCTTTAGCGACCCCTGTGAATAATGTCAGCATCTGTGTTGAATGTTGCGTCACGGAACTTCTCCTTCATTGTTGGAAACAAACCAGAAATCGCACGGGGTGAGGTCAGGACTGTAGAATGGCTGTGACATGATTTCAGTACTGCATTTCGTGAGAAACTGTTGAACACAAGCATCCACATTTAGGCGGGCGTTATCATGGTGTAGGGTCCACTTGCCCACCAGTTCCGGTCGCTTAATCGATATGTGTAGTTGCAGATGCTTCAAGACTGAAATGTACACTGGTGTGCAAAAATTAAGGACGAAGAGGAGAAATTAGCATAACAACGGAACAAGCAGAAAGAACGGACCGAAAGGCCACTCAGGAGATAGACTAGGGTCCGGTACGCTAGGGCATGTGCATATATGTAGCATGACGTAATGGGGGGGTCGGAAGGGTATAAAGCCCACGGACGGTGTACACTCAGCAATTCGTTGAAAGCTATTGCACGGTGTACATCGGTTTGAACGACGTCGAGTTGCTGCCACCGTGTGATATGGCCAACAGGCAATCCAGTAGACGACATCTGGATGACTTTACCCGAGGTCGCGTCATTGGGAAGTTGGAAGAAGGTAAAAGTGTGACTAGTGTAGCCGAGGTGTTCGGGATCGCTCACAGCATCGTTTCACGAGCTTGGAGAGCATTTCAAACGACAGGAACAGCTGTACGAGAGTTTAGCAGTGGTCGTCCACGAGTAACTATGGCGGCGGACGACCGGTATATTGTCATACAGGCGAGAAGAGACAGACGGCAGGCAGCGGGAGAAATCGCAAGGCACATACAACAGGTAACTGGACGTCCGTTATTGCGTTTTACCGTGACCAGGCGGCTGCACAAAGGTGGTCTATTTGCACGACGACCAGTACGGTGTGTGTGCCATTAACGCCTGCTCATCGGAGACGGCGGTTTCTGTGGTGCCAGGAACACAAGAACTGGAGACATCAGCAATGGGGTCGAGTTCTCTTACGGATGAAGGGCGATTTAGTCTGACGAGCGATTCTGGACGTATACACATCTAGAGAGAGAGCAGGGAACACGCAATCACACCTTCAACATAATCGAGAGAGACCAGTTTGGAGGTGGTGGAGTTCTCGTTTGGGGCGGTATCAGGCTTGGTAGCCGTACTGACCTCCACATCTTCCAAGGAGGTACAGTTACTGGTGCCCGCTATTGTACCGAGGTTCTGCTGCCTCACGTGCGTCTGTTTAGAGGTGCTGTTGGTCCAGAGTTCCTCTTCATGGACGACAACGCTACACCTCATCGTACAGTGGCTGTCGCAGAGCTGTTGGAGAGTAAAGATATTCAACGCATGGACTGGCCCGCAAGGTGCCTGGACCTAAATCCAATCGAACACGTGTGGGACCTTTTCGGGAGACGCTTGGCAGCACGTCAGCAGCCGCCATCAATGATTCCGCAGCTGCGATTGGCGCTACAAGAGGAATGGGCCGCGATGCCTCAACAGCTCCTTGACAACCTCGACCTCAGCATGAACAGACGTTGTAAATCCTGCAACGCAGTCAGGGGTGATCATATCCCCTACTAAAGACTGGATTTTTCTTAGAAGCCGCCTGTCACATGGACGTTTCTGTCTTCTGTCCAGTTGTGCTCGAAGCTACCTTTTCAATAAAGTGCCTTTGTATCCTTTGGATTCCTTGTTTGGATGGTTTTGCTCACTTGTCCCATATTCTTACATCTTGAGGATCTTATGGTATGATTGGAGTCGATGTGGTGCACTTCTGCACGACGTTACATTCGAAAAACCATCTCGTCCTTAATTTTTGCATGCCAGTGTAAAATACTCAGTATTAACAGTAATTTGTGAAGGAACGGTATGCTGGTAGACTACACGTTTATGATCAAAGATAATTATCTTCATCACTTTCCCAGATGATTTGGTTTGGCGGGCTTTTTTTGTAGGAGACAAGTCTGTGTGTTTCCAGACATTAGTTGCGCGCTTCGTGAGGGCGTCGAAATAGTGGACCCATATCTCATCGGCAGTTATTACTACCGTGTTTAGAAAGTTTGAATCCTTTGCAATGATTTGTTTCCACTCCTGACACACCTGAACTCTGACTAACAATTGTTCTTTCGTCAGGTGGCAAGCTACCCATCTGGAACACACACGACGCAGCAGTAATTATTTGTCGCGTAGAATGTCGAATGCCGACGTTTTTGAAATATTAGTTGACGCCGCTATGTCTTCACACGTCACTCGTCTATCTTCTTGAAGGATTGCCCAAACAGTATTAACAATACGCTCCGTAATAACACTTTCAGGTCAACCAGGCCTAGGAGTGGGTCCTGTCGACAAACGCCCTTTTTTGAAACCATGATGCCATCTAAAAATCGTTGACTTAGCCAAACATTTATCTTTGTTGTAAGTTTTTTTAATTAAATCAACTGTTTGTGGAGCTGTTTTGCCCAAACGATAGCAAACTTTTATCGCACAACGCATTTCACTTCTAACTCTGAATCACTCACCTCCATAGCTGTATGGCAAAATGCAGACGTACCTTAAACAACTGCGCAATAACAAAACTAGAATCGTCTGCCACGGCTAATAACTGTTGCCATAGATACTTCCTTAATTCAGTTAGTCGTCTGCGTGGTACTTTTCCGCCTTCGCACTGTTGCCAACTCAAAAAAATTTACCCTCAGTTTTTATGGAACGGACTTTGTATATTGAAGGATTTCTAATACTTTTCTGCACAGATTTCATTCTGTAATATATACACATTGTGTGCATTTGTACAGAGGACATGCAATTTCTTAATACGCAAATGATATATTACATACTGCAACATATTTCTGGACTGAGGATTTGTTGCAACGTATTTCCAAACAGTGGATATGATGTTTCTGTTCAGGGCGCATAGATCGCAGAGCCAAAACACTATGACCATCTGCCTAATATGATGTTGGTCCTACACGTGTCGCCAAAAAACAGCTCTTACCCGGAGAGGAATGAATGCTACAAGATTTCTTAAAGGTGTCTTGTGGTATCTGGTAACAACACGTTACCAGCAGATGCTTTAACTGTCATAAATTACGTGGTTAAACCGCCGCAGACCAGATTTGCTGTTCCAACACAAACCACTGATGCTTGATTAGATTGGTGCCTGGGGAATTTGGAGTATTAATACATGGAAGTCTTCCTGATGTTTCGCGAACCGCTCTCGAACAATCTGGATAGTGTGGATATGGCGCATTATCCTACTAAAAGAAGACATTACCAGGAGGGAATGTTGTTGCCACGAAAGGATGTACTCGATCTGCAGGAATATTTAGGTAGGTGGTAGAGGTAACTGTTTTCCGCACATGAATGTTTGAACCTAGGGTTTGTGAAAACTCAAATTTGTCCGTGACGCATCGAAACGGTGTCCCCTCACTCCGGAGTAAGTTGCTCTCCCAGCTAAGCTACGCGGACAGAATATATCGCCGCTGATTTGTCGCCTTGAAACGCGCTTTACCTCTGTAGTCCGTCACAGGTTTCCCAGCAGAACTTTGCTCAAAGCGTTACACTTCCTCCACCCGGGTGGTTTTCGTTCCACGGTGCATCCTGGTACTCGCACTCCCTAGGTAAACGACGCACCTGTGACGTACCTGCCAGCAGGACGCACACGACATAAAGGCAGATAGTAGTCAGAACAAACGTCCGCTTAGCTCAATTGGTAGAGTGACTTATTCCGGAATGAGGGGATCCGGGTTCGAATCCTGGCGTGGACAGAAATGACGGAGAATTTTACTTCGTTATAATGGCGCCCGAACTATCCGGATGACCCGACCGTTCAAAACCTCGCAATGGTGTGATGTTATTTCCACACCGCGAGATAGGAAAAATCCGAGAATCCCTTCTCCAGCGCTTCAAAAAATAAATGTGTGTGACGTTGTATTCCACACACCAGATTGACGGGGAGTTCTCAAGTGTACCTTCTACAGTGGATGGCTGCCTGCAACGATTCATGTTCACGGCTGACCCGTGGGCCATGCCTCCGGCCCTCTTTCGGGGGGGGGGGGGGGAGATGTGACGTACCTGCCAGCAGGACGCACACGACATAAAGGCAGATAGTAGTCAGATAGTAGTAAACGTCCGCGTAGCTCAGTTGGTAGAGCGACTTATTCCGGAATGAGGGGATCCGGGTTCGAATCCTGGCGTGGACAGAAATGACGGAGAAATTTACTTCGTTATACACCCAACGGTCCACATGGTGCAACAGGAAACGAGATTCATCGGACCAGATGATCTTCTTCCATGCATTCAAGGTCCAGTTTTGATGCTCTCGTGCCCATTCTAGGCGCTTCCAACAGTGAACTCAGGTTAGCATAGGCACTCGGACGGGCCTATGGCTACGCAGACATATTTTCAGCAAGGTTCAAGGTACTGTGTGTTGTGACACATTACTGACGTAACCAGCATTCAAATTACCGGCGAGCTGTGCCACAGTGTCCCTTCTGTTGGCTCGTACCATACGGGATAGTCTTCACTCAACTCTAGCACCGATGAGCCGTGGTCTTCGCACACCTTTCCAAAAGTTCTGGTTCACACATAACTCTCGTCACTATTTGGAGTATTAATAGCATTCAAATTACAGGCAAGTTACAGGCAAGTATACACTAGCATTCAAATTACAGGCAAGTTACGCCACAGTATTCTTTGTGTCGTCTCATACCATACGGGATAGCCTGTGGTCGGTCCACACCTTACAGGTCCACACCTTACAGGCAAGATACGACACAGTATGGTCGGTCCACACCTTACAGGCAATATACGACACAGTATGGTCGGTCCACACCTTACAGGCAAGATACGACACAGTATCCTTTGTGTCGTCTCATACCATACGGGATAGCCTGTGGTAGGTCCACACCTTACAGGTCCACACCTTACAGGTCCACAGCTTACAGGCAAGATACGACACAGTATGGTCGGTCCACACCTTACAGGCAATATACGACACAGTATGGTCGGTCCACACCTTACAGGCAAGATACGACACAGTATCCTTTGTGTCGTCTCATACCATACGGGATAGCCTGTGGTAGGTCCACACCTTACAGGCAAGATACGACACAGTATGGTCGGTCCACACCTTACAGGCAATATACGACACAGTATGGTCGGTCCACACCTTACAGGCAATATACGACACAGTATGGTCGGTCCACACCTTACAGGCAAGATACGACACAGTATCCTTTGTGTCGTCTCATACCATACGGGATAGCCTGTGGTCGGTCCACACCTTACAGGTCCACAGCTTACAGGCAAGATACGACACAGTATGGTCGGTCCACACCTTACAGGCAATATACGACACAGTATGGTCGGTCCACACCTTACAGGCAAGATACGACACAGTATCCTTTGTGTCGTCTCATACCATACGGGATAGCCTGTGGTAGGTCCACACCTTACAGGTCCACACCTTACAGGCAAGATACGACACAGTATGGTCGGTCCACACCTTACAGGCAATATACGACACAGTATGGTCGGTCCACACCTTACAGGCAAGATACGACACAGTATCCTTTGTGTCGTCTCATACCATACGGGATAGCCTGTGGTAGGTCCACACCTTACAGGTCCACACCTTACAGGCAAGATACGACACAGTATGGTCGGTCCACACCTTACAGGCAATATACGACACAGTATGGTCGGTCCACACCTTACAGGCAATATACGACACAGTATGGTCGGTCCACACCTTACAGGCAAGATACGACACAGTATCCTTTGTGTCGTCTCATACCATACGGGATAGCCTGTGGTAGGTCCACACCTTACAGGTCCACACCTTACAGGCAAGATACGACACAGTATGGTCGGTCCACACCTTACAGGCAATATACGACACAGTATGGTCGGTCCACACCTTACAGGCAAGATACGACACAGTATCCTTTGTGTCGTCTCATACCATACGGGATAGCCTGTGGTAGGTCCACACCTTACAGGTCCACACCTTACAGGTCCACACCTTACAGGCAAGATACGACACAGTATGGTCGGTCCACACCTTACAGGCAATATACGACACAGTATGGTCGGTCCACACCTTACAGGCAAGATACGACACAGTATCCTTTGTGTCGTCTCATACCATACGGGATAGCCTGTGGTAGGTCCACACCTTACAGGTCCACACCTTACAGGCAATATACGACACAGTATGGTCGGTCCACACCTTACAGGCAAGATACGACACAGTATCCTTTGTGTTGTCTCATACCATACGGGATAGCCTGTGGTCGGTCCACACCTTGTCGGAGGTTCCTTCTTTTTCTCTCCTCAGAATACTTTATGAAGTGTAAAACAGAAGTTCGTCCGCGACGGACATTGAGTCCATGTCCCCTTGGTCTGAAGTAAGTCGCTCTCCCAACTGAGCTAAGCGGACAGAATGTCTCGCTACAAATTTGTTGTCATGACACATGTTTTCACCTATGTAGTACGTCACAGAATATACTAACCACAGCAGACTGTGAGCTCACAACAAGCCTTACCGTCTCGTAAATGCTCTGATCCATTTATCTGGCCATTACAATTTGGCTTTTGTCGAACTCGCTTAAGTCCTCTGCCTTTCCCATATGAAGAACAAGAATAACGCTGATTAACAGAGCTCATCAGGTGTTATTTACACCGCTTCAAGACCTTCACAGTTACACTTGCCGTCGTTTACCTCTATTTGCTTCGATTTGCATGCATAAAGACGCGTTGGTCATAATATTTTCGCTCTTCGGTGTGTATTAAATATCATAATACCTTTCTGTACAGATCTTACATTGCAGATTGTAACATCTTTCTGTACAGAGGATATGCGTACCGTATATTATATCTTTCTGTAAAGAAGATATATTTTTAGCAACTTCCTGTTCAGAAGTTAGGTTAAAGCATCTTTGCAGTACAGATGATATATAGTAGAACGTTGCAGCATTTTCTGTACAGAAGATATGTTGCATCATCTTTCAGTACAGAAGGTACATTGCATATTGCAACTGCTCTCAGTACAAGAAATATACAGCATATTATAATAACTTTCTGTACAGAGGATATGTTCTGACATCTTTCTGTACAGAGGATATGTTATATATTCTGGACAGATGATATGTTGTATATAAATATCTCTCTGTACAGAAATTATGCTGAATATTGCAACGACTTTCTGCACAGAAGATATAGTCATTGTCATAAAAATCCGCGCACCAAGAAGGAGGCGTCGGATTGAAATGAGATTTTAGTAGCGAGATGGTACATACCAAGGACAGGAGTGATTACAATATCACAGCAGCAGGACGATTTCCCGCGGACATACGGTACACATTCCGGTCAGCGTTAGTACCGCGTCGGACCGCCTCTTGCTTGGATACATGCTGTGATTCGTTCCGGCATGGAGTCAAAGCGACGCCGTAGGTTATCCTGGGACAGATTGGACCACACGTCTTGCAACTGACGCTCTAAATCACGAACGCTGGGACATTCAGAAAGCTGGCGCCTCATCTGGTTCCACACGTGCTGTGTGGGCGAGAGATCAGACGATCTAGCAGGCCACGGAAGCGTCGAAGCATACGCAGACAGTCCTGTGAAACCCGAGCCGTGTGCGGTCGGGCGTCTTCTTGTTGGAAAATGGATCCGGGCCGCCCCACCAGGAATGGCAGCACATGGGGCCACAGGATCTCCTGTACGTAGCGCTGGGTTCTCAACGTCCCTCGGATCACTGCGAGAGAAGTCTAGTTGCCATACACAATGGATCCCCAGACCATTACGCTTGCAATTCGGGACGTGTGCAGCTGTACAATCAAGTTGGGATTGTAGAGCACACCTGCGGTCCTCCACACTCTGACACGGTGGTCGTCCGTTTCCATACAGAAGCGGGATTCGTCGCTAATTAATGGAGATTATCTAACCCACCTTCGTTTTTCTGATGACGTAGTCATTTTTGCAGCTACCCCATCAGAGCTGCATAGTATGATCCAGGAACCTGCTGACAAGAGTAAAGAAGTGGGATTAAAAATGAACTTTCAGAAGACAAAAGTGATGTTCAATGCTTTTACAAGAAATGAAGATTTATCGATTGACGGAGAAAAGCTGGAGATAACAGGCACGTACGTTTATCTTGGACAGCAGATATCAAGTGAGGGTCACATTGATGAAGAAATTAATCAGCGTACAAAACTTGCCTGGAGAGCTTTTGGAAGAAACAGCATAATTTTCAAGAGCAATATGCCATTATGTCTTAAAAGAAAAGTGTTTGATCAATGCATCCTTCCAGTGCTTACGTATGGTGCAGAGACGTGGACCTTAACTAAAAGAGACATACAAAGGCTGCAGACAACTCAAAGAGGCATGGAGAGGTACATGCTTGGTGTAACCAGGAGAGATAAGAAGAGGAACTCGTGGATCCGAAAAATGACAAGAGTGGAAGACATCATGATCAGAGTTAAATCCCTGAAATGGCAACGGGCTGGACATACTGCCAAAAGGTCAGACCATCGATGGACAGCCGAAATTTTAGGTTGGATTCCAAGGGACAGGAAAAAACCCAGAAGAAGACCACATGGGAGATGGGTGGATGAAATTCGAAAGTATGCGGGAGTGACATGGAGGAGACTGGCACAAGACAGACCGTTGTGAAGGAAACTTGGGGAGACGTTCGTCCAGCAGTGGATTGATAATGGTTGACAATGATGATAATGATGATATATATATATATATTTCTTGAAAAAAACACTCTATTTCTTGAAAAAATGAAAAAGAAAAGAGATCATCAAATCTACACCTTTTGCTCATATTCCTACAAAGTTCCCTGATGTGTCACTAATAGACTATTTATTATGCATTCAGACTTCTAAAAAGAACGCTCTTTCTAAACGCACACCTAAAACAATAATTTGACTACGCAAAGCAGTGGAAGAGGAGTGGAACAAAATACCACTACCAATTTTCAGAAATGCCCCGTTATCTTGGAAATCAAGATGTAGGTTAATAGTCCAGATAATTTATTTAAAACATTACTAAAAAGAAAATTTATTTTCAACATTAATTATATCGTTGACATCTTCTGCATAAGCAAGCGCAAAGGTTGTACTTAAAGAAACGAGACGGCATTTTATTAAGTATTTTTGCACAGTTCCTTCAAGAAACGGATATGAAACTGGCTACATACAAGGTCTACACCTAAAGAAATGAAACAAGTGCTAAGAGTCACCCACTGTTCCTTCAGGTGGGAACTAATTAAATAGGTACAATGCTTACTATAAAGAAACGAAAATGTGGTCGAACTACACTGAAGAGCAATTGAATTAGAGATACCTGTCTAGTAACGTGTAACACCACCTTTCGCCCTGATGACGGCGGTGATTCGTCTCGGCATGTACTCGACAAGACACCGGAAGCTTTGGGAAGCCATACGCATCCACGACCCCTGAACAAGCTCCCACAGTTCACGAAGATTTGATGGAGGGGTCAGAGCCTCGAACATCTCTCTCGATGGTATCCCAGATGTGCTCGATGGGATTGAGGTCAGGTGACCTAGCTGGCCAAGGATCCGAGGCCACGTGGGTGGAGTGTTCATCCAACCATTCGGACACAATTCGGGAGCGATGGCACGGTGTATTGTCTTGTTGCAGGATGAGGTCCCCAGTGGGATGTTGAAGACGCACAAACGGGAGCAAATGGTCGTCCAGGATATCCCGGTAACGTTGACCTGTGAGGGACGATGTAACACGTACCAGGGCTCTCACTTCAGTCCACGTAAACAGTCGCCAGACGAGAATGCCATCCCTATCAGATTGAAGAGTACCCTGCTGGCAAAAAGGATTAATCGCTTCATGCGGTTTGCGCCGCACTCGTATCCTGCCATCCGCATGTACCAACGTGAATCTCGACTCACCAGTCCAGGCAACATATTCCCACATGTCTAAGGTCCAGTGGCGTTGTTCCCGCGCCCACGCTAATCTTTGCACCCTGTGATGTGCGGTCAGCAGCGGTACCCTCGTGGAACGATGGCTTCTGTACCCCATAGCGTGGAGATGGTTCTTGATGGTGTGGCTGCTTACACGGTTTTGTGCACCAGCGTTAAATTGCCGAGTGATTTCTTGCACTGTGGCTCGTCTATCCGCTGTTACGATGTGAGCTAGCAGACGATGACCCCGCTCATCCACACGCTGTTGCCCATGGCAGTTGGCCCTTGCAGGGTAGGTTTTACCGGATTCGATGTACTCGCGGTGCACCCGTGACACAGTGGCTCGTGAAAATCCCAGTGCCTGCACGACTTCCGAGATGGAGTGACCCATTCGTCGGGCCCCGACAATTTTCCCACGATCAAATGCGCTTAGATCCTTCGTCTTACCCATACTGCGTCCGACTCTTACTGATTCTCGTCGCATCACTATTTATATTGTCAGATCGCTGCATACGTCATGTCGTTTCCGTTTACAGGGCCGCCCACAGCGCCACATTTGCATAACGCCAGCTGTCTCTAATTCAATTGCTCTTCAATGCACTTTAAACGGCCGACATTTGTTTCATATATTTTTCCAGCGATAAGCGAAGGTAAGTATGTACCACTGCCCACGTTTCATTAAAAAAATATTGGATGGGAGTTCTGTGTATGGACAAAAATATAAATTTATCCTTATAAGTCTTCTCGAACAGTATTTTTCAATTTTTTCCCCCTTCTACCGGAACTTTGGAGAAAAAAAGCACCAAATTTATGAACAACATTTTGACGATGGAGCGTCACTCCGTCTCCATAGGTATTGTCGCCATTAGTAAGTGATAACATTTTAAAATGTCATTATTAGTGAAAAACGTCATGTAAAGCATTATGCAGTATATGAAAATTTATCTGTTTCCAGCTGTACTTCAAACTCTCGTGCCTTTCCCAGAATACGTAATTTTACCTGTAATGTCACCAAGTCTGGCGTTTATTTGTTCTATCTATAATATTAAGGTTTGCTCCGGTATATTTCTGTAATTGTTTTTTTATTCTTTACTGGGTGTAATGATAGGGTTTTTCCTAAGCCCATCCGCTAGCTTTTTCCATTTTGCATATCTCCCACACTCCGACTGCTAATACATTCCTCAGACATTCAAAAAAGATGTTTAATACATTGCTGGCACGAAGAATGATGTGTTCCTCTTACGTATTCACAAATTAAAATTTTTGATATTATTTGGATTTTGAGTGTTGAAATTTGGCAATTCTCCTTGAATGGTAAACTCCTTGAATTCCAAACTTCTTGAATGATAAACTACTAGAACAGAAATCTCATTGAATGGTAACCAAAGGTACTTCTTTACTTGTTTCTTATGCAGATAGCTGTTTGAAAAGGGTGTCTAACATTTTTTGAAAACATTTATTAGGGGCTCTTAGTGCACGAGTGGTTGCCGAACAGCGAGGTGACAGTTCATCGAGAGAATTTTCAGTGTTCAGGAAAATCCGTTCCAGGATTACATCAGGCGAAATGAGAGTGGCGGTTAAGGAGGTTTGTCTGCATATTTAAGAACTCTCTTACTGTTTCTTCAAATGATTAATTTCAAAACAGCTGCAAGTTTTGCCCCTAAAGTAACGAGAAGGGGATATACACTGCTTGCCACCCAAAATGCAACACCAAGAAGGACACGAGATAGCAAAGCCAGATTTAATGGACACATAACAACAGATACAAAGATGAAACGATTGAGCTTACAGGCCCGTGCGACATGCGGAACACGCAGACATCAATAGTTCGTGTGCCCCCCCCAGGGCTGGCAATAACGGCTGCTACACGCCGCGGCATCGAACGAAAGAGGCTTTGGATGTAAGCTTCGAGTATGTCGGTCCACGCTGCTTCCACACGTTGCCACGGTTCATCAGACGTAGCCGCGAGTGGTGCTTGCCGGGCCACTCGGTTGCCGATCAGCGACCAGACGTGTTCGATGGGCGACATATCGGGAGAACAGGCGGGCCACGGCAGCAGTGACACCTGGTGGGCCGTGAAGAATTGTTTCACGATGCGTGCCACGTGCGGGCGCGCGTTGTCCTGTTGAAACGTGGCCGCTGGCAGGTCCTGCAGCTAAGGGTGGACTACGGGCTCCAAAACGTCGGAGATGTAGCAGTGGCTGTTGAGTGTACCGGCGATGCGTACCAGAGGGGTGCGGGTGTCATATCCAATTGCGCCCCAAACCATAACGTCAGGCGACGGACCGGTATGGCGACGCATAATACAGGCGTCATACAGACTATCGCCACGGTGCCGTCACGCGCGGATCCGACGATCGTGGTGTTGCAGGCAGAAGCGGGACTCGTCGGAGAAAACAATGTGGTGCCATTCCTAGTCCAGGTGCGGCGTTCAACGACCCACTGCCGCCGCACTCGCCGGTGGTGTAACGTTAATGGTAATCGGAGCAATGGGCGCCGTGCTACAAGTCCCCGCTCCTACAGATGACGTCGAACGGTATGAGCTGACACAGGTTGTTGCGCAACACACCCTAATTCCTGTGGTAACTTTCGTGATGTGGCGGTGCGAGCCGTCAATGCCCGCCGCACAACATGCCGATCCTCTCGTTCGGTGGTGTGCCGCGGCTGCGGCAATCGCTCACGTTGTTCCGTCCGTCCCTCCTGCACCCACCGAATACTAACGCGCCTCACTGTGGCTGGATGTCGTCCCACACGGGCGCCGATGTCTCGGTTCGATAAACCGCTGTCGGGATAAGCCACTATTCGTCCTCTGTCGAACTCCGAAACGTGCTGAAATGACTGCCGTATTCTGCGACGAGGCATCAGGAAGCTTCCCACGCACAAGTCCGGCAGCACAACACACTTCCACTACTTACATCCAGCCTTCTGTGCACCCTTCTTATAGTGCTTCTTGGTGGCGTGCCGGGCGCACATGATTTGCATATGCCCTGCAAGGCTAATCGTTTGCATGTCCTCTCGTGGGTGACGCATGCTGAGAATTTCAGGCCAATCGGATGCTTCCTTCTTGGTGTTGCATTTTGGGTAGCCAGCAGTGTATTAAAGACTCGATTGTTTCTTTAGAAAGAGACCTTATAGGTATTTAAATTTTTGAAGAACAGGTTTTCTTTAGTGGCAAACATTGTAGCTGTTTAAATATTCGTTATTTGAAGGAACAGTACGAGAGTACAATTCTCTAGAGATATAACCTAAATATTTGCCTTTTTATGGAACAGCAAGAGAGTGCGTTCCTTTAGAGGCAAACCCTGCGGGAATTTAAATATTCGCCCTTTTGAAGAACAGAAAGAGATTGCGTTTGTTTAGGTACAAATCTGGTTTCTATTTAAACATTCGATTTTTCAAGGAACAATACGGGGAGTGCATTTCTTTATGTGAAAATCTTGTGGCTATTCTTATTTTTGTTTGTGTGGGGGTTAAACGGCCCCCGTAAGCAACCCGATATACTATACATCGATGAGCCATTACATTATGACCACCCCCATCCTAGAGAAATGAGCTCGCCTGGAGACCGAACGGTGGCGCAGGTGAAGTTCATTGAGCAGTTTATATACAATCCGAGGACCGGCTTTCGGTTAGTAGAGCGTTCGGAGTCAGAATGGGAAAAGCTGCCGATTTATCTGAGTTTGATAAAGGACAAATTGTGATGACATGGCACCTCGGAACTACGATCTCGGAAACCGCGTGTGACTTGTGGATTGTTTACTTGCCGCTGTAGTGAGTACGTATCAAAAATGGTGCACAGATGGCCAAACGACGAACAGTCGTCCAGCTGTGTGTCATCCGCAGATCATTGATGCCAGAGGAGAGCGGAGACTGTCGCGCATTGTTCGCAGCGACCGCAGGGCCACAGTGCGACAAATCACCCGCAGCTACAACAGAGGTGATCAGGGCAATGTGTCAGAGCACACAGTTCATCGCAGCATTCTGTGTATGGGCCTGCGTAGCCAAAGACAGCGCCGGATCCTCACGCTCACTGCACGTCATTGCCAACAACGCATGAAATGAGCCCAAAATCATCGAGATTCCAAGAGAGTGGCCTGGTCTGACGAATCAAGATTCCTGGTGCGTCACGTAGACGGCTGAGCATGGATACGCCGATTACCAACGAAGCCTATGGCATCTGGATGCACTGTTGGGCGGAAACAGGCCGGCGGCGGCGGTGTTATGCTGTTGACGATGTTTTCTTGGGACACTTTACGCCCCATTATCTCAATAGCACAATCCCTGATAGCTGTCAGGTATCTAAACATCGTTGCGGACCAAGTTCATCAATTCATGGCAACTTTGTTCCCTGCTGGTGATGGCCATTACCAGCAGGATAATGCGCCGTGCCACACTGCCAGAATCATCGTCAAGGAGTTGTTCGAGGAACATGCTGGTGACTTTCTGTTAATGCCCTGGCCTCCAAATTCACCTGACATGAATCCAATCGAACATTTGTGGTTCGACTTTGAAAAGCGGGTTCGCGCTAAATCCCCACCTAAAATGCATGAGAACCGGAGGACCTGCTGTTTACATTATGGTACCAGATACTCCAGGATACCTATCGCCACCTCATAGAAACGATGGCTCACCGAGTGTCCGCTATTGTGCGGGCTAAATGGGGTCCTACAGCTTATTAGGTAGGTGGTCATAATGTAATAACTCATCGATGTATAAGAAGACGCCTGTACTTAATTTAGGGTTAGAGCTTCAGGGAAGGGAGACAGCCAGTTCGGTAAGACAAACACAACATCCATGCCTCACCGGGATTCGAACCAGGATCCATCTTGGAGGAATGTTCAGAAGTCGGGCTAAGAACACGCCGCCACCGCTGAGGCTATTTAAATATTCGTCTTTGGAGGAACAGCACGACAGTGCTTTTCTTTAGAGTTAAAACCGTGTAGCTATTTAACATTACACCGGAACAAAAGAAGATTGCTATCAGAAAGACACGCGTTAGAACTCTTAACATCAGCGCCATAAAGAATAAAAGCCGACCCGGTGGGGCAGTGGTCTAAGCCTTGGCTTATGACTATGAGTCCGGGTTCGAATCCTGATGAGGCATGGATGTTGTGTTTGTTTTAAGGCACTGGATCTCTCCCTTCCCTGGAACCAGTTGTCCTAAATTAGTGACAAGCAACGAAATCCACGACGATGTTTTTAACTGGGGGGTTTAAGAACCATCGTGACAACCCGTTGAGGTGCTCACGGTTTAATCCTAAATAAAAAAAATAAAATACGACGAAAAATAAAGCAATTGTTAATTTGCTGTATCTTATTCCTGAAAGCTCATGCGTTAGAGAAATAAAATCCGACAGTAACTTACCACGAAATCCATGATGATGTCTTTAACTGGTTTGAACATGAGCTTGAACCTCTCAGTAGTATGATTTACGGAAAGTGATGCAATGCAGCTGAAGCTCCGAACGGACTCGTGGGCATTGTACATTATGTTATCAAGGGGACCTGAAATTAACGCAATAAATAAATAAATAAATAAACAATATAAGCCAAAAATAAGAATAAAACACTCATGAGTGCATAACATTGAAAACGGTAATAAGAGAAAGTAATGCTAACAGATATAGAATAAAAACAAGAACATTTTTCTTCGAAGAGACGAATCTGATCTTTTTGCCGCTGTATTTCCCATTCTGAATACCAGCCTGCACTTCCTTAAAGGTTATTTTATTTTTGTTTTAATTGTTGGCGTTACAAAATGAAAAAAAAAAAAAGATAATCTATTTTAATTATATGTATATTTCATTTATCCCATCAATCGATAAATCTTCATTTCTTATAAAACAATTGTACATCACTTTTGTCTTCTGAAAGTTTGTTTTTATTTCAAAATATACTTCTTTGGCAAAAACAAAGGGAATACACGCGTACCACATATGGCAAAATAAACCACAAAACAATGAACGATACTAATGAAATATTACAAATGAATGTGATACGGCAGTCAACTAAGGATGACAAAATGTTAAAATCACAAATGAGGAACAATACATGCTTGAGGAAGATGATGCACAAGCAAAAGTAATGATTAATTAATAAAGCATGCGATGACGTGCACAGTGAGAGCAGAGCACAAAACAACAGGTAAATATATTTACAAGAATATAGCTGTACAACGCAGTGCACAAAAAGAAGGGAACATGTAAAACACAACAAAAACATATACTACGATAAAGGTACAGAAGTCCCCACAATCGAGGAAACCACACAATATGCGACAAAAACATGATAAGTATTACAGAACATAGTGGAAACTTGGGCAAACTCCCCAAGTGAAACACAAGGATAACCCTTCTGTCAAGATTAAGGAAGTGTGATTAAAAACATCTTTACAAGAAATGAAGATTCGTCGATTGATGGGGAAATTTGGAGGTAACCGATACTTACATTTACTTTGGACAGCATATAGCAAGCGAATGTCGCATTAATGAAGAAATTAATTGGCGTATAAAACTTGGTTGGAGAGCTTTTGGAAGAAATAGTACACTTTTAAAGAACAATATGCAACTATGTATTAAAAGAAAAGTGCTTAATCAATGCATCCTTCCAATGCTCATGTACGGAGCAGAGACGTGGACCTTAACTAAAAAAAGAAATACGAAGAACTGGAAGAAGCATGGAGAGATGTTAGCTTGGTGTTACAGGAAAAGATAAGAAGAGGAGTTTGTGAATAAGGAAAATGACAAGAGTGGAAGACATCATGATCAGAATAAAATCCCTGAAATCTCAGTGGGCTGGAGATGTTGCCAGAAGAACGAACCACCGATGGACAACATTAATTCTAGACTGGATTCCAAGGAACAGGAAAAGGCCAGGCAGGAGACCACATGGGAGATGGGTGGATGAAATTCGAAAGCATGCGGGATGACTTGGAAGAGACTGGATCAAAACAGATCTTTGTTTAAGAAACTTAGGGAGATCTTCATCCAGCAGTGGATTGATAATGGTTGACAATGACGATGAAGACATTTGATTAACAGCCCCGTTTAGTGTGTTTTGTAAACAAGTGTTAGTTTAATATCTTGGTGGACACACGTCGTCGAACATTTTTGTTTTATTACGTCGAACATTTTTGTTTTATAAGAGATTTTAGAGAACTCCTTTTTGTAGTTTACAGAGCATAAAAATATATAACTCAATTGCGTCAAAAATTCAAACCATTTACATTTTGGATACTGTTTCATAATCTTACCGCTAGAAGCTCTAAAAGTCAGATTTTTGAAATGGCATTGAAAAAAGGTTTCTTTCAGTTAAGCAAGAAAGAAATTTTGGCTGACAGATCACGGGAAAGAATTATGTCTTTTTATTATTCCATTTTACTTCTGAAATTTCCCACTATGGGCGCTTCAAGCCATGCACATTTTTTTTACTGCGTGTTTACAGGTTATTTTAGCTACAGTGAAAAATAACTTTACATCTGTCAATACTTGCAAAGAAAATAGAAAGGGGAGATTTTTGAAAATATAAAATTTTTATTTTTTTTAGAATATCTCTTTGGGGTCACTGCAGTAAGGATAATTTAAGATTTTGAAATAAAGATGTTTTCGACCAGCTCAGTTGTTTTTCTACCTGGCAGGGATGTTTGAACTATATTTTGACAACGGGCGTCAAATATCAGGATGCGTATATCTTGGTCAGATCACAAAGCTTATCGTGTTTTTGTAAATCAGGACGTGATGACGTCACTTGAATATACTACAGGTAAATCGATCATACAGATAAAATCAAAATTAGTATGCATCTTGAATTTTATATAGATTAGGGTTTTTCGATGTAAAACGTTTTACTCATCCCCTTTTCGTTTTCTTCCTTTAAAGAAAGATTGATTTTATTTCACCTACGTAAATGAAATGAAATTTTCCTGCTCTGTTTGTCAAAGTACAATACCTCTCAGGAATTTCAGAACTGTTTTTCAATAAAGCTGATGCTTGAGTCAGTTTTTCTCGCATAGTGATAACAATGAGGCTGTTACTTCGTAATTTTTTTTATTTTTCATACAGGGCAGGATAAGATAGTTAAACCCGCGTCTTAAGAACTGCAATGAAATATTCGGAGTTCTAGATGGTTAATGTTTAAAATACAGGATGGGCACAAAAACGTTCCTTGATTTCAAGGAATTATAAAATTAAAACTTATTGGAATATGTTTATAAATACGGTGACCACAGTTATATTAACTCAAAACAGTTCTTTTCTCTCCCGCAGAATCTCTGTGCTCTCCTACCACAGCTAGAGGGCAGTGAAATCCGAGATGGTGCTCACCCTACAGCAACGCAGCTGGTGCGTGTTGGAATTTTTTGCGTAAACAAACAGTGTTGTGACTGAGTGTGGTTTCAGACGCAAATTTAATGTGGATCCGTCTACTAACAAGTCCATTTTGAAATGGCACGACAATGTCATTGACAAAGGACGCATCTGTGATCAGAGAAAGGGACATTCAGGCCGACTATCGGTCTCGGAGCACGTTGTTGATAGCGTCAGAGAAGTCTTTTCGAGCAGCCCTAAGTCAACGCGCAGAGCTAGCAGAGAGTTAAAAATCCCGCGAAGCACGGTAAGCAAGATCTTACGCAAACGCTTGAGATTGCACCCTTGCAAGCTGCAATTGGTCTAAAAGTTTGATCTGGTTCACTTCGTCGACAACTCATTTCGTCGACACTATACAGTATATGCAAACAGTCGATTCCTAAAAAATCGGAAAAAAGTTCAGAACCACCAAATTTGGTATACCATCTCATGTATAACGAAGTAAATTTCTCCGTCATTTCTATCCGCGCCAGGATTCGAACCCGGGTCCCCTCATTCCGGAATAAGTTGCTCTACCAATTAAGCTACGCGGACGTTTTATTCTGATTCCTATCTGCCTTTATGTCGTGTGCGTCCTTCTGGCCAGGTACGTCACATCTCCTGGTACGTTACATCATCTCCCCCTTATTTTTTTTTTTTTTTTTTTTATTCGAAGTGCTGGAGAAGGGACTCTCTTATTTTTCCTATCTCGCGGTGTGGAAATAACATCACACCATTGCGAGATTTTGAACGGTCGGGTCATCCGGATAGTTCGGGCGCCATTATAACGAAGTAAATTTCTCCGTCATTTCTATTCGCGCAGGATTCGAACCCGGGTCCCCTCATTCCGGAATAAGTTGCTCTACCAATTGAGCTACGCGGACGTTTTATTCTGATTCCTATCTGCCTTTATGTCGTGTGCGTCCTTCTGGCAGGTACGTCACATCTCCTGGTACGTTACACATGGTACTATAACTCAAATCGTAGACGGTTTTTGGAAGGGGTCGGGGCCCGGGATTAAGGGGCCCTCATACAACATTTTCGTAAAATCTACAGTTTTCAATTTAGAACCACCAAATTTGGTATACTATCTCATGGTGCTCTAATTAGCTCGCAAATAGGGTATTAGAGTACAGAATTGTGTTGCAGTTTTTAAGTAAAAAATGGAAATTTTTGAGAAAATTTTGTATGGGGCTCCCTTTACCCCAGGCCCCGACCCCTTCAAAAAACCGTGTACGGTCTAAGTTAGAGTACCATGAGATAGTATACCAAATTTGGTGGTTTTAAATTAAAAACTGTAGATTTTACGAAAATTTTGTATGGCGCCCCTTGAACCCGGGCCCCGACTCTTTCCGTCTATGGTCTAAGTTGGCGTAAGAGTACAATGAGATAGTAAACCAAATTTGGTGGTTTTAAATTAATGACTATAGATTTTACGAAAATGTTGTATGGAGCCCCTTTGACCCCGGGCTTCGACTCCTTCCGTCTATGGTGTAAGTTGGTGTAAGAGTACCATGAGGTAGTATACTAAATTTGGTGGTTCAAAATTGAAAACTGTAGATTTTACGAAAATGTTGTATGGGGCCCCGACCCCTTCCAAAAACCGTGTACGGTCTAAGTTAGAGTACCATGAGATAGTATATCAAATTCGGTGGTTCTAAATTGAAAACTTTAGATTTTACGAAAATTTTGAGGAATCGACTGTTTGCATATTAGTGTCGACGAAATGAACGAGACCGCAAAATTTACACCTGCAACACAATGCAACGCGACTTGAATTTTGCAGGGATTTCAAGGCGTTAAAAAACTGATGACAACCTGCTGTCAAAGATCATTTTCAATAATGAGGCGACCTTCCACTTAGGTGAAAAGGCCAACAGACACAATGTGGGAATATGGGGAGTGAGAATCCGCATGCCACCCTGGAAGTTGAACGTGACTCTCCAAAACTTAATGTGTTCTGTGCTGTATCAGAGCGGAATGTGTACGGCCCCTTTATCTTTGAGGGACAAACCGTTAATGGCCAAAGTTACCTGTGCTTATTAACCAACTGGTTGCTGCCAGAACTAGCTGCTGGGGGTGGTGACTACCTTTTGCATCAAGATGGAGCACCGCCGCACTGGCATCTCGCTGTCCGCGCATTTCTCAACGAGCACCTGTCAAACAGATGGATTGGCCGTGCTGGACAAAATGACCAGGTGTTCTGCAAGTGGCCCCCGAGATCACCAGACCTAACTGTTTGTGAATTTTTTCTTTAGGGGTACGTGAAGGACAGCGTGTATGTACCTCCACTACCCGCAACCCTGGAGGATCTGCAGGAATGCATCACTGAAGCTGTAAGCACGATCACGCCGGATGTTCGGCAGAAAGTCGGGTCCGAGCTAGATTATCGCATCGATGCTTGCCGAATAACGGGTGGGGCGCACATCGAGTGTCTGTGATACCAACCGATACCACATAAAACTTTATGTGCTGATGCAACTGTGGTTACCAATCTTTGAGAATATTCCAATAAAGTTACATTCTATAACTGTTGGAAATCAAGGAGTGTTTTTGTACTCACCCTATACAGAATAATATTTCGTTTTATCAAATGGAATTTTAAATGGCAGGAAATAAAATATCCAAATATTAATCCGATTTCTGATTGTGGACATAAAAAAACGATGAAATGTGAAGGGGCAATAGTGATGTTTTGCCCCTGCAGTCAAATGAGTACGGGGACAGCCGCCCCTGTTACATCAATGATGTAGCAGTTGTGTTGGAACCACACAACTGCTACATGATTGATTGTAAAATATTATTAATTTCGATAACCTTGTACACTGAAGAGCAATTGAATTAGAGAAACCTGTCTAGTAATGTGTAGCACCACCTTTCGCCCTGATGATGGCGGCGATTCGTCTCGGCATGGACTCGACAAGACACCGGAAGCGTTGGGAAGCCATACGGATCCACAACCCCTGAACAAGCTCCCACAGTTCACGAATATTTGATGGAGGGGGGAGTCAGAGCCTCGAACATATCTCTCTCGATGGCATCCCAGATGTGCTCGATGGGAGTGACCTAGCTGGCCAAGGAAGTGAGGTCACGTCGATGGAGTGTTTATCCAACCATTCGGATACAATTCGGGAGCTGCATTGTTTTGTTGCAGGATGAGGTCCCCAGTGGGATGTTGAAGACGCACAAACGGGAGCAAATGGTCGTCCAGAATATCCCGGTAACGTTGACCTGTGAGGGACGATGTCACACGTTCCAGGGGTCCCATTTCAGTCGACGTAAACAGTCCCCAGACGAGAATGCCACCCCCACCAGCTTGAAAAGTACCCTGCTGGCAAGAAGGATCCATCGCTTCATGTGATTTGCGCCGTACTCGTATCCTGCCATCCGCATGCACCAACGTGAATCTCGACTCAACAGTCCAGGCAACATTTTTTCACATGTCTAGGGTGCAGTGGCGATGTTCCCACGCCCATGCTAATGTTTGCATTCTGTGATGTGCGGTCAGCAGCGGTTCCCTCGTGGGACGATGGCTTCTGTACCCCATAGCGAGGAGATGGTTATGGATGGTGCGGCTGCTTACACGTTTTTGTGCACCAGCGTTAAATTGCCGAGTGATTTCTTGCACGGTGGCCCGTCTATCCGCTGTTACAATGCGAGCTTGCCGACGATGACCCCGCTCATCCACACGCTGTTGTACACGGCAGTTGGCCCTTGCAGAGATAGTTTTACCGGATTTGATGTACTCACGGTGCACCCGTGACACAGTGGCTCGTGAAAATCCCAGTGCCTGCACGAATTCCGAGATGGAGTTACCCATTCGTCGGGCCCCGACAATTTGCCCACGATCAAATGCGTTAGATCCTTCGTCTTATCCCTACTGCGTCCGACTCTTACTGATTCCCGTCGCATCACTTCTTATGTTGTCGGATTGCTGCATACGTCATGCCGTTTCCGTTCACAGGGCCGCCCACAGCGCCACATTTGCATAACGCCAGCTGTCTCTAATTCAGTTGCTCTTCAGTGTATGCTCCTTCATAAAATTCTAGCCCAGACCTGATCTCTTGAGGGTTTTACAACCCGGAACAGAGATTAACAGCTGACAGGATTAGATGTTCCTCTTTATGTCGAGATGGAAGTAACAGTAAACAACCAAACCGTTTTTTCTAACAGCTTCTTGAAAACACGTGCACCCCACCCTTCTCTTGAACCCTTAACTAAAGGAAATTAAACCCTGACCAGGCAGAGCTGCTCCAGATTAATTCCAAATAACATGTAACAACCAAGGAGGTTAGAATAAGATATCCGGAGATGGCTTGGTCTCTTAACCGCGAAGCCGCAAAGTGTGAGAATTTTGATTTGTTTACAGATATCCACGCATTTTCAGCTATGCGCATTTTTGAATTGCGTGGTTTTGGGTTGCAGAAATTGTGTTAACGTGAAACCGGAGTGAATTACACTCCATAGATGAGAGAAGTCTTCAATTTTAACGTTACTTTTTGTTTTGAATTCGCTCTAACGTTACTGTAATCCAATTTAAAATAAAAATGGGGAGAAGCATCAAAATAAGTAAAAATTTTCTCACAAATCGGCAGCAAGTTACGATGCAAAATTAGAAATATCTGCGACGAAAGAATGCGATTCGGCCAACAGAAAATGCATTGCGCGCAATGGCTTTGAAAACCAACAGCTTTCACACTCTTTAGCGGCCGTCGCTCGCGCTTATAAGGCTTCACACGCAAAGGGCTACTGCTCCATTAACAATGGTATCTCCAGATATCTTATTCTAGCCACCTTGGTAACAACGCAATCATTTTACTCTTCAACATCTTCCTAGTAACATGCGCATCTCTTTCAGCAAGTCCGTCTAAGCATTAGGACACCGCATTGGCCGCCCCGGTGGCGCAGTGGTCTAAGGCGTTGGCCTCTGATCATTCGTCCGAAGGGGTCCGGGTTCGAATCCCGGTGAGGCATGGATGTTGTGTTTGTCTTACGGCACTGGCTCTCTCCCTTCCCTGGAACCAGTGACCCTAAATTAGGGACGGGCGACTGCTTATAGCACATTGAGTTGCTCACGGTGGTCGTTAAACCTCCAATCAAAAAAAAAAAAAAAAAAAGACACCGCATTGATTTCGTTGATTTGTACTTAGGTTTGTCAAACATGAAGTAAACAAGGTCATAGTTATTTAGGTTCCAATGGTGCTATGTGTTTAACTGCAAACTTTATGTTCCCACATAGGAAGCAATATTCCCAATCCCCCCCGCGTTTTGTTATTACTTTATTAGAGAATCGTTTCTCCATTCCGAAAAAGTAAAAATAATAAAACAAAAGAAAGATTACACCGAATTTTCGGTTGTAATGAGCACGTGTTTTAAGTCCTTCCCGACGCGAATAAAATTTATCAAAGTTATTCATAGTCATTGGAACCGGTTAGAAAAAAAAATCAACCGGATTTCTATAATCGATAAAACATTCAGAAACAAATCAACCGAATTTCTGCAAACATTCAGAAATAGAAACAGCCTCTTACTTCCACCAGCGGCTAAAAAATATGTTACGAAAATCAACAGATGGTGCACAAAATGTTTCTCATAGGAGAAGAAAGGTATCAGAGAAAAAGAGATCCTCAAATCGAACAGTTAAGAGAAGAAATATAGAAGGAAACATGATATAACTGTACGCCTCCTAACGGAAGAATTTTGCATAACTGAAAAGTTGAAAATATGTGAAAAGCATTCTTCATAGCAAAAGCTGTACTAAGGGGAAAAAAAATCAAATTCATCTTCCGCAAGAAGAAATAGCAAAAAAAAAAAGATTTTGACATTCACGCCTCCTAGCGGGAAATATGTGCATTATTTTAAGAGGTTAATGTTCCCTATCCTTATTGTAGCGAATGGTATACAGTAAAAAAAGAAAATTTCCAATAGGGTCTTTAGAAATGCAGATACAACTGCAAACAGAAGTACACAAACAATAACAAAATTGTGAACTACAAAAAAACATTCCACAACTACAGACTTAAAATGTTCCACAAGGTAAATGGTATCCGGAATTTTTTAAATCGGGCATTCAGAAGCAGATATATATAAAAAAAAAAAAACAAATGAAATATTTGCGCTCCCTAGCAGGGGAATTGCGCATTATTTCGGGAAGGAAAAACACACAAAATGTTTTCACAATAAGTAGTACCTGATCGAAAAAGTAATTATTTCAATTGGTTTTTTAATCCCCGCAGAAAATGCTGCAAACATGCTGTAAAAGGATACGTGAATATGCGCCCTCTTTTGGCACACTTGTTCGTTAAGAAATATTATATGCAGAAAATTTCGCACTGGAAACACTCGCCGATAATAAAAAAAGTACTTTTCAAATTGGAGTTTTTGAAGCAGCGATATTGACAAAAATAAGTTATACATCTACGTCCCCTGACGGAAAGGCTACGCTATATTTTAAGAAAAGGTTTTCCGAGGAGAGCGGTATCGATTCACGAAAGTATTTTTTAAATCGAGTTTTTAGAAGCGCTGATTTTGCTGTAACTTATATTCCAGGCAGAAATCAACTTTTATGCCCCCTGGTGGCCAAACCATTCCTTACCAAAAATTCGAAATTACAATCACGGACAATGAAATTTACGCACCAAGATGGAAGCATCGGATTGAACTAAAATTTTATGGACATAATGATACAGATGAATGATACACATGATGGCAAAAACAGAGCTGCAGGACAATTACAGAGGGATCTGTGGCACAGAGTTCGATCATCTTCAATACCGCGTCGCACCGCCTCGTGCGGTTATACATGCTGCAATACGGTCCGGCATGGAGGCGAACAGACGCCTGATGTTATCCTGCGGCAGACTGGCCCACACGTGTTGGACGGTGTGCCCCAAATCCCTGATAGTGTGACACGGCGGCAGCAGGCTTTTCAACAGGTCCCACACATGCTCGATAGGGGATATGTCATTGGAGCGGGCAGGCCATGGAAGTGTCTAGACATGAAGTAGGCAGTCCTGGGAAACCCGAGCCGTGTGCGGGCGGGCATTATCCTGCTGGTATAGCGCACCTGGAATCCCGGCGAGGAACGGGAGCACATGGGGCCGTAAGATCTCATCCACATACCGCTGGCCCGTCAATGATACACCTACAACTACTAGAGCTGATCGGCTATCGTAGGCTATGGCTCCCCAGACCATAATGCCTGCAGTGGGGGAGGTGTGGCGCTTGATAGCGAGGTAGGGATTGTGCCGTTGACCCGGGGACCTCCACACCCGGATACGATTAGCATCTGTCCCGATAACGAAGGGGCACTTATTGCTAACCACCGCACGTCGCCAGTCTGTGGCGTTCCACGTCGCTCTGGCCTGGCACCACTGCACACGGAGCTGGCGATGTTTTGGTGTTAATGGCAGCACACGTAAGGGGAGCTGGGATCGCAGATTCGCTTCCGCGAGGCGCCGGGAAATGGTTCATGGACAAACAGGAGCCGCTTCATCTGCCTGTATAGTGGTCCAGGTCCCCGGGGTATCCATTTGTGCCTGGAGCACGATCCGTCGATCCTCGCTAGTGGTGGTCCTCCTGGTCCGTCCGGAGCCGCTCCGCCGTGTGGCAGAACCGTCACGTGTCCGCTGCTTCTACCACAGTCTGACGGTATAGTCAGAACGATCCACGTGACGGGCTATACGGCGCGCCAACCACCCTGTGGTTTTCAGCCCGATGATCAGGCCTCTCTCAAAGTCCGTAAATCGACGTCTCTGGCGTCTACTTGGCATTCTTGTCACTCTGTACTCTTGCTTGCGTCGGCCGGTGCTTTTTGTTTTCATGGGCCATCGACTACACTCCGATTTATAAGTCTGCCGGTTCGTGCTTGCAGCGCCAGCACAGGGGGTGCGGTCATGCGCAATCGCACCAAGCGTGGGTCATTTGCATACCAGCACGCACTCTATTTGCAAAGTTTCGAGATTGTAGCATGCTTCCTTCTTGGTGCGTAAATTTCGTTGTCCGTGAGTGTATACGCAGAACATTTCCCACCAGGAGATTACACTATGGAGATTCTCGCGTTACACGGACTGATAGTTCAGTGTCGTGTTTGACGTCACACACGATAGCGTTGGAAACCAATCAGGAGCCTTGATTCCCGCGTGACGTCACTGAAAAGAAGAAACTCGTATTTCGAATGTCATGGCCTTGTGTTTTCTAGACGGCCCTGGTCGAACTCGTCTGGAGTGAGTGATTTTGCAGAGGAGAGAGCGTTTTTCTTTAGCTTTGCTATTCAATGTTATTCAAAGTGTTCATTAGGTTTTTGCATGTAATTTTGCTATTCAAAGTGGTCATTTCGTCGGATGACGGACACTAGTCTTTTCTGATTGGTTACCAGCTAAAAGGGCTGCAATAACAATGGCAACGAACTTAATAACGGACAGAGAGCAAATGCTTGAGTGAAAAGGAATTTTTAGGCCGTTCCTTTCGTAAAGACCGGCTATACGGTTACGTTTTTGTTTGAAGAATACCGAAAATTTTGGGCACCGTTTAGGTACATCGACCGCTTAAGGTGGTTCTACCAAAAAACTGCACTATTTTCCAATGGTAAAAACTTCAGTAGACATTTTCTTCACAATTAACGTGTTCCCAAGAATGAAAATTTACACATCGGTAAAACTTAATTTAAATTATAGCATAGCATACCTAATATATGCTAAACGTAACCATAATTATATTAAAAATCAATTTTTTCTTGGTTAGTCATAAAATGTACTAATAGATGGCGCGACATGTACATTGATGATGTCAGTGAACAAACAAATGTTTGATGACTTATTTCGGAATTAGAAATCAGCAATACCTACAATTCTGTTGATATTTTCAGCTAAATTGTCAGAAAATTTAATCTAAGTGGCTCAAATTGTTCTAAACATTCCAGGCTATCTCATGGACAAGACTCAATTTTTGATTCCGTTCAGAAAACAAAAAAAAAAAAGAAAAAGAAAAAAAGAAAATTTTCGAAAAAAATATCAGCAGTACGTTAGATACTGTTGATTTCTAATTCCGAAATAAGCAACCAAAAAAAAATGTTGTCCAATGACGTCATCAATATACAAGTCGCGCCATCTGTTATAAAGTCTCAATATTACCCAAAAGAAAATTTATTGATTTTTTAGTATAATTATGGTTAAGTTTCGGCATGTATTAAGTATGTCATCCTATAATATACAGTTATTTTTATCGATGTGCAAATTTTCATTCTTCGGAATATAATTTTTCACCCTTAGGAACATAGGGCAGACAGAATTTTTAGGGGAACCGCCTTAAAGGGTTAGTGTGACATATGACGTCAAGTAGTCATGGTGACGTCAAATTTAAACAGCTAAGTGTCACCTTAGAAAAATATTTCGAATGCAAGTCAGAATGTAATGTAATGTATGACGTCACTTATCATGGTAACATCAAATATAGACAACAAAGAAATGTAACATACACTGACGGAAGAAAAATCCCAACACCATGAAAAAATAGTTGTAGAGGAATGAAATGGCGGTAATACATTTGTATAGGTAACATATTTAATCGATTAAGGTTTCAAGATCACAGCTTAATGTAAGCGCGAGAAGAGCCATTTTAAATGTGAAATGCTGGTACATTAATAACCGGTGTAACAGCCAGAATGTTGAATGCAAGCACGCAAACGTTCATGCATTGTGTCGTATACAGGTGCTGGATGTCAGTTTGTGGGATGGAGTTCCATGACTGTTGCACTTGGTCGGTCAATACAGGGACGGTTAATGCTGGTTGGGGGTGACGCTGGAGTTGTCGTCCAATGATGTCCCATACGTGCTCGATTGGTGAAAGATCTGGTGATCTAGCAGGCCACGGCAACATGTCGACACTCTGTAGAGCATCTGGGGTGATAACAGCGGTTTGCGGGCGAGCGTTATCCTGTTGGAAAACACCCCCTGGAATGCTGTTCATGAATGGCAGCACAACAGGTTGAATCACCAGACCGACGTACAACTGTGCCGTCAGGGTGCGTGGGACAACCACGAGAGTGCTGCTGCTGTCATAGGAAATTGCTCCCCAGACCGTAACTCCAGGTGTAGGTCCAGTGTGTCTCGGCCGCAGACAGGTTCGTTGCAGGAGCTCACCTGGCCTCCTTCTAACCAACACACGGCCATCACTGGCACCCAGGCAGAACCGGCTTTCATCAGAAAACACAACAGATCTCCACTCCGTCCTCCAATGAGCTCTAGCTTGACACCACTGACGTCGCAAACGGCAGTGGTTTGGAGTAAGTGGAATGCACGCTACAGGGCGTCTGGCACTGAGCTGTCCTTCAAGTAACCGATTTGTAACAGTTCGTTGTGTCACTGTGGTGGCAACTGCAGCTCGAATTGCTGCCGCAGACGCGGTACGATGCGCCACGGCAATACGCCGTACACGGCGGTCTTCCCTCTCAGTAGTGCCACGTGGCCGGCCGGAACCCGGTCTTCTTGAGGCAGTACCTTCCCTTGACCACCGCTGCCAACAATCATGCACATTGGCTATATTTCTGCCAAGTCGTTCTGCAATATTGCGGAACGAAGATCCACCTTCTCGTAGCCCTATTACACGAATTCGTTCAAACTCCGTGAGCTGTTGATAATGGCTTCTTCGTCTTCTTAAAGGCATTCTTGACTAACATCAACACCCTACGTCGAATCTCAACGATAACTAACGCTCACGAACGTTACAGCGCGTATTTACAGCAAACCTGCTGTGCATGTTCCGAGGGGGCTACCAGCGCCACTCGTATGCGCCGAGCGCGAAATTTGCATAGACGTCATCTTACAGATGTACTCTTACCGAATACCAACTGTCGTTTATCTAACACAACCCCTTCTTGGTGTTGGGATTTTTTTCCGTCAGTGTATAAAGATCCAGGCTTATAATATATATGAAACACCCAGATTCGTCTGTCTTTCTGGAACGCTTGACGTCACAACAGCGTCTGCATTGTTGTATCCTCACTTATCGAACAATTCGTGTGTGCTCTCACGATGTCAAAATGATTGCCTGCTATATAATAGCACGCGATCACTTTTTTTTTTTTGCGTGCTAATTTACAAACATTGGATTATTAATTACTCGAGGTTTGTTTTTCCGATCTATAGAAAATTCGAATTCAATTTTTAATATCACAGCAAGTTAAGTTTGCACGCGATCACACACACTGAGATGTCAAGGTGATCGCGTGCTAATTTAAAAACATTGGATTATCAATGATTAGAGTTCTGTTTGTCTGATCTACAAAATTCGAATTAAAATCACAATATCACGGGAAGTTCCTTTTGTATATTAATTTAATTCAGCACAACTCAAACATTAATTTATACGCTTTAATTAATTTTTACCTTTTTTAATTTAACTAACTTCCCGAGTTTAGTGATGAATTTTTTATAAATTTTGCAAAATATCGATCTATCTAAAAGATGCAACCTACAATAAAAACTGAAATCTTGAGATGTCAAAGTGTGCAAGATTGCATCTAAAAGCAGATGTCGCCCCAAAATAGCACATTGTCGAGAATTTAGATTCTTCCGATTTGTAACATCAGATGTCGCATTATTTTGTAGAAAATGCTTTGCTATGAAGTTTCAAACCAACCGTCGAATAGGACAAGCCGTGAAGGAAATAACAAGTGTGCCGGAGAAAAATTCATTTAACGCGAAAGATCAAAGAAAAAGTTATTAAGGTAAGTTTACAAGAAAACAACTTTCCAAGTTTAGTGCTGATTATATTACACATTTTGAAAAAATATCGATCAATCTAAACGCTCTAATTTACAATTGTTAAACAACAAATATTTTACACAAAATGTTATTTATCGCGAATTCGTTTTAAAAACGGAAATAAATAGCATATAATTTTTAGTTCTAACATGAATGAGTTCTTACTGTATGAGCTTTTACTATGTTTTTTTTTACAGAAATCCGGCTTCAATTTGATTTGTTTTTAATCTGCGTCAATTAAAAATTTCACTCCGTCACAGAACAGGAAACATCCCCTATATATTAATATTTATTAAAAGATTAAAAACAACCGTCCTAAGACCGGCTATACGCTAGTTCTTATATATGATATATGATTGATTAATTCATCGTTAAGTGAATAAGTACCTGTGATGATATATGTCAAGACAAATGTGCTGACGTACGCTCTTCCTGTTCGCCCGCAGAATGTGGGAATGACAAGCCAACAGATACATCGGACTTGGACTGAACCAGCGTAACCGATGACTAGACTAAGACAAAGTATACCACCGAGGGTGCGTCGCGTAAAATCTGTTAACTTTAACCTCTCCAAGACGAGGATGTGCAACACTGAAAAACAAAAGTAAATTATTAAGTGAAGATATGAAAAATCATGTTTATTATTCGTCTAAGCGATAAATAAGTACGCATCATTTTCAAATCTTATTTGGACAAACAGTAGAAGCACTGACACAATATACAGGGTCTTCACAAAAGGAGTTACTATTTTACTCGTTTTCTTTCTATGAAGGAGTAACACACCGAGTGATCACTAAATTACATCACCCCTATCAAAAGTGGATGCAGCCCATAGACCACGTGATTTCCGAGAAGGCGCGATTAATCGACCGACGTCGCATATACACTGTCTACCAACAAGTAATTGGACACCTGTGATAGCAAAGGAAAACGAAGTTTATTCACCTTCAATAGTTGGTGGAGCCACCATGAGCGGCGATTACAGCTGCGACCCTCCGGGGCATACTCTCAACCAGGCGTTGTACGACGGCTAGCGGTATTTTCTTCCACTCGGCTTGGAGAAGACAGGTCAGTTCCTCCACCGATTTCGGACGGTAGGGGCACCCCTTAAGTCGACGCTCCAACTCGTCCCAGAGGTGCTCGATAGGGTTAAGGTCCGGGCTCTGCGCAGGCCAGTCCATTCGATTAACCCCATTGTCACCATACCAAGCCATGGTGGACCTCGAAACATGACAGGTGGCATTGTCATCCTGAAAGTAACATGGGTCCACCCCGTAAAACTGCCACGACGTAGGAAGCGCATGGTCATCCAAAATGGTGCAGTAGGTCTCGGCGTTGAGTCTACCAGGAATTGCAACCAAGGGTCCCGTGCCATACCAGGAGAAACACCCCCATAGCATAATTCCACCGCCGCCGAACTTCACAGTTGGCACAATACATTCCGGCAGGAGGCGTTTTCCAGGCAGACACCTAACCCAGACCCTGCCATCCGAACGGTAGAGGGTGAACCTTGATTCGTCGCTCCAGAGAACCTGTTTCCACTGTTCAACGGCCCACTGTCGACGTTCTTTGCACCACGTTAGCCGAGCAGCGCTATTGGACTTGGTGATCAAAGGCTTGTGGGCGGCAGCACGTCCATGATAACCGAGCAGATGGGCTTCCTTACGGATGGGATTCATTGAAAGACCACTCCAGGTGCCTGTTGAAACTCCTCGCGGATGTGGCCTATCGATTTGGTGCGGTTCTTCCGAATATCTCTGGCTAGCACCCGTCGGTCTCCAACTCCCAGTTTTGTGGGTCTGCCGGGTCGGGGCACATTCCGACAGTTACCTCTCATCTTCCACTTGCCAATCACGTAGGCCACTGTGGATTTTGGGTACTTCAACTCGCTGGATATGTCACGTATGGATCGGCCATTTCTGTGATACCCGACGATCACACCTTTCTCGAAATCAGAGAGCTCCGAACTGCGTGGCATCTTGCATGAGACTGGTTGCGTTGTGGTTTCCCACACGATATTTAACGGCGGCGGCTGTGACGTGTATCAGGATCGCAGATATCGTCGATTGCAGGGGTGTCCAATTACTTGTCGGTAGATAGTGTATAAAGTGTAAGTGAAGAAGTAGGTAGTAAAATTAGCAGCGTGATGGGTAAACTGAAGGGTTTGTCGGATTTTGAGAAAGGACAGATTGTGTGTGTGTGTGTGTGTGTGTGTGGAAGCTCGGAGATGAGTGCCACGATTTTCTAAACCGCTAACTGAAAGTTTTTTCGCGAGCCGAAGTAATTAAAGTGTATCAGGACTGGCGTGAAAATGGTCAACCCGATGTCAAAACTACTTAGGACAGCGAACGGTTGACATGGGAGATGAACGCCGGGTCCGATGACTCATACAGGTCAACAAACGCAGCACTGTTCAACAGTTGACTACCCAATACAACAGAGGTCAACCCGGAGCAGTATCTATCATGACCAAGCGTCACGTTCTCGCACCTATGGGCTGTAACATCAGATGACCCCTCCGACATCCTCTCCTAAGCACGGTTCACCGACGCAAAAGACTCGTCTGGTGCAAAGATCATGCAAGTTGGACGAAGGATGACGGGGGAAAATGTATCCTGGTCTGACGAGTCATATTTCTTACTCCATTCCGTGTATGGTCGTGTACGTATTTGGCGCAAACAACCTAAGATACTTGATCCGTCCTGCATGGTCTCCACAGTGCAAGCCTGTAGAGGAGGTTGCATGATTTAAACTTGGACCCCTGGTACATGCGGAACAACGTATGACTGGTACCCACTATCGAGAGTTGCTTGCTGACTCTTAACACTTTGCAATATCAACAGCTTTTTCAGTTGCAAAGGTTATGAAGCCAAATCCCCTAGACTTTCCAGTATTTGGATCAGTTTTAATGGTAACATGTTACTTCACCATACTTAGAAAAGTATTCTTTCAAATCCTTTTTTTTGTGTCCCAGCTGATTCCTCCAATTAACAGTTTCTTATCTTCGTCAGAAGGTGCTTTAGGAGGTAATGATGGATCACGAGACCCATTAATGACCTCCTGTGCTTGTCCACTTTGATCTCCAATTTCCACCATCATGCCGTCTTGCTGATACTGCTCATCATCGTAACTCTGATAATTATGCTCACTATACTGTTGATCTTCTGCAAAATTGCCTTCAGAATATTGCTGACCATCAGCTGCCATTGTGCACAATGTTTATAATGCCTTTTAAGTAGCTGACAATTCACACCAATCTTCTCACACCGGCAACGAAGAGCAAATAGAGCAAAATAATGCATGATGGTGGAAGAGGGAGATCAAAGTGGACAAGCACAGGACGTCCTTAATGCGTCGGGCGATCCATCATTACCTCCTAAAGCACCTTCTGACGAAGATAGGAAACTGTTTATTGGAGGAATCAGCTGGGACACAGAACAAAAGGATTTGAAAGAATACTTTTCTAAGTATGGTGAAGTAACATGTTACCATTAAAACTGATCCAAATACTGGAAAGTCCAGGGGATGTGGCTTCATAACCTTTGCAACTGAAAAAGCTGTTGATAATGTCTTAAGGAATGTTTCACACACTCCGTTTGATTAGAGAAAGTGATCTTTCGTGACATTGATATTGTACTGAGTGAAGGGATAATAAATAAAATTGAAGTGTTTTATCCTGTAACAAACTCATGCTGCAATCCGGATTTTGAACTTCGGATATTCAGATATCCGGACTTAGAATACTGAATATTCAGACATCTCAACAACATAGATCTATCTGGTCATGATAGAACGCATGCCTCAGGTTGTTCAAACCTTAACGCAGCAGTTTGTGAACGTGCGTTTTTTTTTTTTTTTTTTTTTGATAAACGATGTCCGTTTGATTAGACAAAGTGATCTTTCGTGACATTGATATTGTACTGAGTGAAGGGATAATAAATCAAATTGCAGTGTTTTATCCTGTAACAAACTCATGCTGCAATCCGGATTTTGAACTTCGGATATTCAGATATCCGGACTTAGAATACTGAATATTCAGACATCTCAACAACATAGATCTATCTGGTCATGATAGAACGCATGCCTCAGGTTGTTCAAACCTTAACGCAGCAGTTTGTGAACGTGCGGTTTTTTTTTTTTTTTTTTTGATAAACGATGTCCGTTTGATTAGAGAAAGTGATCTTTCGTGACATTGATATTGTACTAAGTGAAGGGATAATAAATAAAATTGCAGTGTTTTATCCTGTAACAAACTCATGCGGCAATCCAGATTTCGAACTCCGGATATTCGGATATCCGGACTTAGAATACTGAATATTCAGACATCTCAACAACATAGATCTATCTGGTCATGATAGAACGCATGCCTCAGGTTGTTCAAACCTTAACGCAGCAGTTTGTGAACGTGCGGTTTTTTTTTTTTTTTTGATGAACGATGTCGCGTTTGATTAGACAAAGTGATCTTTCGTGACATTGATATTGTACTAAGTGAAGGGATAATAAATAAAATTGTAGTGTTTTATAATGTAACAAACTCATGCGACAATCCGGATTTCGGATTTATGATATTTCGGATATTTTTAAAATCCGAAATCCGGATTTCAAAATATCCGGTTTTTGATAGCACTAGCCGGATATCCAAACATCCGGATTTTGAAATTCGAATTTCATGCGGCAATCCGGATTTCGGATTTCAAAATATCCGGTTTTTGACAGCACTAGCCAGATATCCGAATATCCGGATTTTGAAATTCGAATTTCATGCGGCAATCCGGATTTCGGATACTTTGAAATCCGGATTTGGGATTTCAAAATATCCGGTTTTTGACAGCACTAGCCGGATATCAGAATATCCGGATTTTGAAATTCGAATTTCAAATCCGGATTTCGAGTTTCTGATACTTCGGATATTTTGAAATACGAAATTCAAAATATCCGGTTTTTGACAGCACTAGCCCCGAATATCCGGATTCTGAAATTCGAATTTCGGATTTCATGCGGCAATCCGGATTTCGGGTTTCTGATATTTCGGATATTTTGAAATCCGAAATCCTGATTTCAAAATATCCGGTTTTTGAGTGCACTACTTTACAACAGCTAGCTGGGGTTATGAACTATTTTGACTCTGAAAGTTTTATCGATTGAAGGTATCCGAAATGAAAATCCTCCAAATACGTGGCGCCAGTCAGTAAATAAACAAAGACATCGCTCTTTCCACGTTTTAGCAACACATAGCAACCGAAAAATTGTTATTCGGTCACCTCTGGGGATTCGAATCCTAGATCTCTCGATATCTAGCCGAGTGCGTCAACCTTACACCACGGTGGCCAACAATCCACGGCGCTATAGGTGTGTTTTTCTGTCAGCTTCTAGGTATCCGGTTGATTCTTTTTAACCGGCTGCATTTGACTGTGAATAACTCCTTTCATATTGCTATCTTAAATTATGCACAGTTTTTCCCTACGGGGTGTTAAGTGTATTTTCTTTTTCGATGAATTATTTCTACTGTTTGTGAAAGTATAGCTGACTGAACACTACATAAATCAGTTCTCAAAAATTTCGCCTACAGTGAAACAACAGTCATTCAGGGAGACGTCGAGAAACAATTACTTACAGTTAGCCATTATTCAGCCAAAACTCCTTTAGCAGAACTCAGTCTTCAACAACATTAGTGAAGCAATCCCAATTATTTGTGAGAAAACGTTTAACGAAAAACAAAACATCAACACTGAATATATAATACGCAGACGTCAAGAAATCATAACTTCAAGTAACTCAACTTCCACAACTCGTATTACACTGAAGAGCGATTGAATTAGAGACAGCTGGCGTAATGCATATGTGACGCTGTAGGCGCCCTGTAAACGAAAACAGCATGACTTATGCAGCGATCCGGCAATATAAGGACTGATGCGACGGGAATCAGTAAGAGTCGGACGCAGTATGGGTAAGACGAAAGATCTAAGCGTATTTGGACGTGGGCAAATAGTCGGGGCCCGACGTGTGGTTCACTCCATCTCGGAAGTCGTGCAGGCACTGGGATTTTCACGAACCACTGTGTCACGGGTGCACCGTGAGTACATCGATTCCGGCAAAACCCATCCCTGCAAGGGCCAACTGCCGTGGACAACAGCGTGTGGATGAGCGGGGTCATCATTGGCTAGCTCGCATTGTAACAGCGGATAGACGGGCCACAGGGCAAGAAATCACTCGGCAATTCAACGCTGGTGCACAAAAACGTGTAAGCAGCGACACCATCCAGAACCATCTCCTCGCTATGGGGTACAGAAGCCATCGTCTTACGAGGGTGCCGCTGCTGACCGCACATCACAGGGTGCAAAGATTAGCATGGGCGCGGGAACATCGCCACTGGACCCTAGACATGTAGAAAAATGTTGCCTGGACTGATGAGCAGAGATTGACCTTGGCACATGCGGATGGCAGGATACGAGTACGGCGCAAACCACATGAAGCGATGGATCCTTCTTGCCAGCAGGGTACTCTTCAAGCTGGTGGAGGTGGCATTCTCTGTCTGGGGACTGTTTACGTGGACTGAAATGGAACCCCTGGTACGTGTAACATCGTCCCTCACAGGTCAACGTTACCGGGGTATCCTGGAGAATCATTTGCTCCCGTTTGTGCGTCTTCAACATCCCACTGTGGACCTCATCCTGCAACAAGACAACGCACCGTGCCATTGCTCCCGAATTGAATCCGAATGGTTGGATGAACATTCCACCGACGTGACCTCGCTTCCTTGGCCAGCTACGTCACTTGACCTCAATCCCATCGAGAACATCTGGGACGCCATCGAAAGAGATGTTCGAGGCTCTGACCCCCCCCTCCATCAAATCTTCGTGAACTGTGGGAGCTTGTTCAGGGGTCGTGGATCCGTATGGCTTCCCAACGCTTCCGGTGTCTTGTCGAGTCTATGCTGAGACGAATCGCCGCCGTCATCAGGGCGAAAGGTGGTGCTACACGTTACTAGACAGGTATCTCTAATTCAATTGCTCTTCAGTGTATATTGGGTGTGCGCAAAAGTTCTGTCCGTTTTTGTAATAGATGCAAATTGTGATCGGAGTAGTTACGTCACAGATGACGCTGCGATATCGAATTTTCGGTCAATAAAGTGTGGAGCAGTAGAGCATATAGGGGCACTAGGTCTGTCCAAGTAAGTCATTCGTAACGGAAATCCCGGACCGTGTAACATGGTATGCGATAAGGAGCACATTAGACATTGTTTACTGTACGAGTTCGATAAAGGCAGTACTGCAGCCGTGGCTTGCCACAATATCCGTCCAGTGTATGGGGAGGATGTCGTTGATTATAACACATGTGGCCGTTGGTTTCGGAAATTCCGGGGCGTAGGCAGAAGCTGTAAAAGTCAACCAAGTCCTGCACGTCCATCCGTGGTTTCTGACGAGGATGTGGACCAAGCAATAACAAATGACCCACATCTAACCGTTCAGGAATTAGCGGAAACGTTGTCAGTACACAGTACAACAGTCGAAAGACAAATGCATGCGCTTGGATTCATCACTAAGTTCGATAACTGGGTTCCGCACTAGCTTTCTGCAAAGCAACGAGAGGAGAGATTCCGTACCTGTGCTTCTTTGCTTTCTCGTCACAGAGATGAACCGTTTTTGGGACGAATTGTAACGAGTGATGAGAAATGGGTACTGTACCGTAATGTAAAGCGTCGACGGACCGTGTGCCAAAGTGCGGAACCTCCTCCATCGACCTCAAAAGGAGAACTGCATCCCAAAAAGGTTTTGTTGAGTGTTTGGTGGGATGTCCAAGAAATAATCCACTGGGAAGTGTTGGCACCTAACCGAACGATAAATGCTGACCTCTACGGCCAACAGTTGTACAGATTGGGAGAACAACTGACATCGAAGCGGCCAGCACTCGTCAATCGCAAAGGTGTGACCCTTCATCATGATAACGCCAGACCCCAAGCTGCTTTAATCACTCGGTAAAAATTACTGGTCTTTGGTTGGGAAGTGTTACCTTACCCGGCGTATTCCCCTGACCTGGCACCTACGGACTACCACCTTTTTCGATCGTTACGGAACGCCTTCGCTCACCAAACATTCGATGATGTGGACGATGTGAAAACGGCATTACATGGATTTTTTAAAATCTAAAACACAGGAGTTTTTGCTGCGTGGGATTCATCTACTCATAGATAGATGGTAAGAGGTCATACAGAATGATGGCAATTATGTGAAATCCTGTACGTTATTTGTTATGTTCTCCTCTTTTCTTTGTAGCCTACAAAAACGGGTAGAACCTAAGCACACACCCAATATCATCATACTATCATCTTCCTTCTTTTGATGCTGTTCAAACCTTATATAACGTTCAGTTCTCATCGAACGCATACACACGTCATACGTTCCGACCTCAAGGTGTTGCCAACCATACTCTTGCGAGAGAGAAGATATAACGTTAAGTTTAAAAAACGCTAAGGAGAATGAACTCAGCAAAATCATGCAATGCATTGATTATGATACGCTTTCCAACATACCAGAAATCATTACTCAAGTTATGAGGATAATGACTGTAGAATAAATCTCGCTCCTATGTCCTGGCCTTTAAACCCATTTTGTCCATTTTCAATAAACTTCATCAACAAGTGGTCCCCTACCACATACTAAAATTTCATTGAAATCGAACCATTTTTACGCAAGTTATGACACATAAGAGCAATGTAATGGATCCCGCTCCTATGTCCTGACCTTCGGTCCCATTTCGTCCATTTTCAATAGGGTTCGTCCCCAGGTGGTCCCCTACCACAAACTAAATTTTCATCGAAATATCACCATTTTTACTCGAGTTATCGTACAGACAGACAGACAGACAGACGGACAAAGCTGGAGCATATACGCTTCTTCAACCTACGGTTGGAAAGCGTAAAAAAGGAAAGTTAAATTAGAGTATACGTCACATATTAGACCTACGGTTGGTAAGCGTAAAAAAGGAAAGTTAAATTAGAGTATACGTCACGTATTAGATTTTCTAAAATTATGCTCTAAAATATTTTTCCGTATGGGGAATAATTCAAAAGACGCGCTCATCGCAACTGAAAATTCGGGGTCATCTTTCTTGTCTTTATATGCATTCAATGGCGATTAAAAATTAATTTCCACGGAATGCTTCTCATCGATTCAACAGCATTATTACCTGGTTAAATGTTTCAAACATTTAATCTCCCAACAGATTAAATGTTTGTTCTAATCATTTAGAAGGGGAGAGATGACTTTAAAAAATAATAGCATCGATTTCGAGAAGTGATGAATGAGTTTTCATTCTAATGAAATAATTGGTCACTTATATCGTAAATCCTGATTTAATGCCCATTTCCCTTATAAAGTTTAAATAAAGGCAATGAAAAATGCACGGAGTCTTTATACGCGATTGATTTTATCCTGAAAATTATGAAGATCAACTATTCATTCTAGCATGACTTGGAAAAGAATTTGAAACACAGTTAAAGAAGGAATAGCTGTAAATGAAGCTTAACATTATTATCACATTCATTAAGTTCTCTGTTATCGTGTTTTCTCCAGTCAGAAAGTTCAGCAGTAGAATTAATGTGACATCTAAGTAAACTGTACTTAAATCCTGCACCTACTTAAAGCGACGTTTTCTGTGTTCGCTGTACGGTGCCTTAACTTTTTGCATCTTTTACAATTTTTTTTATTTTATTTTGCAGAGAGAGCGAGCGAGAGATAGATAAGAAGAAGCCAAAGCTGTCGGAGCACGGTAAATTATCATAAAGCAGCCAAAGCACACATACCACACTTTAAATAATCCTTCTAAAAACGTAGGATCTAAAAAAACGTCTTTATTTACAATTTTAAAATTATGTTAGATAAAAGCTCTGGCGAGCACTTTCGCCTCATCATCAGGTCATTGAGTGAAAACAGATTAGAGCGGCACAAGGCTAAATAGTAACAGACAAGAGCATAAATAATACACATTATGTAAATGAACACATAAATAAATCATTGCCATTCACTACAAATTATCGTTAAAAGTTCGTTCGTAATCGTTTAACAGTTCTTTTTTTTTTTTTTTTTTTTTGAATGGAGGTTTAACGATCACCGTGAGCAACTCAATGGGCTATAAGCAGTCGCCCGTCCCTAATTTAGGGTCACTGGTTCCAGGGAAGGGAGAGAGCTAGTGCCGTAAGACAAACACAGCATCCATGCCTGACCAGGATTCGAACCCGGACCCCTTACGGACGAATGATCAGAGGCCAATACCTTAGACCACTGCGCCACCGGGGCGGAATTTAACAGTTCGTTTACAGAGATATGTTGTTTAGATCCTACGTTTTCAGAAGGAATATTTAATTTGTGCTTTGGCTGCTTCATGAAATTTACCGTGCTTAGACAGCTTTGAATTCTTCTTATCTACATCTCAACACGAAATAGTTAATCTAAGAGAGAGAGAGAGAGAGAGAGAAATTAAAAAAGAACGGTTATAAATTGTAAAATCAAGTTTAGTATCACAATAACCTTAGATGCAAACTTACATTATTCATGCTTTTTATTTCTTTATTAAAGAAAGCAATTGTGGTTCATTCTACGCTTTGATGAAGCACAGTATCGTTACTCGATATTTCGATGCAACTTGTTTAATTATTCAAGTTTGAATTTTCTTTCCTTTCTCGTTCCAACCTAGCTGCAAATCAAAGTTGTCATGAATCTCAAATTTCCGGGAAACGCTTTCTTGAATTTATTAGGCTTCATCAAGTGTTCACTCAGCACGCTTTGCTTAATGAGTCTAATAAGATATTTACTGCGAAATCTTTGTTTCAAAATGTGAAACCCGCTTTTAGAATGAGTTCATTCCGGTAGCAGGAAATAGATTTCGAGCTGAAATAATCCGAAACAATGATCGTGATTGTTCGATTTCAGTTTCTGGAAATTTTCGTGCTGGAACATGACTTCGTCATTTGCACTAGATAAAATATGTTCTTGGATTAGAGATGTGTTTACTTCATGAGGATTTACCTTTGTTATCACTTATTAGACTTTGAACATCGCCTGTCTTGACTTTCGCACCAGGCAGTTCTAATAGGATTTCAACTATAATTGGCTTTCTACTTAAAGAGAAGACTACACGGAACGCGGCAATGCCGTTACTTCGTCTAATTAGATTCGCACGTGAAGGTTTATTTATGCGGGGATTCCAGATTCCGTTAAGACGCATTGGATGGTTGGAGTCTTTCGAGGACATCACAGTTGTAGCTATTTACACTATAGGAGAGATAAGGTAAAGCACCATGAAAAAACTAAATATAAATAGAAACCGTCTTCCTCCCCCTTGACTTAACATACAGTAGTTCACGGTTTTACTGCTGACAACACTAATCTTGCATCTTATAACCTGGTTTATTTAAATACCAGTATGGGATGCCAAGTCAGGTAATGCGTAACATATCATTGCATCATAGTCTCTCCTTGACAAATGCGTTCTCGTGGTGCATTCTGTTCCCACTAAAGTGACTCTTATGACCGCCACGTAACAGTTTAACTGTACCACCGGGATTAGAGGAAATGCTATCCCACACTCAACAATCCTCTTTGCCAGCGTGGTGAGTTACGGCTGAAACCCCCCCAAGATGATTTTAAAACTGAAAACTTGGTCTTCAGTCTCCGGTAGCTGGAATGTAACTAACCAAGGCGGCGACTACTGCGCCATGAAGGCAGAGGGTGCTAAGAATCACCGGAAGACCGGACTAGGATGCAATCTGATGCTGCGACCTTGGCTACGTTTAACGGACGATCTCATCTTTTGATTCAAGGCTACTTGAATTGGAGGAGGAACTACAAAGAATCAAGTGGGGTATCGTCCGGTAAGTGAGGTAAGAAGAAAAGGAGATCTCATTGAACTGAAAAGCTGACATCTCTTCTACCATCATGGAACAGACACTAGAATAACTAGTGGTGTTGGATTTATAATAAACAAGAAACTGAAAGATAAAGCTGTGGAAGTTGAAAGTTCTTCAGACAGAGCTGCGCGACTCGTTTTCTAACTTTCAAAAATATACCAGACTCAGATTATTCAAGCTTACGCACCCACCATTAGTCATCATGAGGAAGAAATTGAAGAATTCGGCATCTAAATAACAAGGACAAACAGCACTTAAAGATCATTATGGGAGATTTCAATGCCGAAATAGGGCAACAGCATCAGAATAAAACTTCGGTAGGTCAATCCGGTCATGGCGGGTATCGTTCACTTGATCGAAAGATCATTTGACCGGAAATCACTTGATCGAAAGGTTTATTTCACCGAAAGGTCACTTGACCGAAAAGTTCATTTCACAGAAAGGTTATAACGAAGTAAATTTCTCCGTCATTTCTATCCGCGCCAGGATTCGAACCCGGGTCCCCTCATTCCGGAATAAGTTGCTCTACCAATTAAGCTACGCGGACGTTTTATTCTGATTCCTATCTGCCTTTATGTCGTGTGCGTCCTTCTGGCAGGTACGTCCCATCTCCTGGTACGTTACATCATCTCCCCCTTATATATATATATATATATATATATATATATATTTTTTTTTTCGAAGTGCTGAAGAAGGGATTCTCTTATTTTTCCTATCTCGCGGTGTGGAAATGACATCACACCAATGCGAGATTTTGAACGGTCGGGTCATCCGGATAGTTCGGGCGCCATTATAAGGAAGTAAATTTCTCCGTCATTTCTATCCACGCCAGGATTCGAACCCGGGTCCCCTCATTCCGGAATAAGTTTCTCTACCAATTAAGCTACGCGGACGTTTCATTCTGATTCCTATCTGCTTTTATGTCGTGTGCGTCCTTCTGGCAGGTACGTCACATCTCCTGGTACGTTACAAGGTCACTTCACCTAAAAGTTCATTTCATCGAAAGGACATTTGATCGAAAAGTTCATTTCACCGAAGAATTACTTTACCTAAAAGTTCATTATATCGAAAGATCATTTCACCGAACAGTCAGTTTATCGAAAACTCAGAATTTTTTTTAGAGATCTGTTGGAGTGTGGTACGGGTTTTTGAAAAACTGGCCACCTAAACATTATGGGATTGTATAAAAAATGAACTTTTAATTTCTACGAAACACCTCTCCATGAGTAGGTTCTTCGAAATATAACATTAATTATAAGGCCTAGATATGGGCCTTTTTGTCAAATTGTGTTTGAGCAAAAGCGCAACACTATTAACGTGGCTTGTTATGTAAAGCTTATGAATATCAGAAATTAAAATTCGCTAAAAGGGCCTAAGCCGAGGCCTAGGGTCCTAAAATGTATTCTTTTTGCCTGAATAAATGTGCAACATTCCTAATCTGAATTTGTATGTAAACCTTATGAACATGAGCACGGACGATTAAAATTTGGTAAAAAGGCCTATCAAATTTTAATAATGCCGAGGCCTAGGATTCTAAAATTGATTCTTTTTGCGAGGAAAAATGTGCAACATTATTAACTTGATTTTTTGCAAACCTTATGAACATGAGCATTCTCGAATAAAATTTGCTAAAAAGGCCTAAGCCGAGGCCTAGGTCCCTAAAATTGATTCTTTTTGCCTGAATAAATTTGCAATATTATTAACTTGACTTTTCATGTGAATCCTATAAGTACATGAGCACGCACGATTAAAATTTGGTAAAAAGGCCTAAGCCGAGGCATAGAGACCTAAAATTAATTATTTTTGTCTTAAAACTAAATCTTTGCGTTCTCTGTGACGCAGAGGAATCAAAGGTGCAATCCGCTAACATTTCGGCGTGGTTTGTCTTCCAAATTGGCACCATGCTTCAACAGATCCTGTAATGAAACCCAAAGTTTTCGATAACCTGACCCTTCGGTGAAATGACCTTTCGATGAAATGAACTTTTAGGTAAAGAGATTTTTCGGTGAAATGCACTTTTCGATCAAGTGACCCTTCGGTGAAATGTACCGTTCGATCAAGTGAACCATCGGTGAAATGAATGTTTCGATCAAGTGATCTTTCGGCGAACCAGTCTTTTCGTTGAAGTGATTTTCGGTCAAGTGACCCTTCGGTGAAGTAAACGTCCGGCAAATGAACCAGACCCGATCATGGAAATAGAAACCAGAGTGGAAATACTCTCGCAGACATAGAAGGCAGAGCGGTTTTCATCATGAGCTCTTTTTTCAAGAAAAAGCCACAAAGAAAATAGGCACGTAATGGGACGATAAGTGAAACTGATTATTTTGTGTATAACAAGAAATTCATCATCTAAGACTGCAGTGTTCTAAACAAACTACTTAGTAACGGGTAGGCTCACTTTTCGCCCGGACAAAGTCCCTCATTCGGCGAAATATTAAGTCCACTAGGTCACGAAGGAGTTCCAGAGATTTCTTCACCCATGTTTGCGGTACCGACATACACAATTCCCTCGAATTCCTGGGTGGAGGATCCAAAGCGTGAACGGGCCTTTCCACAGCATCCGTACGATTTTCCACGAGGTTCATGTCCTGTGGAAGGGGTTGGATATTCCAGGGTGGGAACTTCTACGGAATGCTCTTCTAACCATGCCTAGTCACCACGGCTCTGTGGCGAGGCGCATTGTGCTTCTGGATGTCATATTACCCTGTGGGTGCATGATGACCACGAACGGACGCAGATGGTATGCAAGGATGGATACTTAACATGGACCGTCCAGAGATACATATAAACGTACTAGATGGCCTGCAAGGATGGACACTTAATATGGCCCGTCCATATTCCAGGGTTGGAACTTCTGCGGAATGCTCTTCTAACCATGCCTAGTCTGCACGGCTCTGTGACGAGGCGCGTTGTGCTTCTGGATGTCATATTGCCATGTGGGTGCATGATGACCATGAACGTATGCAGATGATCTGCAAGGATGGATACTTAACATGGACCGTCCAGAGATACATCTAAACGTACTAGATGGCCTGCAAGGATGGACACTTAATATGGCCCGTCCGTATTCCAGGGTTGGAACTTCTGCGGAATGCTCTTCTAACCATGCCTAGTCTCCACGGCTCTGTGACGAGGCGCATTGTGCTTCTGGATGTCATATTGCCATGTGGGTGCATGATGACCATGAACGTATGCAGATGATCTGCAAGGATGGATACTTAACATGGACCGTCCAGAGATACATCTAAACGTACTAGATAGCCTGCAAGGATGGACACTTAATATGGCCCGTCCAGAGATACATCTAGATATACCAGATGGTCTGCAAGGATGTACATTTAACACTGACTGTCCAGAGATACTTCTAGATATACCAGATGGTCTGCAAGGATGAACACTTAACATGGAAGTCCAGAGGTACAACTAGACATAACAGACGGCCTGCAGGGATGGACACTTAACATGGCCCGTCCAGAGATACGTCTAGATATACCAGATGGTCTGCAAGGATGCACCTTTAAATTGGTCGGCCCAGAAATACATCTAGATATAGCAGATGGCCTGCAAGGATAGTCACTTACCACAGACTGTCCAGAGATACATCTAGATATACCCGATAGTCTGGAAGGATGGACATTTAGCATGGACCATCCAGAGATACATCTAGATACACCAGATGGTCTGCACGTATGAATACTTAACATGGTCCGTCCAGTGATAAATCTAGATGCACCAGATGGCCTACAAGGATGCACACTTAATATGGTCCATCCAGAGATACATCTAGTTATAGCAGATGGCCTGCAAGGATTGACACTTACCACAAACCGTCCAGAGATACATCAAGATATACCAGAACGTCTTCAAGGATGGACATTTAACATGGATCGTCCAGATAAACATCTAAATATACCAGAGGTCCCTACGTGTGCCAGTTGAACGCCACCCAGACCATAATGGAGCCTCCACAAACCAGACATGGAAACGGGTCACTGGTCAGCGGATCGACAATTTCGTACAGGTCAAATGGTTCGGAACAAAGTTTTCCTGACCTGATTTCGACCATGTTCTACTTCCGTTTCATTTTTGAAAAGTAAAAAAAGTGTTTCAAAGAAAAATGCGTACTGTGAAATTTTGTGCTCGATGCTTGTGCCAGCGAAGTGAATACAATTGGTCATACAAAAGTATTGCCATCTTTTTCGTAAAGCAAAGATGGTGTTCAACTGGCACACGATACTTCCTTTGCGTTTATTTTCAGTGCGATTGTCTTGATACAGGCAAACGCCTGTCGCCTGCTTCTCTGGTGATTCACTCTCTCACACTCCGCGTGTCACATTTTAAGACAGGGTTACTTTTCATATCGCATTTTTTGCATTGAGTATTCAGAGGTTTTCGTTTGACGTGCTAATATCTCGTTCCATTTCATGTCGTATCGGAATAAATGCCTTATTTGTTAATACGGATGAGCTTAATATTAAGGAGATCGAAAGAGGCGTTGAGGCCAACAATACATCATTCACTTTCCCCCTTCTTGTTGAAAACAAGAAGGGAAAAAGTGAATGCTAGAAGTTGTTTCGTCTCGTTAAGAGGCCCGAATATGTATCACAGCAACACAAATTTTCATAAGCTTGTCATGAGTTGAAAGTTTCAAAAATGTGAATGTTGATTTCATGAGAATTCCTTCCTTCTGAAGGGCAATGATGGAATCAACATCGACATTTTGGGAACTTTCAACTCATTAGAAGCTGGTGAAAATTGGCGTTGCTGTGAAACATGTTATGAAGCTCGATATGTTATCAAGGAAACAGCAAAAACTGAAATTAAACATACAAGCTACTTAATGCAAAACGTTTAACTGTAGCGCCATCAGAATTAAGTTGAACATCTTTAACATTACTGAGGAGGGACATTTTGACTCTCGAAGATGTTTGAAAACATGTATAAAACAGTTATATTATGTGAAGTGTGAAGTACGACATTTTCAACACTTCCTGTAAATAAGTGAGTAAATTATACGTTTTAAGTAATATATTTATTTAAGTTTTATATGGCCCACGATACTTACTGTGGTGAGACATTTTGAACGCCCTGTGTGTGTGTGTGTGTGTGTGCGTGTGTGCGTGCGTGTGCATGTGCGTGCGTGTGTGTGTGTGAGAGAGAGAGAGAGAGAGAGAGAGGGAGAGAGAGAATGATCCAGGAACTCTCCCAATGATGATTTATCCATTGATGCGGAAAAGCTGTAGTTAACCGATACCTACATTTACCTTAGACAGCAGATATAAAGCAAATGTCACATTGATGAAGAAATTAGTCAACGTATAAAACTTGGTTGGAGATATTTTGGAAGAAACAGTACAATATTTAAGAGCGATATGCCATTTTGTCTTAACAGGAAAGTTTTTAATCAGTGCATCCCTCCAGTGCTTACGTACGGAGAAGAGACGTGGACCTTAACTATAGAAAACATACAAAGACTGCGAACAACTGAAATAAGCATGGAGAGCTGCATGCTTGGTGTAAACAGGAGAGTTAAGAAGAGGAAATGACATGAATAAGGAGAATGACAAGAGCGGAAGGCATCATGAGCAGAGTAAAATCCCTGAAATGGACTGAACATGTTGCCAGAAGAACTGACCACCGACGGACAACCGAAATTCTAGATTGGATTTCAACGGACAGCACATGACCCAGAAGAAGACCACATGTGAGATAGGTGGATGAAATTCGAAAGCACGCGGGAGTGACATGGAGGAGACTGGCGCAAGATAAACCGTTGTGGAAGAAACTTGGGGAGATCTTCATCCAGCAGTGGATTGGTAACGTTGCTGTTGTTGATCATGATGATATAAGAGTATACATACTGCACTTTTGATACTGGAGATACTGTAATTCCTGTACCACTTCTGCGATAGAGTGAGACATGCATTGGACATTTATTATCATCCCTCTTTCAAATTTTGTTAACTTACGACGTTTATCCAAACTGATATCGAATTACCGTCCACGTGAATGTAGTACTGTCCTCGTATCTATATAATTATATATATACCGAGCGGTGGGTTCGTCCACTAGCGAGAGGAGTGACAGCGTGGCGATGTCCATGAACCAGGTATCCTATGATTTCTGACCTCTGAGTGTATTCTGGTAGTGGATTATATTGATGCCATAAATGCAGAATAAATTGTTGGAATTACGTAAGACAATAGTTGATTTCTTGCACCACGCTGCTTGGTTACTTGTCTCTAAAGGGTGATTTACGTATAATGAAGCTATCTAAGAACATTTCCGAATTAGTTAGGAGTTTAGTTTGTGAAAACAGGATTTTGTCAGTGACGAGGATCGAACACATGTTCCCTCACTCCGGAGTGAGTTTCTCTAATCGATTAAGCTCCACCGACGGAATGTATCGCGGCAGATTTGTCGTCTTGACACGTGCTTCACCTCTGTAATACGTCACATCATCTTCCTCTTACTTTTTTTTTTTTTTTTTTTGAAGGGAAGAAGGAACCTTTCATGAATTTCGGACGATGTGTGAAACGAACATCACACATTTTTAGAAAACTCCAACAGCCAGTAGATTCATTTTTACGTTCGGGCGCCAATGTGAAGACAGGAATTTGTCGAAACCGTGTCTCTTCGCTCCGGAGTGAGTTGCTCTAACAGACTAAGCTACACCGACGGTAATAAAAAGAATACAAATTTATGGTGCTAAAATCACTCGACGATGTATCTCGCTGTAATCACTGTTCAGAAAGTAAGAAGAGTGGATTTTCTAGCTTGAGAAACTTGTATGTACCTTTTTTTTGTTTTATGCACCAATTCTGAGTGGATTTTCTAGCTTGAGAAACTTGTATGTACCTTTTTTTTGTTTTATGCCCCTTTGAAAAATCCCCCTCCTCCCACATAATATTCCCTCTAAGTGGCCATCACCAATGCGTGCCTAACCCGATGAGCTGGGCAAGCATCAGAAACCACTTGGGCAAAAAAAATAATTTTCTCAGCTTCGATTACTAATGAAGTAGAAGTTCGAACTTGGATTAGAACCCTTATTATTTGTTTAAATCCCTCCATTTTTATCACTGTTCTTTCCGCAAATGATTTTAAATAAAAAAAATATTAAAAACATTTCATTAATGAATATTTTTATTTTATAAAAAGTGAGGAGCTCAAACTTTCTTCTGGAATGCTTACAATTTAACTGCTCGGAATGTCATTCTCCCGACAACTAGCATACGTGCATTAGTTAGTACGATGCACTTGGTTACGGTTTGCTATGATTGGCTTGCGCTGATGTGTTGGGTTGACTCAATATCTGCCTCTTTCTCGGCGTGAAAAAATCCCTAATCCGCATTCACTGTCTTTTCACTCGAGGCAACTTTGCAAGAAGCCTTTGAGAATGAAAAGGACAATGAGACGAACTTAGAAGGAGGCGAAGGGCATTTAAGAAAAGTATTGTTTTGACTTTTGAGAGCCCGAATTTTATTTATTTATGACTACTTTCGCAGGTAATTGATTTTCGATTTACGACAGTTAATTAGGGATTTGGGAATTTTAATCTAAAACGCTTACTGCGCGGATCATATTTGAGCTGCGCGGCCGCGCACGCAGCTTGAAGGGAACATTGCCACTCCCCTCCCACCCCACCCCCAACAAAACAGGCAAAATTGGAGGAATTCTGGCAAATTTTTTGCACTCTGTGTTCAGGCATAAAGCTTAAGATAAAATATGTGTGAAGAGTATGACGAACTACAGAGGTGAAGCACGTGCCAAAACGACAAATCTGCAGCGATACATTCCGTCGGTGTAGCTTTGTCGGTTAAAGAAACTCACTCCGGAGCGAGGCGGATTTGATCTGCGTCACCGACAGATTCCTGTTTTCGCAAGAATGAGTGATCGAAACTTTAATTTCTGCAAAGCCTTATGACGTATATTCTAAATTAACTTTCCTTTTTAGTTTTTTCCTTATGTAAGTTTTGATTTTGTTTTCAGGTATACTTCACGCTTAACGTGATATCTTCTCTCTCAAACTAATACTGTTGGCAACACAATTGAGGTCAGAATGAACGTGACGTATATATACCTGGATAAGAACTATAGATAAAAACTTCGATAAAACAGTTGCTCGTATGGGGTGTTGAATGTAGGGTGTTGATTTGTGTTAGAGATGTGTTTTGTGATTTCTATACTATCCTGAAATGCTAATATCTGTGCTGGAGAAATAAAGCATCATGTACAGTAAGTTGACGTCTGCTTAAATGTTTCGTCTGGCCGTTAAGGTTTAATTTAGGAACTATTTTATCGTATGGTTATGTTTTTAAAATAACGTAAGAAGATCGACAAAGGATCAGTACGAAAAGACTTTACGTTATAGCCTCATAAATAAAAGAATAACAGACATGAATATCAGCGAAGTACAATCCCGTTTCACAAGACAGACGAGTATCATGAGCTTCTCGTGCAAGACGAATACGTGCGAAATGGAACGGAATTCCATTCGAGAAATTTACTTAATAAGAGATGCATGCTTTTCGAGCTCTTCACTTTGTTTTATACCGGGTGTTTCATTGGGTAGTGACAACTTTCCTGTGGAATAAATCGTTAAAGAATAACGAGATGGCGCTGTAAGTCCGAGACGTCGATCAGCAGGCGACAGACATTCGTGAGGAAGTAGTGGGACGGTGGACACGCAGCGATATACCACGGAAGAAAGAGTTTTCTTGGTGAAATATTGGTATGCGTAGGGCGGAAGCCCAGAAAGGTGTTACGTAAGTGGGCTACAGCGTTTAAGAATCGCCGTAAGCCATCCCGTGCGTACCTGACTAAATTGGTACAGAAATTCGAACGAACCGGCTGTGTCACAGAGGACGTGGCAAGCATGGCGACGAAGAGAAGAACAGCGCGGGCGGCAGAAAATATCGAAGCCGCACCAGAACACCTGCACGAAGAAGCCGGTACGTTCACACGTAGACTTGTGCAGGAACTAGACGTTGGCCCAGCGTCCGCATGGCGCATTGTGACGTCGGATTTGGACATGTTTCCATACAAAATCCAGGTGCATCAGCCTTTGAGCACAACAGACGTCCAGCAGCGTTATGAGTTTGCGAATGACAGGTATTCACTGATTGATGAGCACAACTTGGGCGTGAAGAGCATTGTCTTCAGCGACGAGGCGCACTTCTGGTTGGATGGCTACGTTAACCTGCGAAATTACTGCATCCGGGGAAACGAGAAGCCGGCGGTCTGTGTTATGAAGTCTTCCCATCCGCTGAAGCTAACCGTTTCGTGTGCAATGCGTGGGGGCATTTTTCCTGGAGTCCACAGTTACCGCTGCCGTCTACAAGGACGTTTAGAAGAATCGTCCCCCCCCGCTGCAGTCCAGAAAAACTGGATCGATAATCGCACATTTCAACAGGACGGAGCACTACCACACTCCACAAATGCTGTTCTTGATTTGCTTCTCCAGCAGTATGGCCCACGGATTATTGCCAGACGATCCCCCAACGTTTCAGCCAGTCTCTCTTGACCTCCGTACAGCCAGTCTCTCTTGACCTCCGTACAGCCAGTCTCTCTTGACCTCCGTACAGCCCCGATTTAATGCCGCTCGATTTCTTGTGGGGCTAGGCCGCGGGTGGCCTAGTAGGCAACGTTCGTGACTGTCACGGAAAGGGCCTCAGGTTCGATCCCAGGCAGGTACGAACGCTCGATCCACTGAATATCCGCCGTGCGTCGGATGGGCACGTTAAGCCGTCGGACCCCGGGTACTGGCACCCCCGATAATAAATAAGGGCGTCTTCCTTCCCCTTTCTACCTCGCTTCCCTGTCACTTTCCTATCGGGCACTCTAGCCCAAATCTCATAGCTTCCTATTTCTAAGGACTGTTTAAGACCTGGGGTCAGACACTCCCTTCCTAAAATCCTCTACATATGATGATCATCTTGTGGGGCTATCTGAAAGATCGGGGGTACCAGGACAGCATGCGAAGACTGCCTGACCTCCGACGTGCCATCAACCAGGAAATTGCACGGATCCCGTCGAACATCTTCCCCCCGTCGGTATTGCAACACTTTGAAGCACGTATTTGCCACGTCGTGACAGCGGATGGTCATCATGTGGAACATGTAATCCATTGATTACCTTTTGCCTACTCTTACTCCTGTAAACGTCTTTTTCCTCTTCCAATAAAGTAAGTTAACTTTATTGTCTCTTTCTTTTGTCACTATCCAGCGAAACACCCGGTATTTGTACGATTTTAATCTTTTGTGGTGACTATTTTTCAAATAAACGCAGAAGGGAGGTATTTCAAATAAAATATGTTCATGTAAGTTTTCCTGCTTTTCCATTAAAAAAAAATCATTCTCATTACTTAAATACTGCACTGCGTATGTTAGAAGTTCCTTAGGCGAATAAACTCTGGCCCTTTGATTATTTGTCCAAGAATTTAAGCAACTAGTTGCAGCGAACAACATGAAAAAGCATGAATTGAAGTCTTAAAATAGTGAGAGATCAAAGAAAGGAACCTAACCGCTAACAAGATATTTATAAATCTTGCTCGCACTCTCGCAAAATTTAAAAATAAAAAAAAATAAAAAGTAAGAAAAGCAAGAACGAAGTTCCTATAAATATTTTACCACTTTAAGCGAATTTGAATAGCTGAACAAAAAACGAAGTATAAGCTTTATTTTTGGTTTATCTGATATTGTGGAACAGAATAAATTACATTAGCATTTTTTAAAGAAAGAAAGAACTTTTATTTTACACGTTTTGTGTAATGTAACGGAGTCAACACCATTTCCATCTTCGTATTCGTAATTTTCTGTATAAAGAAGAAAACCGCAACTCACCGAAACCAAAAATGAGTCCGATTGGGAATCCGAACATCGCCTTTACACCACGGAATTCTTTCCTTTTACTGTACAGAATTCTGTGAAGCATAGGACATACACACTGGAAAAATTTCCCGATTCCTGAAATGGATAAAAACAGATTTCTTTACACTTTAGGCCTTATTCCTGTTACAACTAATTTGAAATATACTCAGTAGATTAAACATTAGAGATAGAGGTGATGGGCATTCCCCCCGCGCGGAGTGGAACAGATCCAAACCGAAAGCAGGCGATAAATAGGCTGACACCAAGGTGTATCGCAATCGATAAACATGGTTAAACGAGGTGATCTGAGTGACTTTGATCGTGGACGCATCGTCGGCGCCAGACAGAAAGGGCATTCTATCGCCCAAGTGGGCTCACCGCTATTCGCTGTGTGGTGACACTGCCCCTATGTGTGAGACGTGTGATGTGCCTTTAACTGTTTTTCATATTTTGTGTTCGTGTCGTTGTTTCATTCATCAACGCTCTCGTCATTTTCTTTTATTAACTCTACCAGACGACTCAGTGACCCTCGTCGTCTTTTAAACGATCAGTGTGACGTATCTTCTGTTTTATCGGGGCCGCGGGTGGCCTAGTGGGCAACGTTCGTGACTGTCACGGAAAGGACCTCAGGTTCGATCCCAGGCAGGTACGAACGCTCGATCCACAAAACATCCGTCGTGCGTCGGATGGGCACGTTAAGCCGTCGGACCCCTGGTACTGGCCCCCGGTAATAAATAAGGGCGTCTTCCTCCCCCTTTCAACCTCGCTTCCCTGTCACTTTCCTATCGGGCACTTTATCCCAAATCTCCTAGCTTCCTATTTCTAAGGGTTGTTTAAGACCTGGGGTCAGATACTCCCTTCCTAAAATCCTCTACATATGATCATGATCTTCTGTTTTATCATTTCTTCGTGTTACCGGTGTTTTTAGTTTTGTGTATCTTGTTACCGTTTTTACGGCATTTTACAACTTTTACATCATGTTTTCTCACATCAGTGTTTATGACATCATTCTTAGATATTTTTAGTTGTTTTACTTTTATCTCATACTAGGTGAAAGCCCGTCAGTAATGACGGGGGAAAATAAAATTTATGATAGTTATTTACATTTATTTATTGTGTTTGAGTTCCACGTCAATAGATGGCGACGTTGGCTCACAGCTTTCTGAAGATTATGGAATTTGATACGACGGGTTGTCTGTTATGTGTTTTGAATAAAACCTTTAGTCCCTATTTCGTCAGCACTTCCTTGTACACAACATTTTTCGTATACACTGACTGTGAACCCTGCATCCATTTCTCCTGTTGTTTTCCGAGAACTATTTTTATCTTGACGTTGTCAGATCGTCGTACTCTTAAGGTGGACGTCAAGTAATTTTACTTCCTATACTTCCAATGGAAAACTTTTTGTACACATTTCCTTCACAATTAGAGTGTTCCCAAGGATGAAAATTTGCACATCGATTAAAATAACTTCATATTATAACTTGTATTGCTTAATATTTTCTAAAACATAACCATAATTATGCAATCCAACATTTGTTTGTCTACTGACGTCATCAAAAAGCAGGTCCCGCCATCTTTTTTCTGGACAATTAATGCGTTCCCAAGGCTGAAAATTTGGACATCGATTAAAATAGCTTCATTTTATAACTTGGAATACTTAAATATTTTCTAAAACATAATCATAATTATGCAATCCAACATTTGTTTGTCTACTGACGTCATCAAAAAGCAGGTCCCGCCATCTTTTTTCTGGACAATTAATGCGTTCCCAAGGCTGAAAATTTGGACATCGATTAAAATAGCTTCATTTTATAACTTGGAATACTTAAATATTTTCTAAAACATAACCATAATTATGCAATCCAACATTTGTTTGTCTACTGACGTCATCAAAAAGCAGGTCCCGCCATCTTTTTTCTGGACAATTAATGCGTTCCCAAGGCTGAAAATTTGGACATCGATTAAAATAGCTTCATTTTATAACTTGGAATACCTAATATTTTCTAAAACATAACCATAATTATGCAATCTAACATTTGCTTTTCTACTAACGTCATCAAAGAACAGGTCGCGCCATTATTTTTCTGGACAATTAATGCGTTCCCAAGGACGAAAATTTGAACATGGATTAAAATAGCTTCATTTTATAACTTGGAATACTTAATATTTTCCAAAACACAACCATAATTATGCAACCCAACATTAGCTTGTCTACTGACGTCATCAAGGTTTACACGTAGCGCCATCTTTTTTCTGGACAATTAATGCGTTCCCAAGGATGAAAATTTAAACATCTATTAAAATAGCTTCATTTTATAACTTGGAATACTTAATATTTTCTAAAACATAACTATTATTATGCAATCCAACATTTGTTTGTCTACTGACGTTATCAAAGAACAGGTCCCGCCATCTTTTTTCTGGACAATGAATGCGTTCCCAAGGATGGAAATTTGAACATCGATTAAAATAGCTTCATTTTATAACTTGGAATACTTAAATATTTTCTAAAACATAATCATAATTATGCAATCCAACATTTGCTTTTCTACTGACGTCATCAAAGAACAGGTCGCGTCATTATTTTTCTGGACAATGAATGCGTTCCCAAGGATGAACATTTGAACATGGATTAAAATAGCTTCATTTTATAACTTGGAATACTTAATATTTTCTAAAACATAACCATAATTATGCAATCCAACATTTGTTTATCTACTGACGTCATCAAAGAACAGGTCCCGCCATCTTTTTTCTGGACAATGAATGCGTTCCCAAGGATGGAAATTTGAACATCGATTAAAATAGCTTCATTTTATAACTTGGAATACTTAAATATTTTCTAAAACATAATCATAATTATGCAATCCAACATTTGCTTTTCTACTGACGTCATCAAAGAACAGGTCGCGTCATTATTTTTCTGGACAATGAATGCGTTCCCAAGGATGAACATTTGAACATGGATTAAAATAGCTTCATTTTATAACTTGGAATACTTAATATTTTCTAAAACATAACCATAATTATGCAATCCAACATTTGTTTATCTACTGACGTCATCAAAGAACAGGTCCCACCATCTTTTTTCTGGACAATGAATGCGTTCCCAAGGATGGAAATTTGAACATCGATTAAAATAGCTTCATTTTATAACTTGGAATACTTAATATTTTCTAAAACATAACCATAATTATGCAATCCAACATTTGCTTTTCTACTGACGTCATCAAAGACCAGGTCGCGTCATTATTTTTCTGGACAATGAATGCGTTCCCAAGTGCCCTAAGACAAACACAACATCCGTGCCTCATCAGGATTCGAACCCGGATCCCCATCTCGGACGAATTCTCAGAAGCCATCGCTTAGATCACTGCGCCATTGGGGTGGCCAAGTGTGAATGTCATATAAATAATACCAGATACTGAGATCTGTTAATCAGTGTTTAGATGGGAAAAGCAGCGGATTTAAGAGAGTTTGACGAAGACCAAAGTGTTATGGCCAGACGACTGGGTCAGGGCATTTCCGAGACGGCAAGGCTTGTGGCGTGCTAACGGTCAGTCGGGGTTAGTACCCTCAAAATGTGGTCCGAGGAGGGTAAAACCAAGAACAGTCGGTCGAATAGGGCTCATCGACGCTAGAGGTGAGCCAAGAATATTCCGTTTGCTAAGGGGCCAACATAAGAGACACTGTGGAGCAACTCGGCGGTAATTTGAATGCTGGTGACGGGAGTAATGGGTTATAACACGCAGTGCATCTAACCCTGATGAAAACGGGGCTCCGTTGTCGCAGGCTGCTCCGACTGCTCATGCTAACCTCGGTTCCCCATCGAAAGCGCTGGTAATGGGAATGGAAGAAGGTCGTCTGGTTCGATTTATCCCGTTTCCTGTTGCACCACGTGGACAGCCGGGTACATCTGCATCGTTTACTTGGGGAAGCGTGGGCACCTGGTTAGAGTGAAATGCTTTCTACAGTTCTGGCGTACTACAGAAGTGAAAGCATGTGTCAAGACGACAAAGCTGCAGCGAGACATTGTCCGCGTGGCTCAGTTGGAAGAACGACTTACACCGGAGTGAGAGGACCCGAGTTCGATTCCCGGCGCAGACAAACTTGTAAGTTCTATTGGCGCCCACGAACTCCCAGGAGGACCCTGCTGTTAAGTTTCTCGTAATGATGTGATGTTCTTTCCACACGGCGAGACAGGAAAATTGAGAATCCCTTCTTCAGTGCTTCGAAAGAATAAATCAGTGTGATGTTACGTTCCACACACCAAATTGTCTGGGATTTCTCAAATGCACGTTCTTCATGGGATGACTGCCTACAGCGATACATGGTCCCGGCTGACCCGAGAGCCATGCCCCCGGCCCTCTTCTTTCAGAGGGAGTTGACGTGCTGCCCCGCAGGACGCACATCAGATAAAAGCAGACAGCAGTGAGAGCACATGTCCGCGTAGCTCAGTTGGGAGAGCGACTTACTCCAGAGTGAGGAGACCCGGTTCCGATGCCCGGCGCAGACAAACTTGTACGTTATATTAGGTGGGCAACTTAATTCTTGGCCACAGACACGACACGTTGACAGCAATTCGAATACGTACCTAATGAGGGAAATAATCCCCGTCGTGTTGGATACATTTGAGCCATCGGTCAGAGAGCTGCCGAATGCCACTGCTGAAAAAGGAGGGCTGTTTCGAGTTGACAAAGTCGTCAATACTTGTGTGGACCTCTTAGACAGAAGTGAAGTGCGTATCACTCAGGTGGTGTTGCCGGGGGCGAAAGAGGTGATAATCCGACGTGGCGAAGTCTGGAGAATACGCCATCCCATGTCGGTGATCGTGTTTAAAGTCGTTTTCACGGTGTGAGGACGCGTGTTATCCTGAAGCTACGGGACCGACCTTCTGCCCTTACCGGTGTATGGCGTTTTTGCCTCCAGTGCGTCCGTCACTCACACGAATGAGTTGTAGACAATAACGCTCAGGATTGACAGTTTCACCAGGTTTGAGCAACTCATAGTGTATGACACCGCGCTGATCCCACCATATGCATAGCAATAACTTCCTGCCATGGGTATTTGGCTTGGCGGTACTGGTGGTAGGCTGACGTGGGTTAACCCACGATTTGCGCCGCTTGGGATTATCGTAGAGGATCCACTTCTCGTCACAGGTCAAAATCTTTTTGTGCAGGAAATCCTTCTTCTTGAATCTGGAGAGCAAAGACACAGCAACATCGTAGCGCCTAGACTTGTTCGCAGCTGTGAGTTTGTGCCCTCTTTGTGAATCCGCCCAAGCTTGTGCATGAGCTTTGCAATGGCTTGCCGTGTCACTCCTAGTTCCTGGGCGAGCTGTGACTGTGTGAGACAGGGATCCGCGTCCATCAGTTGTTCCATTTCCTCATCGTCAACTTTCTGTGGCTGTCCCGGACGTTCTGCATCACGGAGATCGAAATTTCCCTGCTTAAACCGCTGCAACCACTTCTTACACGTACTTTAGGACACGGGAGCCTCACCCAAAGCAGCACAGATCATTTGCTGGGCACTTATTTTCAGTTGAAACGCAAACAGGAGGCTGTGCCTCAAATGTTGCTTCTCGAACGACTTTGCTTTCACCGTCAACTTTCGTCCCTTCTGTCACTAAAGCTGTGAGCAGTTACGGTTGCTTGGAAAGCTGTTGGATGGCGCTGCAATCAGCCATTATCACACTCAGCTGTTTGCATTTGCCGACGTTCTATGATAGCTTGCGGTTAGGGGCCGAGAATTAAGTTGCACACCTAATATAGTGTTTTGCAGGGGAACTCTGGGGATCAGTTATTCATGTGCAGGTAACAATGACGTCTACCACCTACCTAAACGTCATTGCAGACCAGATAAATCCTTCAATGGCAATGGTATTCCCTCTAGTATGGCCTTTTTTCAGAACGATAATGCGCCATGCCGGACTATCCGGATTGTCCGTGAATGGTTCGCGGAACATGAGTGAGACTTTCGGGTATTGCCCTGGCCTCAACATTCTCCAGATATCAATCCTATCGAGCACGGTTTGTGTTGGAAGAAAAAATCCAACCTACGGCGGCTCAACTGCGTAACTTGCGCGACTTAAAGGATCTGCTGGTAATGAATTTGTAACAGATATCAATAGACATCGTTAGAAATCTTGTAGCGTCCATGACTCGCCTGGTAAGAGCTGTTTTGGTGGCACATGGACGACAGACTTCATATTAGCCAGGTGGTCATAATATTTTTGCTCTTCGGTGTATACAGAGGATGTTCACATATTTTTAGAACGTTTTTGATACGAAATTACAGAAAATAAAGAAGTTCAAGGAATTCAAAACTCGCATCAGAGTGTTAGATGAACTCGAAAGAAAGGTCCGCTGCAGTTAAAAATCGTCTGCTAAGAAAATGGTGCACTTAAAAAAAGCCGTTGATAGAAAGTTACATTTTTTCTCTTTACGATAAGAAATATTCGTGTTCTGTAATTGAAAAACGCTGCTAAAATCATGGAATTAGCATTTTTAAATGCAAAATAAGCAATATTATTAATAACAGAAGGGAAAATCGTCAAGCATTTTTTTCAATAGGAAAAAGAGCGCCAAACCAACATTCATCAGACCAGGCCACTTTCTTCCAATCATCCACTGTCCAATCTCGCATGCGTTGTTGGCTATGACGTGCTGTGAGCATGGGGACCCGTCTGGGTCTTCGGCTACGCAGGCCCATGCGCAGAAGGCTGCGATGAACTGCGTGCTGTGACACATTGCCCTGATCACCAGTGTCGTAGCTGCGAGTGATTTGTCGCACTGTGGTCCTGCGGTCGCTGCGAACAACGCGCGACAATCTCCGCTCCCCCTCTGGCATCATTGAGCTGCGGACGACACACGACTAGACGACGGACGATTCGTTGTTTGGCCATCTGTGCACCACTTTTGATACGTGCTGACTAGAGCGGCACGTGAACAACCCACAAGCCGTGCCATTTCAGAGATCGTAGTTCCGAGGCTCCGTGCCATCACAATTTGGCCTTCTTTTTTTTTTTTTTTTTTGTTATTGGAGGTTTAACGACCACCGTGAGCAACTCAATGGGCTATAAGCAGTCGCCCGTCCCTAATTTAGGGTCACTGGTTCCAGGGAAGGGAGAGAGCCAGTGCCGTAAGACAAACACAACATCCATGCCTCACCGGGATTCGAACCCGGACCCCGTTCGGACGAATGATCAGAGGCCATCGCTTAGACCACTGCGCCACCGGGGCGGCCAATTTGGCCTTCATCAAACTCCGATAAATTGACAGCTTTTCCCATTCTGACTCCGAACACTCTACTAACCGAAAGCCGGTCCTCGGGTTGTATATATACTGCTTTGTTAACTTTACCTGGCCGCCCCGGTGGCGCAGTGGTCTAAGCGATGGCCTCTGATCATTCGTCCGAACGGGGTCCGGGTTCGAATCCCGGTGAGGCATGGATGTTGTGTTTGTCTTCCGGCACTGGCTCTCTCCCTTCCCTGGAACCAGTGACCCTAAATTAGGGACGGGCGACTGCTTATAGCCCATTGAGTTGCTCACGGTGGTCGTTAAACCTCCAAAAAAAAAAAAAAAAAAAACTTTACCTGTGCCACCGTTCTGTCTCCAGGCGCTCTCACTTCTCTAGGCAGATGGGTGGTCATAATGGAAATGACTAACCGGTTTATATCATACTCCAAAATTAAGTACCAACGACTGCTTATAACTTTAAGAGTTTCTTATGGTGTCGTAAACCCGCCCTCCTGTGCAAAACAAATTTACGGAAGTTATAGAGCATGGGAATATATGTTGCAAAACTGAGTTTTGTGTTTATAATTTTTTTTAAGAGAGGGAAATCTTTTTTTATCCTCATTTCTGTCCGGTTTTCACCCGTATCAAGTGGATTTGTCACAGTCTGTAATATATTCATACACGGAGAAAACGTCATAAACCATTGATCATGTGCGCATTCATACTTGTCAATGGATTATGACGCTCTTCACTGAACAGTTGCGTAACCATTCTACCAAATATGTACTAGCACCTTTGTAAAGAAAGCAGTCTCGCGCTGCTGGTTCCGTATCATCGGAGCAGATGCGTCTGTCGTAATTCGTTTACGACAAGGGAAATTGAGAATTCCTTTTCTTAGTTACTTTTGTATGACAGTGCTATTTCCTCCTTGCTTTTCACATAGAAAATAGAAAGTGGTACCAAAAGCAGGAAGCGAATATACATCGCATAAACTTAAAAAAAGAAACGAAAAACCTTTAAAATGATATTAATAAAATAAAAATGAGAATTAAATAAAAAGTAGAAGCATTAAAATCACAGAAAACAATTATAAAGTTAAAATTTATTGAAGTTAAGGTGGATCCTTGCCTTGTATTTCCAATGGGCTAATTTCTGTAGCCATTTTATTCACAATTAATGCGTTCTCAAAGATGAAAATTTCAACATCGATAAAAATAACTTCATATTATAGCCTAGTATACTTAATATGTTCTAAATTTTACCCATAATTATATTAAAAATCAATAACTTTTTCTTTGGTGGTGTTGAAACCAGAAAATAGGTGGCCTGACCTGGGCGTTGATGACGTCAATAAACAAACAAATGTTGGATTGCTGAATTATGGTTAACTTTTAGAAAATATTAAGTATACTAAGCTATAATATGAAGTTATTTTTATCGATATTAAAATTTTTATCATTGGGAACGTATTAATTGTGAAGAAAATTGCTACAGAAGTTTGCCCATTGAAAATACAAGGCAAAGATTTTAGGTGGATCCACCTTAATTGAATAAAATGCAAAAATCAACTATAGGAAACCTCTTAACTTAGATAAAAAGATACTGAAAGTTAGCTCAAAAGGTAACCGTTTGTAAATACAATCATGGACAAAACAGTTGAAATACCTAGCTAATAGCGTGTTGGTCCTCCTCTAACGTAAATCACAGCCTGTGCACGCCGAAGCATCGAATCCATGCTGGAAGTTTTTCGGAGGTAATGCCAGCCATGCCTGTTGCAACATTGTACACAACTCCGACCGAGACGTTGCGTCGGTCCAGGATCCATGGATCTGATTTTTCGCGGCCACAGCATCCCAGAGAGCTTCTATTGGGTTTAAATCCGGGGATATTGGGGGGCCACTGTATGTTTCCAAACTCAGATGAGTGTTCCTCGAGCCATACGTGGTTGTTTGCTGCCCGGTGAGGCAGCACATTGTCCTGCTGAAACAGACCATCGATCGCAGGATGCCTGAAGGCCATGAAAACGTGCAGGTGAACATGCTGGTAGCGTGCAGCGGTTAAGAATCTCTCCAGATGCACTAAGGAACCCCAATGTGCCCCATGAGAAGGCTCCTCAAAGCGTCACAGAGCCACCACCGCCTTGAACAAAGTCGACCTGGCACGATGGGACCATTGCCTCATTCTACCAACGCAACACCCGCTCCCTGCCGACGCCACACCCGCTCCCTGCCGACGCCACACCCGCTCCCTGCCGACGCCACACCCACTCCCTGTCGACGCCACACCCGTTCCCTACCGACAGCTCGGTAAAACTGAAAACGGGATTCATATGACCACACGACGCGGCGCCACTCTACAGAGTTCCAGTTTTTATGTTCTCGGCACCAGACGAGGTGTAATGTCCGATGACGAGTAGTCAACAGTGGCACAAGGGTAGGGTGTTGGCCTTGGTAGCCCAGGGTATGAAACGTGCGTCGTACCGTTCGCTCGCTGACGCTGATTGGGCTTCCAACATTTAACCTGGATGTAATTTGCGCCACAGTTGCCAAACGGTTGGTCTGCGGGAGCCTGAATAAACGTTGACCCTGGTAATCACTGGCGTGCGGTCTGCCAGTGCTTCCATCCATGGTATACCTTCGGTATACTCTATTGATGCGGTTGCCTTCAGGAACTCTAAGGCTCTTACCAGTTCAGCGGTGGAATGTCCCATCTGTCTTACGCTGACAATGCGTCCACGATCAAAGTTGCTCAGATCACCACGTTTACCCATGCTCGTCGATTGTGATACAGCGTTGGGAAGCTTTGCCGTCAGCATATTTTTCGCATGCGTTCGGTTTCACCCGTATCTCTGATGTTTTACTACTGAGTGTAAAGGCTTTTTTTACCTACGTAATACGTAATCTGGAAGGAGATGTTGATGCTAAATGATGTAATAAATGGGATGGGGAAAATTCGTACCATTGGCAGCCCATGTGGTGGTGGTGTAGGGAGACGGGGGGGGGGGGGGTACGAGGAGGCACTCGCCGCAGTCTGAAAATCTGACTATGCCACTTCCGGTTTTTTTTTCTTTTGATTGGCATGCAAAAGTTTCCGCCGTTTTAAGGAGAAAGGAACTATAAGGAAACCAGTACACATTTATTCAACGAATGGCCGTTAGCATTAATGACCTTTTGCCATTTTTCAGGCAACAAATGAATTCCCTGTGAAAGAAGGACTCTGGCTTTGAGCTGAAGAACGTAGTGATGAAATTTTCCACCTCTGAAACTGTAGTGAACCGCTGTTGGGCTAGGGAATGTTTCATAGAGCGAAATAGATGAAAATCTGAGGGTGCAATGTCCGGGGAATAAGCCCGGTGCGGTAAAACCTCCCAGTGTAATTGTTCAAGGGTTAATTTCGTGGTGGCACCTACATGTGGTCTGGCATTATCGTGTAACAGGATGACTAGGCGGCGTCCTTTACCTGTCCATGGGCGTTTTTGCTCGATTGCGGCGTTCAGTTTCATCAACTGATCGCTATATCGTTGTGCAGTTATTGTTTCTCCCGGTTTCAACAGTTCTAAGTACAGCACTCCATGCATATCCCACCACACAAAACAGCACCTTTCCCCCGTGGATATCCTGTTCTGCAGTGGTTAATGGCTGGCCTGGGTCGACCCAGGATGGCTTGCGTACGGGGTTGTCGCAATAGACCTATTTTTCATCCTCGGTGACAACCTTCCACATGAAATTCTTCCCTTGAAACCTCCTCAGCAACGAAATGCAATTTTCCAATAGTTGACCAATATTACGTTCCGTTAAAGTATGCGGAACCCACTTATCAATCTTCCGGATCTACCCCAAACCCTATAGACGCCGTACCACCGTCGATTGAGCCACTTTCAAACGTTTCGCCAGTTGCGATGGTCGATTGTGTGGCATCCTCTTGCAACAGCGATACCAGCTCCTTGTCTGCGAGTTCCTGCGGTCTACCTGCACGTGGCTTGTCTTCCAAGCTTAGATCACCTTTCTTAAACCTGGCAAACCATTCTCGACACGTCCGTTCACTCATAACCGTTTCGCCATACGCCTGACATATTGAACCGTATGCTTCACTCGCACTTTTCCCTAATTTAAACATGAATAACAAACAGTGCAGTAAATGAACTTTATCGATCGCGATGCTTGTCTTCATGAACGAACTAGCGGGTACGCCGGAAACTTTTGCATACCCCTAATAGATGGTGAAATTAGCAGGCGAGTGAATTAATCTTTGAAAGCCATAGAAGGCTTTGGAGGATTACTGATGGATTCTCGAAAAGGTCCCGACTGAATGTATCCACGTACGACAGTGAAATCTGGGTATTGCAGGAGAGGAATAACAGTCTGTTGGGTGCCAGTGTGATACGTTACTACGTCCAAGTAGTAACACATCACACTGGTGGTTTATGGGAATATACGTTCTAGTCGTGTATGGAACAAAGATGTGTTGGTGAAGCAAAATACTGTTATGAAAGTGGAAACAAATATTCGGAGGTGGTTTCGGCTTCAGGCATTTATTTCTCCTAGCAGGCCCAATATTTTCGGTTCGTTTTATCCTTTAGGATGAAGGCATTGATTGACAATATCTCATATAACTTAGAAACATTTATTTAGTATAAAGTATATCTATGTACAATATATTTACGTTTTAACATTTACGGGTAACTATCAGCAGAACATAAAACAAAACATCTTCCTCTTGCTCAGCAACATCTGTGTGTCTCTGTCTCGCCTCTCCTCTCCTCGCGAGCCCCTCAACCATTTGAGGGATCGCATTCATGACACCTCGTAACGAATGCCATTTCAGTTCCGCCTCCAAGCATGTGGAAAGCCAGAAGAGCATCACCGTTGTATTTAACAATATCTCTCTTAAACAGTTCGAACAAACATGGCGTCTTTTAGGAAAAGTCTCTCACAAAATGGCTTTCAGAGTTTCATAAGAATTAATTATCCGTTTTTATACAATATACACTGGTGTGCAAAAATTAAGGACGAATAAGAGAAATTAGCGCAACATCGGAACGAGCAGGCAGAACGGACCCAAAGACCACTCAGGAGATATATTAGGGTCCGGTACGGTAGGGTATGCGCATATATGCAGCACGACGTAGGGGGGGGAGTGTCGGAAGGGTATAAAGTACACGGGCAGTGTACGCTCAGCAATTCGGTGAAAGCTATTACACGGTGTACAACGGCTTGAACGACATCGAGTTGCTGCCACCGTGTGATATGGCCAACAGGCAATCCAGTAGACGACATCTGAATGACTTTACCCGAGGTCGCGTCATTGGGAAGTTGGAAGAAGGTTGAAGTGTGACTAGTGTGGCCGAGGTGTTCGGGATCGCTCACAGCATCGTTTCACGAGCTTGGAGAGCATTTCAAACGACAGGAACAGCTGTCCGAGAGTTCAGCAGTGGTCGTCCACGAACAACCACGGTGGCGGACGACCGGTATATTGTCCTACAGGCGAGAAGAGACAGATGGTAGACAGCGGGAGAAATCGCAAGGCACATGCAATAGACAACTTGTCGACCGTTATCGCGTTGTATCGCGGCCAGGAGGCTGCACAAAGGCGGTCTATTTGCACGACGACCAGTACGGTGTGTACCATTAACGCCTGCTCATCGGCGACGGCGGTTTCTGTGGTGCCAGGAACACAAGAACTGGACACATCAGCAATGGGGTCGAGTTCGCTTTACGGATGAGAGCTGATTTAGTCTAACGAGCGATTCTGGACGTATACAAATCTTGAGAGAGAGAGAAGAGAACACGCAATCACACTTCCAACATCATCAAGAGGGACCAGTTTGGAGGTGGCGGAGTTCTCGTTCGGGGCGGTATCATGCTTGGTAACCGTACTGACCTCCACATCTTCCAAGGAGGATCAGTCACTGGTGTCCGCTGTTGTACTGAGGTTCTCCTGCCTCACGTGCGTCTGTTTAAAGGTGCTGTGGGGCCTGAGTTCCGATACATGGACGACAACGCTACACCCCATCGTACAGTGGCTGTCGCAGAGCTGTTGGAGAGTGAAGATATTCAACGCATGGATTGGCCCTGCAAGGTCCCTGGACCTAAATCCAATAGAACACATGTGGGACCTTCTCGGGAAATGCTTGGCAGCACGTCACCAGCCGCCAGCAACGATTCCGCAGCTACGATTGGCGCTACAAGAGGAATGGGCCGCGATGCCTCAACAGCTCCTTGACAACCTCGTCCTCAGCATGGACAGACGTTGTAAATCCTGCAACGCAGTCAGGGGTGATCATATCCCCTACTAAAGACTGGAATTTTCTTGGCAGCCGCCTGTCACATGGACATTTCTGTCTTATGTCCTGTTGTGCTCGAAGCTACCTTTTTAATAAAGTGCCTTTGTATCCTTCGGATTCCTTGTTTGGACGGTTTTGCTCACTTGTCCCATATTCTTACATCTTGAGGATCTTATGGTATGATTTGAGTCGATGTGGAGCACTTCTGCACAACGTTACATTCGAAAAACCGTCTCGTCCTTAATTTTTGCACGCCAGTGTATCTTACACTGCCGTTACCTGAACATATACACAACGAAAATTATATTCATTACTGGAATGCCAAATTGAATAACAGATCAACTAAAAGAAATGTATAAATGATATTTAAGTATTTATAGAGGCCACCGGTCCGCGGAGATCCTTACATGGATGTTGAAAAAATAAGTGATGAGATGCTTACTAAGAGAATTCATCCAGCCCAAGTAACAGGAAAGAAAGGCAGAGGAAGGCTAAGAAAATTACGGTAGGATCAGAGTTACGAATGCTTGCATGCTAAAAAGATAACAAGTACAAATGTTTTTGTGTGAGACGCCTGATGAATGTCAGTGAAGCTAGAGTTCTGTGCAGAGATCTCTGTAAATGGAAACGTTTGAAACACCAATAATAAACAAAATCTAGCACCATCAGTTCTAAACTTTAATCTGGCAGATGAGATTTATTGGACGAGCTAATCTCTGAATATCAGAGAACAATATGCAGTGTATAACTAAGCCTACTGGAACACCAGGCATACAAAATTTTGAGTTGATACATTCACCAATTTCAGAATGATTAATGACGGAAGTTCTGTGTTTAACACTAGGCATTCTAATTAATAACGAGGAACTGTAACCAATTGTACGTAAAATAGTAAATTATATTAGTAATTAGTGGCGTGAAAATAGAAATAAACGCTTCCAAGCTTTCGCACATCAATCAGATGAGTTTTTTTTTTTTGAATGACTTTAGATAGAAACCCGCAATTTGAATAATAGATTCAAATTCATTTGAATAACAGATTCGCCACACACTACCACACTGGGGCTGTTAGTTGTTTTAAAAATCTGAGCGAGTTTCAGAGAAAGTGAACTCGAGGAAGGTAGTCGTAGTTTAGTGGGCATAACTTTTTTTTTTATTGGAGGGGATTTAACGACCATCATGAGCAACTCGATTGGCAATAAGTAGTTGTCCGTCCCTAATTTAGAGCCGCTTACTCCAGGGAAGAAACAGAGCCAGTGCCGAAAGACAAACACAATATCCATGCCTTACGGGATTCGAACCCGGACCCATATCGGACGAATGGGCATAAGCCAGCACTTAGACCACTGCGCCACCGCACCGGGGTGACCAGGATAAATTTTATTGCCAAAGTCTAGCACAGCTCAAGCAAAGATGTGATATTGGCTTGTGACTATTTTGTCCGAGATGGGTCCGGGTTCGAATCCCGGTGAGGTATGGATGCTGTGCTTGTCTTGCGGTACTGACTCTCTCCCTTCCCTGGAACCAGTAAATTATTTAGTGTGGAGATTGTCAAAGAAATATTCTTCGCAAATACATGGAACAACTACAGGAGTTTTAAGGGGGGCCGGCAGAATAGCCATTACATCAGAAAACCTTAAAATTATGTCGCCATGGAGCGGGAATCGAACTCGCATCACCTGATTTCCGTTCGAGCACGCTATCCTTTACACCGCCCAGAAGGTCCAAAGTATCCGAGACCTCGTCATCCTGGGAGGTGAGAGAAGGTTCTGATTTTTAACACTCAGATTCTTGGAACCTCGTCGTCCTGGGTGGTGTAACGGATAGCATACTGGAATGGAAATCGGGAGATGCAGGTTCGATTCCAGCTCCAGCGCGATGTAATTTTCAAGCTTTCTGCTGTTAATGTTGAACAGGAAGCAAGGCAATGGCTACTCTGTCTGCCGCCTGAAAAATCCTGATTTGATAAGTGTATTGAAAATACCAGAAAATACTTCAAAAAGTTGTGGTACGATATTTGGCAGAATGCAAATCACATTTACCAGTGAGCGTGACAGCGTTCATTAGCAGAACTTACTTAGCAGAATGCGGAATATAAAATAGTAGAACCATATTAGTTACCCGATTTATTAGCGTAAAAATACATATAAACGATTCCAAGCTTTGGCACATCAACCAGATAGCATTTTTAAGGAAGGCAGACAGAAACCTGCAATTTGAATCTAGTATTCAAATTGCAAATTTCTGTACCTTCAATTAAAACAAGTTAGTAAAATCATGCAATGCATTGATTATGATACGCTTTCCAACATACCAGAAATCATTACTTAAATTATGAGGATATTGGCTATGGAATAAATCTCGCTCCTATGACCTGACCTTTGTCCCCATTTCGATGATATTCAACAGAACCGGTAAAGTATACTTCCGGAACAACATGATAAAGTCTTGTCTCAATCGAAGCATTTTTACGTAAGTTATAACGCATAAGGGCGACGAAATGGATCCTGATCTTATGTCCTGACCTTTGACCCCATTTCCAATAGGGTTTGTCCCCAGGTGGTCCCCTACCACATACTAAAATTTCATCGAAATCGAACAATTTTTACGTAAGTTATAACGCATAAGAGCGATGGAATGGATCACAATCCTATGTCCTGACCTTTGACCCCATTAACCCCATTTTCCATAGGGTTCGTCCCCAGGTGGTCCCACCACATACTAAATTTCGTTGAAATCGAACCATATTTACACAAGTTATGACGTATAAGGGCAGTAAAATGCATCCCGCTGCTATGTCGTGAACTTTGACCCCACTTCACCCGTTTTCACTAGGGTTCGTTCCCGGGTGGTCCCCTACGACACACAAAACTTTCATTGAAATCGAACCATATTTACGCAAATTATGACGCATAAGGGCAATGGAATGGATCCTGCTCCTATGTCGTGACTTTTGCTCCCATTAATCCCATTTTCAATAAGATTCGTCCCCAGGTGGTCCCCTACCACATACTAAAATTTCATGGAAATCGAACCATTTTTACGCGAGTTATAGTGCGGACGGACGAATGAAAGAAGCTGGAGCATATACGCTTCTTCAACTTACGGTTGGAAAGCGTACAAAAGCCATCTGGTTGATGTGCGAAATCGTGGAAGCGTTTATTTCTGTTTTAAAGAAAATAGAAATAAACTATTTCTTAAAATTTAATTTTCTCCCACATTAAATGCTCGTGTAAGTCAAATGCAATTTATTCTCAGACCAATATTTATTGATACGTGTATTGGCGACTCCTGACTAATTAATAATTTGCTTCAAAATAATTGTGTTTAATATTCAAATTCTCTAAGGCCTAGAGGATCACTAACAGATAATGCTTAACAACAATGTCAATATCCGTTTTCGAAATTGTTGTTCATTATCTCTATAAAACGTTACGTGATTTCTTCGTCAATCTAAGTACTCTTAAATACCTACCGTGCCTCAGTTTGTCGTACATTTTGTGCCTCTTTTTCTTCGCTCCTTCGCTGGCGAGGCTATGCTTTCTCGTCTGCATAGCTGATCTGTAATTGAAAAACTCACAGAAAGTTGTACTTCTGTACAAGACGATCGCACCTTTATCATACAACACGAAAACAAATAGCTTTGAATAATAATAATAAAACCACGTTTATCGTTTTAAAGGCATGACATGACGTAATAATGAAACACATAAAACTGAGTGTTTTCATGTATCAATACCAAGAAAATACTCTCGTGCTGTTTTTGCCTCTATCTCCATTTAGGTATTGTTTACTAAAATTTTGGAAGTTGGTGTTTGTGGTTCCCTAAATTGTTTCATCCTTCAGCAAAAGAAGATCGATATGCATGGATAATTTTTATCGAATTGGGCATTTTGGCGATAGATGTCGTTGGTACGAATGTCAAAGAATAATTTGCATTGCAGACACATGATATTTACATATTCGGAAAGGTGATATTTCGACCCATCTCTGTAAAAGAAGGTTGGCGTGATAGGTTCGGTTGTGTTCATCTGGCGGTTGTGTTCATTTGGCGTTTGTGTTCATTTGACGGTTGTGTTCATTTGGCGTGAGAGGTCCGGTTGTGTTCATTTGGCGTGAGAGGTCCGGTTGTGTTCATTTGGCGTGAGAGGTCCGGTTGTGTTCATTTGGCGTGAGAGGTCCGGTTGTGTTCATTTGGCGTGAGAGGTCTGGTTGTGTTCATTTGGCGCGATAGGTTCGGTTGTGTTCATTTGGCGTGATCGATTTTTTCTGTGTTCATCTGGCGTGATCGATTTTTTCTGTGTTCATCTGGCGTGATCGATTTTTTCTGTGTTCATCTACCGTGATCGGTTTTTCTGTGTTCATTTGGTGTGATCGGTTTTACTGTGGTCATTTGGCGTGATCGGTTTTTCTGCGTTCGTTTGGCGTGATCGGTTTTGCTGCGTTCATTTGGCGTGATCGGTTCGCTTGTGTTCATACAGCGAAATTGGTTTAGCCGTGTTCATATGGCGAAATCTGTTTAGCCGTGTTCATATGGCGAAATCGGTTTAATGTGCTCATTTGCAATGATCGGTTCGGTTGTATTCATATGGCGAGATCGGTCTAATGTGCTCATTTGCAGTGATCGGTTTTGCTGTGTTCACTTGACATGGTCGGTTTTGCTGCGTTCATTTGGCGAGATCAGTTTTTCTGTGTTCATTTGGCGTGATCGGTTTTACTGTGTTCATTTGGTGTGATCGGTTCGCTTGTGTTCATATAGCGAAATCGGTTTAGCCGTGTTCATATGGCGATATCGGTTTAGCCGTGTTCATATGGCGAAATCGGTTCAGCCGTGTTCATATGGCGAAATCGGTTTAGCCGTGTTCATTTGGCGTGATCGGGTTTGCTGTGTTCATTTAGCGTGATCGGTTTTGCTGTTGTTCTTTTGTCGTGATCGATTGGGTTGTGTTCATTTGGCCTGATCGGTTTTGATGTCTTCATTTGGCGTGATCGGTCCGGTTGCGTTCATTTGGCGTGATCGGTTCGGTTGTGTTCATTTGGTGTGATCGGTTCGGTTCAGGACTGTCGGGTTTGATCGATTAATCGATCAATTTTTTAATCGCCGACTATTTTCTTCAATTTTTTTTATCGCCGATTATTTTCTTTTTCCGATTAATCGGTTACTTAAAAAAATAGTAAAAAAATAAAATTCATTAGGAACTGTTGCAAAAAACTGCAAATAGTTTTGAATTTGTTGTGTACACCAATTTGTGCTCGCGCCTTCACTTTTTGGAAATTAGCCTTTTCATGGCGATGGGAGTTTAAATCTAGCAGTCACTACTGTCAGCAAGGATTCCATCGTTCACCGTGTGTCAGAATGTCCATCGTAAATTACGAACTTCCGCCTATATTACCGTACTTAATGGGAACTAACGGACAAGGTTGTTTCCATCTGCACTGATAATGCCAGAAATATTGTACCTGGCGTTAACAGATCAAAGTTTGACAGTGTAATATGTTCGGCCCGTACTTTTACAGTTAAGTAGAAATAAAGCTCTTACAATCGCATCGATGTAAAAGGTTCTAGCTAAATGCCGAAAAATTGTAGGGCATTTTAAACATAGCTCAAATGTAGAGGCTACACTGACGTCTAAGCAAAAAGAACTTGGTCTTTTTGACACTAAGCTGCAAACAGGACATAGTGACACGCTGGAATAGTACCTACATCATGGTGGAAAGTCTTGTGAAAGCTAAAAACGCAGTAGACAATATTCTGGTACCCAAAGCATCGAATCCCTCAGGTCTGACAACAGCTGAGTAGGAAGTGCTTGAGAAGCTAATCAATGTATTGAAACCTTGCTTGGAAATCACTGAAATACTTGAAGGTCACATGTACGTAACTGCCAGTGTTGTAATTTCCGCTTTTACATAGCTCAATGAGATTGTACGATACCAATCCAGCACATATTTACAGATTTAAAGCTATGTTGCTCGATGATCTGACGGAAAGACTCAGTCAATTGCCTTTATACGACAAGTGCGAAGAAGCTACAGCCCTTGACCCTCGATTCAAGATACTTCGCTGTATACCAGAAAAAAAAAACGAGAACTAGTGTGGAACAGAATTTCATCCAGTTGCACAAATCAACAGCTTCCCTTACACGAAAAACAAAGTAATATGCAAAAAAAAAAAAAAAACGAAGAAAACTATGTTTTGACAATTCGTCGATTCCAGAAACAGAAATAAAGGAATACACAAATGTCAGCACACCGATAGAATGATAGCTTCAAGTTTATCAGAGCTTGCCTGAACTCGACAACAATTTTACAGATCCTCTTAAGTCAGTGGTGGATAACTCATTCATTACAGTTGGCGTTGCTTCCTACTTTAGCAAAGCGGTTGCTGTGCATTCCAACAACGTCCGTGCCAAGTGAAAAAGTGTTTAGTGCCGCTGGTATTGTTGTTAACAAACTTTGTACTTCGCGTAAACCATCCAATGTTGACAAGCTCTTGTGCCTAAAATCTTGGCTAAAGCAGTGACTGCGAACCATGTGTAAGGTAATCATTATTAATTTGTATTTCTGATTTTTTAATAAAGTAAAGCAATGAATACTACTGGATTAACAGGATACGATACATTCAACACCCTAACATTTCAGACAACGGATTTGGTATCCATATAATAATAGAATAATGCATATTATAATTTATAGTCGTATATTTTTTGTGACAGTATTTTTTATCACTCGATCAAATTACCGATTAATCGATCAATGGTGAAATATTAACCGATAAAAATATTGATCGGTCGACAGCCCTAGTTCGGTTGTATTCATTTGACGTGATCGGTTCGGTTCTTTCTGCGTACTTAGTTCCTAAATTAACCTACCTGTTTTGTCTGGGAATCACACACGAAAAAAATTATACATTTGCTTCCTTTTTGGATGCTTAAATCCGAAATTAATCTACCTGCTTCTTTCATTCGTGAATCCCATAAGTACGTACATTTATGCACTTTCTTTCTGAGCGGTTAGTTACTAAATTAATTTACTGCCTTCTTTTGTGAATACCAAATAACTAAATTCATTAGCTTTCTTTCTTTCTTTCTTTCTTGGTGCTTACTTATTAAACTAATGTACCAGCTTCTCTTGTGAATGGCAAATAAGTAAATTTGTTTACTTACTTCCTTTGTTAGTGCTTAGTTGCTAAATTAATGCGCCTGCTTTGTTTGTGAAACCCCAAATAAAAAAAAACACATAATACATTTGCTTCCTTCACGAGTATTAAGTTACTAAATTAATCTACCCGCTTCATTTGTGAATTCCAAATAACTAATTATTTATTCACTTTCTTTTTATGTGCTTAACCGCAACCTACGGGGCTTAACTACCAAATTAATCTACCTCCTTCTTTTGTGAATGTCAGATAAGCCAATTTATGTATTTCCTTTTTTTTCTTATATAAATTAATCAATGCACATGATTTTTACAGTTTTATTGTCTTTTTACGATTGATTTTTAATCCCAAGTTTCTACTTTCTTTTTAAGGATAATTCAATGGAAGGAGGCAAACATATATTCACGAGTACAAAAATAAAAAAAAACAAGAAAAAAAACATGAAGAAGAAAATAAGAAAAATCGGATTTAACGTTTCATCGACACCTGTGTTGTGATGCGCCCACTTTTTATAGCCGAGCACCAATCAGAAATCTCCTCTTGTCTTATGTTTCCCTCAGCTTACAATCTCGCAGAGTGAAAGTAAGCTCACTTACGAAAGGCGAAAGTTAAATTGAACGTCAGTAGAAATGGCTACAGCTGGTTATGTAATGGGTTGGCGGCGCGATAGCTTTCTGCTGTTCTGGGAAAAGTCAAACTCCATCTTCGTCAGACAGAAGTAAGAAAAACCAAAATAAAAGCTTCCTCTAATTCGGCAGAGGGGGCGAACTGTTTTCTTAACTTGCAAAACACGGTGTTAAGCACTCATGTCTCACCACCAAAATAAGGACGCCCACTAGCACAAACAAGATTGGTCGCAGGATAATCTCGGAATAAAGTTTGTACGTAAAAAAATAAAAGCTAAAATAAATGTACATCCACATCAGTGATGCTAGAGACATTTCGCTGAATTCAGAAGACCAAAGAGATAAAAAACCCCCAACGTGATCAGGTTTTTTTATTTGAAATATATACGCCGCCTGACAAAATTATTTTAGTACTGCATATTATCTGAATGGGAAGGTATACTCAATTTTACTGATACCTCAAAAGGTACACTGCTCAAAAAAATTTAACTCTTGGTGTAGCTGAAAATCTTAATTATATATGAAATAGCTAATTGACACTTCAAGAATAATGACACCCAGGTAGAAACATAAAGCAGTACTTACAAAGTACACTTCTTTATATGCTCTAACTCCGTAGCAGAATCGGAGTGACAGGCGCAGCTGATTTTCTTTTGGCTTTACAGAAAAAAACATATCCCAGAACCCTCTTTAACCCTCTCTTGTGCAGATTACCGATCATGGGTGAAGATTTTCAGTCCAAGGACAGAATTCCTTCGGAAAATTCTGTCGTTACATAGATTAAAGATTTCTCGAAATGGTAAGCTTTGTTGTGCCCCCCCTCACGTTTTTCCCTCTGTCCATATTATTGTTAAATATCATTTTATTCCGTAAATGTTTGTATTTCAGCTCGAAAATGGAGACAACAATTTCGGAAAACGGGAGTTAAGCCGAGCGCTGTAATCTGAAATTCTTTTTTTCGCGGTGTTTCCTTTGACCTATACTGTTTTTAAATCTAATTTCAGCAGGAAGCTAGTGCAGTTTAGAACAGTTTTTTCTTAAGAAAAATTCGTCACCATGTTAATATAATTCATATGAAAACTGAGGTGGCCTAAGCGATGGTTTCTGATTATTCGTCCGAGATGGGTACGGATTCGAATACCGGTGAGGCATGATTTCTGATGTTTTTGATTGGAGGTTTAACGACCACCGTGAGCAACTCAATGGGATATAAGCAGTCACCCGTCCCTAATTTAGGGTCACTGGTTCCAGGGAAGGGAGAGAGCCAGTTCCGTAAGACGAACACAACATCCATGCCTCACCGGGATTCGAACCCGGACACCTTTCGTACGAATGATCAAAGCCATCGCTTTGACTGCGACATCGGGGCGGCATCGCGAGTTTTCCCGGTACACTACTGCCAACATGTCATCTGCAACGACCTGTGTGTGATGTGAACTCTGATAAAAGCTTCGTTTTAGGCGGGGACTTCAAAAATCGAAACGCCTTTTTTTTTTTTTTTTTTTTGATTGGAGGTTTAACGACCACCGTGAGCAACTCAATGGGATATAAGCAGTCGTCCGTCCCTAATTTAGGGTCATTGGTTCCAGGGAAGGGAGAGAGCCAGTGCCGTAAGACAAACGCAACATCCATGCCTCACCGGGATTCGAACCCGGACCCCTTACGGACGAATGATCAGAGGCCAGTGCCTTAGACCACTGCGCCACCGGGGCGGCTCAGACGAATGATCAGAGGCTATCGCTTAGACCACTACGCCACCCGGGCGGTAACGTCTTTCCCTGCTGTGAATCGGTCCCTCGCCATACTGTGAGAGGTATTTGCGTAAGTTTTAGACGGGACATTTTAATTGAGGAAACATTTTCCAGCAAATCAGTGCATGTAAAACTTTTACAGTGGTGTGCAAATGTATTGCATTACCAGCAAAAACATTGAATTTTTATGTTTAACTCTATTTTTAACTAACTATTTTTCATAGTTATTTCATCGTTTATATGTCATTCGATGCGAAATTTAATGCAGATTTCAAAAATGTCTTAATTTTTCCTGTAGCTACTTCTGTTCTTAAGATACGTTACAAAAAGCATGACCAAGTCGAAATTTTCATGAAAAGGATCATTTATCCAGTACTTAAGTTCACAGCAATAAATCGGTTGTGATTCATAAGGAGTGAAATAACATTTAAATACAGAAATACAATGAAGAAATTTTTTTTTATTGAAGGTTTAACGACTATCGTGAGCGACTCAATAGGGGGGGTAAGCAATCGCCCGACCCTAATTTAGGGCCACTGGTTCCAGGGAAGGAAGAGATCCAGTGCCGTAAGACAAACACAACATCCATGCCTCACCGAGATTCGAACCCGGACTCCTTTCGGACAAATGATCAGAGGTCGTCCCTTAAGACGACTGCGCCACCTGGGCGGCTTCTTCTGGACGAATGATCAGAAGCCATCGCTTAAACCACTGCGTCACCGGGGCGACAAAAGCAAAATTATAAAATGTACCTACTATTTTGTTGTCCAGCCGTTAACTTTAATCACAGCGTTGCATCTTACTGGCATACTGTGAACAGTGTATTGTAAAAGATTGGGTTGATCAGATCAGATCAGATGTAGAGGATTTTAGGAAGGGAGTTGTCTGACCCCAGGTCTTAAACAACCCTTCTAAATAGGAAGCTAGGGGATTTGGGCTAGAGTGCCCGATAGGAAAGTGACACGGAAGCGAAGTAGAAAGGGGGAGGAAGACGCCCTTATTTACTACCGGAGGGGCAGTACCCTGGGTCAGACGGCTTAACGTGCTCATCGGACGCACGGCGGATATTTAGTGGTTCGAGCGTTCGTACCTGCGGGAGATCGAACCCAAGGTCTTCTTTGTAGCAGCCACGAACGTTGACCACTAGGCCACCCGCGGCCCAAGTTTGGGTTGAGCAATACGATTCCAAATTTGAATTACATCTTCAACGAGCTGAATTTTGGTTGTTCGCTTCGTTTTTGGTAGTTCATATGACAATTTGAATCACAAATTTTTGATCAGGTTCAAAACCGGTGACTGTGGTGGCCAATCACGATGCTGAACATATTTTTCCTGAAACCACTTTTTCACCACCATGACCTTCAACGAATGCTTAACACAGTAGTCACTAAGCAACTTGGATGGAATTCTTCATACTTGAACCTCCTTGCATACGTACTACTCTGACTCCCATTAAAGCAAAATTCTGATTCATGACTGGAAAGAACAACGTTTTCCCATTGCTTGGTTGTCCATGAGACATGGTGTTTTGCCCTCTGGCGTCTACGCTGTCTTTGATTTGCAGTTAACAGTGGTTTACGCCTGCGCTTTGCAGCCACGAAAGTCATAGTGAAGCAACCTCCTCCTAACAGTAGATGTACAAAACAGAAACATCTGTCACTTCAGACCATCTTTGAAGCAATTCAGGTGAACTGAGCCTCCTGTCTGCCAAGCTTAGCTTTCTGTCCTGTCTGGTTGCAGTGGATTTGGGCCTTCCACTGCGCACATATTTTAAATGTCGGCAGTGTCTTTGACTTCCTTCAGTAGCCTAATAACTGCAGATTGATTACAGCCCACTCTTTCAGCGATTTGCCTTGAAGAATATCCCTCTTCATTCAGAACTATTTGTACTCTGTCCGTGTAGGGCCAGACATATCAATTCTTAGATAATACTTTTTCTTTCCCGCCGTATAGCGAGCTACCGCCTCGCCTTTACTATACGATCTGGCTATCAAGGCGTCCTTGTGTAGAAGAATAATTACCTCGACAAACTCAGTCCAGTACACGGAAATAAAAACAACAACAAGACTTTATTATTCCGATAACATTTGCTTCACGGGTTTCCGATGATTTTCCGCTCAGGTTCCCGTGCTGACCACGTGCTACCTTTCCACGATACCCGGTGGACGAAGGAATCCTCCTTCCCGTTCACCACGCTGCACGTCTGCGATAACCGCAGTCCTTCCGTCAGAAACTGGTGTCCAAACCAGGACCCTCTCTCCTTGACGACCGAAGCTCAACTGTCTCACTTAATCCTCCTCGCCCTTTCTGTCCTCTATCACGCATGCGCAAGAAAAACTGGTTTTTTCCCGGTCAGCACGTGAAATACCTGTACTCAGGAATGTCGTCGGATACCCGCAGGGGATTACAACCTTGCACGTATACAAAAGCAGTATGACAACTTGTTTCACAGAAGCACTCGAGCAGCTGACTCTTCAAGGTCAGATGCCCCCGGTGTTCATGCACCCCTCTCTTAATCCTCCATAGGATTAAAATTGCACCACGTGGGTGGTGAAGAATATCAGTTCTTATCTGAAACAACAAAATGGCGGAATGAAACGTCCGTCCGCACGTGTTCATCACAATATTAAAAGTACATAAATTCATAATTGACAGTTCGATTGCGGGCGACCCTTACAGGCCCCCACCAAATGAGCGAGAGATACGGTCTTTTGCCGTATTCTCGAGTCAGTCTCTTCCTTGCCTGCAGATCTTGGGTGACACAACATAGTACACTTTTTCACTTCTCGCACGTTATGTAACATATACACGTGTACCACCCTGAGACCTTCTGTGGATCTCCACCTGTGCCGTGAAACATTCTCACCATGGCGCTGCCCTACTCTTTAAAACTGAGTCTTGACAACGCATCGGCGTGAGGAATTAGTTTGCCCTCGACATGAGATATGGATAAATTAAATTGGGAAATAGCCAAACTCCAACGCTGTAATTTTGAACTTTGCGATGCGGAACGGGTGAGAAAAGTAAGGGGGTTGTGATCGGACATAACTTCGACCCGGTTACCGAAAATCCACCCTTCAAACCTTTGCAAACCCCATACTATGGCGTACGCCTCCTGATGGCTGACCGCCCATCTGGCTTGCGTCCCATTTAATTTTTTTTTGCTAGCATAGGCCACTGGCCTAATGTTGCCTTCCTCATCCCTCTGACTCAAACAACATGCCACCGCAAAGGAACTCGCATCCGTGTGTAAGATAAAATGCTTACTGAAATCCGGGGTGTTTAATACCGGTGCCTTACACAAATTTTCCTTCAGAGTTCTGAATGATTCCTCCAACTTTTCCGACCAAACTACCCTATCTGCCGCTCTTTTCCCTGTACAATCTGTTAAAGGTTTAGCTATCTTTGCGAAGTTAGGTACGTAATCACGGTAATACCCACATAATCCCAAAAAGCTACGTATTTCCTTTTTGTCTGAGGGGGCAAAAGGTCCCTGATGGCCTGTAATTTCTCGGGGTCCGGCCGGTGATGACCCGAGCCGACCACGTGCCCTAAGTAATTCACCTCCATACGGGCGAAACAGCATTTGTTCAAATTTCCCGTAAAGCCTGCCGCCTCCAAACTTTCAATTACTCCTTTCAAATGTTTCAAATGCTCCTCCCATGAGCCAGAAAAAATAGCCACGTCGTCCAGGTACGCTATCGCATAGTCTTGGTGCGGGGTCAAAACCTTATTCATGGCTCTCTGAAAAGTAGCCGCCGCTCCTGATAACCCAAAGGGCATTACTTTCCATTGATAGAGCCCCTTATGCGTTGCAAAAGTGGTATAATTTCTACTGTCGGGGCCCATTGGGATTTGATAGTACCCCTTTAACATATCAAGCGTAGTAATATACCGGGCTGTCCCCACCTTCGCTAACAAATCTGGGATATGAGACATCGGAAATGCGTCCGGAACAGTGTGAGAATTTAGCATTCTGTAATCTACACACATCCGAGCCTCTCCATTTTTCTTAGCCACGCATACTACCGGATGACTATACTCTTCTTTTGATTCTTCAATCATCCCACGATCCCACAACTCCTGGATCTGGCTCTCCACTGCTCTCTGCATCGATTGTGGCACCTTGTACCTGTGCTGGGTACGAAGTACGCTTTCCGGCTTGAGTGTAATTGCGTGCTTCCCCACTGACGTCTCTCCCACTTCTCCCGAAAAGAACTTCTTCGAGCTGTTCACCAGCTCCTGTAACTCATTAAGTTGCTCCCGAGTTATCCTTTCCCTATCTATCCTGATTTCCTCAGGTTCTTTTGCTTCCTCCGTTTTCCTCACCGGAGCCTCCTTAATTTTGCCGAACTCCTCATCAGTCTCAAAATTTACTCCGACTACACTGATCCGGGGCTTAAACTCTCTTAGCTTCCCCACGTGTACATGCCGAAGCTGCCCGTTTCCTAGTTCAACTACATAGCTATTGGACCCCCGTTTCTCAGTTATGTGCACTGGGCCGGTCCACCTAGCATACACCTTGTTCTTGGAGTCCGGGATAAGGGCTATCACCTGGTCTCCCACTTGAAAGGACCTCTGTCGCAGCCGACGGTTATAGTACGACGTATACCGTCGCTGCTGTTCCACCGCCACCTCCTCCACTTGCTGAGCCGCCTTCTCCATGCGCTCCTTCATTTGCTGCAGGTACTGCTCCGATACTGATATGCCAACGGGCAGCCGATTCCCCCGCCCAATTTTTCTTCAGAATGGCCAGCGGACCAATGGGCTCTCGCCCGTATAGCAACTGAAACGGGGCCGCACCCGTTGTAACATTGGGAACCTCTCTATAGGCCCATAATAAATATGGCAAAGCCTTATGCCACTGCCGAGGCTCCTCCCTTATCACATGATGCAGCATTCCTTTCAAAACTCTGTTGAATCGCTCGACAAGACCGTTCGAGGCGGGATTTCCCGGGACGGAGAACCTAGGAGTCGACCCTAGACGCCTTAGGATCTCTTGTGTCAACCCCGACACAAAATTTGTGCCCCGGTCCATCGCTACTACCTCCGGAATCCCTGTGCGCTGAAAAATTTCCAGTAGTGCGTCGCACGTGCTCCGGGCATTCAATGAAGTCAGACATACGGCTTCCGGCCACCTAGTATGCTGATCTACCATCACTAATATCCACCGGTGACCCTTGCTCGACGGTGGTTCAATCGGTCCGATTAAGTCCACATTAACAACCTGAAATGGTCTGGGGGGTCTCCTAACTGCCTCAATCGGAACCCTGTCTGCCCTCGTGATGGGACGTCTCAACTGACACGCTTCGCATACATCACAATATCTACACACATCATTCTTCAAGGTAGGCCAGTAGAAAGAATATATAATCCGCTCTAGGGTCTTCTTGTGGCCTAAATGCGCGCCAAAAACCGAATCGTGTGCCAGCTTTAACACTTGCGCCCTCCGCTCTTCAGGAACTACCAACTGTAGCGTAACCTGTCCCAACACTGGCTCCCGATGATACAACATTCCATCCGTATAGAGATAACCACCTCTGCCATTTTCCGCCTCATTTCTAGCGGCTGCTAACGTCATACACCTCTTTTGTTGCTCTGTAAACAAGCGTCTGTCTGAACTCTCCTGAGCTACACTCGTATCCGAATCAGTAACGCTATCTCCTGTTCCCTCGCTAGCTCTCTTTGCCTCTCCTGATTGGTCGACCTGCGGTTGCCCTCGCTGATTCTCCTCGCCGCCTCCAGTACTGAGCGCTAATATCCTGGGGCTATTTTGCCCTTCAAGCCACGCTTTACCTACCAAGCGCGCTTGCTCCTCCTCCGCTGAAATATCTGTGATCGCCGGGCTTTCCATTCCTAGAATATCCTCTTCTTCGACTAGCGCTTCGCCAGTCTCAGTTTCTGGATGCACATCCGGCCTATTCCTTAACTCTAACGCCTTTTCACACGAGGTTGCCCACATCGGAGTAGCTTCCCTTAAACTTTTCATGCGCTGGTAATCCTCCGCTGCTATAATTACCCTGTTTACCAGATTAGGAACAATTGCACACATCACTTCACAAAAACTTTCTGGCGCTTCTCATGTTTCTAATCCCTCTTCATCTAATCGGAGATTCAATTGTTTAATTGCAAACTCTCCCTTACTACCATCGAAGCCTCTTAAAATTATTCTACCCTTTGGTTCCAACAACTCTTCGCCAAGTAAACCTCCTCTTACACAACTCACCTCCGCGCCTGAGTCAATAAGGATTTCGGTGCTCTTTCCGCATTCCGACTTAACCCTCTTCACTTCTCCTACCGGAATTTCTATTACCTCGTTCTGACTTCCTTCTTGGCCTAAAACTCTATCTACCTTAGCCGTCATTCTTTTATCATCGCTGACCTCTATCCTTCTCTCTGAAACATCTTCGGCTCCCCTTTGTCCCATCGCTACTCTGTTTACCTTATTTGGGGGGTCTTTCCTCCAATTCTGAGAGTAAGAGCTGGGAGTACTCTGGGATGCCTTCTGGTTACAGTTTGATTTACGGTGCCCCACTACTCCACATCTAAAGCATATAATTCCCTTATCCATACTAGAATTTCCTTCGATAGGCCTCGCCGCTGAGTAACCTGGCTTATGCCCGATGCTCTGATCTGTCCCAGAAAACTTTCCTTTCAACTGATTTCCGCCTGTCTGAAAACTTCCCTTCTTCCCGGCTTCTGATTGACCTCCTTTGAAATACGTTCCCGAGGGATGACTGGGTTTGTATCTTTCTTCTTCTATTACCATAGCTCCCACGTGACTTTCGTATAAATCACAAAGTTCTCCTAATTCTTTCGAAGGAACTAACTTCCCTACGGAACCTCTTTGAAGAATGTAGGTCTTCAGTTCTGGGGACAACAAAGTTTTGAATTTGTCGCATACCAACAAATTGACCAACTGATCGAATTCTTTCACTTCACTACTGTTGATGTAGTATGTTAGGGTCCTCTTAATACGTCCCGCTAACTGCAAGTAGCTTTCCCCTTTGTTCTTACTAATATTCTCAAATTGTTTCAAATAAATATCCGGAGTCAAATGGCATTCCATCAAAATTGCCTCCTTAACTATTTCGTACTTATCGTACTGCTCTATAGTCAAACGACGAAATAAGTGGTTCACACATTCTGAATTGAATAAGGCTATCACCAAACGACCTTTCATTTCTTCCGGTACTGAGTGTAATACAAATGCCCTTTCTAACGAATCAAAGAAGGCCAGAATTTCTTCCGGCTTACTGGGACTTCTGGGTAAAGTTCTTTCTAAGATTCTCATGTAGTCGGCCAACTTACCCTCATTTTTACTTTTAATAGACTCCTTCTCTTTCTCATTAATTAATTCTAATTTTCTTAACTCAAATTCCCTTTCTTCTTTCCTATCCGCTAATTGTAATTCTAGCATTCTTTGTTCCCTCTCAGACTTTCTCTCTTCCATCTCAAGCATTTTAAATTGAAGTTCCCATTCCATTCTAGCTGGATTATTTTTCTTGTCTTCCATATTAATGCTTACTTCTTTACTAGAATCTAATTCTGAATCGCTAAGAATACTATTATCTTCGTTGTCCGCGTCTAAATTATCCTCAACTTTCCCTTCCAAAAGCTCAGTCATGATAATACACTACAATACACATTCAAAAAATACACTCATGCAAAGAAATAAGAAAAGAAATCATGCAAACTTCCGCATTAAATCATCGAAGGTTAATCTGCTTCTTGTTTTGTTTCTAACCTAACTCTACCTTCATGCATTACCCGAACATCTATTATCCTGTTTTACTCAGAATACTTATATTCCTTCTGCCTCTTTCGCTACACGTAAAAAAAATCAATACGCTATTCTAGCTTCAAATTTCTCAAATCGTAAACATGAAATCTCGACTTATCTAAACACTTATTACTTAATGAAAATATTTTGACACTTCGCATTCTCTAGCAACTGACATAAAATTAACTGTTACAAAATTTTACTTTACAATGCTTTACTCTGAGAATATCTAATTATTAGCTTTCCCTTTCCTTTCTAGTACCATGATGAGAACTTCTACTCTTAACCCTAAATTATACCAAATGCACAGGCAAAGACACAGAAATAATCTCAGAAAAAATGTGGTACGTTACCGGAGCACTCAGGCTTCTTCTCTTGCTTATAAGTCGTCGTCCTGCTTGGGATTTCCGTACGCTGAGGTGCACACTGTCTTTGTATTAGTCGACACGATGGATACCTTATCTCGGCTAGCACGCTGGTGTCTCTTTCTTCCGGTCGGCACGTCGTCAGAGTTCTGTCATTCGGTCACCGGAATTTTCACAAAAAGTCCGTTGTTCCTTCTTCACACGTGTCGCCATTCACGTCATTCATGAGCTCGCTTTCAGGCTGATCCTACCGACTGCGCCACTTTATCTGGCTGTAGGGCCAGACATATCAATTCTTAGATAATACTTTTTCTTTCCCGCCGTATAGCGAGCTACCGCCTCGCCTTTACTATACGATCTGGCTATCAAGGCGTCCTTGTGTAGAAGAATAATTACCTCGACAAACTCAGTCCAGTACACGGAAATAAAAACAACAACAAGACTTTATTATTCCGATAACATTTGCTTCACGGGTTTCCGATGATTTTCCGCTCAGGTTCCCGTGCTGACCACGTGCTACCTTTCCACGATACCCGGTGGACGAAGGAATCCTCCTTCCCGTTCACCACGCTGCACGTCTGCGATAACCGCAGTCCTTCCGTCAGAAACTGGTGTCCAAACCAGGACCCTCTCTCCTTGACGACCGAAGCTCAACTGTCTCACTTAATCCTCCTCGCCCTTTCTGTCCTCTATCACGCATGCGCAAGAAAAACTGTTTTTTTCCGGTCAGCACGTGAAATACCTGTACTCAGGAATGTCGTCGGATACCCGCAGGGGATTACAACCTTGCACGTATACAAAAGCAGAATGACAACTAGTTTCACAGAAGCACTCGAGCAGCTGACTCTTCAAGGTCAGATGCCCCCGGTGTTCATGCACCCCTCTCTTAATCCTCCATAGGATTAAAATTGCACCACGTGGGTGGTGAAGAATATCAGTTCTTATCTGAAACAACAAAATGGCGGAATGAAACGTCCGTCCGCACGTGTTCATCACAATATTAAAAGTACATAAATTCATAATTGACAGTTCGATTGCGGGCGACCCTTACAGTCCGCTTTGGACAATTCCGTAGTTTTAACCAATATTGAGAATGTACACAAATGTACCCTAATAACAGCAAAAAGCGACAACAACAATGCTCTACTAGCTCTACGTCAGCCCTTATAAAGGCTGGAGTAGGATCAGGATAGCATTAGGAAGCAACCAATCAGGTAAAGGAATGTCTATGATTGATTATAACAATTGATGTGTAGCTATCGTGAATTTTAATATGTTTGTCAAACCCCATATTTTATGTCATGGCTTAAGAACAGAAGCAGCTACTTGAAAAACTAAGAATTGTTTGAGATCCCAATTAAATTTCGCATTTAATGACATATAAACGATGAATTGGAACAATTGGATTGGAACAATGCTATAATGATCCTGCTACATAAATAAGGTGACATTGAGGATCTCAGGAACTACAGACCTATCAGCCTCCAATCTGTGGTTTATAAAATCTTCACTAAAGTTCTTTCACACCGTTTGAAGGTAACACTGGACATGGCTCAACCGAGAGAACAAGCTGGATTCAAGAGTGGCTACAGCACAATAGATCATATCCACGAACTGAGAGAACTAATTGAAAGAGCGAGGGAATATGAACTTCCATTTGTAACGTACCAGGAGATGTGACGTACCTGCCCGAAGGACGCACACGACATAAAGGCAGATAGGAATCAGAATAAAAATGTCCGCGTAGCTCAATTGGTAGAGCAACTTATTCCGGAATGAGGGGACCCGGGTTCGAATCCCGGCGTAGACCAAAAATGACGGAGAAATTTACTTCGTTATAATGGCGCCCGAGCTATCCGGATGAATCGGCCGTTCAAAATCTCGCATTGGTGTGATGTTATTTCCACACCGCGAGATAGGAAAAATAAGAGAATCCTTTCTCCAGCACTTCGAAAAAAAAATAAAATAAGGGGGAGATGATGTAACGTACCAGAAGATGTGACGTACCTGCCCGAAGGACGCACACGACATAAAGGCAGATAGGAATCAGAATAAAATGTCCGCGTAGCTCAATTGGTAGAGCAATTTATTCCGGAATGAGGGGACCGGGTTCGAATCCCGGCGTAGACCAAAAATGACGAAGAAATTTACGTCGTTATACATTGTGCATGGCTTTTATCGATTATGAAAAAGCCTTTGATTCGGCGAAAACATCAGCAGTTACAATGGCTCTGAAATCCTGCGGTATTGAAGATGCATACATTAATACTCTTAATAACATCTATGAAAATGCAAGTGCAAAGATTCGGCTGTTTGAAAATACAACACACGTAAAAATTGGAAAGGGAGTGAGACAAGGTGACACCATATCTCCGAAGCTCTTTAACGCCAGATTGGAAAATGTCTTTCAATCACTGAACTTGGAAAACAAAGGGATAAAGATTAATGAAGATTATGTAACCCACCTTCCTTTTGATGACATAGTCACTTTTTCAACTACCCCATCAGAGCTGCAGAGTATGATCCAAGAACTTGCTGACAAGAGTAAAGAAGTGGGATTAAAAATGAACTTTCAGAAGACAAAAGTGATGTTCAATGCTTTTACGCGAAATGAAAATTTATCGATTGATGGGGAAAAGCTGGAGATAAAAGACACGTCGTTTATCTTGGACAGCAGATATCAAGTGAGGGTCACATTGATGAAGAAATTAATCGGCGTACAAAACTTGCCTGGAGAGCTTTTGGAAGAAACAACATAATTTTCAAGAACATTATGTCTTAAAAGAAAAGTGCTTGATCAATGCATCCTTCCAGTGCTTACGTATGGTGCAGAGACGTGGACCTTAACTAAAAGAGACATACAAAGGCTGCAGACAACTCAAAGCAGCATGGAGAGGTGCATGCTTGGTGTAACCAAGAGAGATAATAAGAGGAACTCGTGGATCCGAAAAATGACAAGAATGGAAGACATCATAATCAGAGTTAAATCCTTGAAATGGCAATGGGCTGGACATACTGCCAGAAGGACAGACCATCGATGGACAGCCAAAATTTTAGATTGGATTCCAAGGGACAAGAAAAGACCCAGAAGAAGACCACATGGGAGTTGGGTGGATGAAATTCGAAAGTATGCGGGAGTGACATGGAGGAGAGTGGCACAAGACAGGCCGTTGTGGAGGAAACTTGGGGAGACCTTCGTCCAGCAGTGGATTATTAATGTTTGACAATGATGATGATGATGAAACGATGAAAGAACTGGACAGTGGAGTCAGATTATTGTGACCACCTCCTACTCTTGAAGTCAACAACGCAAAGAAGGCGCATGTCATGAACTGGCTTTGAGGGTGTATAAGGTGTGCTGTGGGCATTCTGAAAACAAATAACTCGCAGATAAAAAGAACCAATTTATCTGATTTTCAAAAAGGGATGATTATCGGCTTTCGGGCCAAGGATGGCAGTATTTATGAAACAGCGCAGTTTGTGTACTGTTCGCGTGATGATGTGGTTAAAGTGTATCGTGATTGGGGAAATGGCACCATGACCAATAAGCTATGTGAGAGGTGAACGTCGGCTCAGAAGGGTGTCACGTCAATTCGTCGCGTGCGTCAATTCGTCGACTACGTCAATTCGTCGCCTGCGTCAATTCGTCGCCTGCGTCAATTCGTCGCGCGTCAGTTCGTCGACTACGACAATTCGTCGCGCGTCAATTCGTCGACCACGACGATTTGTCGCGCGTCAATTCGTCGCGGACAAATTCGCCGACTACGTCAATTCGTCGCGTTTACGGATTTTGGTTACATACAAAACGAATGCAGGAAAACGAACGGTTTCGAACGTCTTGCTCCCTGATCAAAATTATAAAGTTTGGACACGCAGACAGGATAGGAATATTACGTTTTTCTTTGGCACTAAAAATATTAGACGGTAAACGGTATTTTGGAACGGGGCAGGGCCCAGTTGGACAGAGTCCCCCATATACAAAATTTTCGTAAAATCTACAGTTTTCAATTCAGAACCACCAAATCTGGTATACTATCTCGTGGTATTCTAACTTAGACTGTAGACGGTTTTGGGAAGCGGTTGGAGAGGGGGGGGTTAGGGCCCCTCCTACAGAATTGCCGCAAAATATAGTTTTCAATTTAGAACTACCAAATTTGGTATATTATCTCATGGTACTCTAACTTAGGCGGTAGACGGTTTTTGGAACGAGTCAGGGGCCCGGTTGATCAGAGCCCCCATACACAAAATATTCGTAAGATCTACATTTCAAAATTGCCTTTATTCTTCAAATAAAAATAGCATTTCTATGTACATGACAGTAGAATTCTGCCAATAAATACAGTGGTATATACAACAACTGGAAAGTTCCAGTGAAACGTAAAACAAAATATTGTTAAAATCATAAAAATTATTTCGCCCCGAAGGGCGATGGAGAGGCAGACAATAAAGCACGAGCGATGCAAATGAAAATGTATACTACAGTATTGTAGACAAGAAAAGACATGATGCTATACTATTCACAAATTCCAATTAAGTATTACTACCATACTCAAGATTAAATATGCACAAGGTACTAATTCACATAAAGGACCATGGGTGAGAAGGAACTAACAGGTGCAACAGTATTTAGAAATATGACAGAAATGGTAGAAACAATTAAGCACAAATACTTATTATATGCACAGAATTATGCAGTGACAAGAGAGAAATACGCTAAACGGACCCAGGAGGGCAACTTTACAAAAAAAACAGAAATCGAACAAGAATGCAATTCATAAGTGTCATATCATATGTACAGAACAATACAGTGACAAAAAAGAAAGCCGCTAAGCATACCCAGAAGGGCAGCTTCTCATAAAACAGAAATGTAACAGTGGTGCTACACTCAAAATTTACATCATATGTACAGAAGTATTCAGTGACAAGGGGAGAATCGCTAAAAGTACTCAGAAGAGCATCTTCTTACATTAAATTATATACACAGGGACAATAAAATTTCAAAATATATTCAACATAATGTAGGGGACATTGCGTGTGCAGTAAACTGTGCAGAAGAAAGAATTATATACAACATAAAATACAACAAAATCGAAGAGATCATGGAAACATGGTGAGCTATCTCCAATAGCACATAAAACAGAATAATCACAAATAGCGAATCATGTGGGTGAAAAAGGAGACTCCACCTAGGAGCCTCATACCACCAAAATTAATTCGTAAAATCATGAGTTGTGACAGTGAATGTGGGCGACAACAAAAATCCCACCTATAAGTTGAGATGTAGCTGCAAATTGTGGATATGGAACCACCCAGCCGATTGGGCCCAGGTAAATTGAAAAACGTTATCGGTGTTTGTTGAGGCAGCACGAGAGTGCTCCATTTGGAGACGAGTGGTTAACCGTGCTAGGAAGCGTCTCCGAATGATAGCACTTGCCTCCTGAGGAGGTGGAGTAAGAGCAGGGAGGCGTTGTTCAAGATGGAAAGCATATACAGTGAACTTCACAAGAAGAAAAATGTAACGGCACACAGGAGGCAAGTGAGTAGGTGGATGCTTAGTTTAGAGTAGCCAAGCATATGCAAGAAATGGTAACGATCGAGCACAAATTCGATCAGCAAGACGAAATGCTGTGTTTAGGACTGGCAGGAGTACGGGGCAGAAGAGGTATTGATGTTGGACGTCGCTGACTTCAGGGCAAAAGGAACAATGTGGAGAGGTGAAAAGGGTCATGCGAAATAGTACTGATGGGGCGGGGAGACGAAGGTGAAGAAATTGCCAATGGACTTTGAGTTCAAGAGGGGAGGAAAGGGGAGAGGTAGAGGCTGTCCAGATGGCGGGGAGAAGAGAAGGAGAAGCAGAATGAACAGAAAGTGGAAGTGCGGGAGGGGAAAGAAGGAGCCGATAAAGAGAAGAGGAGGAGATAGAAGTAACTAGAACCGGGGAGCTACGAATGAGGAGAAAGAACGGTAGAGAAAGAGGGGCGGAGGGGACCGAGAAGAGACCATCAGGGGAAGCGAGGAGTGGAAAGAGGCTCCAAAGCGCTGTGCGAAGGAGAAGATATTCGTTAGCAAGAGTAATGGTTGGAGATAGAAACAGGGAAGAAAGAGGTCTCCAGGTTAGATCAGAAGTTACGAGAGAACGGACAGTTACCACACCAGAGCGGATCCAATGAGGAAAGTAAAAGTAAGGGAGGTTAGGAGGGTGAATAAGAGAAGAGAAGAAGAGAGGTTCCTCTAGAAGATCAAGAGTTGAAGAAGGAAATGAACGGAGAAGAGGAAGCGAACGAAAGAGAGAAAGGCCCTCTCGCAGGACAGAAGGGAGGTGGGACGGAAGAAGAGAGTATGAATCCATCTTCAGAAACAGTAAGAAGGTGAAAGATGGGTCACGAGAAGAAGCAAGAACATTCAAGGTAGCGGTAAGGGACGGAACAGTTGAAGTGGCAAGGCGAATGAAATGAATAATGCGATGTGTTTTATAAAGGACTGCTGGATCAGGAAGCTGGATGCCACCTAATGAGGCTGGTAGATGAAGCGCGGCAGGTTTAACCCAGTGATGTGAAGTCCAGATGACGGAAGTTGAGAGGCGAGTGATGGTCATCATTTGTGACACGGGAACAACCGTCGACATCCAAGAGTATTCGCATAGGGAGATAAGTTGTCGACGAACAATGGCTGCTCGTTGACGGAACGATGTGAAAGGGCGGGCCTTACTCCAGTAGGCAGCAGCCCGTTGTATCCGGGGAAGAAGAGCAGTCCAGGTGGCAGATGCAGAAGCCAAGGGCAAACCGACATACGCACCGAGGATCTTCTGTGTAGTGGCTGTCCACTGCGCACCCCAAGGAGCATCGGTGCGGACAGCCCATGCCCCGCACCATAAGCCAGTACTTTTAGTGGCATTCAGCGCAGCTCCAGATATTGCAACATATTGTTGATATACAGAATACAGGCGATCAAATTGAGATTCATCCCGGACACAAAAGGTCACATCATCAGCATAGGCGGTGAAAATTATCCGATGATGACGAGTACTAGCAACTGTCGGCGGTAGGACATCCAGGAGTGATCTTTGGGCTGCTAACAGGAAAGGCTCAAAAGCGAGAGCGAATAGCTGGCCGGAGAGCGGACATCCTTGCCGGATGCCTCGCCTAAACGGAATTGGAGCGGTTAGAAATGTGGCCGCTCGAACATGGAAACTGGCGCCCTGATAAAGGGCCAAGAGAGCGGAAGAAAAGGCAGCAGGAAAGCCAAATCGTGAAAGGACAGCAGAGAGATAAAAGTGAGACACGTTATAAAAAGCGGACTTTTGATCCAGATTGAGAAAGGCAAGAGGTTCATCAAAAGAGCGAGCGAGGAAGTGAAGATGAAGGAGAAGAGAAACGTTAGTGGAAATAGTCCGACCAGGCACAGTGTATGTCTGGTCGGGAGAAATAACGAAAGAGAGAACAGAATTAAGGCGACGGGATAAGAGTTTTGTATAGAACTTATAGTCAGTGTTTAGGATGGAGATAGGGCGCCAGTTTCCCAGATCCAAGAGGTCACCCTTCTTAGGAAGGAGGATGATGTGTGCCAAAGTAAAGTCGGGCGGTAACGCAGGAGAGGAAAAAGCAGACGAGAAACACGCAGGCAGAAAAGGCAGAAGGCACGGTAGAAAAGCACGGTAAAAGGACAGAGGAAGGCCGCCAGGTCCAGGAGCAGCATGAGGATTGAGAGTAGCGAACGCCTCACGGAGTTCGCGAAGAGAGAAAGGGGAAAGTAAAGAAGTAGATAAAGTAGAGGGGACCTGAAGAAGAGAGGAGAGAAGAGGAGAAGCTAATGAGAATGAAGACTGCGTTACTGCACTGTACTTGGCGGTGAAATACTGTTTAGTGAAAGTGCATAGCTTCGATGGGTTCGAAGTGATGGAACCATCCTGGAGGCGAAGATGACGCAAAGATGTAGCAGAGCGATGTTGAGATTCCAAGGCGGTTAAGTAATCGTGAGAATCAGCTGTAGGGGAGAGATACAAGAAATGCATCCTGCAGGCTGCATCGGATGCGCGAGGAAGAAGCACGGCGTGAAGATCTGCCAGATAGCCAAGGTATTGCGGATCATCAAGAGAGAGCATCGACAATAGAGCACGTAGATTCGCAATTTTCATATCGCTCTCATTCCGAGAGGCATGGGAGAAGCGCCGTACAAAAAGGACCAAGTCATGTTTGACACTGAGCCACAGTTGCATCGTGTCTGACGTAGTATCAAGAAGGGGCTGACGACTACGGAGGAACTCACGCACAGCAACACAAAATTGTTGATCATCCAGGAGCGAGTCCGGAAAAGTCCATACTCGTCGAGTCCTTGAAGGTGAAGGAGAAACACACACCGACAGACTGACAATACTGTGGTCTGAAGCGGCGGAAGGATGATGGGCAGCAGCTGCGATCGACGGGAGAAGAGCAGTCGAAACATAAAATTTATCCAGCCGTGCTGCCGTAGTGCTGCCATGAATGGAAGAGCGCCAGGTAAAAGAGATTTCCGACGGGTGTAGATGCCGGAACGCATCAACCAATTGAAAATCATCAACTAGCTGAGAAATATGTAATACACGTTGCCTGCGGTATTCGCCAACGGTTGAATTGCGGTCAAGGGCCGGCAACAACGTACAATTGAAATCTCCGCCGATGAGAATATATTCAGACGGTGGGATGCATGACAGCTCTGTACGGAGTGTGGAGAGAAGATCAGGTAACAGACGCTCATCACAGGGGACATATATGTTAAAAACATGATAGGTCACGTTTTCAATGCAAAAGACAACGACCTGGAGGTTGTCCACATATAATGCACGAATCACTGGCGTCGAAATCAGAGGGAGTAATCGGTGATGGATCCCAATTGCAAGGCCACCATTCCGTCCAACTCGATAAGCATGGTGAAAATCGTAGGGCCAAGCCCGCCAACGAGAGAACAAAGTGGTAGCAGAGCAATTGGTCTCTTGGAGCAAGAGAAGATCTGCGTGTAGAGGCGCCAAGTCCTCATACACTAGGGCATTTCTAGGAGAAGCAGAGAACCCTCTGCAGTTAAGTGTGACCACCTGGAATCGGTAGGTCCTTCCCAGGTCGACACGCACGTGCACTGGAATCTGTTATTTTCTTCGCTTGCTTCTTCATTCTGTCAACACTAAATTTGAGATCGGGATAGGAAAGCACAAGATTTCGAAACACAGATGTCATACTAGAAACTTGGGTTAGAACAGTAGGAAGATCAAGCATATGACGTGCAACAAACTGATTAAAGAATCTAGGATGTTTATGAGAGCATAATACTTCATATATTTTATGAAGAGAAAGCGGACCTACCGGTATATCCGCCTTCGCTTCAGCTAGGTATCGGAGAAAAGAATCTAGGGAAAGCACTGGGGGTGGAGTCTTAGCACCTGGAATCACAGCAGGATGTCGACTTATTCGTGGCGAAGTACGTCGTTGAGAGGAGGAGCGGGAAGATGAGTCAACAGAACGACCTCTTGCAGCACCGGTGCGAGGAGGGAGCGGAGACTGCGGAGCACTCCAGGACCCCCGTTGGAGCACTCCAGGACTCCCGTTGAGCAGGCTTGCTGGTAGTTGTAGGGTCAGAGTCATTGCCAGAATAGTCACTAGCAGTAGGGCAGTCCATGTCAGTAATTGTACTTGGGGTGTCTTCGTCCGACGGAGGATGAAGGTCAGCAGTCAGGTCAGCTGGAGCTGCAAGGAACGTGGGCGGAGCAGTCGGCACCAGAGGAGGAAAGTCCACTGTCAATAATTGTGGGACAGGACCCCGTGGAGAAGGGCCCGATGGTAGAGCAGGTTGATGAAGTTCTGAAGACACCTCCTTAGAAGCGGCAGGGGCGGAGAAAACAGGGTTGTCACGAGTGACTTTTGGTCCCGAAGACTGAGGTACAGCAGGGCGGCGGAAGCACTCACTTCGTTGATGGCCATATGCCTTATAAGTCTGACAATGAAAGGAGGTCAAAACGTCGATGCGTCGTATCTGGTCTCCACATTTTACAGTGAAGAGAGTAGGAAAAGTCTTGATATGTTCATCCGAAGAGAATACTACTCGTGCAACTCGTCGGGCACTTTCAATTGAACGATCATCCTCGTCCTTTGGAGCAGCGGAGTGTGTGGTAATGTTACCCACAACACGACCGGATTGCATAAGAAAAGCACAAAGCATAGCATCTGTGACTTCAGGATGTACTGGGTACATCGAGACCGTTACTGGTCTTTGGGCGACAGGCTCAGGAAATAATTGGTGATCACCAACAATCAGCCCAGTCTGTAAAACTGAGGTAGCATCTGCCGCATGAAAGAAATAAACAACGACACTCGGCCCTCTGCGCGACATATGACGTATCGCTGACGGACAGAACTTTTGTTTCAGAGCAGTAGAGTACATTTTGAGTGGTGTGTCTGGCAGCGCCTCAAAGCACACACCCAACTCAGTAGCCGTGGTGAAAGAAGTACCTGCTGGAGAATCCACTGGAATTTCGAGCACAACCTCATTACCAGAGCGACGGACATGAGGTTTTAAAGCTGCGGCTTCCGCTCGCAGGGAATTAGACTTGGGATGAAGCCTCTGGGAAGTTACCGCTGAAGAATAGGAGCGAGGAGCAATAGAAGTGGAGGTTGAAGGCAGAGGAGCACCGCCATCCATAGTGTCCATGACGTCTTCTGTCACTATATGAGAAGCAGCTGGGGCAAGAGCTGTAATAGTGACGTCAGGGGAGGAAAACGATACGCCGCCAACGGTTGACGTCGACCCGGAGGGCAACGTGACAACGCCACCGCTGGGCAAAGTGCCGAGATCACCGGAAGGGATGTCAGGGTTGACAACACCACCGGATGACGCCATTTTAATGGCGCCGAGATAACTAGGCTTTTTTTTTTTTTTTTTATTGGAGGTTTAACGACCACCGTGAGCAACTCAAATGGGCTATAAGCAGTCGCCCGTCCCTAATTTAGGGTCACTGGTTCCAGGGAAGGGAGAGAGCCAGTGCCGTAAGACAAACACAACATCCATGCCTCACCGGGATTCGAACCAGGACCCCTTCGGACGAATGATCAGAGGCCAACGCCTTAGACCACTGCGCCACCGAGGCGGCTAACTAGGCTTCTACCAGCTCGGTAGGAATTATAAACACGACGATAAGAAACGAAAAAAGGCACTCACCACTTCGGGAGATGTCCGAAACGAATCACCAAACCTTTATAGTGGAGGTAAGCACAAACTCAGTAATCCTAGTAGCCTAAATACTTGTTATTCAAACAAAACTCACGGAGCTCAATTTCCGTAAAATCTACAGTTTTCAATTCAGAACCACCAAATCAGGTATCCTATCTCATAGTACTCTAACTTAGACGGTTGTCAGTTTTTGGAACGGGTGAAGGCCCGGGGAGTCAGAGCCCCCCCCCCCCCCCGTACAAACAAAATTTTCGTAAAATCCAGTTTTCATTTCAGAACCATCAAATTTGGTATCATGAAACTCTAACTTAGACGCTAGACGGTTTTTGGTAGGGGTTGGTGCCCGCGGGTTCGGAGCCCCCCTCATAAAAAATTTCGTAAAATCTACAGTTTTCATCTTAGAACCACCAAATTTGGTATACTATCTCATGGTACTCTAACTTAGACGCTAGACGGTTTTTGGAAGGGGTTGGAGCCCGCGGAGTCGCCCCCCCCCTCATAAAAAATTTCGTAAAATCTACATTTCAAAATTGCCTTTATTCTTCAGTAAAATAACATTTCTATGTACATGACAATGGAATTCTGCCAATACATACAGCGGTATATACATCAGCTGGAAAGTTCCAGTGAAACGTAAAACAAAATATTGTTAAAATCACAAAAAAAAAAATTATTTCGCCACGTAGGGCGAAGGAGAGGCAGACAATAAAGCACGAGCGATACAAACGAAAATGTTTACCTACAGTATTGTAGACAGGGCAAGACATGATTCTATACTATGCACAAATTAACATGGTGAGCTATCTTCAATGGCACATTAAAACAGAAAAATCACAAATAGCGAAGCGCCAAAATTAATACGTAAAAACATGATTTGTTACAGTGAACGTGGGCGACAACAAAAATCCCACTTATAGGTTGAGATGTAACTGCAAATTGTGGATATGGAACCACCCAGCCGATTGGGCCCAAGTGGATTGAAAAACGCTATCGGTGTTTGTTGAGGCAGCACGAGAGTGCTCCATTTGGAGGCGAGTGGTTAACCGTGCTAGGAAGCGTCTCCGAATGATAGCACTTGCCTCCTGAGGAGGTGGAATAAGAGCGGGGAAGCGTTGTTGAAGATGGAAAGCATAGACAGTGAACTTCACAAGAAGAAAAATATAACGGCACACAGGAGGCAAGTGAGTAGGTGGATGCTTAGTTTGGAGTAGCCAAGCATATGCAAGAAATGGTAACGATCGAGCACAAATTCGATCAGCAAAACGAAATGCTGTGTTTAGGACTGGCAGGAGAACGGGGCAGAATAGGTATTGATGTTGGACGTCGCTGACTTCAGGGCAAAAGGAGCACTGCGGAGAGGTGAGAAGAGTCATGCGAAACAGTACTGATGGGGCGGGGAGACGAAGGTGAAGAAATTGCCAATGGACATTGAGTTCAAGAGGGGAGGAAAGGGCAGAGGTAGATGCTGTCCAGATGGCGGGGAGAAGAGAAGGAGGAGCAGAATGAACAGAAAGTGGAAGTGCGGGAGGGGAAAGAAGAAGCCAATAAAGAGAAGAGGAGGAGAGAGAAGTAACTAGAACCGGGGAGCTACGAATGAGGAGAAAGAACGGTAGGGAAAGAGGAGCAGAGGGGACCGAGAAGAGACCATCAGGTGAAGCGAGGAGTGGAAAGAGGCTCCAAAGCGCTGTGCGAAGAAGAAGATATTCGTTAGCAAGAGTAATGGTTGGAGATAGAAACAGGGAAGAAAGAGGTCTCCAGGTTAGATCAGAAGTTACGAGAGAACGGACAGTTATCACACCAGAGCGGATCCAATGAGGAAAGTAAAAGTAAGGGAGGTTAGGAGGGTGAATAAGAGAAGAGAAGAAGAGAGGTTCATCTAGGAGATCAAGAGTTGAAGAAGGAAATGAACGGAGAAGAGGAAGCGAACGAAAGAGAGAAAGTCCCTCTCGCAGGACAGGAGGGAGGTGGGACGGGAGAAGAGAGTATGCATCCATCTTCAGAAACAGTAGGAAGGTGAAAGATGGGTCACGGAAAGAAGCTAGAACATTCAAGGTAGTGGTAAGGGACGGAACAGTTGAAGTGGCAAGGCGAATGAAATGAATAATGCGATGTGTTTTATAAAGGAAAGCTGGATCGGGAAGCTGGATGCCACCCAAAGAGGCTGGCAGATGAAGCGTGGCAGGTTTAACCCAGTGATGTGAAGACCAGATGACGGAAGTTGAGAGGCGAGTGATGGTCATCATTTGTGACACGGGCACAACCGTCGACATCCAAGAGTATTCGCATAGAGAGATAAGTTGTCGACGAACAACGGCTGCTCGTTGACGGAACGATGTGAAAGGGCGGGCCTTACTCCAGTAGGCAGCAGTCCGTTGTATCCGGGGAAGAAGAGCAGTCCAGGTGGCAGATGCAGAAGCCAAGGGCAATCCGACATACGCACCGAGGATCTTCTGTGTAGTGGCTGTCCACTGCGCACCCCAAGGAGCATCGGTGCGGGCAGCCCATGCCCCGCACCATAAGCCAGTACTTTTAGTGGCATTCAGCGCTGCTCCAGATAATGCAACATACTGTTGATATACAGAATACAGGCGACAGTTTTTATCTTAGAACTACCAAATTTGGTATACTATCTTCTGGTACTCTAACTTAGTCGGCAGACCGTTTTTGGAACGGGTCAAGGCCCGGGGGGTCAGAGCCCCCCACATAAAATTTTTTCTTAAAAACTACAGTTTTCAATTCAGAACCACCTAATCTGGTATACTATCTCATGGTACTCTAACTTAGACGCTAGACGGTTTTTGGAAGGGTTGGAGCCCGGGGGGTCAGACCCCCCGAATAAAAACTTTTTTGTAAATACTACAGTTTTCAATTTAGAACCACCAAATTTGGTATACTATCTCATGGTACTCTATCTTAGACGCTAGAAGGTTTCTTGAAGGGGTTGCAGACCGGGGGGTCGGCCCCCCCTCATAAAAATTTCGTAAAATCTACAGTTTTCATATTAGAACCAACAAATTTGGTATACTATCTTATGTTACTCTAACTTAGACGGCAGACCGTTTTTGGAACGGATCAAGGCCCGGGGGTCAGAGCCGCCACATACAAAATTTTCTTAAAAACTACAGTTTTCAATTCAGAACCACCAAATCTGGTATACTATCTCATGGTACTCTAACTTAGACGCCAGACGGGTTTTGGAATGGGTTGGAGCCCGGGGGTCAGACCCCCGAATAAAAACTTTTTCGTAAATACTACAGTTTTCAATTTAGAACCACCAAATTTGGTATACTATCTCATGGTACTCTACCTTAGACAGTAGACCGTTTTCGGAAGGAGTTGGAGCCCGGGGTAAAGCCCCCCATAAAAATGCCGCGTAAAATCTACAGTTTTCAATTTAGAACCACCAAATTTGGCATACTCTCTCATGGTACTCTAACTTAGACGGTAGACGGTTTTTGGAACAGGGTCGGGCACGGGGTCAGAGTCCCTCCGCCAATAAATATTTTTCGTAAAAACTAAAGTTTTCAATTTAGAGCTACCAAATTTGGTATACTATATAATGGTATTCTAAATTAAACGGTAGACGGTTTTCAGAACGGGTCGGGGTAAGGGTGGTTACCCCCCCCTCCCCTACACACAAACTTTCGTAAAATCTATAGTTTTCAATTTAGAACCACCAAATTTTGTATATTATCTCATGGTACTCTAACTTAGACGGTAGAAGGTTTTTGGAACGGATCAAGGCCCGGGGGTAAGACCCCCACATACAAAATTTTCTTAAAATCTTTATTTTTCAATTCAGAACCACCAAATTTTGTGTGATGAAACTCTAACTTAGCAATAGACGGTAAGTGAAAGCGCAACATTATTAACTTGATTTGTTATGCAAACCTTATAAATACGACCACAGCGATTAAAAGTTACTAAAGAGTCCTTGTAAGTAATATTTTTTGACCGAGTGCAAGTACAATTTACGAAATGTCAACAGGTCAAAATATCTAAAGTAACAATGAAATTTGGAATATTTCTTTTTTCTTTCTTTTTATTTCAGTTTTGACACTTTTATTAAGTTTTAAAAACATATATTTCTCCTATCGTATACCTTCATTGTGCTTTAAACAGAATTTCTTACCATGTTTTGGGTATTTTGTTTCGTGTGGTTGCAGTTTTTTTAATGTTTTGGGCATTTCATTTTGTGTGGTTACTTCTTTTTATGTTTTGGGCATTTTACTTTGTATGGGTGTTTTTGTTATGTTTTTGTTCTTTTCTTTTCTGTGGTGGTTGTAATGTCGACAGGATGAAGAGGGGAAACTGTGGACAGTCACGATGCCTACTTGCTTCTAATTTTTTTTCAAATACAGCCCATGATTTTGTATTGAGTTATACCACTTACTCATTAAGCGACTACAGGTTTCTTTAAATATGAACGTTTTCTTAGAGCCTTTTGTTTCCTCTACCTAGCTTTTTCGGTTCCGCAATTTCTTTTTTTGGTTTTAGAATATTTTCCTTATTATTAATCTATTTTCTCATGCAAACTCTTTATGTAAGGTATGTTTATTCTATCGAAGTATTTTGCAATTATACGTGAAGCCCTGTTGCTGAAGTAAAAAAATATTTCCAACTGAAACAACGCAGTTCAGATATTTTCCCGCTGTTAACTCAAAGAATGAAAACAAAAACAACAAATCTGGGCAATGGTTGAGGCATGAGACAGTACTTACTGGTTACCAGGCAAAGTTTTAAGGAAGAATGAGCTTAAGAATTTCTAACTGCAACAAAAAAGAGCATCCGCACTGTATCCCTCCCCATCCCCTAGTGCCGGCCTTTGGACGTCTTGAAAGAGAAGTCTTAAGGACACATCTGTATCCTAATTGCCTGAGCATTCGCGACAATCTTCTGGTGTCGTAGTAGAAAAACACACTTCCTACTTCGCCTAAATTGCTTGGATGTAATGCCAACGAACAAAGTTTTGCTCTCGCATTGGATTTCTGTTGCTTTTGATGGAATACTTTTCCCCTGGGGTTCACCGCTTTCACTATAGTCTTCAGGACAGGCGGCAATACACCCCAACGTAAAACACCAATTTCACAGCAATTAACTGAAATTAGCGAAAGAGAGGGGCGGTACAGGAAATAAGTCGAACGAGACAGATCTGAACTTAGAAAGTCGGGGGAAGGTGTTGCATGAAAAACTGTTTGGCTTACAGATCATTTGGCACGTAGGGACGTAGGTTTCGTTTAATATGTTACGGGGTAAACAAATTGTCTTTTCAGTATAACAATTTTCTTTCATACGCAAGGTGCAACACAAAAAATTTGAATTTATTTTTGAGAATTAGCATGACGCCTACCGGCCCAGAGTACAGCTGCCCAGTCCGCGCCTGCTGCCGCCTCCGGAACCTGGCTCCCGGGTTCTTCGCATCTGTTGATCCCCCGCCTGGAGCGTCCCAGCTGTAAAATACATGTACCTCTGCGTTTTGGAAAAACAAAAGATAAGATGCCGATCCTTAAAATTAACCACTTCTTGTGACCGCAGGTACGAAAATCTTGAACTTCGCTTAAACCCTAACTGGAGGAACAAGCTTCACGTGATTGTCTGTATTCTGAGTGTTTTATTGAATGGTTGCTCATTAGTTCGTAGTTGACTGGAGAACAGAAAACGTTCTTATTGAAACCTTTGTTGTGCGTTGTCAAGTGATAATAGTGGAAATATATCATTCTAAATATTTTGGAAAGAGAAAGTGCATTGTTTTCCGAAGGCACTATGCAGATGAAGAATGCAACATAAATAGTTAACTCACAAAAAGAAAATGATTTGCTGAAATGGAAAGGGTATTTATTTTGCCATAACAGAGTGCGAGGTGATTTACGGTATTGTCACTGTATTGAAAGAAATTATGGAAATTGTACTGGCTTTGCTATTACTATTCTTATTGGAGATGAACACAGGATGCGCAATGAGAAACCACATAATCATGCTCCAAGACCGGAGAAAAGTGATGTTGCTGTTGTAAGAGCGCAAATAAAAGAACGAGCGAGAAATACGGACGAAGCCCCTGCACAAATTATTCAAACCGTGACAACGTCAATGGCTACAGTAAATGCAGCTTACATGCCTAATATGGATGCACTAAGGCAAGTTGTAAAAAAGAGAAGACATGCCAAGACATGCCTGCGGAGCCTACGACTTCAGAACGGATCGATGCCTCAATAAATTTACAGGAGAAGATGGTGCAAAAATTCTTGGCAGAGATAGCGCATTTGGACATCAAAGAATTATTTTATTTTTAACAGAGAATAATTTACGAAAGCTTAAAGAAGCACCCCTCTGGATTATGAATGGGACATTTGAAACTTGTCCAACCCTTTTTAGGCAATTATGTTCCATTCATGCTATGGTTGAAACGAATCCAGAGATGCACAGACTTGTCCCACTAGTTTATGGGTTACTTTCCAGCAAGTATAAATAATATAATACTATTATAAAGTATTTTTGTAGGATTTACAATACTATGCATCAGACTATGAAATTCAGCTTGCACCACAATATACGCATAATAATAGATTTTGAAATAGCTACCGTTATAATGCTGCTAAAAAGGAATTTGGAAGCAGCACACACAAATGTTGTTGGTTTCATCTCGGAAAAAAATGTGCTGAGGAATATCCATCCTCTGGCATAGCCTTGGAATATAAGGAAAACAGTGAGTTTGCTCTCAAAGTCAGACATTTGCAAGCACTCGCATTTTTTTCATCTGATGAAATTCCAGCTGCTTTTGAAGAAGTGAAATCAATTTTACTAGAATATGCAGATTCTGTAGTTCAGTGGTTTGAGGAAACTTATGTTCTTGGAAAATTTCGTGGAAGCAGAAGAAACAATCCAAGCAGAAGCCCTCCGCTGTTCCCACCAACAATTTGGTCAGTTAGTGAAAACAATTTATTTGGCTTTCCCAGAACACAAAACGAACTTGAAAGATTAGACAGACGCTGGAATACAATTCTGGGAAAGAAAAAACTGTGACTGTACGAAATAATCAGTGAAATTTCGAAAGAGCAGAGAACAACTATGGCTAAAATCGAAAGTGTGATAGCACAGATTCCAACAAATCCACCCAGAAGAGAAACGCTGGCAAGATAAAAAGGAATTCGAACTTCTTTGGTGCACAGAGACAATGTTAACATGCTGGACATTTTAAGAGGAATTTCATATAATTCTACCCTTTACTAAAATGTGCTGGTATTTCTCACTAATTGAATTATACCTTTTACTAACTTGTATTTGAATTTTTCAAGAATGTAATTCCGCCGAAGATGCAAGAATGTAAAACACAACGCAAAATTAAAAAAGTCAAAATTTTCAAAATAGCATGTCAAAAACATAAAATGTCAAAAAGTAATCCAAAATGTGAAACATATAAAAATTCAAAATGCAATCCAAAATGTGAAACAAATAAAAATTCAAAATGCAATCACAAGTCACAAGCATTACAAAAATGCGAAACGCTATGTAACAAGTACAACACAAAATAAAACTAATGCCAAAAAAAATGCATAAGCTTTGTAAAATGTACAAAATAAAATAAATGCCATATTCACAAGGATTTCATGACGAGTCAAGTTAAAAATGAGCTTTTACTTAGACTTCAAATAATAATTACTAGCCTCTACACCTTTTTAAGTCTTTAATAAGTGCAACATCATAAACCTGACTTGTCATCAAACATTATCAATATGACCATAGCATACAATCACTTAAAAGACTTGTTAATGGATGAATTGAGGAATCACCAAGTTCAGCGGGTGAAAGTTAATGGCTGTTTATAGTTTTGTACTCGAGTAAATGCGCAACACAGTAAACTTGACTTTCTCTGAAAATTTTATGTATATGAGCACGGTTGATTGAAAACTGATAAAAAGGCTTAAGGCCTGTTTATTAATTTTTGTGCCTCAGTCAAAACGCAGTACCATAACCTTGGCATGTTATCGAAACCTTATGAATACGTCGGACTAAAAATTCCTAAAAATGTTTACGCCTAAGGTCTTGTAACTAAAGTTTTGTGACAGGGTAAAACTGCAACATTAATAACTTGACATGTTATGTTAACGTTGTGAATATGAGCACGGCGGATTAAAGATTTCAACAAATAGCCTTCGGGATTAATGTGTTGTAGCTGAGTAAAAATGTAACATTATCTTGATTTTCTATATAAACCAAACTACGTGCTGAAATGGCCCAACTATATATACGTATACTTCAACCATATACCGAAGCGCTGACAAGGTGAAAACAAAAGTGCAATTTTGTACGGTCCCCTAACATTTTATGGCCAGCCTACATGGAAGTGGACACCTTGATATCAAAAACATACTTTTTGTACGGTCCACAACAAATAGCAATGGACACGTCGCAATCTTTTTGGGGGGGGGGGGGTTAACGACCACCGTGATCAATTTAGTGGGCTATAAGCAGTCGGACATTCCCAATTTTGGGCCACTGGTTCCTGGGAAGGGGGACAGCCAGTGCCAGAAGTCAAGCACAACGTCCATGATTCCCCGGGAATTGAACCAGGATCCTTCTCGACAAGTGGTCAGGAAGCCAGCGCCTAGATTACTCCGCCGCCGTAGCGGCACACGTTGAAATGTATTTTTCATACCGCCCCAAACGCTCTTATGGACATACTAGATTGAACTGGACGCAAATAAATCATTAATATAATTTGTACTAGCATTGATACCAGTTATTTGCCAGGTACATATTACTATTTGTGGAATCACCAAGTTCAGCGGGTGAAAGTTAATGAATGAAAAAGATATTCCTGCAATTTTCCAGTAAACTTATTTTAAATTTTTTGATTTAGTTAATTTAATTTTGCGAAACAAAAAAGAAAGAAAAAGGAATGGGAATACTTACCTTCTAGGAGACATCTATAGAACTGCCGTACATCTGGCGTGTGCTTCTGTGAATCCCGCGACACAGAAATGCAATGTACCTATTGATGTCGCATGCATACGACTTCACATTGGCATTGATCATCTTTTTCTTACCGTTTTGAATTTTTAATATCTGGAACTCTCTGTTTACATTACATTATATTTCTTTCTGATAAGCCGTTCGTTGGTAGTGAAAGCTAAACTATATAGATTTGTGTTTTTAATACACCATTAAACGCATATTTTTGCACTTTATTGTTATCTACAGTCCCTAACTTAGACCATAGGTTGGTTAGTTGGTTGTTTGGTTGATGGTTTATGGTGCAAGGCCCTCAAAGGGCCAAAGAGCGCCTTAGAACGTAAATAGGGTATTCTTAAGAGTAAAAACGGAACTTTTTACGAAAATTTTGCATGGGGCTACCTTGACCCGGGCCCCGACCCCTTCCAAAAACCGTCTACCGTCTAAGTTAGATAACCATAAGTAGTATACCAAATCTGGTTGTCCTAAATTGAAAACTGTAGATTTTACGAAATTTTTATGAGGAGGGGGAGGGGCTCTCACCCCGGGGTTCCATCCTTCCAAAAACCGTCTAGCGTCTAAGTTAGAGTTTCATGATACCAAATTTGGTGGTTCTGAATTGAAAACTGTAGTTTTTAAGAAAATGTTGTATGTCTGTGTGTGCGTGCGGGGCGGGGGGGGGGCTCCGACCCCCAGGGCCTTGACCCGTCCCAAAAACCGTCGACCGTCTAAGTTAAAGTACCATGAGATAGTATACCAAATTTGGTGGTTCTAAATTGAAAACTGTAGATTTTACGCGGCATTTTTATGGGGGTCTTACCCCCGGGCTCCAACCCCTTCAAAAAAACCGTCTAGCGTCTAAGTTAGAGTACCATGAGATAGTATACCAAATTTGGTGGTTCTAAATTGAAAACTGTACATTTTGCGAATTTTTATATGAGGGGGGCCCTTACCCCCCGGGCTGCAACCCCTTCAAAAATCGTCGAGCGTCTAAGTTAGAGTACCATGCGTTAGTGTACCAGATTTGGTGGTTCTGAATTGAAAACTGCAGTTTTTAAGAAAATTTTGTATGTGGGGGTTCTGACCCCCACCCCGGGCCTTGATCCGTTCCAAAAACGGTCTACTGTCTAAGTTAGAGTACCATGAGATAGTATACCAAAGTTGGTGGTTCTAAATTGAAAACTGTAGATTTTGCGAATTTTTATATGAGGGGGGCCCTTACCCCCGGGCTGCAACCCCTTCAAAAAATCGTCGAGCGTCTAAGTTAGAGTACCATGCGTTAGTATACCAGATTTGGTGGTTCTGAATTGAAAACTGCAGTTTTTAAGAAAATTTTGTATGTGGGGGTTCTGACCCCCACCCCGGGCCTTGATCCGTTCCAAAAACGGTCTACTGTCTAAGTTAGAGTACCATGAGATAGTATACCAAAGTTGGTGGTTCTAAATTGAAAACTGTAGATTTTACAAAAAAAAAATTATTCGGGGGAGTCTGAACCCCGGGCTCCAACCCCTTCCAAAAACCGTCTAGCGTCTAAGTTAGAGTACCATGAGATAGTATACCAGATTAGGTGGTTCTGAATTGAAAACTGTAGTTTTTAAGAAAATTTTGTATGTGGGGGCTCTCACCCCCGGGCCTTGACCCGTTCCAAAAACGGTCTGCCGTCTAAGTTAGAGTACCATAAGGTAGTATACCAAATTTGGTGGTTCTAAGATGAAAACTGTCGATTTTACGAAATTTTTTATGAGGGGGGGGGACTCCGACCCCGCGGCCTCCAACCCTTCCAAAAACCGTCTAGCGTCTAAGTTAGAGTTTCATGTTACCAAATTTGATGGTTCTGAAATGAAAACTAGATTTTACGAAAATTTTGTATGTAGGGGGGGTGCTCTGACGACCCGTTCCAAAAACCGACAACCGTCTAAGTTAGAGTACTATGAGATAGGATACCTGATTTGGTAGTTCTGAATTGAAAACTGTAGATGTCCCTTACCACTACCTTGAATGTTCTAGCTTCTTTCCGTGACCCATCTTTCACCTTCCTACTGTTTCTGAAGATGGATGCATACTCTCTTCTCCCGTCCCACCTCCCTCCTGTCCTGCGAGAGGGCCTTTCTCTCTTTCGTTCGCTTCCTCTTCTCCGTTCATTTCCTTCTTCAACTCTTGATCTCCTAGATGAACCTCTCTTCTTCTCTTCTCTTATTCACCCTCCTAACCTCCCTTACTTTTACTTTCCTCATTGGATCCGCTCTGGTGTGATAACTGTCCGTTCTCTCGTAACTTCTGATCTAACCTGGAGACCTCTTTCTTCCCTGTTTCTATCTCCAACCATTACTCTTGCTAACGAATATCTTCTTCTTCGCACAGCGCTTTGGAGCCTCTTTCCACTCCTCGCTTCACCTGATGGTCTCTTCTCGGTCCCCTCTGCTCCTCTTTCCCTACCGTTCTTTCTCCTCATTCGTAGCTCCCCGGTTCTAGTTACTTCTCTCTCCTCCTCTTCTCTTTATTGGCTTCTTCTTTCCCCTCCCGCACTTCCACTTTCTGTTCATTCTGCTCCTCCTTCTCTTCTCCCCGCCATCTGGACAGCATCTACCTCCCCCTTTCCTCCCCTCTTGAACTCAATGTCCATTGGCAATTTCTTCACCTTCGTCTCCCCGCCCCATCAGTACTGTTTCGCATGACCCTTCTCACCTCTCCGCAGTGCTCCTTTTGCCCTGAAGTCAGCGACGTCCAACATCAATACCTATTCTGCCCCGTTCTCCTGCCAGTCCTAAACACAGCATTTCGTCTTGCTGATCGAATTTGTGCTCGATCGTTACCATTTCTTGCATATGCTTGGCTACTCCAAACTAAGCATCCACCTACTCACTTGCCTCCTGTGTGCCGTTATATTTTTCTTCTTGTGAAGTTCACTGTCTATGCTTTCCATCTTCAACAACGCTTCCCCGCTCTTATTCCACCTCCTCAGCAGGCAAGTGCTATCATTCGGAGACGCTTCCTAGCACGGTTAACCACTCGTCTCCAAATGGAGCACTCTCGTGCTGCCTCAACAAACACCGATAGCGTTTTTCAATCCACTTGGGCCCAATCGGCTGGGTGGTTCCATATCCACAATTTGCAGTTACATCTCAACCTATAAGTGGGATTTTTGTTGTCGCCCACGTTCACTGTAACAAATCATGTTTTTACGTATTAATTTTGGTGCTTCGCCATTTGTGATTTTTCTGTTTTAATGTGCCATTGAAGATAGCTCACCATGTTTCCCATGTTCTCTTCGATAATGTTGGGTTTTATGTTGTTGTATATAATTCTTCCTTCTGCACAGTTTACTGCCCACGCAATGTCCCCTTCATTATGTTGAATATTTTTTTAAAATATTAGTCACTGTGTGTATAATATAATGTAACAAAATGCCCTTCTGAGTACATTTAGCGTTATTTCCCCTTGTCACTGAATACTTCTGTACATATGTTGTAAATTTTGAATGTAGCATCACTGTTGCATTTCTGTGAATTAGTACCTAATGTTTAATCTTTAGTATGGTAGTAATGCTTAATTGGAATTTGTGCATAGTATAGAATCATGTCTTGCCCTGTCTACAATACTGTAGGTAAACATTTTCGTTTGTATCGCTCGTGCTTTATTGTCTGCCTCTCCTTCGCCCTACGTGGCGAAATATTTTTTCATGATTTTAACAATATTTTGTTTTACGTTTCACTGGAACTTTCCAGCTGATGTATATACCGCTGTATTTATTGGCAGAATTCCATTGTCATGTACATAGAAATGTTATTTTACTGAAGAATAAAGGCAATTTTGAAATGTAGATCTTACGAATATTTTGTCTGTGGGGGCTCTGACCAACCGGGCCCCTGACCCGTTCCAAAAACCGTCTAAGTTAGAGTACCAATGAGATATTATACCAAATTTGGTAGTTCTAAATTGAAAACTATATCTTACGGCAATTCTGTAGGAGGGGGCTCTAACCCCCCCCCCTGTCTGCAACCGCTTTCCCCAAACCGTCTACAGTCTAAGTTAGAATACCATGAGATAGTATACCAGATCTGGTGGTTCTGAATTGAAAACTGTAGATTCTACGAAAATTTTGTATATGGGGGCTCTGTCCAACTGGGCCCTGCCCCGTTCCAAAATACCGTTTACCGTCTAATATTTTTAGTGCCAAAGAAAAACGTAATATTCCTATCCTGTCTGCGTGTCCAAACTTTATAAATTTGATCAGGGAGCAAGACGTTCGAAATCGTACGTTTTCCTGCATTCGTTTTGTATGTAACCAAAATCTGTAAACGCGACGAATTGACGTAGTCGACGAATTTGTCCGCGACGAATTGACGTAGTCGACGAATTGACGCGCGACGAATTGACGTAGGCGACGAATTGACGCGCGACGAATTGACGTAGTCGACGAATTGACGTAGAACCCTCAGAAGGTGCGTGAGGGCCGATCGACCCGCTGCAGTGGAGCAACTCACTGACCGAATGAACCAGGGGGCTACCGGAAGTGCTCCTAAAACGACAGTACAGCGAACCCAGCTGTGTATGGGGATCCAATGCAGACGGATGTTCACTGCACCTATGGTAACGAAGGTGCATCGGCAAAAAAGGCTTACATTTGCACGGCTGTATCGGAATTGGACCTCCGCTGATTGGCAAAGGATTGCCTTCCCCGATGAGTCATGTTTTCCGCTTCATCGAACGAATGGACGTTGGCGTGTAAGGCAAGAAACACTCTTCAACCATTGCTGACAGAACACAAATTGGTGGGGGCAGCGTTATGGTCTGGGGAATGTTTCCGTGGCAGTCTCTGGGTCCACTCATAGACTTAAACCCAATTAAGCATCTGTGGGACCACCTCGATCATGTTGTTCGCTCTACGGATCCTCCAATACGCACCCTCCAGGAACTGAAAGACGCACTGCAGTCAGCATGGCTCCACATACCCGTGAACACCTTCCAGCAGCTGAAAAATGCACTGCAGTCAGCATGGCTCCACATACGCGTGAACACCTTCCAGCACCTTGAGTCTCCTTATTGAGTCTCTCCCAGATCGTCTAGCTGCTGTCCGCGCTGCACACGGCGGTTACTCTGGATATTAACTTGTGGTCACAATAAAGTGACTCGACCGTGCATGAAATTAGTTAGCTAAAAACGGAGTTAAACTTAAAAATTCACGTTTTTTTTTTTTTTTGATTGAAGGTTTAATGACCGCCGTGAGAAACTCAATGGGCTATAATCATTCGTCGTCCCTACTTTAGTACCACTGGTTCCAGGGAAGGGAGCGGTTTTTGCAGGTGATGCAATACTTTTGCATAGCAGTGTACATGCAGCCATGACGGGTTGATAATGGCGTATGATTAGATCATGTACGACAGAATAATGCATGTCGTTTAAAAAAATCTGAGATGCCTTTTGTTTCCTTAACATGTACACGTACAAGTTCGTGGGGATCTCATCTAAAAGGTTTGAAATCAAATGCAGAAGGCACAATAAAGCGTTTTTCCAGCTCTAAAGAAATTCATCAGCCTTGTCAACTTGGAATGCGTAACGCATTACGCGAATCCTTCAGAACATTACCGAAAGTTGCTTCAAATAAATTTCGAAATGGTTACAAGCAATCGACGCTGACGGAAGATCGCTTTAAACAAACGTCTTAGCAAAAATGAAGTGCCGCAAGTATCACTATGGAGAAATCGGAAACAGTAACAATTGAGTGGGTGACGTCGGCAAAATTCGTTTGAAGTAGAGTGAATCTTTATCATCCTTTGCTGAATAAAGCATTTCGACGCTCTCATAAAATCTAATAATTTAGTGAGAGATATTTAGCTTATGCAAGAATGTGGACTGGGTAAAAGTAATCTGCTTCACGGAAGATCCTGAAGAAGTGCGAAGGGGAGGGAGGGAGGGAGGCAGATGAATATTTCATTTCGTTCAAAGAAAACAACAGCGGTGTAGAACATCACGTTCTTCGGCGGCCTTTTTGTAAATTTTCGTTAAGACACGCGCCCTTTTAAATATCTTCGATAAATACGTATATTTTTCAAAAGATGAAGGGGAGTTCGCGTTTTGAGTTTTAAAAATGCAATTAAGCTTTTCTCGGATTTACTAAATCCTCCGACAGCTAAAAAAAAATAAAAAAAAAACGAAATCGTTTCGGCAGCTCTCTGGTGGAAAAACAAACGAGCTTGTATATATTTTCATTTACTCCAAACGTCATGCAAAAAAAAAAAAAAAAAAAAAATATTAAGGGGAAAAAGAAAAAAACGAAAACAAAGAAAGCAGCAAATTTATTTTTTGTTTTCTGAATGGGAAATGTTTCTGATCCTCACAGTTAAGTGATCACGTTTCAGGCCTTTTCTATTTCTGAAAGTGTAGTTAGATTTGGGATTTTTTCAGACCCCCTTGGACGGTATAAACACATTTGCAACCCAATTTTAAGCGCCCCAGCCTAAGATTTTCTAAGATCCCAAGGGGATATCCGTGAGGGCGGTTTTTTTTTTTTTTTTGGTTGGAGGTTTAACGACCACCGTGAGCAACTCAATGGGCTATAAGCAATCGCCCGTCCCTAATTTAGAGTCGCTGGTACCAGGGAAGGGACAGAGCCAGGGCCGTAAGACAAACACAACATCCACCATGCCTCACCGGGATTCAAACCCGGACTACTTTGGGACGAATGATCAGAGGCCATCGCTTAGACCAAAACATCCCCACTAAAAAAAAACTGTTTTGTATAATACTGCATCTTAGTGTCATAAAGCGTATCTTTTCTTTTACTCGAAATGTATTCATTTATGTAATTTGCATTTCATATGCCTCGTCATAGCTTCAGACTGGGATGTTTCATCGGGATTTCTGTTTCTCTTCCCAGCTAGAGATGATATACAATTTTCCTATAAGAGCTTCATTATCAAATCGACCGAAGATTACTTTAAATTTATTGCGAACTAAATGGTCCTATGTACGAAATATTTTCGGAATTCAAGCTACTGGCTGATAACGGTACAAAAACAAGACATTACTACACTGAAGTGCCAAAAGTTATGGGATAACAGTATGCAAACTTTTAGCTGGCACTGCTGTCGTATAAAGGCTTCGACGCACGCCACGATTTTTATCAGTTGAGAATTACAACGTCATGAGTCAGGTTGAACAACTGCCAGTTGGATTATGGCAAGCCGATGCGAATTATTGGAGTTTGGATTTTGAACATGGCTATTGGATATAGCCGTGTTCAAAATCCAATCGATAATTCCGGCGTGAATTGTCGATTCCATTTTGAACATTTGCTATTGGCTAGACCAACATACACTGAAGAGCAATTGAATTAGAGACAGTTGGCGTTATGCAAATGTGGCGCTGTGGGCGCCCTGTAAACGGAAACGACATGACGTATGCGGCGATCCGACAAATATAAGAAGTGATCCGACGGGAATCAGTAAGAGTCGGACGCAGTTTGGGTAAAACGAAGGATTTAAGCGCATTTGATCGTAGGCAAATTGTCGGGGCCCGACGAATGGGTCACTCCATCACGGAAGTCGTGCATGCACTGGGATTTTCACGAGCCACGGTGTCACGGGTGCACCGTGAGTAACTCGAATCCGGTAAAACCATCCCTGCAAGGGCCAACTGCCGTGGACAACAGCGTGTGGATGAGCGGGGTCATCGTCGGCTAGCTCGCATTGTAACAGCGGATAGACGGGCCACAGTGCAAGAAATCACTCGGCAATTTAACGCTGGTGCACAAAGACGTGTAAGCAGCCACACCATCCAGAACCATCTCCTCGCTATGTGGTACAGAAGCCATCGTGGCACGAGGGTACCGCTGCTCACCGCACATCACAGGGTGCAAAGGTTAGCATGGGCGCGGGAACATCGTCACTGGACCCTAGACATGTGGGAAAAATGTTGCCTGGACTGATGAGTCGAGATTCACGTTCGTGCATGCGGATGGCAGGATACGCGGATGGCATGATAGAGTACGGCGTAAAGTACATGAAGCGATGGATCCTTCTTGCCAGCAGGGTACTCTTCAAGCTGGTGGGGGTGGCATTCTCGTTTGGGGACTGTTTACGTGGACTGAAATGGGACCCCTGGTACGTGTGACATCGTCCCTCACAGGTCAACGTTACCGGGGTATCCTGGACAACCATTTGCTCCCGTTTGTGTGTCTTCAATATCCAACTGGGGACCTCATCCTGCAACAAGACAATGCACCGTGCCATCGCTTCCGAATCGCATCCGAATGGTGGGATGAACACTCCACCGACGTGAACACGCTTCCTTGGCCAGCTAGGTCCCCTGACCTCATACAATAAATAGCGGTTAAAACCACAACGTTAACTAATTTCAATGAAAATATTACTTATGCATCACTTGGTGCAACATTTTGAACTTCAGAAAGGTAAGTTTCAACGGCAAATTCTAAACAAGCTTCAATATGGCGAAGGCGTGAATTGTGATGTTTGTGCGTGTAACTAGAGCCACCATACGGTCATTTCTATCGTAACTCAAACAAAAAATGGAACACTTTTTCGGCGTCATTTCGCGTTTTGAGCAGGTCGTATTTCTAATCACATGTAAGTCTAGCTATTGGATATGGATACAGTAACAAAATGGTGTACATATTAATTTTCGACCACGAGCACAAACAGAAGTCTCAAGGAAAGAAAAAAAAATCTTTTGTGGTGCATTTCCATATCTCCCAGCCATTACTTTCTCCGGATCTGCCTCTGAAGCACCTTCGGGTCTCGGGGTTGCAGTTTCATGGGTCTTTCACGGCGAGGTGAATTCCTGCAATGTCCCGTCTTCTTTCGCTTGCCGACGACAAAGGCCACAGTCGATTTAGCAACCTATGTGACATCAGCAATAAGTCTTATGCCTCCAACTGAGCAGACTATTATAACGCCCTTTTGAAAGTCGGAGAGCTGCCTCCTGCCAGCCATTTTATCAGCGATTGATCTGAGCGTACTCTTGTTGCCATTTTTACATCTTATCCGCGTGTCTGCAGCGGAAAGCACACCACTGCGCATAGGGGGGGGGATTCCAATAATCACTTTTGCCCACATAGTGTAGATGACGCACTACTCAGGTAGCATACGAGTCAAATCGGCAAAGTTGCAACGATTAGCCTTACCGGCGTAGTTCGTTTGGAAGAATACCCGCATTTGGAGTAAGAAAACGTGGTTTGAATCCTACCACCAGCAAAAAAAGGGTTTTACGCAATAAGTGCTTATTTATGTTTAAGATTTTTTAGAGGGGTTGGGGTTAACTGCCACCCCGTGAGCAACTCAATAGGATACGCGCAGTAACCGTTCCCTAACTTGTTTGGGGCCTCGACTTCCAAGAAAGAGAGAGAGAGAGAGAGAGAGACCCAGTGTCATGGGACAAGTACACTAGGCCTCACCTGGAATTCGAACCAGGACCCATCTTGGACGAATCGCTAGATGACTGCAACTTATCTACCGGGAATGCCCTAAAAATATTTTTGTGGAATTTTTACCAAATGGACATATTATGACAGTTCTTTTTTCTTAAGTTACACGGACTGCACATTTTGCTCTATCAACTTTCCTGAATTCAGCATTCTACTAAGCCTGGGATTTTAAGAATATTTCCTGTATTATCGATATGCAGTCTGACACACTCAGTTTATACAAGTTTCTGTGATGATAAAACTTTAGATGGTTCTTAAGGAACAATCCAACAGATGTTGAGTACACCACTAAATAATTAAGTAGATGACAAAGTCATATAAATCCGTAAATCGGTGTACGAGGGTAATAACAAAAGTTCTGCGCGCGTTAATCCAAAACGGAAGCAGATGATGCAATAGGGAAAATTATTGCGTCATGTCAAGGTCAGACTCTGACATACGAATGTCATAAAAAAAGTTCTGCTCACGTTAATCTAAACAGGAAGCGGATGATGCAATCGGGGAAATGATTGCGTCATGTCAAGGTCAGACTAACTGATATACGACGGTCATAACAAAGTTCTGCACACGTTAATCTAAAACGGAAGCGGATGATGCAAATCGGAAGAATGATCGAGTCATGTCAAGGTCAGACTCTAACTGACATACGACGGTCATAACAAAAGTTCTGCACATGTTAATCTAAAACGGAAGCGGATGATGCAAATCGGGAGAATGATTGCGTCATGTCAAGGTCAGGCTGACATACGAGGGTCATAACAAAAGTTCTGCACATGTTAATCTAAAAGAGAAGCGGATGATACAATCGGGAGAACGATTGCGTCATGTCAAGGTCAGGCTGACATACGAGGGTCATAACAAAAGTTCTGCACATGTTAATCTAAAAGAGAAGCGGATGATACAATCGGGAGAACGATTGCGTCATGTCAAGGTCAGGCTGACATACGAGGGTCATAACAAAAGTTCTGCACATGTTAATCTAAAAGAGAAGCGGATGATACAATCGGGAGAACGATTGCGTCATGTCAAGGTCAGGCTGACATACGAGGGTCATAACAAAAGTTCTGCACATGTTAATCTAAAAGAGAAGCGGATGATACAATCGGGAGAACGATTGCGTCATGTCAAGGTCAGGCTGATATACGACGGTCATAACAAAGTTCTGCACACGTTAATCTAAAACGGAAGCGGATGATGCAAATCGGAAGAATGATCGAGTCATGTCAAAGTCAGACTCTAACTGACATACGAGGGTCATAACAAAAGTTATGCACATGTTAATCTAAAAGGGAAGCGGATGATACAATCGGGAGAACGATTGCGTCATGTCAAGGTCAGGCTGACATACGAGGGTCATAACAAAAGTTCTGCACATATTAATCTAAAAGAGAAGTGGATGATACAATCGGGAGAACGATTGCGTCATGTCAAGGTCAGGCTGACATACGAGGGTCATAACAAAAGTTCTGCACATGTTAATCTAAAAGAGAAGCGGATGATACAATCGGGAGAACGATTGCGTCATGTCAAGGTCTGGCTGACATACGAGGGTCATAACAAAAGTTCTGCACATATTAATCTAAAAGAGAAGCGGATGATACAATCGGGAGAACGATTGCGTCATGTCAAGGTCAGGCTGACATACGAGGGTCATAACAAAAGTTCTGCACATGTTAATCTAAAAGAGAAGCGGATGATACAATCGGGAGAACGATTGCGTCATGTCAAGGTCAGGCTGACATACGAGGGTCATAACAAAAGTTCTGCACATGTTAATCTAAAAGAGAAGCGGATGATGCAATCGGGAGAACGATTGCGTCATGTCAAGGTCAGGCTGACATACGAGGGTCATAACAAAAGTTCTGCACATGTTAATCTAAAAGAGAAGCGGATGATACAATCGGGAGAACGATTGCGTCATGTCAAGGTCAGGCTGATATACGACGGTCATAACAAAGTTCTGCACACGTTAATCTAAAACGGAAGCGGATGATGCAAATCGGAAGAATGATCGAGTCATGTCAAAGTCAGACTCTAACTGACATACGAGGGTCATAACAAAAGTTATGCACATGTTAATCTAAAAGGGAAGCGGATGATACAATCGGGAGAACGATTGCGTCATGTCAAGGTCAGGCTGACATACGAGGGTCATAACAAAAGTTCTGCACATATTAATCTAAAAGAGAAGCGGATGATACAATCGGGAGAACGATTGCGTCATGTCAAGGTCAGGCTGACATACGAGGGTCATAACAAAAGTTCTGCACATATTAATCTAAAAGAGAAGCGGATGATACAATCGGGAGAACGATTGCGTCATGTCAAGGTCAGGCTGACATACGAGGGTCATAACAAAAGTTCTGCACATGTTAATCTAAAAGAGAAGCGGATGATACAATCGGGAGAACGATTGCGTCATGTCAAGGTCAGGCTGACATACGAGGGTCATAACAAAAGTTCTGCACATGTTAATCTAAAAGAGAAGCGGATGATACAATCGGGAGAACGATTGCGTCATGTCAAGGTCAGGCTGACATACGAGGGTCATAACAAAAGTTCTGCACATGTTAATCAAAAACGGAAGCCGATGATGCAATCGGAAAAATGATTGCGCCATGTCAAGATCAGACTCTCAGCAACGCAGTGGTGACAGAACGACGCGCTATCAATTGCCGTGTGGACGTGGGAAAATTTGGAAATGGAAGCGTCCAGCTCCTCACGTCGAGTCACGGCGTTAGACCAGCGCTCGTATGTGAAAATAGAAACTCTGTGAGGGAAAACTCCGACACAGATCCACACTGTCTTGCAAGCAGTTTTTGGAGAAGGAACTATTGACTGAAGCACAATTTCTCGCAGGGCATCACGCTTTCGGGAGGCCCGAAGCAGCATCGGAGATGATCACTGCTCAGGCCGACCTCAAACGGCGAAACACAAAACACCTGCTGTTGACATTATGGTACCAGATACCCCATGATACCTATCGCGACCTCATCGAATCGAAGTCTCGCCAAGTGGCCGCTGTTTTGCGGGCTAAAGAGAGTCTCACTGCTTATTAGGTGAAATGGCTCACCAGTGTATGAGAGACATGAGAAGGAAGAGGAACGATTGCTTTAGCAAAGGAGGGAGTTCACAACGCAGGAATTCTTATATGGAATGAAAGAAAATATAGTGGCCTCTATTCACCACTTATAAGAGAACTATGACAAGAGAATCCATTGAGATAGTCACAAGAAGCGACTTATGCAACGATGAGGTATCTATTGAGTTGCCACCACCGAAGACCTCCATTTTTTCAGAGGCTAGTATGAAATATTGACTTAATGTTATGTCTTGGTTTGCGCGAGTATTGAACCATGCAGTTAGTTAATGTAAGTTCACTTGTTTGTAATGCAATATGTTTATGTTTAATACCCGTGCTATAGTTTGTTTTTAAACTCCAAACGCATCGCTGTTCTAGTGTGAGTTCGTCTTGATAAAGCCTCCCGTTTGAAGGCGAAAGGTTGGTACAATAGAATAAATTTTGTAATACACCGATTTACGGATATACACTATATTGACAAAAGTCATCGGACACCTCAAAGAAAAACACAACATAGCATTTATTGACATGCATTAGTACGGTGTCTGTCCACCTTTGGCCTTAATTATCTTAAGTCAGACCCTTCGAGACATGCTTTCGACAAGGTTTGGGAACACAGCGATAGGTATGCGCTTCAGTTCAGTACATAATGCTGCCGCTAACTGTTGCTTAGTAGTAGGCTTTGGTTCCAAACTCCTTATGCGGCGCTCTAATTCATCCCATAAGTGCTCTATGGGATTAAGATCAGGGCTCTGTGCTGGCTAGTCCACACACTATACGGAATTATCACCAAACCACGCCGTAACAGTTCTTGCTTTATGGCTCGGTGCATTATCTTGCTGGCACCAACAAGGCTCGGTGTATTATCCTGCTGGCACCAATAAGGCTCGGTTCCATAGTATTGCCACAGAGTTGGTAGGGCGTAATTGTCCAGAATATCGAGGTAGACGTGCTGGTTAACAGGTTTGCCCACGATAACCAATGGGCCGGGCCATACCACAAAACCAATGGGCCATACCACAAAAAAAAAACCCACACGAGTACACTGCCAGCTCCAAACTTGACCGTAGAAACTGTACACTGTGGTAAATAGCGTTCCCCGGCTGCCGCCATACCCACACACGGCCATCAGACTGATGGATCGTGTATCTGGATTCATCAGTCCATAGGACCCGTTTCCATTGATCTACGGTACACGATAACTTTACATCATGCAAAACGACGAGTAGCATTCTGAGTGAAGATGAAAGGCTTATGAGCAGCCGCACGACCACGGTAACCCATGGAATGAAGTTTTGTGCGAATGGTACGTGTACATACCGAGGTTCCAGTATTTTTACTCACCTGTACACTGAAGTCTTATGCAGTACTCCGTCGATTAGCTGTAACACGACTCCTGAGGCTTCGACGTCCTCTATCACTGATTTTCTTTGCTCTGCCGGTACGTTTTGCTGCTTCAGGCACTCCACGTGTCTTCCATTTATTCAGTACATCCAAAACAGTTGAGTTGGGTATGTTTAAACGCCTCTCGGTTTCTCTTATGGACAGCCCACTAATACAGTATAACACACAACAATCTTTCCTTTCTTAGTCAGTTCTCTCCCGCCGCGATATTTTCACTCAACCTCACAGTGCGATAAGACCGCGGTCAGCTGCAGGCTGGTTTTTATACCGTTTGCAGCTGTACCGCTGATTTTAACAACGCAGCGGATCCATTCATTTGCTTTTGAAGGGGTGTCCGGTGACTTTTCTCAATATAGTGTATAGGACTTTGTCATGTACCTAATGAAACTTTATACTGTGAAAGAAAAAATAAGCCGCCCCGGTGGCGCAGTGGTCTAAGGCGTTGGTCTATGATCATTCGTCCGTAAGGGGTCCGGGTTCGAATCCCGGTGAGGCATGGATGTTGTGTTTGTCTTACGGCACTGGCTCTCTCCCTTCCCTGGAACCAGTGCCCCTAAATTAGGGACGGGCGACTGCTTATAGCCCATTGAGTTGCTCACGGTGGTCGTTAAACCTCCAATCAAAAAAAAAAAAAAAAAAAGAAAAAAAAGAAAAAATAACGCTCTTTTGAAATTTCGAAACATCATGTAACTAGGGTGTTGAGCAGTTTTCTCCGATTAGGGTAAAAGGCTATCTTTGTGCAACATGTCAAGACAGTGGTAGGTGAATCAGCATTGCATGGTTGTCTTTTCCAGTTAATATTGAAAACACTGAAAAACTTTCAATGAGGAAAGGAAAAAAAAAGGTCAAAATTACAGGGTGTTCCGCTTACACGTATAATAACAGGAAATATCATAAATTATGAACTTACCACAATTTATTAGCGGCACGCATTGTTCCACATGCACAAACTGAGGATTTTTTTTTACATGTCTAATAGACTTCAACATGAACTCCACTGGTGTCGTGGAAAACGTCCAACCGGTATTCTACTTCAGCCCACGTGTTGAGAAGAATTTGTGGTGTTACGTTGTTGACTGCAATGCAAATTCTGTCGCGTAAGTCTTCCAGATTACGCACCTGGTCCTTTGTAAACCTCCACAGGAAAAAGTGAGGTGGAGCTAAGTCTGCTGACCTGGGGAGCCATGCAGTCGACATTGATCCTCTCCCAATCCATCCTGTAGTGAAGTGGTCGTCCAAGAATGTGCGGACATCATTGACAAAGTGCGGGGGAGGCCCATCTTGTTTGAAAATTGTTTCTTCAGGCAGCTGAGGCACAGTGCATTCCTGTAACACGTCCAGGTATGTTAGCCCAGTCACCACCTCCGCAAAAATAAAGGGACCGATGATTTTGTCCATCATGATCCCACACCAAACATTGCATTTTGGAGAATCCCGCTCGTGTATATGAACAACGTACGGATTTTCGGACCCCAGATGCGGCAGTTATGTCTGTTTACTTTTTCCAGATACGTGGAACGCTGACTCGTCTGAAAAGCATACCAGGTCTAGGAATGTATCGTGTACTTTAATTTTGGCCAACATTGTCTCCGCAAATTTTTTTTCCGTGCCGTTCGCATAGCTTGTTTGTGCAGTTGAATCTTGTACACATGTAAACGCAACCTTTTATGGAGTACCCGACGCACTGTTGTTGGTGGGATGTCTGGCTGCGCACTAGCCTCTCCGATGGATTTCCTCCGGATTCTATGAATTGACTTTCGAATCCATTCAACGTTTTCCTCAGACACAGTACGCTTAGCGTGTTTACCAGTTATCGGTAACAAACTTACCTTTTCTCTGACTTGCTCGTTCCCTTTCATAAAGGACACGCAAGTCGGGGCATCTGCGGTAGCTTCAAGGTTGTGCTAGCGGTGAAAACGGCGTCAGTACAGGGGTCAAGGACTTCAATTCCACAAGCGACAGCACACAAAACACCTCCTGCTGTGGATTCCACATGGCGACTGACGCAGAAGCTATCTAATTCTGCCGCAATGCGGCAGAAATAGTGAGCTTCTGCGTGCCCAAATGCGCCTGGTATGTAAATTTCAGAGCTGCTCTTTACAATGGCGCCCACCTTTCGAACTAGAATTTTGTACGCTACGAATTTTTTCTTTTATTACACGTCTAAGCGGAACATCCGGCCCTTCCAACTGACATAGGTCGTGGAATATGACTCAATATTTTACTGAACATCTAGCAAACAGTGATTCGGCAACAGATTAGATTGTGGCATCGAAAACGTTACACTCTCTCAGATCAAATACCAACTAATTGGTGATGAATCTAGGAAACATCTTTGAGTTAGACATTGGTCACACAATAATAGCGTGTATAGGACCTTGACGTTACTAATATGAAATCAGCTATTGCCTTCACATATGTAATGTGCTTTATTACCGTAGCGCAGTGCAGCTGGCTAATCGTCAGCCTCGTGTCTGTGTGGTAGGTTATTGTTTTCGGTTCAATTCCCGTTGCCGACCATGCAGTTCATGGTTTTTCTAGGGTTTTTCTCAATTGCAACGAGCATGCGGGGATGAGTCTCGAAAATTCGGCGCTGACGTATATGATGTTTCCGGGCAGTAGCCCAAGCGATTTTTGCCTTTCTCCCAGCATTGCTCTGGCCATCCAATGTGATGTATTCCCCAGAGAATCCTAAAGAAGACCAGTGCTGAATTCAACGCCAAAGGATCTTGACGATCTGTAATGCCATACGAAAAGTCTTCCAGCTTTGGTCTGATCATACAATGTGGTGTATTCCCGGATGAGAATCGAAATGGAGGACACGGCTTCATTCGGCGCCAAGGGATCCTGACGAACTGCATTGCTATATGAAAGCACTAGGCTGGCCATACAGTGTGGTGTATTCCCAGCACAGAATTTTAATGAAGACCATGGCTCCATTTGGCGTCACTTCAGAATTTTAATGAAGACCATGGTTCTATTTGGCGCCAAGGGATCCTGAAGATCTGTAATACCACATGAAGAGTTCCCCAGTACTGGTCTGGTGTTGCAATGTGATGTATTCCCGGCTGAGTATCCTAATAGAAACCACGGCTTAACTTGGAGGCAACGGATCCTGATGATCTGATAGCCACATGAAAGCACTAGGCTGGCCATACAGTGTGGTGTATTCCCAGCACAGACTTTTAATGAAGACCATGGCTCCATTTGGCGTCACCTCAGAATTTTAATGAACCCCATGGTTCTATTTGGCGCCAAGGGATCCTGACGATCTGTAATACCACATGAAGAGTTCCCCAGTACTGGTCTGGTGTTGCAATGTGATGTATTCCCGGCTGAGTGTCCTAATAGAAACCACGGCTTAACTTGGCGGCAACGGATCCTGATGATCTGGATAGCCACATGAAAGCACTAGGCTGGCCATACAGTGTGGTGTATTCCCAGCACAGAATTTTAATGAAGATCATGGCTCCATATGGCGCTAAGCGGTCGTGACGATCTGTAATGCTACATAAAGAGTCCTCCAGCACTAGGCTGGCCATGGAAAGTGGTGTATTCCCTGATGAGAATCCTAATGGAGACGAACGCTCCATTCAGCGCCAAGAGATCTTGACAATCTCTGATGACATATGAAAAGTCTCCCAGGACTGGTCTGGTGTTGCAATGTTGTTTTGTTCCCGGCTGATTATCCAAATAAAGGCCACGGATTCATTCGACGGCAATGGATCCTGACAATCTGTATTACCACATGAAAGTAGTGGGCTGGCCATACAGTGTGGTGTATTCCCAGCTCAGAAACTTAATGAAGGCCACGGATTCATTCGGTGCATTGAGATACAGCGATCTGTAATGCCATATGAAGAGTCCCCCAGCACAAAACTGGGCATCCAAAGTGATGTGTTCTGCACTGACAAACCTAATGGAGGTCACAGCTCTATTCGACAGCAATGTATCTTTACTATCACTAATTCCACATGAGAAACAAGATTTATAATATGCAATTACACTTTGGCCTTAGGTTACTAATGAGTAAGTATTCTCTGTTCTCACATTACTGAAACCCAATTAGACCATATCCTGATGCTGCTTATATGCACCCATTTTGTGTGTGTGTGCTTCACTGTTAAGCCTCAACTCACAAACCGCAGGACAAGACATGAATGCTGCGCTAGTACATTATAGTTTACATTAAAACGTAATGATGCAAAATTCACAGAGTACAAGGTACTTGCACGTTCAGCTCAGAATTTAAGGAACTTTCCTCGTAAAACCGTTATAATACAGAATTGGCCCCAAAGGATAAGGTACGCTTTTGGCTGGCTTTCTCATCTTCCACGACAATGCGTGGTGAAACACGGGATATGAAAACTGTTGCCATTTTGAGAAACTACCAATTCGAGGAGACTCGGAAACGTCTCTATAAACCAAAGGTAATGCTGATCTACTTCTAGCACTAAAAGAACGATTGCGTGATTATTGTTACGGGTGTATTGAAATGGTGTGATTTGAAGCAGGGCTTAAACGTCAGCACAGCTTCATTGTGTTCCAGAGTACCTGATAACTTGTAACACTTCTGCTAATGAAAGAAGGGTAAATGTAAAGCGAGGATGGCTTAAAAAAAATTCAAAAAGAATCTAGATTTTGTAATGTTTCCGGCATAAGCAACATAGCTAATGGGTAAAAATTTGGCGCAAATTATTACTGGAAGAAAAATAACTTGGTATTCTTTGCTTTTCGTGCGGCATTGTCCCAGAGATGTCTCATCAGCTGTCACTTCGTCTTGTCGCTGGACAAGTGCAACCTTTACAGCCCTCTTTCTCTCACCGTGACGTATTCCATATTGTTTTTTGACGTAGAGCTATGTTTAATGGTGCAATACAGATTAGCGGTGGGCGCGACGTAATTGAGTGACCGATTTAAACTCGCGATAAATCCGGGTTATCGGGGCCGTGGCAATGGCGCTAGTATCGTTTGATAGCGCATAGATGACATTTAATGACAGGCAGTAAGTTGTGGGGCCGGCGGATCAATGGCAGTTCGAAACAGCGCGCTGAAGTGGATGGTCATTTTTGTGCACCGCGCCGCTAGTATACTTTTGTTTTCAATACTTCTGAACTAAAGGTGACTGAACTTTAATTTTGGTATGTAATTAGTGTTAACATAGTGGACAAGTCGTGCGAATTGAAAAAAATTACAATTGCGACTAAAAGTGATTGAACATTAAGTTTTGGTATGTAATTAATGTTAACATAGTGGACTAGTCGTGTGAATTGAAAAAATTACAATTGCGACTAAAAGTGATTGAACATTAATTTTTGGTATGTAATTAATATTAACATAGTGGACTAGTCGCGTGAATTGAAAAAAATTATAATTGCAACTAAAAGTGATTGAACATTAATTTTTGGTATGTAATTAATGTTAACATAGTGGACTAGACGTGTGAATTCAAAAATTACAATTGCAACTAAAAGTGATTGAACATTAATTTTTGGTATGTAATTAATGTTAACAAAGTGGACTAGTCGTGTGAATTGAAAAAATTACAATTGCGACTAAAAGTGATTGAACATTAATTTTTGGTATGTAATTAATGTTAAAATAGACTAGACGTGTGAATTCAAAAATCGCAATTGCAACTAAAAGTGATTGAACATTAATTTTTGGTATGTAATTAATGTTAACATAGTGGACTAGTCGTGTGAACTGAAAAAATTACAATTGCGACTAAAAGTGATTGAACATTAATTTTGGTATGTAATTTATGTTAACATAGTGGACTAGTCGTTTGAATTGAAAAAAATTACAATTGCGCCCAAAAATGATTGAACATTAATTTTTGGTATGTAATTAATGTTAACATAGTGGACTAGACGTGTGAATTCAAAAATTACAATTGCAACTAAAAGTGATTGAACATTAATTTTTGGTATGTAATTAATGTTAACAAAGTGGACTAGTCGTATGAATTGAAAAAAAATACAATTGCAACTAAAAGTGATTGAACATTAATTTTTGGTATGAAATTAATATTAACATAGTGGACTAGTCGTGTGAATTGAAAAAAATTACAATTGCGCCCAAAAATGATTGAACATTAATTTTTGGTATGTAATTAATGTTAACATAGTGGACTAGACGTGTGAATTCAAAAATTACAATTGCAACTAAAGTGATTGAACATTAATTTTTGGTATGTAATTAATGTTAACAAAGTGGACTAGTCGTGTGAATTGAAAAAATTACAATTGCGACTAAAAGTGATTGAACATTAATTTTTGGTATGTAATTAATGTTAACATAGTGGACTAGACGTGTGAATTCAAAAATTACAATTGCAACTAAAAGTGATTGAACATTAATTTTTGGTATGTAATTAATGTTAAAATAGACTAGACGTGTGAATTCAAAAATCGCAATTGCAACTAAAACTGATTGAACATTAATTTTTGGTATGTAATTAATGTTAACATAGTGGACTAGACGTGTGAATTCAAAAATTATAATTGCAACTAAAAGTGATTGAACATTAATTTTTGGTATGTAATTAATGTTAACATAGTGGACTAGTCGTGTGAATTGAAAAAATTACAATTGCGACTAAAAGTGATTGAACATTAATTTTTGGTATGTAATTAATGTTAAAATAGACTAGACGTGTGAATTCAAAAATCGCAATTGCAACTAAAAGTGATTGAACATTAATTTTTGGTATGTAATTAATGTTAACATAGTGGACTAGTCGTGTGAATTGAAAAAATTACAATTGCGACTAAAAGTGATTGAACATTAATTTTTGGTATGTAATTAATGTTAACATAGTTAACATAGGACTAGACGTGTGAATTCAAAAATTATAATTGCAACTAAAAGTGATTGAACATTAATTTTTGGTATGTAATTAATGTTAACATAGTGGACTAGTCGTGTGAATTGAAAAAATTACAATTGCGACTAAAAGTGATTGAACATTAATTTTTGGTATGTAATTAATGTTAAAATAGACTAGACGTGTGAATTCAAAAATCGCAATTGCAACTAAAAGTGATTGAACATTAATTTTTGGTATGTAATTAATGTTAACATAGTGGACTAGTCGTGTGAACTGAAAAAATTACAATTGCGACTAAAAGTGATTGAACATTAATTTTGGTAGGTAATTTATGTTAACAAAGTAGACTAGACGTGTGAATTCAAAAATTACAATTGCAACTAAAAGTGATTGAACATTAATTTTGGTATGTAATTAATGATAACATAGTAGCCTAGTCGTATGAATTGAAAAAAATACAATTGCAACTAAAAGTGATTGAACAATAATTTTTGGTATGTAATTAATATTAACATAGTGGACTAGTCGTGTGAATTGAAAAAAATTACAATTGCGCCTAAAAGTGATTGAACATTAATTTTTGGTATGTAATTAATGTTAACATAGTGGACTAGACGTGTGAATTCAAAAATTACAATTGCAACTAAAAGTGATGGAACATTAATTTTTGGTATGTAATTAATGTTAACAAAGTGGACTAGTCGTGTGAATTGAAAAAATTACAATTGCGACTAAAAGTGATTGAACATTAATTTTTGGTATGTAATTAATGTCAACATAGTGGACTAGACGTGTGAATTCAAAAATTACAATTGCAACTAAAAGTGATTGAACATTAATTTTTGGTATGTAATTAATGTTAAAATAGACTAGACGTGTGAATTCAAAAATCGCAATTGCAACTAAAACTGATTGAACATTCTTTTTTGGTATGTAATTAATGTTAAAATAGACTAGACGTGTGAATTCAAAAATCGCAATTGCAACTAAAAGTGATTGAACATTAATTTTTGGTATGTAATAAATGTTAACATAGTGGACTAGTCGTGTGAACTGAAAAAATTACAATTGCAACTAAAAGTGATTGAACATTAATTTTTGGTATGTAATTAATGTTAACATAGTGGACTAGTCGTGTGAATTCAGAAATTACAATTGCAACTGTTAACAATAAGAGTGCATAGCAATGTAACTGTACTTTATTATTAATTTTTTTTTTTTTTTGCAGATTTGTAGAATTAGCGTGGGGAAAACCCATCAAAATGCCACAAAAATGCAAAGTTTAGAGCAAAAAGGAGCTGCGGAAACTGAGAAGACTGGCAGATCAGGAAATTTGTGGACCCAGGAATCCCTGAACTACCAATGCCGAGCGCTGAAAACGCCATCGCGATGCCAAACGAGCGTGTCAAAGTGAGCCCGTCGCGAACACCTCTAGCGCCCTGGTCGACGCCGCGGAGTCAATGGACGCTTACATGGACTCTGATATTGACTGATGTCAAATAGAGGAGCCGGATTACGTAAAGCCAACGACTTTTAAAAATATTTATGAAAAAGCTACAGCGGAATTCGAGAAAAAATTCATCAACAGCGAGCTTGGTCGAGTATGCGACGTCTGCGGTTTGAGAGTGATTTGCGGCCGATACACAAGCAACAACAGGCAGTGATTCGACATGTATTTCCCGACGTTGTGACGACTGACTTTATGGCGTGCGTTACTTGCAGAACTAACTTGAAGAACAGTCGGGTGCCTGCGTTGTAGAAATTTAACGGCTTTAGATATCCAGACTACCCAAATGAATTGCCACCTCTAAATTGCATCGCCGGACGTCTGATCGCGTCGCGGCTGCCATTTATGCAGATTTATCGATGCGATATTCACACGCTGCGTACAGCTGTCCCGTATATTCACCTATGTCTCTTACTTCTCGTGTCATCGACCACTGTTTGCAATAACTCATAACCCATGGACTTTAAGCTCAGCAACATCGACTTCAGGCACAGTAGCAACTGCAGATAATAACATAAGCACTGCTGATAGAGATTCCAACGATGATTCCGACCTACACATGTAATAACACCGACAAAATAAATAAACAACATTACCGACACCCTCTGTGTATTGACGTAAAACTACGTAAAACTCCGAAAATAGTATGGGGCATCTTATGGCCAACGGTCTGTGACAAAAATAGGTCCTAATTGAAATCATTATAGCGCTAAAAATACGTGCCGCACACTAATCGTGCTAGCATATTCGTAAACAGCGTGGAGTCTAGTTCTTGTACTGCGCAATACAACGTGCGCGCGACGCTCCCCTCACTCTCTGTGCGCGAGAAGATGATGCAATATTTCTAGGGGTGCCGCCGCGCTTGACTCAGTGTATCTCAGCAATCGTGAGCGCAACACGACGATGCGTGTTATTGTTTTAAAACTCTCGACGAGATCTGTTCAAATATATAAAGAACATATCGCAGTGGTTTAAACTGAAATTTAAAAAATTGTTTTCGTGTTAACATTTTCGACAATGCCACGGAATGCACAGAATGAACGCAAGCAGAAGTGGAGAATATAAAAAACGAGAGGCAAGAGCATGTGATGAGGAATGTAAGAAGCCCAAGAAGACAGAGCACCAAGTTGGGTAATTCGTGTATCGATCTGCTTTGTGTAAAAAAGCATTATTTATAAAAATTATGTACGCCACTTTTCATATCATAGACCTGTGTTTGCTATAACAAATTAAATAAACGCTTTGAAAGCATACTCTACTAGCTCATTACAACTCTCCGATCTGCAGGTCTTAGTCCTACGTTCCAAACTGACAGCTTAATCAGAACTGAGCCTACCTACATTTTTTTTATATTCACGATCTCATCATATAGATCCAAGACATGGCATATGTAGTTCTACGTTTAAACACTGGGGGCGAACCCACTTCGGCCCCATTGGGGTTTTTCTTTTATCTCCCGGTGTTTTTGTGTTCCATGTCGTCGCTATCACCATAATTATAGAGCTGTGTCATCTCATTATCAGGCAGTTGCTGTTCTTCATGTACGTATTTCACTCGCCTTTTCACAATCTGAATTTTGGGGAGGTTTACCATCAGTTTGAGCAGCCTCAATTTTCCAGACTAAGATTTCAGAATAGAGATTCTGTGCATTTTATTTTTCCTTATTCAGAAACGGCAGCTATGCCAATTTTAACATAAGTACTACAAATTTTCGAGAGAAGACGATATCTTTACTACGTTTCTTGTTCCTAAGACTGCTTTCCGTAAATTTCTACTCGTTGAACCTTCTCGCTGAACAGGAATCTTTACTGGGAAAATGCGTCACCACTCCCGTCTTTCCCAATGGATACCTCAAAAACCTGTCTCACTTGCAGTTAAATATAACAGTCGTAACTACACATCAAAGGGATTTTGTACTTAAATTAAGAGACCCGCAATGTAAAGCATAAAAATAGAAACTGGGACGTTGGAGAATAACACTTAAATACTTACGGATTGACAAAGCCCTTTCAATGTATCTGAGCAAAAGTCATTAATTCTCGTTGAAATAACCTGAGTTCGAAAATAAGTGAAAGTGTGAATTAAATTAAAAACTGTGCTCTTTCCGGAGAATTTCCTAGAAAGTTTTAAAGAAATTTATCTAATGACAGATATACAAAATTAAACTAAGTAGCTACTGATGCACTTCATACTGAAGTTGATTCTCTCATTACTTTTACTAGCGCATAACAGATTTCGTTAAAATAAATATTTTCCGATATTTTCTTGAAACATTCTGAGCGTTGTAGGCGATATGCAAAAGAGAGGCTTGTAAGTTTCGCTGATTAATGAATACATGAATTCAATTAATTTTAAGAGAAAGCGTTTGAAGGAATTCAGATTATTCAATATGGTGCATTTTAATCATAATTCTCATGAACAGCAGAACTGTAAGGTATTATTTGATACATGAATTTAATACATCAGCTGATCAAATGACTTTTCCTACCTTAATCATTAACTTTATGCCGGACAGAAAAATTTGAGGTAGAACTATACGTCTTTTGGTCACATCGAGAGCACGGATGCAACGAAAGCAAGTCACATTTTGAAAGCTTACTGTATATCTTCGAAACTAATAATCGTAGAATAATAAATAATACATCATTAGATAGTTTTAGAGAGTCCCGTTTATAACAAAACAAGTTTTCACTCTCCACACCTTAATAAATAATATATCATTAGATAGTTTATAGTCCTATTTATAACAAAATAAGTTTCAACCCTCCACACCTTAATAAATAATACATCATTAGATAGTTTATATAGTCCGATTTATAACAAAACAAGTTTCATCCCTCCACACCTTAATAAATAATACATCATTAGATAGTTTATAATCCCATTTATAACAAAACAAGTTTCAACCCTCCACACCTTAATAAATAATACATCATTAAATAGTTTATAGAGTCCCATTTATAACAAAACAAGTTTCAACCCTCTACACCTTAATCGTTCGATACGGTAACGCTAGGAATTTTTTAAAGCTAAATTTCATGTGATTTTGTTTCGCCGCATGCCATTTTAAGGTTGATGAGTAGTGAAAAGATAATCATAGCGATGATCTCAGCCCAGCTGACGGTCGGAGCTATGTTACAGGGCTTTGTGTTGAGTTATATTACAGAGCCATGTGTGGAGTGTTCGTTTGATGCTTCGTTTGACACAAGTTCTGTATCGTTTTTGTTTCCGTATTTCTCTCGACTGGAGCAGATAAATAAAATACCAGGTATCAAAAAATCGACTAAAGTTAAACTTTTCTGTTGCAGTGAGGAAGATATTTATTCAAATGTCTTGGGGAATGTCTCCAAGCTTTTGTCCATCATTTTTATTTCTTTCATTATTTTATTAACACGTCGGATCTCCTTTTCTCTCTCTCTCTAATCATCAACCCCATTCCTTACTACTTATCTCCGACGCGCCGACCAGCGAGCTATTCGCACCTCCTTACCCCTAAACTTCCTGCCACCGAGTCCCCTGTCCTCTTTCTGACCCCCCCCCCAAAAAAAAAGAAAAAAGTCGTCCCCTGCTAAAGAGCGAAGTCCAACGCCTGCCCAGAAAGAGTTGACACACCCTAAAATGCCCTCTCTCTGAAAACGCAAAGTTCATCTAATTGGCTTCGCTACTGCCGCCTCTTCTCTTACTCAGTCGCAGGAAAGTGTCCACGTAACCATAAATCTAACACTCCTTCATGGAGATGCCTGAGTACTTTTACACTGCTCATCAAAATGGCAAGAAATTGGAGGAAATTGAATACAATTCACTATCTCTAAAATGGCTACTGAATTTCAGTTCTGATAAATATGGATGTTCAGGTAACAGCTAACGGACGTATGTGATGAACCGAAATAAAGTGGGTTTAAAATGTATTTATTTTTATATTAAAGAAATTTGGCGATGAAAATTTAGAAATGGCAGTGAAAATCTAGGGAAAATTACTATAAGAACAGACGAAATTTGAAACACGCAGAGGAGAACGGCTGGAGTTCGAAAAGGCCTGCTAAGTGATCAATCGAAAGCTCACGGGAATGTAGGGAGCGTCAAAAGTTCGCTCGCCAAGATGAGTCCCCCCCCCCGAGTTCGACTAACCAGAGTCACAACGTTCCACTTCAACTGCACAAATTGAGCCTGAACAGCAAGAACAGATGGAGATTGGTGTCATCGATCCAAATTTTTACACAGAGCATGGAATACCAATGTACATCGCCAGTCTTCACAACTTTGCTGGTTTATGAATGTATTACGTCTCAAACCTTTACACCTGCGATGCGTTCTGAATCTAGACAAGAACAAGAGCAACAACAGGAAGAGGCCCTGAGACGTATCGCCAACATTTTTTTGGGTTAAATGGAATGCCACGGCGGTATTCTGATTATCCAGATAAATTTCTAGCTTGAAATGTTGTATCTTCTTTAGGATCTATTATATCATTATTGGCGGTGTTATATTTGGTTATATTAGTGTCAGAATCTTTGGTGGCGAAATTGTGTGTTAGAAGTGGATTCTACATTACAGGGTCAATAGAATGACAGAACGATATTCCTCCTTTAGATCATAGTTTTTTTAGTCAGTTAGTTTATAACAAAGCAATTAAGGAGTTTGAAAAATTGCTTCTGAAAAACGATTTCTTCAGAAACAATTTTTGCAATCACAGACCTGCCAACCACTCAGAACCAAAAAACGTAACACTCAAATAAAAAAATCGTAACATGACGCGTGTTGATAATTTTTGAAGCCTGTTTCAGCTATAAAAATTCTCGATAATAAATGTATCCATATAAATTCTTGATAGTTGCAGGTGTAAGAGGAGGGAGGCTGCTTTGAATAAACATACCCTTGTCCACATTCCAGCACCGACCAATCAGCAGCTTTAAGTATGACGAAGAGTCGAAAATACGAATCAATCTCGAACGTTATACGGAATGAGTCGGGATTCGTCCATTGGTTGCTGATTGTACTTGACTTACTTTTTTCCGTTGGGAAACTATACTCGGAGTCACCCTAAAAAGTGTGCTCTTGTTAAGTGAGCCTTATCACGACTCGTCGTGGAACCCAAGAACAGTATCCATTCACGTTAATGTGCTCTTCTGTTGTTTCCTTTCTGATACCTCCACCCACCCACACAACAGTAGAGGTTGTGAATGGAGGTCTGGTGGAGTCCGAATTTCTTCCCCTACTATACCTGCTTACGTAACCTACCGTTCGAGTTTTCCCGATCGTCAATTTATTGCCTCTTTGTTGTGAATGTTGGGAGAGGTATTCTACAATTCCCCCTTCTCAGAGTTGTATCCCAAATGTTCAGAAACAGCCAAGAGTGCTAAGATCTTGATCGAGGAACTTCTCATATTAAATTTATTTCTAAAAGCGCTCTGACTTCTTCCTGAAAAATTTTTTAGATAGTAGTTTCGTCTGATAAATTTCTGAGCAAACAAAAATGAATTCTAAGCAATAATTCTACTGATTTTCGCTCTAAACGCTAGGGACTATTTTTCGTAGCGGAGGTAGCTGTTTCGTACCCTTCGTAGAGGTACACTCTTAGGTTGATTTGGAGTATAGAGGTAGGGCAATTTGTTAAGAGAAACTAGAAACCTCTCTGAGAAAAAAAATCTTTCGAGGGGGGGGGGGGGACAGATTACACGTAAAATTTTCCCTACTTCTGTCTGAAAAGGATGAAAACATGACTTTTTAAAAAAATCGTATTTTTAGCTGCAAAATCATATTATCGTACTGGATCATGATTTATCGTACTAAATATGATAAAATCGCAACAGTTGGCAGGTCCGCAATAACAATGATGATACTGCGCCTTCTACTAACAATTTATAATTAGCATAAGTTACTATGAATTGTATAAATTGCTTTTAAGTAAATAAAGTAAAACATTCCTTTCTTTTTTATTTCTTAAAAAATTTATATCTGAAAATATCAAAGCGGCACTGTGCCGCAACCAACAACGTAGGGCTACGTCAACTGTATTTTTTTTATTTTTTTTTTACTTTTGTTTCAAGGTTTAACGACCACCGTTAGCAACTCAATGGGCTATAAGCAGTCGCCCGTCCCTAAGTTAAGGTCACTGGTTCCAGCATAAAGGAGGGATATATAGAGAAGACACTGCCTGTATTGAGCTGAAACTCATGACGTCATGAAGTCGACTGCCGCGCACCCGCGGCCTAAAACAGAACTACAGTTGATTGAGAGCTGGGCTTCCCAGGAATCACCGCGAACCACATGACTTTGTCCATTTCAGCTGTTTGCGCTTTGACCTCCCTGCAGAGTGGAAGACGACGTATACGACATATACCTATTATTTTCCGGATTCTATTTGATTTGCATCTTCCAGTTTCTTGTGGCCTTATTCTTGCTTATTCCTCACTGATCGTTTACTTTTCCTCTGTAAATTCCATTACTTAGGTTTCTACGTGTTTTTGTTGAACTTTTCATTCACGCATACTTTGTCATTGTTTTCTTTACAATAGCTTTACGTTCAATTCTGATTTGTATTCCATTGTCATCTGTTTCGATATCTACGTGTTTGGCTTCAATATCTATGGATATTACGTTATTGTCATCTTTCCGATGCCTCACTTGGCTTAGATTGGGACAGCAGTTGAGGACAAAGGTCGTGGGGGGACGGAAGGGGGCGCAGAGCAGCTGCTCCTCACCACCCCAGCACTGGGTTGGGGTTGGTTGTCATAGCAACCATTGCCGACGGGATGGATTCACGTCACAGTTTGGTTCTGTTTTAGGTCCGTGGGGGCGCCACTTTCTATGGGAGGAATTTCCAGGGGCTCCTATGTCTGTTTCCACTCTGCAATCCTCTCTTTATGGGTTCCAGGGAAGTGAGAGAGCCAGTGCCGTAAGACAAACAACATCCATGCCCGACCGAGATTCGAACCCGGACCCTTCTCGGACGAATGGTCAGAAGCCATCGTTTAGACCACTGCGCCACCGGGGCGGCCAACTGCCCTTCGCTGAATACTTTAAGGACATAGAACTAGTGACATAGTGCCACACAATAGTGACAGTTGACGTAGTTTTACGTTGTAGGTTACGGGTTACCACTAAATTATGACCACCACTATCAAAAGTGGATGCAACCCGTTGACCACGAAATCTTTGATGCAGGCGCGATTAGTCGACCGACATAACATATATAAGGAGCGAGCGGTCAGTATCGTAGTAAAATTTAGAGCGTGATGTGTAAACAGAAAAATTGACCAGACTTTGAAAAAGGACAGATTGCTGGAGCCAGTAGAGTGGGTGCCTCGATTTCTCAAACGGCTGAACTAGTGGGTTGTTCGCGACCCGAAATTGTCAAACAACGACCCGTATGCAAAACTGCACAAGACAGCGAAAGGTTGACGTGAGAGGTGTGCGCCATGCCCAACGACTCGTACAGGGCAATAGACGCGGCAGTGCTCAACAGTTGAGTACCCAATAAAGCAGAGGTCAACCCGGAGCAGTATATTATGCCATCACCATACGTCGCACACGTATGGATTTTAACAGTTGACGACCCCGACAGCATCCTCTCCAAACCACGGTTAATCGGCGCAAAAGAATCGCCTGGTGCATTATCATGCAATTTGGACGTTCGGATGACTGAAAAAAGTGTGCGGGTCTGACGAGTCGCATTTTTTACTCCGCTCCGTGAATAGTCGCGCACGTACAATCACGGACAACGAAATTTGCGTACCAAGAGGGAAGAATCGGATTGAACTGAAATTTTATGGACGTAATGATACAGATTAATGATACACATGATAACAAAAACAGAGCTGCAGGACAATTACAGAGGGATCTGCGGCACGCAGTTTGGTCATCTTCAATAGCGCGTCGCGTCGTGCGGCGATACATGCTACAATACGGTCCGGCATGGAGGCGAACGGAAGCCTGATGTTGTCCTGCGGCAGACTGGCCCACACGTGTTGGATGGTGTGCTCCAAATCCCGGATAGTGCGGCACGGCGGCAGCAGGGATTTCAACTGGTCCCACACATGCTTGATAGGGGACATGTCCGGCGACCGGGCAGGCCATAGAAGTGCCTGGACATGACGTAGGCAGTCCTGGGCAACCCGAGCAGTTTGCTGGCGGGCATTATCCTGCTGGTACAGCGCACCTGGAATCCTGGCCAGAAATGGGAGCACATGGCGTCGTAGTATCTCATCCACATACCGCTGGACCGTCAATGATCCACGTATCATTACTACAGCCCTCCAGACCATAATGCCTGCAGTGGGTGAAGTGTGGTGCTCGACAGCGAGGTTGGGATTGTGCCATTGATCCGGGGTCCTCCACACCTGGACACGATGTTCATCTGTCCACAAAACTAAGAGGCACTCATCGCTAAACATCACACGTCGCCAGTCTGTGGTGTTCCACGTCGCTCTGCCTGGCACCACTGCAACGGAGACGGCGATGTTCCGGTGTTAATGTCAGCACACGTAAAGGGCGTTGGGATCGCAGATTCGCTTCCGCGAGGAGTCGGGAAATGGTTCGTGGACACACAAGAGCCGCTACATCTGTCTGTATAGTGGACCGGGTCCCCGTGGGATGCGTTCGTGCCCGGGGCACGATCCGTCGAACTTCTCTGTCGGTGGAATTCCTGGTCAGTCTGAAACCGCTCCGCCGTGCGGCAGTGCCGTTATTTGTCCACTGCTCCCAACACAGTCGGATGGTATGGTCATTACGATCCACGTGTCGGGCTATACGGCGCGCCGACCACCCTGTGGTTTTCAACCCGATGATCAGGCCTCTCTCAAAGTCCTGAGTTGCGTAAATCGACGTCTCTGGCGTGTACCCGGCATTTTTGCCACTCTGTACTCTTGCTTGCGTTGGCCGGTGCTTTTCGCTTTCATGGGGCATCGACTTCACGCCAGTTTATAAGGCTGCCAGTTCGTGGTTGCAGCGTCACTACAGGGTGTGTGGTCATGCGCACTCGCACCAAACGTAGATCATTTGCATACCAGCATGCACTCTAGCTATTTGGAAAGTTTCGCGGTTGTAGCATGTTTTTTTCTAGGTGCGCAAATTTCATTGTCCGTGAGTGTATTTGACGTAAACAAAATGAGACACTATCAATCCTGCATGGTTTCTCCAGTGCGAACCGGTTGATGCGATGGCATGGTGTATGGCATGTTTATCTGACAAGAATATGGACCCCTCGTGCATGTGGAACAAACGTAAGTCTGGTGGCCACTATCGTTAACTGCTTGCTGACTGTTTACACTCAGCAATGTAGCACTCTTTTCCGAACGGCGACGGTGTCTTCCAAGACATCAATGCGCCGAGCCACTGGTCCAATGTTGTGTAGCTATGGTTAGAGGAACACAGTTCAGACTTCCGGTATGTCGACTGGTCTCCGAACTCTCCCGATATCAACCCCATAAAACACTTCTGGGACATTATGGACCGACATATCAGGAGCATGGATACACCAATCACCACACCTGCGTTAAAGGCCGCATTACACACCGCTTGTTGGGCATACATTCCAACTGATTCCGGCATCTTCTTGAATAGATGCCACGTCAGAGATCAGTGTATATAACTTTGCTTGATATGTATTGTATGAAAAATTAGTCTAATAGTCTTACAAAACGTTTTATGCCCTTAATTCTGAAATCCAAGCATATTTGCCTGATTGGAAATATCTTGATTTATAATGAAGTACTCCAGTATTTTTTAGAGTTGTGTTGAAATGGAGTTTGAGATATATTTAAGAAATCATTCCATTGTGAGCTTTCTATTTTCCATTTATAGGTGCAAATTTTAGGAGCCCGTAAAGACCCCATATTCGTAATAACGTTCATGTAACAAATTGAGGTGATCATTCGACCCGATCCTATCACATGTGGTGTCAGAAGTGGGATTCGCGGTGTACATGAGGGAATTCAGAATAATTTCTGAAGTCAGAAGCGACTTCACTGTCATATCTCAGTGGTTCTACAGAGATACGTTATGCTGTGAGTAACGGTATTTCAGTTTCTTAAATTCGATTCAAAAACTCCTTTTCTGTTAGCTTACCTTTGACTATGAAAAATGCCCTGCATAAATTTTCTTCAAATAATCTAAGCTTTCACAGTTAAGGAACGTAAAAGTGCCATTATGTTTTCATGGATATCTCAGCTTTTAAAAATCCGGTTCGCATCGAATATCTTTCGCGCTGAGGAATATTTTGCGCATATTTCCTGATTTTTCATAAATCTCCATTCTACCTCTAGAGAACTTAAATGCACATTTTTATTTGCAAATGCATTTCAGCTTCTAAAAATATCACTGAACAAATTCTTTTTGTACCTGGTGTCATTCACTAAGAACACTGCACACAGTGTGCAGTTCAAAAATTGCACGGTTTTACCCGCTACGGAGTCAAAATTAAATTTCTCTTTTTCCCATGATATGCTATATAACAATATGCATATTAGTAAAAAAGAAAATACTTTTTGAAGGTAGTAAATAACTTCCAGTAGGGTGTGTGGTCCCCTCGAACGGCTAAAACCGCTGCACACCTGTGTGGCATGGAATTGATGAGGCTATGGAGGAGGCTTTGGAGGTATCTTCGCCACTGCTTAACGAGGGCAGTCTCCAGTTCACGAAGAGTCAACGAAAGTGCCAGTTGAGCTGCAATGAGTCTATCAAGTACATCGCAAGCATGCTCAATTGGATTTAAGTCCGAGGGGCATGCTGGCCACTCCATACGCTATATTTCCTCCACTTGAAGCATGCTGTCCACTAAACGAGTTCTATGAAGTCGAGCGTTATCGTCCATCAAAAAGGAACGAATTACCGACGGCTGCAGCATACGGCATGGTAATAGGTCCGAGAATCGCGCCTCTGTTTCTCTGGGCCGTCGTACTGCCGTTTCGGATGACGTACAGGTCGGTACGTCCACCTATACTTATACCTGGCTAGACCATCAATCCATGTGCGCCGTTACGCGATGTTTCCTGCACAAAAGCTGGGCTAGGCTATTTCGTGTACCCGGTTCATTCCAGATAAGAACTCGTCGATTGTCAGACTCCACTGAATTTCGATTTGTCAGAGAAGAGATCTTGACTCCACTCGTCGAGTCCCGAACCACGATGCTCCTCAGCCCAGTTTCTACAGGCCGTCCGGTATCATGCCGCAAAAGGGATACACGCTATTAGTCTACGAGCATAAAGTTCCCCTTGGTGAAGGCGATTATGGATAGTTTAAGTTGAGAACCTGCGTTCTGTTGACATGATAAGCTCTCCCTGGAGCTGAGTAGCATTTTGTCGCCTGTTCCAATGGGTTGTTAGGAATAGATTGCGGTCGTCCCTTGCTGTAGTTGCTACTGGATGGCTTTGAGCTTTTCTTCTTCAAACACGGTTCCCCTATACTGGAATCGTGTCCACAGTCAGGAAATGACACTTTGTGGCAGTCCAATAGCTTCTGCTGCCACCCGCTGTTTCAAACCGAAGACTTCAAGAAAAGAAATGTCACGATAAATGCGACAGAATAATGGGGCTCCCGGTAAACCTTCGTTTTTATCCCAGATTCAGTCACAAACCCTAATTTGCGTAAGGATAGGCATAATTCGGATGTCTACGTTACACTCTACTTGCGTTTTCCACGTTTCGGACTTCACGTTTAGGTAAGATATCACAAGATTGGTTTGCATAATGTCGCCAAAGTCACATGCTCCTCTAATTATTTTGAGCAGTGCACTTGTACTCAAGCCCATTGCCACTTGAGAATTCTTTTACGATCTTTTCTGAAGCGGAGAACACAACGTTGAGTTAACTTTTCAACTTATATCTGCAAACTCAATTTTCAAAATTGTTCTTGACGCATGATAATTAACACATGAATCAGACATTGCTAAATTAACTGTAATTACTGTTTAGCGCGTGAAACAGTAATTACAGTCAATTTAGCGATATCTTCCACTCTGTATATTGTACTTGAAGCGTTTACCAGAAAACTGCGAAGTGTAGTGACGGTCTCCAGGAAATTTTCATAAAAAGAAAAAGAAAACGTTAAATCGTATGTGAACCACAAATAAATCGTATGTGAACCACAAATTTTTAAGACTTTTCGTTGACAGACTCTTCCAGTAAGGGGGCTATGAAATTCCAGGGGGAGGGGGTCGGATCTCCGTACCTTTTGCCGCCCGTGGCCGAACATGTCTTTAGAGGAGGAAAGAAACTAATTCGGGAGCAGATTCCAGTAAATAATGTATTTGTGAGGCCAAGAAAAAAGACGGTAAAAGATAGTGGAGGACATGATGGCTGTTAAAAGCAAAAATAGAGGATTCACAGGATAACAAATAAATGGGGAAGTCTTGTTCAAGTAACTGATTCTAGAACTGTCTGAGACTAAAACTGATGAAAAGGAGAAGAAATGATCACCAAAATAGAATCTATATTGCTTAGTTTATTTACCCTTCTTCCCTTCCTCCCCTTCCCGTGTAATTTTGGTCAGTCCTTGCGGCTTCCAAATGCTTTTTTCCTTCAAGTCTGACATCAAAATATTCGATGAATTCTGAAAATCCTTCTCGAAAATTAAGCCATACTTGAAGATAGGCTCAAACCCGTAGGCACGCGTTTTCTAATAACGTACCATAGATTTTCAGATTAAATACTCGCTCACAATTAGCATTGCTAGCAGGAACGGATATCACAGATGAAATTAATTTTCAGAGCTCTTCATTTGCTTTCCATTACCTTTTTGGCATTTCTGTAAAAACAGTCTGCGTAGATCCTATCAATCTGTGCATCTTACAATAACTTTGGAAACAAATATCTTATTAGTGTTATTTAGTCAGTCAGTAGAGAGTGTATCCAAAACGAGCTTGAATAAATTTGAGAGTTCAGAAATTTGCTCTACGAATCCTTCAAAATTTAAAAAAGATATCTGAAGAGAAAAATCTTGTGTCATATTTGAAATTAAAGTGAAAATTGAATGCGAGTTACGCTGCAATATCTGCAGTTTCTCACTGACATTCATAAGTAGCGGAAAAGGACTGGAATTTTCCACCTTCAAATCAGGGGTGCCATTTTCATCAAAGTATTCAGGTAGGGGAGGGGGCAGAGATCGACGTAGGTTTCTTCCATTGTCAGGAGGAAAATTAAAAAGGGGGCGGGGGGGTAAAAGAAAAACTACGAGATTCGACGTATATTTTGAAACGCAATTGTAATTGCTCATCAAGTGAAAAAGGAAACAAATATTGTTTTGCTGAATATATTAATATTTTTAAAAATAAAATTCAGCCTGTGATTTTATATAGAGATTTTATTTCCAAACGCTTATAAAAAAAATTAGAAATAAGCTGGGTTATTTAAAAAATAAGAAGCGTGAAAAACTGATAAATAAACGCGCTTGAGGTTATAAGTTTCTATGTTTTTATTTATTTTATTTTTGATAATTGTTTAAAACATTTACCACATATCACGAGAACATGTCAAACACAATACGTGACTGGGAATCCAGTTTCTCATGAAATAAGCAATGTTGAATATGAAGGGGGGAGGTACTTATTTTATTATTTATTAATTTTTTGGAAAAAAATCGCTGCGGCCTCATAAGGTGGTGATCACTGGGTTCACCTTATGCGGCCAAAGAGGTTATTTAAATATAAAGGACGAAAAATTCTGGATGGGCATTGCCTCCTTCCCCTTCCAGTAAAATTATTGAAAGGCCAAGATTTACTTCGCCTCCCCATAGTGGGCGCCTATACTTCAAATGTTTCTGTGATTTGGAGAACGAATTGTAATCAGATGGGGCCAAATCCAGTAAGTAAGTCACAAAAATTCACGAGCACCGAAGCGTTTTCCTACAGAAACAAACCTTTTTGAGCATTGCCCCCTGAGTTTTGATTTCAATTTTTGCTTCAGTTTGTCAGAAGAAATGTATAATACGTCAGTGTGATTGATGGTCGCATCCTATTACAGGTCGTGAACCATTTTATAGGTAGTCGATTAGCACAACCCTTTCCTTGTCTCAGTACACAAATGCCATCAACTTTGCTGCAGAGTTCTGCACTCGAAACTAATTTGGGCGACAGGTATCGCTGTGTATCCGTCCCTTGGACCCAGCATCTTGCAGGTGTATCCACGTCTCATACGTAGTTGCCAGTCCGGCAAAGAATCTGTCCACCTACTGCACAAAACCATGCAGCAATGTCTTAGCTGATGTAACCAGATGTTTCTGCAGATCAGCAGTTTATCACCATTTTGACACTCATTTGAAAGAGTGTTCCATTATACCCAGCACCACCTTTCGCCCTGATGACGGCGGCGATTCGTCTCGGCGTGGACTCGACAAGACACCGGAAGCGTTGGGAAGCCATACGGATCCACGACCCCTGAACAAGCTCCCACAGTTCACGAAGATTTGATGGAGGGGGTCAGAGCCTCGAACATCTCTCTCGATGGCATCCCAGATGTGCTCCATGGGATTGAGGTCAGGTGACCTATCTGGCCAAGGAAGCGAGGTCACGTCGGTGGAGTGTTCATCCAACCATTCGGATACAATTCGGGAGCTGCATTGTCTTGTTGCAGGATGAGGTCCCCAGTGGGATGTTGAAGAAGCACAAACGGAAGCAAATGGTCGTCCAGGATATCCGGGTAACGTTGACCTATGAGAGACGATGTGACACGTACCAGGGGTCCCATTTCAGTCCGCGTAAACAGTCCCCAGAGGAGAATGCCATCCCCACCAGCTTGAAGAGTACCCTGCTGGCAAGAAGGATCCATCGCTTCATGTGGTTTGCGCCGTACTCGTATCCTGCCGTCCGCACGTACCAACGTGAATCTCGACTCATCTGTCAGAGCAACATTTTCCCACATGTCTAGGGTCCAGTGGCGATGTTCCCGCGCCCATGCTAATCTTTGCACCCTGTGATGTGCGGTCAGCAATGGTACCCTCGTGGGACGATGGCTTCTGTACCCCAAAGCGAGGAGATGGTTCTGGATGGTGTGGCTGCTTACACGTTTTTGTGCACCAGCGTTAAATTGCCGAGTGATTTCTTGCACTGTGGCCCGTCTATCCGCTGTTACAATACGAGCTAGCCGACGATGACCCCGCTCATCCACACGCTGTTGTGCACGGCAGTTGGCCCTTGCAGGTATGGTTTTACCGGAATCGATGTACTCACGGTGCACCCGTGACACAGTGACTCGTGAAAATCCCAGTGCCTGCACGAATTCCCAGATGGAGTGACCCATTCGTCGGGCCCCGACAATTTGCCCACGATCAAATGCGCTTAGATCCTTCGTCTTACCCATACTGCGTCCGACTCTTACTTATTCCCGTCGCATCACTCCTTACATTGTCGGATCGCTGCATACGCCATGTCGTTTCCATTTACAGGGACGCCCACAGCGCCACATTTGCATAACGCCAACTGTCTCTAATTCAATTGCTCTTCAGTGTATATACAACCCGATGACTGGCTTTCGGTTAGTAAATTTTTTTTTTTTTTTGATTGGAGGTTTAACGACTACCGTGAGCAACTCAATGGGCTATAAGCAGTCGCCCGTCCCTAATTTAGGGCCACTGGTTCCAGGAAAGGGAGAGAGCCAGTGCCGCAAGACAAACACAACATCGTTGCCTCACCGGGATTCGAACCCGGACCCCGGTCGGACGAATGATCAGAGGCCATCGCTTAGACCACTGCGCCACCAGGGCGGTAGTAAAGTGTTCGGACTCAGAAGGAGAAAAGCTGCCAATTTATCGGAGTTTGATAAAGGGCAAATTGTGATAGCACGGCGCCTCGGAACTACGATCGCGGAAACGGGGTGCCTTGTGGGTTCTTCACGTGCCGCAGTAGTGAGTACGTATCAAAAGTGGTGCAAATATTGCCGATTGACGAACCGTCGTTCAGCCGTATGTTGTCCGCAGCTCACTGATGCTAGAGGGGAGCAGAGACTGTTGTGCATTGTTCACAGCGACCGCTGGGCCACAGTGCGACAAATCACCCGCAGCCACAACAGTTGTTATCAGGGCAACGTGGCAGAGCACACAGTTCATCGCAGCCTTCTGCGCATGAGCCTGCGTAGCCGAAGATCCAGCCGTGTCCCCAGGCTCACTGCACGACATCGCCAACAACTCAGGAAATGGGCCCAAGATCATCGAGATTGGACCGTGGATGATTGGAAGAAAGTGGCCTGGTCTGACGAATCAAGATTCCTGGTGCATCACGTAGACGGCCGAGCGCGGATACGTCGATTACCAACGGAGGCTATGACACCTGGATGCACTGTTGGGCTGGAACAGGCCGGCCGCAGCGGCGGTGTTATGCCGTGGGCAATGTTATCTTGAGGCACTTTAGGTCCCATCCCTGACAGCTGCTGTCAGGTATGTGAACATTGTTGCGGACTAAGTTCGCCCATTCATGGCAACTGTGTTCCCTGCTGGTGATGGCCATTATCAGCAGGATAATGCGTCATGCCAAAGTGCCAGAATCGTCAAGGACTGGTTCGAAGAACATGCTGATGATTTTCTGTTAATGCCCTGGCCTCCAAATTCACCATGACATGAACAGTCGAACATTTGTGGTTCGACTTGGAAAAGCGGGTTCGCGCTAAATCCCCCCCCCCCCCCGAAATGTACGGGAACTGGAGGACCTGCTTTTGACATTATGGTACCATGTACCTCAGGATACCTATCGCCACCTCATCGAATCGATGCCTCGCCGAGTGGCCACTGTTTTGCGGGCTAAAGAGGGTACTACAGTTTATTAGGTAGGTGATCATAATGTTAATGCCTCATTGGTGTATATTTCTTTGTTGGCTTCATTTTTAGGAACAGGAACTTTAATACTGCTCTGCTTTCTTCCGTTCTTAACTCAACTTGATAGTACGCCACCAAAAATGATATGGTTATTTGTGTCAAAACGGGATCAAAGTAACCGCATAGTTTGTTACGTACTACAGATGTGAAGCACATGTCAAGACGGCAATGTTGCAACGATAAATTCCGCCGGTGTAGTTAAGGTGGAAACGCATTCGGCTCAGGAGCAGATGGATGCTGGTTTGATCCTCGCTACCGGTGAATTTGGGTTTTCACATTGACGCCCGATTGAGGAAATGGATCTACTGGCCTTTGGGTTCTTCGAAAAATGTGTGATGTTCGCTCTACACATCGTCTGGAATGAATGAAAATCCTTTCTTCGCTTCGAAAAATGGTGATGTTTCTTCCACATACCGTCTGAAATTAGTAAGAATTCCTTCTTCTGCAGAGAGATAGTTAGTTTAAGCATGGTTTACGGCGGACCCGAAACTTGCGATCTCGCGCCCCCGCCTTTTTCGGGTGAAGGGGGGGGGGGAGGATATGAGTGACGTACTAAGGAGTTAGAGCACATGTCAAGACGGCAAAGTTGTAGCAATAAACTTCGTCGATTAATTGGGAAAGCTTTCGGCTCAGGAGCAGAAAGATGCGGTTTCGATATCGTAACCAGTAAATCTGTGTTTTCTCAAGTTCCATATCATATATATGTATTTGCATTACATCAGGTCTAAAATCATAAATAGTAACCACTCTTCAACCCTAAAATTCAGGTAGCCAGGAGGAAGAGGTGCATACGTTTAAAAGTTGTTAGAAACAAAAAAGGAATAAGTTGCTACCTGTTATCTGGACAGCAGCTTTAAGAGAAATCATTGCTCTATCCTGAAGTTAGAGAAGGCGAGAAGGATGGGCTGCAGGTGTAGTTTTTAACAAGTTGTTAAGGCGATTCCACTTAAGAATTTTGCCTAATGTTTCCAATGGCAAAATCTTTTGTAGACATTTGCTCGCAACTAATGCATTCTCAAAGAGGAAAATTTGCACATCGATAAAAATAACGTTATATTAATATTGTAGCCTACTATACTTAATATTTTCTAAAACTTAACCATAATTATATTAAGAATCAATAACTTCTCCTTTGGTGGTGTTGAGACTGGCAAACAGATGGCGCCACATGCGCATGTGACTTGCTAAATGTGACCATGTAGCGTTTTTTGAATAATTTTATTATTTTTCGGAATGGAATTAACACTTGAGTCTATCTATGCGATAGTCTGAAATGCTCAGAATGATTTGAGCCATTTTGATTAAATTTTCTGACAATAATTTAGCTGGAAATGTCACAGCTTTCTGGTTTATTTCGGAATTAAAAATCAGCAGTACCCACAGTTCTGTTAACATTTTCAGCTAAACTATTGTCAGAAAATTTAATGTAAGGTGCTAAAATCATTCCAGATTATGACATGGTTAGCCTCAAGTGTTGATTCCATTCCGAAAATTAATAAAATTATTGAAGGAAAAGATGCGACGTGATTGCATTTAGCAAAGGGCATGTGCATGTGGCGCCATCTATTTGCAGGTCTCAACACCACCAAAGGCAAGGTTATTGATTTTTAATATAATTATGGCAAAGATTTAGAAAATATTAAGTACACTAGACTATAATATAAAGTTATTTTAATCAATATGCAAATTTTCATCCTTGGGAATTCCTTAATTGCGAAGAAAATGTCTACACAAGCTTTGGTAAACATAGCGCCAAATATTTAGGTGAATCCACCTAAAAAAACAAAAAGAACTGGGTTCTTATCTGTTACCTTGATTGAAGTTTTGAAAGAAATTGTTGCTTTGTCCTAAAGATCAGGTGGGTGAAAAAGATATGAGACACGTGTTTTCTAGGAGTTAGTAGAAACAAAAAGCAAAAAACAATTGGTCTACACTCTGTTGTCTTTACTGAAGTTCTAAAAAAGATCATTGCTCTGCCCTAAAGTCCAAGTGGGCGCCGAGGATGGGGTCCATACTCTTAAGAAGCTGTAAGAAGAAGAAAAAAAAAGTAACGTGTTTGTTTTTTACTTCCATATCAGCATAAATAGATGCATCTCATCTTGTACGCAATGGTGTTTCTTCAAGGTTCCTAAAACCCCACACGTTTCGGGTTCCGGAGGAAAACTGATCAACAGGAAATACAAGGGAGAGAAAAAATAAGAATATTTTAGGTCGATCGGATAGGAAAAGTATTTTTGAGCAAGCCTCCTTCAAGGTCATGTCAAAGTCTTTTTCTGCAATGACCACAATGAGAAAACCACAACAAAAATTTTAAAATCTGGCGAAAACACCAGATTTGCATTTAAATATTTGTGTTTTTATTTGTTTTTTTTTCCAAGCACTCTTTACGGAAATAATTTCAGCTGTAAGTAATTAAAATAGTCTTCAAAAATGTGTATGACATTAAACGCTCCTAGTGGGAAAGTTGAAAAGTAAACGTCAAATAAACACACACACACACACACACACACACACACACACAAATTCCTCAGTCCATCAAGGAAATCTTTCTGTTTTACTCAAATCAAATTGACATCTACAGTATACTTTCAAACAACTTTATATTTCAACTTTCAGAGATAATATGAGGAAAATTATGAAATGTATTTAAAGTTTAAATGCATAAATTTTATAACGCACTTAAACTGTAAAGATTTATGTTCTAGTTGCGACAAAATGAATTTTTAAAACCTTAAGGTGGACCCACCTAAAATCTTTGCCTTGTATTTGCAATGGGCAAACTTCTGCAGCCATTTTCTGCACAACTAACGCGTTCCCAAGGATGTAAATTTGAACTTCGATAAAAAATTACTTTATAGTATGGCCTAGTATACTTAATAATTTCTAAAACGTAACCATAATCTCATTAAAATCAATTAACTTTTGCTTTGGTGGTGTTGAGAACAGAAAATAGATGGCGCGACCTGTACATTAATGACGTCAGTAGACAAATGTCAGATTGCTTAATTGTGGTTAAACTTTAGAAAATATTAAATATACTAAGCTATAATATGAAGTTATTTTTTATCAATGTTCAAATTTTCATCCTTGGAAACGCATTAATTTTGAAGAAAATGGATACAGATGTTTGTCCATTGCAAATACAAGGCAATGGTTTTAGGTGGATCCATCTTCAAAGTAAAATTCGATATGTGAAATTAGACAACGATGTTACGTTAGTACATTTTCACATAATTCGTTAAAATGGGAATAATCAGTTAAATAGCAACACGATTAAAACAGATTATCTAAGCTCTTTTTTATGAGGAAAAATATTGCCCCCCCCTCCAAAAAAAGCAACAACAGGGAATTTACATCGGTGTCTCGAACGACGAAAAAATAAAATTGCTCATGACTGTTGTATTTTCAGGCATTCAGTGTCTGTTTAGAAATCTACTGCGTGATCTTTCACAAGCCTATTACCATTTCAGCGTTACTTAATGAAAGCAAATCAAAATATTGGATTTCTTTTCTTACGTTTTGTACGAAAACAGAACTTGTTTTCAGAAACGCGGGCACTCAAAGTTTGCTTCTCATGATCTGTATTGCAAAAGAGAAATCCTGCTCAGAAGATATGAGTCCTGCTTTGCCAGCTGACCCAAATGCATAAATACCAATTTGCATCTGCTTTTTGACAAAGACGATATGCAGATGCGGCTTCAAACTACAAGTGAAAATTTCACTCCCCAAGGAAGGAAAGATACAGTGCTTCCTCTCTAAAATATCATTCGGCTGGAAAATATCGTACACCGGCATTGCGATTTCTCTGTCTCCTCTTAAATTTCGAAATTTTACAAGACATAACAAAGCAGCAGAAAATTAAAAGATATTTCGTGTGCGACTTAATGTCAAGGATAAATGAGCGAGCAAACAAAGGATACTTAGATAAGGTGTTGTTTCTTGAGGTCGGTATGTAGCTCACGCTTGCCGAGAAGAGGAAATCAGGATCTGTCTGTAAAGAAAGTATTGTTCGAAATGACGGTGCCTCTCAGGAATGAGGGAACGATTCGAAGTACTGTGATCATTCAAGTAATACCCCATTCACAAATTTATGTATAATACATAAAGCAGAAGTTCCCTCGCTGGATTCATATAAAACAGATTATTGCTTTGCATTTTGCCAAAACAAAAAGTTCTCCTACACGTTTCCTTTACGTGTGTATACTCTTATTTTTAGTGACTGAATTGCTTCGGACGCTGGCCGGGTATAGAGCTGAAAATGCGGCCCGTGTAGTGTGTATTCCTTAAGCGTAACCAATGGAAGGGGGAGTGATCCTCGCGGGTCAGGGTCTTCCCGAGGGAGATTGAGTACGAACTTAAAGTGATATATATATCATCATCATCATCATCATTTCAACCATTATCAATCCACTGCTGGACGAAGGTCTCCCCAAGTTTCCTCCACAACGGTCTGTCTTGTGCCAGTCTCCTCCATGTCACTCCCGCATATTTACGAATTTCATCCACCCATCTCCCATGTGGTCTTTTTCTGGGTCTTTTCCTGTCCCTTGGAATCCAATCTAAAATTTCGGCTGTCCATCTATGGTCTGTCCTTCTGGCAGTATGTCCAGCCCATTGCCATTTCAGGGATTTAACTCTGATCATGATGTCTTCCACTCTTGTCATTTTTCGAATCCACGAGTTCCTCTTCTTATCTCTCCTGGTTACACCAAGCATGTACCTCTCCATGCCTCTTTGAGTTGTCTGCAGCCTTTGTATGTCTCTTTTAGTTAAGGTCCACGTCTCTGCACCATACGTAAGCACTGGAAGGATGCATTGATCAAACACTTTTCTTTTAAGACATAATGGCATATTGCTCTTGAAAATTATGCTGTTTCTTCCAAAAGCTCTTAAGGCAAGTTTTGTACGCCTATTAATTTCTTCATCAATGTGACCCTCACTTGATATCTGCTGTCCAAGATAAACGTACGTGTCTGTTATCTCCAGCTTTTCTCCATCAATCGATAAATCTTCATTTCTTGTAAAAGCATTGAACATCACTTTTGTCTTCTGAAAGTTCATTTTTAATCCCACTTCTTTACTCTTGTCAGCAAGTTCCTGGATCGTACTCTGCAGCTCTGATGGGGTAGTTGCAAAAATGACTACGTCACCAGCAAAACGAAGGTGGGTTAGATAATCTCCATTAATCTTTATCCCTTTGTTTTTCCAGTTCAGTGATTGAAAGACATTTTCCAATGTGGCATTAAAGAGCTTCGGAGATATGGTGTCACCTTGTCTCACTCCCTTTCCAATTTTTATGTGTGTTGTATTTTCAAACAGCCGAATCTTTGCACTTGCATTTTCATAGATGTTATTAATAATATTAATGTATGCATCTTCAATACCGCAGGATTTCAGAGCCGTGGTAACTGCTGATGGTTTCACCGAATCAAAGGCTTTTTCATAATCGATAAAAGCTATGCACAATGGAAGTTCATATTCATTCGCTCTTTCAATTAATTCTCTCAGTACGTGGATATGATCTATTGTGCTGTAGCCACTCCTGAATCCAGCTTGTTCTCTCGGTTGAGCCATGTCCAGTGTTACCTTCAAGCGGTGTGAAAGAACTTTAGTGAAGATTTTATATACCACTGATAGGAGGCTGATAGGTCTGTAGTTCCTGAGATCCTCAATGTCACCTTTTTTATGAAGCAGGATCATTGTAGCATTGTTCCAATCCTCAGGAATCTTCCCTTCATTAAGGCATCGAGTGAAAATTTGGGCGAGTACTGTTTCAATTTCTCCACTTGCTTCTTGTATGATGTCTATAGTAATTCCATCTTCTCCTGGAGCTTTCCCCGCTTCATGTTCTTGATTGCATGAGCAACTTCTGCTGGGAGTACTGGAAGAACTCTGGTACCTTTCATGATGTCTGGAGTACATGTATCATCCCTTTCATATAATTTGGAGTAGAAATCTTTCACTCTTGTCAAAATTTCGCCTCTATTTCTTGTTATAGAACCATCTTCTTTTCTCAGAGCCATAATCTGTTTTCTTCCCTTACTGAGATGACCCTTTGCTATCTTTAGGCTTTGGTTGTTTTCAATTGCTTTCCTCACTAGTTCACAGTTGAATTTCCTTACGTCTTCAGTGATACTTTTTCGTGCTGTCTTGCATAGCTCTATATATTCCACTTTGGAAGTCACATCTTCTTTAGTTGTCCTCATCTCTCTTCTTTTTTGCATCAACATTTTGGTTTTTCCTGATAATTTGTTCACATGCAACTTGTTCTTAGACCCAGCTAATTTTGTTGCTGTTTCCATAAGAGCTTTGGTTACTTTTCTGTTAACTTCCGAAATATCCACTTCTTCCGATGTTAGGCCTTCTAAAGCAGAGAGTCTGTTCTTCAGTTCCAACTTGAAAGTATTATGGTGTTTTTTAAGGTTGGTTATGTCAATACATTTTGTTTGTCTTATGAGCTTGCCACGTTCCAGTTTAGTGTTGAGGTGCATCTTACATCTCACCAATCTATGGTCACTACCTGTGTTGAACTTGTTCAGCACACTGCAGTCTTCGACGACGAATTTTTTGTTACACATAATAAAATCAATTTCACTTGTCGTCCCAATTGGATGTCTCCATGTCCATTTCCTATGTGGCTTTTTCTTGAAAAAGGAGTTCAAGATGAAAAATCCTTCTGCCTCTGCAAACTCAACGAGAGTATTTCCACGCTGGTTTCTGTTGCCGTGACCGAATTTACCTACTGAAGTTTCATTCTGTTGCCGGTGCCCTATTTTTGCATTGAAATCTCCCATAATTATCTTCAAGTGCTGCTTACCTTTATTATTTAGATGAAAAATTTCCTCATAAAATTCTTCAATTTCTTCTTCAGGATGACTTGTGGTGGGTGCATAAGTTTGAATAATCTGAGCCTGGTACATTTTCATATATATATATATATATTAGGGGAACGATATATATATTCAGGTGCTGAGAGAACTAATTGAAAGAGCATATCCACGTGCTGAGAGAACTAATTGAAAGAGCGAGAGAATATGAACTTCCATTGTGCATAGCTTTTATCGATTATGAAAAAGCCTTTGATTCGGTGAAACCATCAGCAGTTACAATGGCTCTGAAAATCTGCGGTATTGAAGATGCATAAATTAATATTATTAATAACATCTATGAAAATGCAAGTGCAAAGATTAGGCTGTTTGAAAATACAACACACGTAAAAATTGGAAAGGGAGTGAGACAAGGTGACACCATATCTCCGAAGCTCTTTAATGCCACATTGGAGGGTGTTTTTCAGTCGCTGAGCTGGGAAAACAAGGGGATAAAGATTAATGGAGATTATCTAACCCACCTTCGCTTTGCTGATGACGTAGTCATTTTTGCAACTACCCCATCAGAGCTGCAGAGTATGATCCAGGAACTTGCTGACAAGAGTAAAGAAGTGGGATTAAAAATGAACTTTCAGAAGACAAAAGTGATGTTCAATGCTTTTACAAGAAATGAAGATTTATCGATTGATGGAGAAAAGCTGGAGATAACAGACACGTACGTTTATCTTGGACAGCAGATATCAAGTGAGGGTCACATTGATGAAGAAATTAATCGGCGTACAAAACTTGCCTGGAGAGCTTTTGGAAGAAACAGCATAATTTTCAAGAGCAATATGCCATTATGTCTTAAAAGAAAAGTGTTTGATCAATGCATCCTTCCAGTGCTTACGTATGGTGCAGAGACGTGGACCTTAACTAAAAGAGACATACAAAGGCTGCAGATAACTCAAAACAGCATGGAGAGGTGCATGCTTGGTGTAACCAGGAGAGATAAGAAGAGGAACTCGTGGATCCGAAAAATGACAAGAGTGGAAGACATCATGATCAGCGTTAAATCCCTGAAATGGCAATGGGCTGGACATACTGCCAGAAGGACAGGTCATCGATGGACAGCCGAAATTTTAGATTGGATTCCAAGGGACAGGAAAAGACCCAGAAGAAGACCACATGGAAGATGGGTGGATGAAATTCGAAAGTATGCAGGGGTGACATGGAGGAGACTGGCACAAGACAGACCGTTGTGGAGGAAACTTGGGGAGACCTTCGTCCAGCAGTGGATTGATAATGGTTGGCAATGATGATGATGATGATGATATTAGGGGAATGAAAGGTCAGGTGATGCGTAACATCACAGCCTCTCCTTGACAAATGTCAACCCCGCCTTCTCGTGGTGCATCCCGTTCCCACTAAAGCGTCTCTGACGACCGCGAATAGCTGTATAACTATACCATCGGGATTAGAGGAAATGCTATCCCACACTCACCAACCCGCTTGGCCAGCGTAGTGAGTTACGGCCAAACCCCTCCAAAATGATTCCACAACTTAAATCTTGGCCCTCAGCCTCCGGCAGCTTCGATGTACTTGGCCAAGGCAGCGGCCAGTGCGACATGAAGGCAGAGAATGCTAAGAATCCCCGGATGACTGGACTAGGCTGCCATCTGATGCAGACCTTGGCTACGTATAATGGACACTCCCTATCTTCTGATTCAAGGCTTCTTGAATTGGAAGAGTAACTACAAAGGATCAAGTGGGACATCGTCGGGCTAAGTGAGTTAAGGAGAAAAGGAGAAGATCTCATTGAACTGAAAAGTGGGCATCTCTTCTACTATCGTGGGAAAGATACTGGCAGAACTATTGGTGTTGGATTTATAATAAACAAGAAACTGAAGGATAAAGTTGTAGAAGTTGAAAGTTCCTCTGATAGAGCTGCACGACTCGTTATCCAACTCTCGAGAAGATACCAGGCTCAGATTATTCAAACTTATGCACCCACCACAAGCCATCCTGAAGACGAAATTGAAGAATTTTATGAGAAATTCGTCATCTATAAAGGTAAGCAGCACTTGAAGATAATTATGGGAGATTTCAATGCAAAAATAGGGCAACGGCAACAGAATGAAACTTCAGTAGGTAAATTCGACCACGGCAACAGAAACCAGCGTGGAAATACTCTCGTTGATTTTGCAGAGGCAGAAGGGTTTTTCATCTTGAACTCCTTTTTCAAGAAAAAGCCAAACAAGAAAGGGAAATGGAGACATCCAAATGGGACGACAAGTGAAATTGATTTTATTATGTGTAACAAAAAATTCGTCATAGAAGACTGCAGTGTGCTAAACAAGTTCAACACAGGTAGTGACCATAGATTGGTGAGATGTAAGATGCACCTCAACACTAAACTCGAACGTGGCAAGCTCATGAGACAAACAAAATCTATTGACATAACCAACCTTAAAAACACACCATAAAGCCTTCAAGTTGGAACTGAAGAACAGATTCTCTGCTTTAGAAGGCCTAACATCGGAAGAAGTGGGTGTTTCTGAAGTTAACAGAAAAGTAACAAAGCTCTTATGGAAACAGCAACAAAATTAGCTGGGTCTAAGAACAAGTTGCGTGTGAACAAATTATCAGAAAAAACCAAAATGTTGATGCAAAAAAGAAGAGAGATGAGCTCAACTAAAGAAGATGTGATTTCCAAAGTGGAATATATAGAGCTATGCAAGACAGTACGAAAAAGTATCACTGAAGACGTAAAGAAATTCAACTGTGAACTAGTGAGGAAAGCAATTGAAAACAACCAAAGCCTAAAGATAGCAAAGGGACATTTCAGTAAGGGAAGAAAGCAGATTATGGCACTGGGAAAAGAAGATGGTTCTGTAAAAAGAAATAGAAGTGAAATTTTGACAAGAGTGAAAGATTTCTACTCAAGATTATATGAAAAGGATGATACATGTATTTCAGACATCATGAAAAGTACCAGTACCAGAGTTCTTCCAGTCCTCCCAGCAGAAGTTGCACATGCAATCAAGAACATGAAGCGGGGGAAAGCTCCAGGAGAAGATGGAATTACTGTAGGCATCATACAAGAAGCAAGTGGAGAAATAGAAACAGTACTCGCCCAAATTTCACTCGATACCTTAATGAAGGGAAGATTCCTGAGCATTGGAACAAAGCTACAGTGATCCTGCTGCATAAAAAAGGGGACATTGAGGATCTCAGGAACTACAGACCTATCAGCCTCCTATCAGTGGTTTATAAAATCTTCACTAAAGTTCTTTCACACCGTTTGAAGGTAACACTGAACCTGGCTCAACCGAGAGAACAAGCTGGATTCAGGAGTGGCTACAGCACAATAGATCATATCCACGTACTGAGAGAACTAATTAAAAGAGCGAGGGAATATGAACTTCCATTGTGCATGGCTTTTATCGATTATGAAAAATCCTTTGATTCGGTGAAACCATCAGCAGTTACAATGGCTCTGAAATCCTGCGGTATTGAAGATGCATACATTAATATTATTAATAACATCTATGAAAATGCAAGTGCAAATATTCGGCTTTTTAAAAATATAACACACATAAAAATTGGAAAGGGAGTGAGACAAGGTGACACCATATCTTCGAAGCTCTTTAATAGCAAAATTGGAAAATGTCTTTCAATCGCTGAACTGGGAAAACAAAGGGATAAAGATTAATGGAGATTATCTAACCCACCTTCGTTTTGCTGGTGACGTAGTCATTTTTGCAACTACCCCATCAGAGCTGCAGAGTACGATCCAGGAACTTGCTGACAAGAGTAAAGAAGTGGGATTAAAAATGAACTTTCAGAAGACAAAAGTGATGTTCAATGCTTTTACAAGAAATGAAGATTTATCGATTGATGGAGAAAAGCTGGAGATAACAGACACGTACGTTTATCTTGGACAGCAGATATTAAGTGATGGTCACATTGATGAAGAAATAGATCGGCGTACAAAACTTGCCTGGAGAGCTTTTGGAAGAAACAGCATAATTTTCAAGAGCAATATGCCATTATGTCTTAAAAGAAAAGTGCTTGATCAATGCATCCTTCCAGTGCTTACGTATGGTGCAGAGACGTGGACCTTAACTAAAAGAGACATACAAAGGCTGCAGATAACTCAAAGTAGCATGGAGAGGTCCATGCTTGGTGTAACCAGGAGAGATAAGAAGAGGAACTCGTGGATTCGAAAAATGACATGAGTGGAAAACATCATGATCAAAGTTAAATCCCTGAAATGGCAATGGGCTGGACATACTGTCAGGAGGACAGACCATCGACGGACAGCCGAAATTTTAGATTGGATTCCAAGGGATAGGGAAAGACCCAGAAGAAGACCACATGGGAGATGGGTGGATGGAATTCGAAGTATGCGGGAGTGACATGGAGGTGACTAGCACAAGACAGACCGTTGTGGAGGAAACTTGGGGAGACCTTCGTCCAGCAGTGGATTGTTAATGGTTGACAATGATGATGATGATGATGATGCTATACTAGGGTGGTCCTTATTTTTGAAATGTTGTCTGACCCTCCTACATCGTTCTGCCATATAAAAATATGTTTTTTGTGACAGCTTAGGAGAAAATTGATAGCCAACGTTTATCACATCCTCCATACAGCACAGAACTCGCACGCTGCGATTTGTGGGTTTTTTCAACACTTGGGAAAGTGTGGAGAGGAAGGAAGTTTAAGACAAACGACGCAATAAAGGATGCCACATTCGCTTCCTTAAAGCGACTTTCATGAAATGGAATGCAACACCAGTTTCAAGAGCTTGCGGACTGCGGTAAACGATGTATAGCATGCGAAGGTCACTATTTCGAAAAGGAAGTCCACACTAAACCTCCAAGTGACAAAACAACACAGACCGCAGCAAAATGGAGGAATACACTCACGAAAAATGAAATCTGCGCACCAAAATAAAAGCTTCGGATTTTACAGAAATTTTATGGACGTAATGATACAGCTGAATGATACACATGATGGCAAAAACAGAGCTGCAGGGCAATTACAGAGAGATATGTGGAACGCAGACCGCGACACATGCTACAATACGGTTCAGCGTGGAGGTTAGGCAGTTCTGGGCAACCCGAGCCGTGTGCGGGCGGTCATTATCCTGCTAACGTAGCGCATCTGGAATCCCTGCCAGGAATTGGAACACATGGGGCCATAGGATCTCATCCACTAACTGCTGGCCCGTCAATGATCCACGTATCACTACTAGAGCTGATCGGCTATCGTAGGAAATGGCTCCTCAGACCATAATGCTTGCAGTGGGGGAGGTTTGGCGCTCGATGGCGAGGTTGGGATTGTGCCGTTGACCCAGGGACCTCCACACCCGGACGCGATGATCATCTGTCTCCAAAACAAAGAGGCACTCATCGCTAAACACCACACGTCGCCAGTCTGTGGCGTTCCACGTCGCTCTGGCCCGGCACCACTGCACACGGAGCCGGAGATGTTCCGGTGTTAATGGAAGCACACGTTAGGGGAGCTGGGATCACATATTCGCTTCCGCGAGGCGTCGGGAAATGGTTCATGAGCAAATAGGAGCAGCTACATTTGCTTGTAGAGTGTACTGGGTCCCCGTGGGATCCGTTCGTGCCTAGCGCACGATCCGTCGATTCTCTCTACCGATGGTCCTTCTGGTCCGTCCGGAGCCGCTCCGCCGTGTGGCAGTGTTGTCACATGTCCACTGCCCTCAACACAGTCGGACGGTATGGTCAAAACCATTCACGTGGCGGGCTATACGGCGCGCAGACAACCCTGCGGTTTTCAGCCAGATGATCAGGCCTCTCTCAAAGTCTGTAAATCGACGTCTCTGGCGTCTACGCGGCATCCTTGTCACTCTGTACTCTTGCTTGCGTCGTCCGGTGCTTTTCGCTTTCATGGGGAATCGACCACACTCAGGTTTCTAAGGCAGCCAGTTTGTGCTTGCAGCGCCACCACAGAGAGTGCGGTTATGCGCACTCGCACTAAACTTGGATCATTCGCATACCAGCACGCACTCTAGCTATTTGCAAAGTTTCGCAGTTGAAGCATGTTTTCTTCTGGGTGCGCAAATTTCATTGTCCGTGGGTGTGATTATATTGCCAGCATATGAACACATGAAAAAGACACATTTTTTTAAATAAATAACGTACAAATTACGTGGTAATCAGTGTTCACGCGAAAGTTACAAATTTCCGAAGGACATTTGGAGAATGGATGTACAGTGCTTGCCATTACACCAGGCGAAGAGATTTTCCAATATGGAATATGTCCACACCGAACTGCGATGCAGCTCTCACAACGTCGTGGCCTACTGAGCACCAAGTAAGCCAGGAGTACCTGAGGTAAATTGTGCCACTGCTCCCTCAGAGCACGGATGCTTGTTTTCTGGAGGGGGATTTCGAGCACCAATGCTTCTCCCACGTCCCAGACGTGTTGGTAGGGTTGAGGCCTGGGAAGCATGCTGAGCAGACGATGCGATGAATATCTTCGGTCTCCTGAAATGTCTGCCCTGCTCTCGTACGATGAGGTGTCGCATAGTCATCCATGAACAGAAAGTCTTCGAATAGAGCACCACAGAATAATCGAACATGACCTTAAACTTTGTTGCAATATCGTACGCCCGTCCTAGTCCCATTTTCCAGCACCTGTAGCTCGGTGCATCATTCATAATGATTCCATCCCACACCATGACCCCGGCACTGCCGTATCTGTCCCTTTCCTGCACATTCTCGCGCTGGTACGCAGTACCCCGTTCACGCCACATCAATTGACATCTAGATTCCCAGAACAGTGTGAACCGACTCTCATCGGTGAAGAGTGCTTACGATGGCTCATTGATGACGTGTACAATTTCTGTGGATACACCACTGAAAACGTGCGCTACATTGAGCTCTGGATAGAGGAATGCAGATTACAGGCCTTTGGGACTTTGGGAATATAACCCTACATGTCGCAGACATCTTGCCACAGTTTTTCGGCATATCCACGTTCTTGTGCTGGAATGGAAGCGACTCGCAAGTGCGTGGCGATTACGCTTTGCTGTTACAACTGAAAATCTGTCTTCATGCGTCGTAGTAGAGCGAGGGCGACATGCTATCATAAGTCTGGAACATATCCCATTAGTTTGAAACGCTGACCAGAGCCTAGATGCCGCACTATGCGAGATTCCAAACTCCCGCCCAACAACTCTCACTCGGCGGCCTTGCAGATTCCCAGTAATTCTTCTGCGCGTGAATTCATCTAGTTGAATAGTCGTGAACCGAGTCCCTACCACCCACTAGTGGGCGATTCAAGCTTTCATGGTGGGCGGTGGGGTTTTTTGTCCATTGTTATGTTCTGTTTTGTAGCATTATATGATAGTATCATACAGTTTTTTGAAAGTAATAATGAGGCTGGTCTGTCAACAATTAAAAACAATAAAGAATGATGCTTTTTATTTGGTTGACATTTTTAAGAGATTTAATGAGATTAATTTGCAGCTTCAAGGAGATATACTACATATAAGTCTTACCAGTTGCCAAAATATTGTGTTATTATTTATCGAAAAACTTGATCTTCTCCGTCATAATCTTTTGAAGAGAGTTTCTCGAATTGTCATCTATAAAAGATGATATAACTCCAGAGAAGATTAAAAGGTTTAGTACCAGGTGTCTCAACGAGCTTAAATTGATATGGAAAACCAATTTAAAGATATTTTTAACTTGAAGGTGTATGACTGGATGATAAATCGTTTTACTGCAAATTAAATGGAAAATATCTATGTATAAACATACATAAAGTATAAAAAATGTTAAATTATTAAATTGAAATTATCTATGTATAAACATATTGTACATACGAGTAAAGTATAAATGAAAAGATAAATATAAGTACATATGCTTTACAAACTCTCCCCTCTAAAAATTACTTCGCACTTGCGCTAAATTGAGTTACTGGGGCACCGGTTGGCAGTAAGGAAATTTTACCATCAACAAAGATACAAAAGTGGGCGGTAGTTATTAAAAGTTTAACGACCCCCGATCTAGAAGATGTCTTTGAGGCATAACGTAAATGTCACGTTCGTACCATTATGCCTTCACGTCCAGATTTTAATTCAAACACATGCCACTTGCAGCCCTCTTCTCTTTTATCCAGGTACGGATTAAGGTCTACAGGGGCTATATAGCCTTGGGGCTCACCATGACCAAGGGCCTAGGAGACATGCCTTAACAAATAATAGATAGATAGATAGATAGAGAGGTTCATAAAATAATTTTACTTTTGTCTTGTATGATTTCCACTTGTTCAGAAATAGAGGCTGGAAGACAAACATATTTCAAGGCAGTGAATCACCAAGGGTAATGGCAAAGACAATTCAAGGCAGTGACTCACCAAGGGTAATGGTAAAGACAAACAGATTTCAAGGCAGTGACTCACCAAGGGTAATGGTAAAGACAATTCAAGGCAGTGACTCACCAAGGGTAATGGTAAAGACAAACATATTTCAAGGCAGTGACTCACCAAGGATAATGTTAAAGACAGATTTCAAGGCAGTGACTCACCAAGGGTAATGGTAAAGACAATTCAAGGCAGTGACTCACCAAGGGTAATGGCAAAGACAATTCAAGGCAGTGACTCGCCAAGGGTAATGGTAAATACAAACAGATTTTAAGGCTGTGACTCACCAAGGGTAATGGTAAAGACAAACATATTTCAAGGCAGTGACTCACCAAGGGTAATGGCAAAGACAAACAGATTTCAAGGCAGTGACTCACCAAGGGTAATGGTAAAGACAAACAGATTTCAAGGCAGTGACTCACCAAGGGTAATGGTAAAGACAATTCAAGGCAGTGACTCACCAAGGGTAATGGCAAAGACAATTCAAGGCAGTGACTCGCCAAGGGTAATGGTAAATACAAACAGATTTTAAGGCTGTGACTCACCAAGGGTAATGGTAAAGACAAACATATTTCAAGGCAGTGACTCACCAAGGGTAATGGCAAAGACAAACAGATTTCAAGGTAGTGACTCACCAAGGGTAATGGTAAAGACAAACAGATTTCAAGGCAGTGACTCACCAAGGGTAATGGTAAAGACAAACAGATTTCAAGGGACTCACCAAGGGTAATGGTAAAGACAATTCAAGGCAGTGACTCACCAAGGGTAATGGTAGAGACAAACATATTTCAAGGCAGTGTCTCACCAAGGGTAATGGTAAAGACAAACATATTTCAAGGCAGTGACTCACCAAGGGTAATGGTTAATACAAACAGATTTCAAGGCAGTGACTCACCAAGGGTAATGATAAAGACAAACAGATTTCAAGGCCGTGACTCACCAAGGGTAATGATAAAGACAAACAGATTTCAAGGCAGCGACTCACCAAGTGTAAAGGTTTCATTCATGTCGCTGTGTACAGCGGGGTCGGCGAGACACTTTCAGCTTTTTCACTATCATCCACCCACACCTCCCAATTTGCACATGGAACCATTAATGGTCGAAGTGCCCTATGGCTTTACATTACATAACAAAAAAGATGCACTAAGAAAGGTATACAATGCTAAATCATTAGAAAATCCAAGACGAAATCTAGGAATCTTAAGATTTTAACTCATGTTCTTATGAGAGCAAATGAAAAACGCAGTGACTTACTCTGAAAACTCTGCAGTTTCGTGTTTTAACGGATTTCAGTATTGGTACTGAGTCTTAGTCTAGGGGCCCCCTAATGTCTTAATCTGGCCTTGCTTTTCTCCGTTTAAGGGATACCACGTGACCCCTGTGCGCACGATTCGACACTTAGATTATTTTTTTTTGATTGGAGGTTTAACGATCACCGTGAACAACTCAGTGGGCTATAAGCATTCACCCGTCCCTAATTTAGGGCCACTAGTTTCAGGGAAGGCAGAGATCCAGGGCCGTAAGACAAACACTAATGCCTCACCAGGATTCGAACCCGAAACCATCACGGACGAATGGTCACAAGCCAACACTTAGAACACTGCGCCATTTGGGCGACATTCGACACTTGTCATATGCACTAGCTTTCAACTGAACGTCCCCAGCTATGCAAATTGTCACAAGCTGCTGCGTCTGATTCTGCTGTTGTAACCTTTCGAAAGTGTTCGTCCTTGGGTTTTGGGCACAAGTGTATGTTCCAAACGTGCTCTATTCTAGGGGAAACGTTAGGAAAAAGTTTTATGACTTCCCATGACTTTTGAAAATACCAAGCAGCCGAGTTAGATAATTACGCTTACGACTTGCTGCTTTTCTCCGGCCTTCATGGCATTACAAGGTCGTATCAGAATAATATAACCACTTCAGGGATCACAGTTTACCCGCCCAGGCGCGTCAGAGAGTGCACGTGACAAGGTCGGACACACGGAAATATAAGCGGTCGGCCAGGATAGATGAGCTATAGTGCATTACGTCAGCACAATGGGTAGAGGTAGTGATTTGACGGACGTTCAAAAAGGAATGATCATCGGCTACCGCGCCAAGGTTGGAAGTATCTCAGAAACAGCAGACTTCGTGGGCTGTTCGCGAGGTGCTGTAGTAAGGGATGTACCGCTGGCACACCGAGTACCTCCTGATGGACGTTATGGAGCCACCAACGTCCATCGATCCCACAGGAGAACGTCGTTTCCGACTGGCAAAGGGCAATCGACGCACAACAGTGCAACAATGGACCACACAAATGAACGCTGGGGCACCCAGGTACGTGACCCAGATAAGAGTAGAGCTGAACCTGTTGTGCATGGGTCTTCGGAGTCGACGCTGCGTCAAGGCGCTCATGTTAACCCAGGTCCATCGGCAACGACGTCTTCAGTTCGCATGGGACTACCGTCATTGGACAGTGGAAGAGTGGAAAAAGGTTGCCTTCCCCGGCGTATGGAGGTTTCTACTCCACAGAAGTGACGGGCGGGGCGGAAGCGGCGTCAGACAAACGAAAACCAACACTCGGACACGCTTGTCGGACAAGTAAATGCCGGCGGTGGCAGTGTGCATGTCTGGCGGATGTTTTTCTGGTATAACCTGGGTCCGTTGCTACAACTGGATGGCTCCCTTAACGCCGATGGCCACCTGTCCATCCTTTCTGACAGCATGCATCCCTTCATCTTGGACGTGTACCCTGGTGGTGACGCTGTCTACCAACAGGATAGGGCGCAGTGCCACGTTGCTAAGGGGTGCGTGACTGGTTCCAGGAACACGACAGCGATATCTCCGTTCTCTCTTGACCAGCGAAATCGCCTGACCTCAATTTCATAGCGCACTTGTGGAACTAATTGCATCGACTGGTTCGACGGGCCGACCCACAACCACCTCATCTTCGGGACCTCCGTGCTATAATGCAGTCCGAATGGGCACCTGTGCTTCGGGCAACCTTCTAGAGCCTCACTGCGTTCATGCCACACCGTCTCACCGCTGTCATCCGGGCCAAGGGTGGTTATTTCCATTATTAGGTAGGTGGTCATATAATTCTGATACACCTGTGTATATCCAGGCTTTGTGTAAGCTTGCGAATATTGGAAACGAAAGGGTTTTGGAACATCTGGAGATATTTTCGCATGAAATCTCTCTCTGGATTTGAGATTGTATAATCTAGAAATTAGAAAAAGAAAGAATGCTATGACTCCGATTTTCCTTTAGACCTGTACTTAAACCTTTTAAGCGGCTGATGTACTGTGCTTGAACGAAACGGTGAATTTTTGCTCCCTCCAAAAAAAAAAAGTTCACATAGCGACGATGTTTTACAAAAGCTACGGTAAAATCATGCATCTCCCTCCCCCTCTCATCTCAGCAAAAGAGAAAACGAACATGTTATGGATGATAAGCCGTCCTTTCTAGTCCTACATTCCCTGTTCCATGACCTAAAGCATGATAGGGAATGGCTAGTCTCCCTAAAACGAACATCATGCAACTGGGCAAAAAACATTCCTCAAATGTCTTCCCTCTCCTTCCTTAAATTCGTTTCCATTGCCATAGTCCTTTATCAGTTAATTCGTCAGAAAGGATTGGTGTCAATCATACACCCGAACGACCAGTCTGAATAACAAATCTAAGGGCGAAAGTAACTTTTTTCGATGCTCTAGTCCTGAAAGTAACTTACACGAGCAGCTCTGGGACCACTAAACATACCCTGAATGAATTCGTTCCAGTAGCGTTCGGCGCATTTCTTAGACAGCGAATATATTCGTTGGAATTGAGTTCAGCACATTTTGTTAACCCAGAGTTAACTCATTCCAGCCGGTTAAAGGGCTAAATGTTGGGGGAAAGGAAATCTGCATACCCTATGAATCAGGGATTTTAATTAGGGCAGATTAATCAATACCGAAATTAATTACCCTCAACATGAATTCCCAATATTAGTCGGAATACAAAGAATTTTGGCGGTAACACGCTCATTTCACTTTAGACTTTGGCGGCTTACTTATTCAAATTCCACTGAAGGAACGTATATGAATTTTTAACGCGAATGCGAGACAGTTTTGTTTTGGTGGTGAATTCTTTCAAAGTATTTAACTTGTGATTTTTTTTAATAATAGTACAAATAACTCTCAGTAAAAAGAAGTTTTAAAAGGGTGGTGTCCTTACAGTACTGTTTACCAAAACTTTCGGAAAAAATGTGCTGGGGAAGTTTCTATGAATTTTTGGTCCGTTCGTTACAGGTTTTGTAAAAGAATCGTTACAATGTATGTATGCCATTTACGTGTGAAATAAATAAATACCCCTATTGCTCTTGAAATAACATTTTCACAGAACTGCGAATGCGTCATATAGATATTTATTTTACTGATGATGCAATTAAGAAGGAGTGATTCGATAAATGAGGGCAATTCATTTACGCAATTTATTAAATTATACTTGACTTCCCAGAATTAGGGAAACAGTTTCAGTAATTTATTTCAGAAAACATTACGGATATCTATTTCCATTTCGAACGTAGCATAAAGTGAAAACCCATTTTTTTTTAATTTTTTTGATGCACTACAAAATTTCGATGTACCTTTTGCGGCATATTTAATCTATGTTCCAGTTACAGGAAAGTCTGTAGCAACACATTAAGTGCAAATAATGATGAAACATCCAAGATGAAAACGGTAGTTTTAATCCGTTTATTTATTGGTGTAAATAAACACATGCATAACTCCAAGCTTTCGCACGCGACCGGACGACATCTTCATGGTTGTTAACTTACGGTGGATCCACCTAAAAACTTTTCGCTATGTTTCCAAAGATAAAAACTTCTGCAGACATTTTCTTCGCAATTAATGTATGCCCAAGGATGAAAATCTGCACATGGATAAAATAACTTTACATCATAACCCAGTATGCTTAATATTTGCTACCGTAATTATATTAAGAATCAGTAACTTTTCCCTTTGGTGGTGCTGAGACCTGCTAATAGATGGCGCCACATGTACATGTGCCTTGCTAAATGCAGTCACGTAGCATTTTTTTTTCAATAATTTTTGGAATGGAATCAACACTCGACTATATCCACGCGATAGTCTGGAATGATTTGATCCACTTAGATTAAATTTCTTGACAATTTAGCTGAAAATGTTAACAGAACTGTGTGCTGTTTTCCAAAACGGAAAAATTAGAAGTAATAGTTTTTTCGGAAATAAACCAGCAAGCTCACTCTGCGACATTTTCATTTAAATTACTGTGAGAGATTTCATCTAATTGGCTCAAATTATTCCACACTATCGCATGCAGAAGTAACGCTGCTGATCGCCTTCTTCTCAATTTGCGAAAAAGAACAGGTCATATGTAGAGGATTTTAGGAAGGGAGTGCCTGACCGCAGGTCTTAAACAACCCTTAGAAATAGGAAGCTAGGAGATTTGGGCTAAGGTGCCGGATAGGATAGTGACCCGAAAACGAGGTAGACAGGGGACACCCTTATTTATTACCGGGGTGTGGAAGTACCCGGTGTCCAACTATAACGAAGTAAATTTCTCCGTCATTTTTGGTCAACTCCGGGATTCAAACCCGAGTCCGCTTATTCCGGAACAAGTCGCTCTACCAATTGAGCTACGCAGACGTTCATTCTGACTCCTATCTGCCTTTTATGTCGTGTGCGTCCTGCTGGCAGGTACGTCACATCTCCCTCCCCCGAAAGAGGGCCGGGGGCATGGCCCACGGGTCAGCCGTGACCATGAATCGTTGCAGGCAGCCATCCGCTGTAGAACGTGCACTTGAGAACTCCCAGTCAATCTGGTGTGTGGAATGCAACGTCACACACATTTATTTTTCGAAGCGCTGGAGAAGGGGTTCCCTGATTTTTCCTATCTCGCGGTGTGGAAATAATATCACACCATTGCGAGATTTTGAACGGTCGGGTCATCCGGATAGTTCGGGCACCATTATAACGAAGTAAATTTCTCCGTCATTTTTGATCTACGCCGGGATTCGAACCCGAGTCCGCTTATTCCGGAACAAGTCGCTCTACCAATTGAGCTACGCAGACGTTCATTCTGACTCCTATCTGCCTTTTATGTCGTGTGCGTCCTGCTGGCAGGTACGTCACACAACGGCTTAACGTACCCATCCGAGGCAAGGTGGATATTTCACGGTTCAAGCGTTAGTACCTTCCTGGGATCGAGGCAGTCACAACTGAGGTTCTTCAGGGTCCGGCAAGAACGCTGACCACTAGGCCATCCGCGGCCCGCAATTTGCGAAAAAATAAAAAAAAATCAGTTTGGAGATGGAAAAATATGTTTGGCGAAAATATTGGTATTATCTGGCGAAAAAAATTGGTAAATGGAAAATGAAAAAAACTACGATAAAGCTACGACACATCGCGATACTAACGAAACTATGGCACATCGCGAAGGCGATTACCGCAATGCATCGTGAAGGTCGATGAAGATGTTATTACACGGTTGCATCCACATCATCGCAAAGGCGATTACCGCAATGTATCGCGAAGGCCGATGAAGATGTCATTACACGATTGCATCCACATCATCGCGAAGGCGATTACCGCAATGCATCGTGAAGGCCGATGAAGATGTCATTACACGGTTGCATCCACATCATCGCAAAGGCGATCACCGCAATGCATCGCGAAGGCCGACGAAGATGTCATTACACGGTTGCATCCACATCATCGCGAAGGCGATTACCGCAATGTATCGCGAAGTCCGATGAAGATGTCATTACACGGTTGCATCCACATCATCGCGAAGGCGATTACCGCAATGCATCGTGAAAGCCGATGAAGATGTCATTACACGGTTGCATCCACATCATCGCGAAGGCGATTACCGCAATGCATCGCGAAGGCCGATGAAGATGTCATTACCCGGTTGCATCCACATCATCGCGAAGGCGATTACCGCAATGTATCGCGAAGGCCGATGAAGATGTCATTACACGGTTGCATCCACAATATCGCGAAGGCGATTACCGCAATGCATCGTGAAGGCCGATAAAGATGTCATTACACGGTTGCATCCACATCATCGGGAAGGCGATTACCGCAATGCATCGCGAAGGCCGATGAAGATATCATTACACGGTTGCATCCACATCATCGCGAAGCCGATTACCGCAATGTATCGCGAAGGCCGATGAAGATGTCATTACACGGTTGCATCCACATCGTCGCGAAGGCGATTACCGCAATGCATCGTGAAGGCCGATGAAGATGTCATTACACGGTTGCATCCACATCATCGCGAAGGCGATTACCGCAAAGCATCGTGAAGGCCGATGAAGATGTCATTACACGGTTGCATCCACATCATCGCGAAGGCGATTACCGCAATGTATCGCGAAGGCCGATGAAGATGTCATTACACGGTTGCATCCACATCATCGCGAAGGCGATTACCGCAATGTATCGCGAAGGCCGATGAAGATGTCATTACACGGTTGCATCCACATCATCGCGAAGGCGATTACCGGAATGCATCGTGAAGGCCGATGAAGATGTCATTGCATGGTTGCATCCACATAATCGCGAAGGCGATCACCGCAATGCATCGCGAAGGCCGATGAAGATGTCATTACACGGTTGCATCCACATCATCGCGAAGGCGATTACCGCAATGCATCGTGAAGGATGATGAAGATGTCATTACACGGTTGCATCCACATCATCGCGAAGGTGATTACCGCAATGCATCGTGAAGGCCGATGAAGATGTCATTACACGGTTGCATCTACATCATCGCGAAGGCGATTACCGCAATGCATCGTGAAGGCAGATGAAGATGTCATTACACGGTTGCATCCACATCAGCGATTTATACACTTACTGCCACCACCCCGGTGGCGGCAGTGGTCTAAGCGATGACTTCTGATCGTTCGTCTGCAAAAGGCCTGGGTTCGAATCCCGGTGAGGCATGGATGTTGTGTTTGTCTTAAGGCACTGTCTCTCTCCCTTCCCTGGAACCAGTGACACTAAGGAACGGGCGACTGCTTATAGCCCAATGAGTTGCTCACGGTTGTCGTTAAACCTTAAATTAAAAAAAAAAAAACATTTACTGCCACCAACAAGCACAGATCATCATCATCACACATTCGACACTAATTTCAAACGTACACGGCGATTCGTCACACCACTGGTTCGCGTCACTTCAGCTCGGCCCAATCAGATGACCAATTCGAAGAACCCACGATGTTACATGTTGGTGGCTATTGGCTATTCGCACGCTGAGATCAGATGAACTCGCAATGTGTCGTTGAGACGGTTCATCGGGAGATTTCCATGGTTATCGGTGAAACATCGAACGATCTCGCGATGTGGCATCAACCTTCCGACCTATTCTCGGAGGCATACTTCACTTCAAAAGAATGCAACCAACACAACAGCAGCACGAGTCAGAATGGCAAGCACACGCAACGGCACGACCTTACATAGCCGGTCAAGCACAGAGCTACGACCCCTCCTTGATTGCGTCACATGCGCGGCCGAGCGTGATACTCGAATCATTTTCATGTCTCACGATGCCAAACCTACCCGCAAAGTTTCATTCCTGTCGGTTGCTTCCTTCTGGATGCAACTGATTTTTTGACGATGAGTGTATATTCATCTATTTTAAAATATTCCGTTGATGTAAAGCATTCGCTATCCATCGCTTTCAATAGCCCTATGTGACATGGTGCCGGGTTTAGGCAATATTGAAACATTACACTAAATACTATAATACGTATCTAAAGACAAACCATACCGATGGCAGTTCGTAGTAGGAGTGACGCCAACTTTTCATTGAGCCTACCCTTTAACGCCCCTCCCCCTCCACTCTCCGTAAAAAATTACGCAATTAGAATATATGGCGAGCGCAACCATATAAAATTTTAGGGAACTTGGATAAACGTATATAAATTTTTCAAATTCACAAAAATTTTGCTGTATAAAATTAATTATTTATTAAATTTAGTGTTGTACTATTCTGGGAAATGGAGGAAGTCCTCTGATGTCTAAAAGCATGGTAGAAAATACCATTACCGTAATTAGAGAGAGTCCTGGTCCTAAAATTCATAAGCAGTTTATGTTTGTTGTTTGTTTGTTTATTGGAGGTTTAACGACCACCGTGAGCAACTCAGTGGGCTGTAAGCAGTCGCCCGTCCCTAATTTAGGGTCACTGGTTGCAGGGAAGGGAGAGAGCCAGTGCCGTAAGACAAACACAACATCCATGCCTGACCGGGATTCGAACCCGGACCCCTTACGGACGAATGATCAGAGGCCAACGCCTTAGACCACTGCGCCACCGGGGCGGCTAAGCAGTTTATGACAGCCAATATTAAAAAAAAATGGCATTAGTAAGCTCAGATTGCAAAATATTAACTTGTTAAAAAGACAATGGAGGTTCACATCCATAGTTCTCAGTACTACATACATTAAATGAATAGTACGTACAGTATATACCTGAAAAAGTATTTTGTTTTTACTGGGGATAACATCATAAGCGTCGGGTAAAGTCTACAAGTACGGAATTTTTTTGTCAAAATTTTTGCAAAACACTTTAAAATTTGTATCCACTCGTACGATACTTAGTTAGCTCCCTAGTAGCCCCCAAGTTTTAAACTTCTGGGGTCGTATCTGGTTCGTACGAGAAGTTTTTATCGCAAACACCTAGTCTCATCAAGATTTCTTTAGTCTTCCTAACAGGAGCTCCTTTTTGGGTGTTATATCTGATTATGCGTGTTGAATCTTTCCAAACAGGGGTGGCTGCACTGAACAAGACCTCCCTGACAAAGGCAGTAGCAGGTCATCTACCTTTCGTTCCTATTATGCTTTTCTGTCCTCGCTCTGCTGGATCGCTTGGTCGTTCCTATGTAGAGCTTTACAGATCCTTCTTGGTAACGTAGAGGAATAGCTTATATTCGCGCTTAGTCGCCAGTGTCATATTTCATTCTGCTATTTGCTAAAAGTGTGCCGATAGATTTAGGAGATTTATTCCAAACATCGTAACCAATCTTTCGAAACAAATTAGTAGGAAAACCGTACGGAATAGCTCCTACGGACCTGGGCATTTCCATATTTTTTACTGTTCCTGGTTTATTACTGATGCGTTTCACTTTCAAGCGCATACTAATCATTCGGCCGTGGCTACACCCTGCGGGCATGCCTTGCCTTGTAACGTTTGAAATCTCCTCTTCTGTTGCATCAGCTTTTGAGTATATTTACATGATATTTTATATGATCATAACATCATATAAAATATGAATGATCAAGATCAAGGATATTGATCATGTTAACAGGATAGCCTTGATAAAGACCATGCAAAAAAAAGTCGAACAACTTGGCAGCAAAGGTGCCAAGCGATAGGCCTACTAAGGGCATTCATAACACTCTTCCTGTCCGTCTCGTTAGCCTAGTGGTCAGACCAGGGGGATCCTGGAACATTACACCGGTTGGGCCCCAATGGTCAGAAGAACCATCTGAATTATGTCCTCGGGGTCAGGGGAGTGGGCTTCTGGCAAATAGCACGGGCCCAATTCCAGTGGTCAGAAAAGTAGGCTTGTGGTAAAGTGCCAGGTTTCGGTGCAAGTGGTCAGAGTATTGTGCTTACGGGAAATCGCCTTGATTCGGTACCAGTGGTTAGAGTAATGGGATACTGTCCAACCACCTGTATTCAGTCCCAGTAGTCAGGATTCAGGAATGTGAGCTCCGTGTTAATAAGGAGACGATTCGTCAAATTTTAGTGCAACGTTGGGGGGAGGGGTCTGCGCTCGTTTGGCTCCTCATGCTTTGGCAGACGATCATGCAGGAGTGTAATACACAAAAGACATCATGGAGACTTCAGAAACAATGCAAAATTTTCTCTAAAGCATTGTGGCAGATGACGAGACGGTGTTTTCGTTATGATCCTGAAATGAAGTGTCAGAGTGCTCACTGGAAATCGCCACATTCACCGAAAGGAAAGGAGATCGGATTAGAGAAATGTGTGCTTTTACGACAGCAAGGGAATTCTGCATCATGAGTTCATTCCTTAAGGTACAACTGTCACTGGAAATGCTTACAAATCGATTTTGGAACAATTGTGGAAGAGGATTGTTCGTATCAGGCTTGAGTACAAACACGGGCAATGACTCCTACACGATAACGCCCTCGCACACAGAGCAAGTAGTGTACAGCGTGTGTAGAGTACTATCCCCTTATGCTCCAGATTTGCCACCGTGGGACTACTTTCTATTCCCTAAATTAAAGCTGCCTTTAAAAGGAAAGGGTTTTCAAGACATAAGGGTGAGCCGAAAGTTTTGCAATACTTCCATAAACTCATGTGCTCCGGCGGGTATGTCACGTGTTTACACTAATTCACGTGACGCACTGCAGTCAGTCAAAAGAGATATAAAGTGGTAGTCGTTCTGTCTATGGTTGGGACGCCTAAAAGATGAACAGCGACAACAGGATAATCAGGGAAGGTTTAATTAACGAGTTTAAACTCTGTCATAACGCCGCTCAAACAACACGAAACATTTATCATGCGAAAGGGGAAGGTTCCGTGGACCGCAGCACCGCAACCAGATGGTTCAAGAAATTTCCCTCAGGTGACAGAAAATTCGACGATCAGCCAAGTTCCGGTAGGCCCGTCTGGTGAAATTTCGAGGGGGTAATCCATTAGGATTTTGTTCCAGACGCTAGGACGAAAAACGCCAACCTCTACACTGAACAGCTAAAGCGGAGGTGTGCCATTTTGGAGGAGAAGTACCCGGCACTGGTTAATAAAAAGCGTGATCTCCTACAGGAGGACAATTCTCGGGCTGATACGGCGCGAACCCGGGCAAAACTCCAGAAAATTCTTTTTTTTTTTTTCTTTTTTTTTGATTGGAGGTTTAACGACCACCGAGAGCAACTCAATGGGCTATAAGCAGTCGCCCGTCCCTAATTTAGGGTCACTGGTTCCAAGTAAGGGAGAGAGCCAGTGCCGTAAGACAAACACGACATCCATGCCTCACCGGGATTCAAACCCCTTTCGGACGAATGGTCAGAAGCCAGCGCTTAGACCACTGTGCCACCGGGGCGGCAAACTCCAGGAACTTGAGGGCATCAAACTGATGCCAAACCCAGCATATAGCCCGGACCTTGCCCCGTCGGATAATTTCTTTTTCAGGCTGATGGCACACTTCCTTCGAGGGCGGCACTTTAACAACCAGGAGGTGACAGCTGGGGTGAAGGAGTTCTTCGCCTCGGAGGGCAAGGACTGGTACCGCCGCGGAATCGAAGAACTGGCAGACAGATGGCTAAAAGCGGTGCAATACGATGGCCTATACTTTGAATACTAGTCAGCTTTCGTCGTATAGGTGCGTATGATGCCAAAGTGATTCGAATATTGCAGAACTTTCGACTCACCCTAATACAAAGAACTTTGCCATCAGTTCTTCACTCATTACCAAATGATGACCTCTGCAAGTCCTTCCATTCGTTGGCTAATCGTTTCACTTCTTGTATTAAGGCAGGAGGAATGTACTTCGAATAAAATATATCCACGTAAGATTTCCTGCTTTTCCATTTTAAAAAAAAAACATCCAGTCTCATCTCAACGGGCTATAAACAGTCGCCCGTCCCTAATTTAGGGCCACTGGTTCCAGGGAAGGGAGGGAGCCAGTGCCGTAAGACAAACACAACATCCATGCATCACCGGGAATCGAACCCGGACCCCTTTCGGACGAATGATCAGAAGCCATCGCTTAGACCACTGTGACACCGTGGCGGCGTTGATGCCATTCCACTTTACAAAAATCGATTAATAGTTTCAAAATTTAATTTTGGATGCAGGAAACATTTTTTAACTAATACTCAACAGTTGTTAGCTTTAAAAAAGAATTCTCTCTCTTTAAATTTCTTTCCCACAGAGACCGGAAACTGTGAAAGATAATTCAGTCCCTCTTGGAACATGCAATCGTATAGATTAGGGAAGTACGACTTCTGCTCATAATTGTCGGAAGACAAATGGAAGAGATGCCTAATATATTCCTGTTTTCAAAGGTCACTTGTAAATATTTTAGATATCGGAACATTTAGTAAAAGTTATTCATTCCTGAAGGATTTTTTTCTGAAAAAGAAGTGCATTTCACAAATGATATTTTGTGGCATTTCAAAGAATTTTACTTCACCACCGTAATTTTAGGCTGCGCGTAAATGTCACTGTGTAAAGTGAATGGATTTTCTCCTAGGCACCCTTTCAGAGGAATGACAACGAGAAATATCTGCCAATGGGAAAAGCTGCCTGTTGCCACGTCACAACGTGGGAGGCAGAGAGTTGGAGGGAGGGGGTCTTGTTCCTGGTGGTTTCTGCTCGTGCTCAGGGGGTTGCTCCAAAACGATAGAATCCCTCTTCTCTTTTTGTCTCTTTCGATCAAACACGCTTTAGTCATTCGCTCCTGAACTAAGTCGCCCTGTCCGGAAGGGAAACCGAGAGAGTAAGCGAAAGAAAAAGTAACTGGCTGCCTTCACTTCAGACATCCCGCAAATAAGTTGGCAAGCGAGGGTTCTGGTTTCGAGAGTACGGCATTTGCCGGGAAACGCGCTTTCAGTGCTCGTCTGTTCTTAGCAGCGACAACCTGTTGAACACCTGCGGAGAAGCCCATCGAAAACAGTTTCTCCGTTCTCACGACATGGTGGGTTTTACTTCAGCTTCGGGACGAATGGTTTCGTTTTCAGTACTCATTGTCATTTCCTCAGGTAAGGTCCGAACACCTTTTTAAGCATTTTTCGTGAAATGAAAGACATTAGCTTATATTATAAAGCAAAGTAATGTTTTTTCTTACAGCTAACAGAATTGTTGCGTCTTCGTTTAAAATTTGGTATAATGTCAAATATTGGAAAAAATCATCCTTTCGAAAAATGAATATTTACGCTTTGATAAAAATATATAAAAAAAAAAGGAAAAGAAATAAATAATCGCAAGTCTTTTGTTTTTTCAGTCGAGTCTTACAACATTTTTGTTTTAGAGCGATTTCCCGGGAAGACGAAGAAATAAAATAGAGAGAAAAATAAAAACACACACCGTCTGTTTCTTTCTCAAAACTCTGACGCGAACTCCAGACGTGTCTGCCCCAGGTGATTAGTAAAAAAAATCATGACTTCGTAATTTCCCAAAATAAAGTATGCAAAATTTCCTTTTGATTCGTCTTTGTTTCAGAATAGGTCACTCAATATGTTTTCCCACACCATGATAATGCTATTGAATGATGACACCGATAAATGCAACGTTTCAGAACAATGATGTAGTTCTAAATAAAAAAAAAAAGTGCCTTAGAGATGAACGGATTAGGTGAAACAAACCATAAACAGCGTGTCCAGCTGCAAATGCCAAAAAAAAAAAAAAATCTAAAACATTCCGGTTATTAGCTCCCAGCGGAATACACAGACTGAGCCCCGTTGGGGTTTGGGGGTGAAGCTCTCATACTTTTGGATTTAAAGTGCCTGTTTTCGGCTTAAATCGGTTTTTAACACGTAAAAAAAAATGTTTTTTCTGGCATCCTTTTCACTCTTTACAACCGTGCAATTCTTTCCAATTTTTTTTTTTTTTTTACGTTTTGAAAAATTTATTTTCTACATTTATTATTGATTGTACATAAAATGTACATTAACATAGGTATACAATATACATAAAATTGAATATATTATATTAAAAAAGTTCAAGCCACTGAACTTTTCTAATGTAAAACCTTTTTACCAAGTAAAAATAAGTTCATTATGACATGCCAGTATGAAAAATAGTGAACAACATAATATACAAGTTTGTTAAATTTGAAAAACGTAGCACAACTAATCTTTCCTTATTATTTCCTTACCCTTTCTCATGCTTTTTTCTGCATAAAAAAACAAACCTTAATGTTTTTGCTTTACAAAAACAAAAGAGGATAAGACACTTCATTACTTACTCTGAATATTTTTACAGATTGTCGATGTCCTCAACTCACAGAAAATAAAGGACTAATAAAGGATTTTAGCAATAGTCACATTTTTAAAGGACCGTCCTTTAAGAAAAGGACATTTGGACACACCGCATAAAGAAGGACCTTAAAATTTTCAAAATCAATTGAGAATTTAATTTGTTATTTTCATCAGTTACTAATTTTGTTAAAGTTTTATTACTAATTATTTTTATCAGTTTTTATGAAAATTGCTTAATTGGAGCAAATTTAAATAAAAGTTACGTGGAAGTCCGATTCTTGGAAAGGTAAGTTTTCCTTTAGATATTGTTCTGTCATTCTGTACGTTTTTTTTTTTTTTTTTTTTTTTTATTGGAGGTTTAACGACCACTGTGAGCAACTCAATGGGATATAAGTAGTCGCCCGTCCCTAATTTAGGATTACTGGTTCCAGGGGGAAGGCCAGTGCCGTAAGACAAACACAACATCCATGCCTCACCGGGATTCGAATCCGAAGCCCTTTCGGACGAATGATCAGAAGCCTTCGCTTAGACCACTGCGCCACCGGGACGGCCTTCACGGTTCCAAATATTCAGCGTGAATAATATGTGCCAGTTACAATGAATATATGTAATTTACATGCCGCTCTTGTTAATATAATTGGGAGAGAGTGGCGGATATCTTTTGTGTTGCTTTTTGTTTCTATCCGGGTAAAATGACCACAGTGTTCATCTAGTGCTATAGTCGCCGAACACTAATTTGCAGATACTGGTTCCAAGAAAGAGCAGCCCCATGGGACGGATGTACTGACATGCCTCGCCCAAAGCTTCAGCGATTGGCCATAAACCAGTGTCTCTGACCACTCGAACCCCCAGAGCGTCCTTTTGCGTTACTCATAAGAAATCACAGAATGGGCTCAGCGGATTACTTTTGTTGGAGCCGGTGGCGAGTTTTGGTTTTACTGTTTCCTTGTTGGAGCCGGTGGCGAGTTTTGGTTTTACTGTTTCCTTGTTGGAGCCGGTGGCGAGTTTTGCTCTTACTGTTTTCTTGTTGGAGCCGGTGGCGAGTTTTGCTCTTACTGTTTTCTTGTTTGAGCCGGTGGCGAGTTTTGCTCTTACTGTTTTCTTGTTGGAGCTGGTAGCGAGTTTTGCTCTTACTGTTTTCTTGTTGGAGCCGGTGGCGAGTTCAGCTAAAACGCGCTTCAACCATAAAACACTTGTCACCTTTATGAGGAACTCTAAGGGAAATAAACATCCGTCCGTCCCTAATTTAGCGTTACTGGCTCCAGGGAAGGGAAGCAGCAGTGCTGTACGACAAGCAAACTATATATGCCTCGACTTGGACACGAATCCAGATCCCCCAGACGAACAGTGAGTACCCTACGCCACAGAGCGGACACTTGTCGTTTTGTCTACATGGATGATCACGCCTTACTGCTTAATCCGACAATTCAGTATCGTCGTTGCAATACGAGCGTTCTGTTAAGATATAAGTATGCTTTCATATAAATCAGTGATAATTTTATATGCTCATCGAAAAAGAAACTTCTTTGTTTGATTGGAGTTTTTTTTAAATGATTTATTGAACCTGGCGGTACAGACATGGCAAACGGGATACAGATATTTCACAACAACAAGTACAAGTCATACATGGTTGACAGCATCCCAAATGATCAATTTACACAGATATAGCCAGTGTTGAGCATGTAACACATTGCGAACAAGTATACATCAAACATGGATTTGATAGTATGCTAAATGACCAACGTACACGGATAACCAGCGTTGGACAAGTAACACATTGAAAGCCAGTGCCGAAAGACAAACACAAACATCCATGCCTCGCGGGATTCGAACCCTGCCCCAACTAGGGCGAATGATCAGAAGCCAGCGTCTTAGACCACTGCGCCACCGGGCGGCAAAAACTTCTTTGCTTTGCTTTTCTTCCCAACTAACCATTAAAAAGTGTGTTAGAGTCCCTAAGCCTCTTGTACATCACAGGTTTAATTGTCAGCAGTATCGCAGTTAATTCTTCCGCGTATTGGGGAACTCGAAGTTCAAGAATTCTCCAATGATAAAAAAAAACTCTCAGTTTTTCGGTCGTAAGGATCATGACCACATTAAAGTGATTATTTCCTTAAAACAAGTTCTAAGTGAGGACACTCCTGCTGTGAATGCTAAAACTAGATTTTTTTAGGAAAAACACAAAGCCTTTCTGGGGCTATAATGATTAAGGGCTGGCTTCTGCAAATTCGGCCGAACCGCTCCGGTTGCGCTGTGGTCTAAGCGTTGGCTTCTGATCATTCGTCCGAAATAGATCCGGGTTCGAATCTCGGTGAGGCATGCATGTTGTGTTTGTCTTACTGCACTAGTACTCTCCTTTCCCTGGAATCAGTGGCTCTAAATTAGGGACGGACGACTGCTAATAGCCCAATGAGTTACTCACGGTGGTCGTTAAACCCCCAACCAAAGATAAAAAAAAAATATTCGACCGACATGGGTCAGAGTTCGCAATTCCAGGAGACGTATGGAGGTCATGTTTGTCTTATGGCATTGGATATTTCCCTTCCCTGGAACCAGTGGCTCTGAATTAGGGACGAGCTACTGCTTATAACTCATTGAGTTACTTGCTATGGGCGTTGCCTCCATCGAAAAAAATACGAGTTTAGACGTGTCAACTGCCATTCTGGGCCAAAGATATACCTTTAAAAATCTCTTTACCGAGGAGATGAAGGAAACAACTACTGGGAAAGAGTTAGCAAACTTTTAACTGGTGACAATAGTAAGCAGTGCACCGGAATTGTGCACATTTCTATTTATACTGGCGTACAAAACTTAAGGACGGACACTAGGGCCGCAGGTTATAGCCGCACGGTGAAACACACAAGCTTGAGGCGATTTGCGTAACGCAAGCGAATCAGTAGAAATACGATGCGTATGCAAATTTCCGAAACGTGATGTCGCACGTCACATGCCCGCGCTGAAATGGATATAAGAAGCATCTCGCAGCAAGGCAGGAAACGGAAAGCGAAAGTGTGTGGAGTTGTAAAGAGGTTCGAGTGATTTGTTAGTGCGTGTCGCAGACGAGAAAATGCCCACATGGAGGCATTTAGATGACTTTACACGTAGTCGAATAATCGGAGGGGACATTTAGATGACTTTACACATAGTCGAATAATCGGAGGGGACATTTAGATGACTTTACACGTAGTTGAATAATCGGAGGGGACATTTAGATGACTTTACACGTAGTCGAATAATCGGTGGAGGCATTTAGGTGACTTTACACGTAGTAGAATAATCGGAAGGGACATTTAGGTGACTTTACACTTAGTCGAATAATCGGAAGTGACATTTAGATGACTTTACACGTAGTCGAATAATCGGCAGGGACCTTTAGATGACTTTACACGTAGTCGAATAATCGGTGGAGGCATTTAGGTGACTTTACACGTAGTCGAATAATCGGTGGGGGCATTTAGATGACTTTACACGTAGTCGAATAATCGGGGGAGGCATTTAGATGATTTTACACGTAGTCAAATAATCGGAGGGGACATTTAGATGACTTTACATGTAGTCGAATAATCGGAAGGGACATTTAGATGACTTTACACGTAGTCGAATAATCGGAAGTGACATTTAGATGACTTTACACGTAGTCGAATAATCGGAGGGGACATTTAGATGACTTTTCACGTAGTCGAATAATCGGAAAGCTGGAGGAGGGGCAAACCGTAACGAGTGTCGCCGAAAAGTTCGGCGTGACCCATATCATTGTTTCACGTGCGTGGAAGACCTTCCAAATAACAGCAACAGCTGTTAGAAAGATAGTTGGTGATCAGCCACGGAAAACAACAGCAAAAGATGACCGATATATGGTCCTGCAGGCCAAACGTGATCGAAGCCAGACAGCGGGCAATATCGCGAAACAACTGAAGATGATCACAGGACGCTTCGTATCGAGGTTAACCGTTGCTAGACGTCTACATAAAAATGGACTGTTTGCCCGACGACCTGAACGTTGCATCCAATTAAAGCCTACCCATCGGAGACATCTGTTACAGTGGTGTAAGGACCACACAGGATTGGACCACAGCTCAATGGGGTACGGTACTCTCCACGGATAAGAGTCGTTTCAGTACCACGAGCGATTCTGGACGTCAGATGATCTGGAGAGATGTAGGAGCACGTTATTGACCGGCTAACATAACGGAAAGTGATCGGTATGGCGGTGTTGGTGTGCTCGTCTGGGGAGGCATTACGCTGAATGGTCGTACTGAGCTGCACATTTTCGAAGGAGGTTCCGTAACTGCAAACCGCTACTGCGATGAGGTGCTCCTTCCCCACGTATGCCTATTCCGAAGTGCCCTTGGTTCCGAGTTCGTGTTTATATACGATAACGTGAGACATCATCGTACACTTGCAGTAGATGAGCTGTTGGACAGTAAGGATATCACTCGTATGGATTGGACTGCATAGTCCCTGGATCCAAATCCAATAGAACATATGTGGGACGCTCTGACGTAACGTCCCCATCCGCTGGAAAATGCCCATCAGTTGAAGCGTGCACTACCAGAGGAATGGGCAAGTTGCCCCAAGAACTCATCGACAGCCTCGTGTTAAGTATGGCCAGAAGCTGCAACGCAGCCATTGCTGTTACAGGACATCATATTCCTAACTAATGACCACCTCTTTACTGTAATCCATCTGTAGAAACTATGGCTCTGTACCATTACCATGGTGTGTACTGTTTTATGGTCATTTCTTAGCAACGTCCCAGTGAACACTTTTGTATTCATTTTTGCACACGTGTTTGTTCATTCCCCCGTTTATTACATACTGAGGTCTCTATGGTATGACATTCATCTATATTTGTGAAACTACGGCGAAAAACCTGAACGGTCCTTAAGTTTTGCACGCCAGTGCATATCTGCCACTTCCTGTGACGACGGCTTCAGCTGAAAGATAATTTTCAAAAGTGAAATTCTGATAAGGAGCTACCAAGCAAATGCGAAAGGCGGTTCACGGCTCAGTGCACTAGCAGTGTTAATTTTGTATTATAAAGAAGCTCAAAAAACTGATAATAGTGGTGTAATAAATAAATTCTTTATGAAGAAAAGACGTTATGGAACTCAAAATTTCACGCAGCTGTCACACACACACATATATAGGTTCTCCAAACGGTGAATCTATATATAAAATCATTTTTTGAACATAAAACTAAAGGGGAAGAAAGGGGAAAATGTGATTTAAGATCCGTAATTATTTTTAGAACAGGGTCCTGAGGTCACTACATTAGGTTTGATGTAAAACTGCAGCAGCATTTGGCGCCCCTTAATTTTAAATCAAAATTTCATGGAATTTTTACAGCACTTCAACGTTTTTGACATTATTATCTTTAAACCTGCCAGCATTTTGAACAGTAAAGCCAAGACACCCTTTTGAATTTTTTAGTTTCCAAACTTTTCTAAGTGGTAGCAGAATTTAAGCAGACAATATTCCAAAGCCACCCTTTTGAATTTTTTGGCTTTCAGACCTTTCTAGCAATGGAAGTGGTAGAAAAATTCAAACAGACAAAATTCCAAAGCCGCCATTTATTTTGGGGGGTCGGGGGTCGGGGGGGGGTCGGACTTTTCTAAGTATGCGGACCTTAAGACCTATCAGCATTTTCAACAGTAAAGTCAACCCCCCCTCCCCTATTAAATTTTTAGGTTTTTCAGACTTTTCTAGGTGGTGGAGTGGCAGAAAACTTCAAGCAGTCAATATTCCAAAGCTTCCAATTTGGGTTCTTGGTTTTCAGACATTTCTAGGTATCCGGACTTGAAGGCGTGTCAGCAGCATACTACTTTATAGGTCTCTAGGTCTCTTAGAAATGCTCCAACAATACGTGAAAAATTCCTGCAGACTGCGTTCCAAAGCCGCCATTTTGATTATTTTTTGGTTTTCGGACTTTTCTAGATGTACGGAACTTAAGGTTATCAGCATACCAATTTTCAGATCTCTAGGTCATGTATATACAGTGTGTATATATATATAATTTTTGGATTAAGGAGTTTCAAATTGAAGAGTATTTAACTTGTTTTAACTGAATTCTTAAAACTAAATACACGTATATTTGTAACAAGTAGTCAAGTGATGATTCTTTTTAATATTTCCTACAATTATGACCCCAGTATTAATTCCGAAAATGAAAATGTCACTAAAATTTGGCATATATTTATAAGCTTCATTAAAATTTTAAGGATGTACTGTAAAAAAAATAATGTAAATCATTCCTCTCTGTTCACTACACTGGTTTCCATAAATTAACCGATTCGGATGAAATTTGGCGTAAGCTTTATCTGACCAAATGCAACAAAGAAACATAACATGTGATACGAAACCTTTACATTTTGTATGAGTGATGCAAATATGAAAATACAGAAATATATGCAGGTATCAAGACGAAATAGGAAAAGGTACTTCAATACGGAATGTGGTTACCCGAACAGCAATACAGGACCGAAAGCGGTGTTCCATGCTGTTAATTACGGTGTCGAACAGTTCCGTAATTAGCTGCGTCCATTGCTCGAGCAAAGCAGTGCGGAGTCCCAGCAGGGTTCGGGAAGGAGGCTGGAGACCAGAAACACGCCTCCCGAGAGCATCCCAGACATGATCAATGGGATTCAGATCAAGAGAGCGTGCTGGCTACTTCATACAAATATATAGTCTCCTGTTCCAGGTACTGGTGCACGAGGCGAGCTGTGTGGGGGCGGGCTTTATCCACCCGCCCTACAAATGCATCGCCAAATACGGCCACACACGGACGAACAAGAGGGTTCAGCATGTAGTCTCTATACCTCTGAGCATTGAGGTTTCCATGTTGCAACACAGAGGTCGGTTCGACCGCCTAACGGTATGACTGCCCACACCAGAACACTACCACCGCCATAGATGTCCCTTTCCTGGATATTAGAGGGAAAATAGCGAGTACCAGCCTCTCTCCAGATGTAAACTCGGCAAGGATCACTCTGTAAAGAGCCCCTTTCCTGGATATTAGAGGGAAGATAGCGAGTACCAGCCTCTCTCTAGATGTAAACTCGGCAAGAATCACTCTGTAAAGAGTCCCTTTCCTGGATATTAGAGGGAAGATAGCGAGTACCAGCCTCTCTCCAGATGTAAAGTCGGCGAGAATCACTCTGTAAAGAGCCCCTTTCCTTTATACTAGAGGGAAGATAGCGAGTACCAGCCTCTCTCCAGATGTAAATTCGGCGAGAATCACTCTGTAAAGAGTCCCTTTCCTGGATATTAGAGGGAAGATAGCGAGTACCAGCCTCTCTCTAGATGTAAACTCGGCAAGAATCCCTCTGTAAAGAGTCCCTTTCCTGGATATTAGAGGGAAGATAGCGAGTACCAGCCTCTCTCCAGATGTAAACTCGACAAGAATCACTCTGTAAAGAGTCCCTTTCCTGGATATTAGAGGGAAGATAGAGAGTGCCAGCCTCTCTCCAGATGTAAACTCGGCGAGAATCACTCTGTAAAGAGTCCCTTTCCTGGATACCAGAGGGAAGATAGCGAGTACCAGCCTCTTTCGAGATGTAAACTCGGCGAGAATCACTCTGTAAAGAGTCCCTTTCCTGAATGTTAGAGGGAAGATAGCGAGTACCAGCCTCTCTCCAGACGTAAACACTTCGAGAATCACTCTATGAACCAAACAAACCTCCACTGATTTTGAGTCCAGTTCACATGCATTCGTGCCCAACTGGAGCGTTCACTCAGGATGCGGGGGTGAGTGGCACGCATAATACCGGTCGCCGAGCATGTAACCTTCTGCATACCGTTAAAGGTGATACTGTCCGTCCGGTGGCTGTGACAAGCACAGATCTGAGATAAGTCAGTGTAGCTGTCCTGTTCCGCAGTGCAGAAAGTTGCAAATACCGGTCACCTGCGGAGGTCGTCGCCCTTTGCCTACCTTCGCTGTAACTTCGGGAACATGCACCCGTGGCTTGGAACTGCTGCCACATCCTGCTGATCACAGAACGATTAACGCTGAGCCATCTTGCGACGTCCGCCTGCCGTTGCCCTTCTTCGAGTTGGCCTATTGCTCTGTACCGTAACTCAGCAGGTAAATGACGTCATGAAGTCATGTTAACAAAATTGCTATCTCGAAATCTTGTCATTCACCGCCGGACATGAATTGGTGACTCCCTCCGAAACAACTGGTTTTAAGCTCTTTCGCATTTGCATAAAGCTCTGCTAGCGCCACTCATTTGCCTTCTGTACATCGACGCTGTATGCCTTCGCCCGTAAGATATGCAAATTTCGTGCAATTTGAACTATATTTCGCCCAATTATCGCGATCTTTTAGTTTGCTGCTTAATTTATGGAAACCATTTCATGACACGGCGTTTATCGAATCCGTATTATGAGAACTAACACTTCCTTCGCTCAGTTGCTAATTAAAGGAAGGGGGGGAGGGGTATCCCGTCCAGGGGACTTCCATTACGCTGTCTTCGGCACTGATCGTAAAACTAGTTGAAATTCAGCACCCGGTTATAAGGTGTTGACAGGACCGGCTCAAACATAAAAGTGCTATGCCTAGAAGGACGCCTTTTCTTTTCTTTTCTTGATTGGAGGTTTAACGACCACCGTGAGCAACTCAGTGGGCTATAAGCAGTCGCCCGTCCCTAATTTAGGACCACTGGTTCCAGGAAAGGGAGATCCAGCGCCTTAAGACAAACACACATGGCTCACCGGGATTCGAACTCGGACCCATCTCGGACGAATGAACAGAAGCTATGTTCCCAAAATTGAAAGATATGTTGAAAGGCCAACATTTTTCATCCGATGGATCAAAAGCAAACCACAAACTTTCTTCATGGACGGAATGAAAAAGTGGATAGCGCGTTTTAGAACAATGTGTAGCAGTAAATGGCGACTACGTTGAAAAATACGGTTGTAATATTAAAGATAAATACATTTCCTTCATTTTGATACCACTTTCATTACTTTAATTTGGCAGAAACTTATTTTATACGATTGGAGACCTTGCTTATCAATAAACCAATGTTGAAGTAAGCAGAAAAAAAGATGGTGGTGGTGTTGTATTGTGTAATCGTGATATATGATATGTACACTCACGGACAATAAAATTCGCGCACCAAGAAGGAAGCATCGGATTGAACTGAAATTTTACGGACGTAATGATACAGATGAATGATACACATGATGGCAAAAACACAGCTGCAGGGCAATTACAGAGGGATCTGTGGTACAGAGCCCGATCATCTTCAATACCGCGTCGCACCGCCTCGTGCGGCGATACATGCTGCAATACGGTCTGGCATGGAGGCGAACAGACGCCTGATGTTGTCCTGCGACGGCAGACCGGTTCACGCATGTTGAGCGGTATGCTCCAAATCCCGAATAGTGCAGCACGGGGGCACCTGACGTTTCAACTGGTCCCACTCATGTTCGATAGGGGACATGTCCGGGGAGCGGGTAGGTTATGGAAGTGTCTGGACAGTCCTGGGCAACCCGAGCCGTGTGCGGGCGGGTGTTATCCTGCTGGTAAAGCGCACCGTTCAGGAATGGGTGCACATGGTGCCGTAGATCTCATCCACATACCGCAGGCCCGTTAATGATCCACGTACCACTACTAGAGCTGATCGGCTATCCTAGGCTATGGATCCCCAGACCATAATGCCTGCAGTGGGAGAGGTGTGGCTCTCGATAGCGAGGTTGAGATTGTGCCGTTAACCCGGAGACCTCCACACCCGGACACGATGATCATGGGTCCCCAAAACGAAGCGGCACGCATCGCTAAACACCACACGTCGCCAGTCTGTGGCGTTCCACGTCGCTCTGGCCTGGCACTACTGCACACGGAGCCGGCGATGTTCCGGTGTTAGTGGTAGCACACGTAAGGGGCGCGGGGATCGCAGATTCGCTTCTGCAAGGCGTCAAGAAATTGTTCGTGGGCATACACGAGCCGCTACATCTGCCTGTATAGTGGACCACGTCCCCGTGGGATGCGTTCGTGTCTGGCACACGATCAGTCTATCCTCTCTACCGGTGGTCCTCCTGGTCCGTCCGGTGCCGCTCCGCCATGTGGCAGTGCCGTCACGTGTCCACTGATCCCAACACAGTCGGACGTTATGGTCAGAACGATCCACGTGACTGGATATACGGGGCGCCGACCACCCTGCGGTTTTCGGCCCGATGATCAGGCTTCTCTCAAAGTCCGTAAGTTGCGTAAATCGACATCTCTGGCGTATACCAGGCATTCTTGTCCCACTGTACTCTCGCTTGCGTCGGCAGATGCTTTTCGCTTTCACGGAGCATCGACTACACGCCGGTTTATAAGGCTGCCGGCTCCTGCTGCAGCGCCACCACAGAGTGTGCGGTCATGCGCAATCGCACCAAATGTGGATCATTTGCATACCAGCATGCATTCTAGCGATTTGCAAATCTTCGTGGTTGTAGCAATGTTTTCTTCTCTGTCCGCAAATTTCATTGTCCGTGATTGTGGATTACTGCGGCAAATTATTGTTGTTGGATGTAAACAAGTCGAAACTAAGTTGATAGAGGTTCAGTATTGTAACTGATGTGTATGTGATCGTCTTTGATTAATTTGAAGTGTTGTATAGCATGTTTATGCTATTCTTGGAACACTAATAAAGATCATTTATGAGAATAATTGAAGTCCTTTTCTGGTCGTAGGGTCGTCTAATTTAGCTCAATGTATAATTAAAGATTTTTGAATGCTAGATCTCCTGTGCTTAAGACTTTGAAGTTACAGTGCTACGAGTTCAACTGACTAATAGTACGATAGATGTTTTAAAAAATGAAGTAGAGACGTTTTAGACGAAAAACATAGTGAAAGCAGGACTGTAGCAAGATTTTTTTTATTGGAGGTTTAACGACCACCGTGAGCAACTCAATGGGCTATAAGCAGTCGCCCGTCCCTAATTTAGGGTCACTGGTTCCAGGGAAGGGAGAGAGCCAGTGCCGAAAGACAAACACAACATCCATGCCTCACCGGGATTTGAACCCGGACCCTTTCGGACGAATGATCAGAGGCCATCGCTTAGACCACTGCGCCACCGTTGCGGCAGCAAGATTTTCTTACCTAAGAGGGCGAGACTTGAAATTACGCCCCTTCGAGTGAAAAATTACGCCCCTTTCAGCTACACTCAAATAATACGTGGTTTTTACTTTCTTACACACCGCCGTTACAGGAAAGTATTACGATCGTTCAAAAATCACACTTCAGGTTTTTGACAAAATTTCATTAAAAATGTTAAAACTATGTAAATGCCCAAGAACCACAGGCTGTAAATCGCATGTAAAGCGTAAAAGTTATGTGAACACCGACATGAGCGCCAACTTATATGGGTCCGTGGGGCCCGAACCAACCCAATAATTTGCCCCGTTTTTTTCCCGATTACTACTACACTATCTACCAACAAGTAATTGGACACCTGTGATTGCAAAGAAAAACGAAGTTTATTCACCTTCAATAGTTGGTGGAGCCTCCACGAGCGGCGATTACAGCTACGACCCTCCGGGACATACTCTCAACCAGGCGTTGTACGACGGCCAGCGGTATTTTTTCCACTCGGCTTGGAGAAGACAGGTCAGTTCCTTCACCGATTTCGGACGGTGGAGGCACCCCTTAAGTCGACGCTCCAATTCGTCCCAGAGGTGCTCGATAGGGTTCAGGTCCGGGCTCTGAGCAGATCAGTCCATTCGATTAACCCCATTGTCACCATACCAAGCCATGGTGGACCTCGCAACATGACAGGTGGCATTGTCATCCTGAAAGTAACATGGGTCCATCCCGTAAAACTGCCACAATGTAGGAAGCGCATGGTCATCCAAAAAGGTGCAGAAGGTCTCGGCGTTGAGTCTACCAGGAATTGCGACCAAGGGTTCCGTGCCATACCAGGTGAAACGCCCCCATAGCATAATTCCACCGCCGCCGAACTTCACAATTGGCACAATACATTCCGGCAGCAGGCGTTCTCCAGGCAGACGCCAAACCCTGACCATGCCTTCCGAACGGTAGAAGGTGAACCTTGATTCGTCGCTCCAATGAACCTGTTTCCCTTGTTCAACGGTCCACTGTCGACCTTCTTTGCACCACGTTAGCCGAGCAGCGCTATTGGACTTGGTGATCAAAGGCTTGTGGGCGGCAGCACGTCCATGATAACCTAGCAGATGCGCTTCCTTACGAATGGTATTCATCGAAAGAACACTCCCGGATGCCTGTTGAAACTCCTCGCGGATGTGGCCCATCGATTTGGTGCGGTTCTTCCTAATTTCTCTGGCCAGCACCCGTCGGTCTCTAACTCCCAGTTTTGTGGGTCTGCCGGGTCGGGGCACATTCCGACAGTCACCTCTCATCTTCCACTTGCCAATCACGTAGGCCACTGTCGATTTTGGGTACTTCAACTCGCTGGATATGTCACGTATGGATCGGCTATTTCTGTGATACCCGACGATTACACCTTTCTCGAAATCAGAGAGCTCCGAACTACGTGGCATCTTGCATGCGACTGGTTACGTTGTTGTTTCCCACACGATATTGAACGGCGGCGGCTGTGACGTGTGTCAGGACCGCAGATATCGTCGATTACAGGGGTGTCCAATTACTCGTTGGTTGATAGTGTATATTACCTACAAATATACTAGAATGTTTTAGGAAAATTACTTGATCAAAATATTTAATCTTGTGTTATGGAAAACATAAGTATAGAATGTATGTTTCAAGTAACAAGGCTAAACGAGTTTCAAATATATATTCCATCCTTTTTGTGTTCAAATATAGTTGTTTGCATATATAATTTACAACACGTAGGCGATTCGAAGCAACATGCATGAACCATTGCCAATTCTCCTCGTTCGAAATCCAATTTCTTTCTCTGAGTTCTCAAAAGACTAAAAAAAAATCTTTTATTTTCCCACGTGGTGCTTCTTTTTGTGTATCCTCTTGCAGCGTTTTGAGAAATACTTGCAACACCCCTTCTAATCGCTCCCCTGGGCAAGATAGCCGCCAGATAGTCTGACGTCTCGTCTGTCAGTGAATGGGGTGGGGCCTGCGGGGGTACAAAATTCCAATCCCAGTGCCAGGATTCACATGTGGGAATTGAAGAGAACGAAGTGTCATTTGGAAATACTGAGTTCTGGTGAGTGCAGGTGCGGACAGTTCGCGGCTCGCGGATTGTGATGAGTTGTATTATCCAGGTATATAATTTCCGTATATTCACACGGAAAGAAACAGTTGAAGTTCTCCAATTCGTAATTTTTTAGCTTTCTGCATTGTATACTATCCGCAGTCATATGGATGTTAAGGAAGTAAATTATCAGGATCTGTGTAAAGGAGGGTTTATGAGATTTTTTTATAAAATCATAACTCAAGTCTTTGAAGCCCACCCAATATTTTTCAAAAGTTGGCGCCTCTGAACGCCGACGATAAAAATAGAGAACAAAAAACCAGCCACCGCAGAGCGAATGAGTATAGAATAATGAACGTAACAATAGGAAGAAGCTTTAGGGGTAGGGCTTGGAAAAATGTCGTTCAAGGTTAAAGGGTCAGAGAACTTTCTACAGCACAGCGCAAATGATTAGTTAGTTCTTCATCATCATAACATCCCTCAAAGTGAATGCCACTCTATACCCTGGTTCACGGCATGGAATACTGTATTAGACTGAAGTCTTTAAAAGAAAATACTGAAGGGTGTAACTTCCTTATATCTATTTTTATATCCCCAGAGCATAAATGGACGTCCTTGAAATGGCTATTCTTAGAGGGCAACTGCCCTCCCTGCAGCTACGGCCCTGAGCGAAAGTGCTGTCTTTAAACGCTTTATTTTTGCTGATTTGTTCCTTTTTATGAACAGAGCTCTTTTCCAAATCAGTTTATGTGAATGAAATCAGCATTTTCTACGTGATAATTTACGTCACTGCATGCTTGAAAAAGACTGAAACAACATATACCATATCTTACCTTTCGGCGCTTATGAAATTCGAAAACGTTACGTAAATTCACTTCCTCGAGAAGTTCACAAAGGTGCATTAAAGAAGAACTTTACTTAGGGTCGCAAGCATGTCTTGAGCAACCGTCAGGTGTTGTCTTATATCCGTACGTGCAATTTCCGTACAAGTTATTTAAAATTTTCAAACCCAGTGCAAGTTTCGTACACGTTCCTAACGAAGTGATTCAGGGGAAGAATAATAACTGATGTTGGTAAATATCTGATATGGCATTTCATATTAGGTAGATCTGACTGATATTATTAGAATATAATACATATTAGATTTTTGGATAAGATGATAATACCACTTTTGCCAGAAGTGAAAAATATAAAAATATAGTATACTGCTCTGATAAACACCCACTCTATGGAATCAATTCCCAGAAATTATAAAAGGCTAAAATAATTTCACGATCTTAAAGAAAAGTTGGCCTTTGCCTTGAATATAATGGATTGTATTATACACAGTCGAGTCACATTATTGTGACCACCTCCTACTTTTGACGTCGACAGCGCGTAGCCAATAAAAGAACGCAGTGTCATGAGCTGGCTTGGAGGGTATATAAGGTGTGCTGTAGGCATTCTGTAAGCATATTGGGCCGCGAGTGGACTAGTGGTTAACGTTCGTGACTGACCTCGGGTTCGATCCCAGGCAGGTACGAACGCTCGAATCACTAAATATCCTCCGTGCGTCTGATGGGTACGTTAAGCAGTCGGATCCCGGGTACTGGCCCCCGGTAATAAATAAGGGCGTCTTCCTCCCTCTTTCTACCTCGTTTCCGTGTGACTTTCCTATCTGGCACTGTAGCCCAAATCTCCTAGCTTTCTATTTCTAAGGGTTGTTTAAGACCTGGGGTCAGACACTCCCTTCCTAAAATCCTCTTCATATGATCTGATCTGATCTGTAAACATATCACTCGCTGCTGTCATGGATAAAAGACGCGATTTATCAGATTTGCAAAAAGGACATGATTATCGTCTTTCGGGCCAAGGGTGGCAGTATTTCTGAAACAGCGCAGTTTGTGAACTGTTCGCGTGCTGCTGTGGTTAAAGTGTGTCGTGATTGGAGAAATGGCACCATTGCTAATAAGCGACGTGGAAACTGCGGAGCACCACGTGCCATTGATGTGAGAGGTGAACGTCGGTTTCGAAGGTGCGTGAGGGCCGATTGACAGGCTACAGTGGAGCAACTCACTCGCCGAATGAACCAGGGGGCTACCGGAAGTGTGTCTAAAACTACAGTTCAGCGAACCCTGCTGCGTATGTGGCTTCGATGCAGACGAACGGTCACTGCACCTATGTTAACAAAGGTGCATCGGCAGAAAAGGAAGTATCAGAATTGGACCTCCGCTGAGTCACGTTTTTTGTTACATTGAACTGATAGAAGTTGGCATATAAAGCGAGAAACATCCGAGAACAAACAGTCTTCAACCATTGCTGGAAGAACACAAGCTAGTGTGTGCGGCGTTATGATCTGGGGAATGTTTTCGTGGCATTCCCTGGGTTCACTCGTAGCTGTGGAAGGCACTATGGACCGAATTCGTTATGAATCCATCCTTGCAGACCACGTACACAAATACATGCTGATTGTCTTCCCTAGGGAGGAAAGGATCTTCCAGAACGACAATGCGGCGTGTCACACAGCTGGAAATGTCCGAGAGTGGTTGTAAGAGCACGATGAAGACCTCAAAGTACTTCCCTGTTCCCCTAATTCCCCAGACTTAACCCAATTGAGGAACCACCACGATCGTGTTTTTCGCTTTATGGATCCTCCATCACGCTCGCTCTGGCAGGTGTCAGATGCACTGCAGTCAGCATGGCTCTACATACCTGTGAACACCTTCCAGCACCTTAATGAGTCACTCCCAGCCCGTCGACCTGGTGTCCGCGCTGGACACGGCTGTTATACTGGATATTAGCTGGTGGACACAATGTGACTCGACCGTGTATATATACATTTTCGATTTCAAGGGTTTAATTCAAGTCAACTCTTTAATGCCACATCGCAAAAAATAAACACCTCCCCCCTCCCATATATATATATGTCTTTCAGTCGCTGAGCTGGGAAAACAAGGGGATAAAGATTAATGGAGATTATCTAACCCACCTTCGTTTTGCTGATGACGTAGTCATTTTTGCAACTACCCCATCAGAGCTGCAGAGTATGATCCAGGAACTTGCTGACAAGAGTAAAGAAGTGAGATTAAAAATGAACTTTCAGAAGACAAAAGTGATGTTCAATGCTTTTACACGAAATGAAGATTTATCGATTGATGGAGAAAAGCTGGAGATAACAGACACGTACGTTTATCTTGGACAGCAGATATCAAGTGAGGGTCACATTGATGAAGAAATTAATCGGCGTACAAAACTTGCCTGGAGAGCTTTTGGAAGAAACAGCATAATTTTCAAGAGCAATATGCCATTATGTCTTAAAAGAAAAGTGTTTGATCAATGCATCCTTCCAGTGCTTAGGTATGGTGCAGAGACGTGGACCTTAACTAAAAGAGACATACAAAGGCTGCATACAACTCAAAACAGCATGCAGAGGTGCATACTTGGTGTAACCAGGAGAGATAAGAAGAGGAACTCGTGGATCCGAAAAATGACAAGAGTGGAAGACATCATGATCAGAGTTAAATCCCTGAAATGGCAAAGGGCTGGACATACTGCCAGAAGGACAGATCATCGATGGACAGCCGAAATTTTAGATTGGATTCCAAGGGACAGGAAAAGACCCAGAAGAAGACCACATGGGAGATGGGTGGATGAAATTCGAAAGTATGCGGGAGTGACATGGAGGAGACTGGCACAAGACAGACCGTTGGGGAGGAAACTTGGGGAGACCTTCGTCGAGCAGTGGATTGATAATGGTTGACAATGATGATGATGATGATATATATATATATATCAATGCCAACCATTATCAATCCACTGCTGGAAGAAGGTCTCACTAAGCCTCTTTCACAACGGTCTGTCTTGTGCCAGTCTCCTCCATGTCACTTCCGCATACAATTTTACTCACAATCAACGTATTAATTATTCTCACAATCTTATTTATTTACTTATTTTTACGCACAATCGTATTTATTTATTTATATACACTGACGGAAAAAAAATCCCAACACCACGAAAAAATAGTTGTAGAGGAATGAAATGGCGGCAATACATTTGTATAGGTAACATATTTAATCGATTAAGGTTTCAAGATCACAGCTTAATGTAAGCGCGAGAAGAGCCATTTTAAATATGAAATGCTGGTACATTAATAACCGGTGTAACCGCCAGAATGTTGAATGCAAGCACGCAAACGTTCATGCATTGTATCGTACAGGTGCTGGATGTCAGTTTGTGGGATGGAGTTCCATGCCTGTTGCACTTGGTCGGTCAATACAGGGACGGTTAATGCTGATTGGGGGTGACGCTGGAGTTGTCGTCCAATGATGTCCCATATGTGCTCGACTGGTGAAAGATCTGGTGATCTAGCAGGCCACGGCAACAAGTCGACACTCTGTAGAGCATGTTGGGTTACAACAGCGGTATGCGGGCGAGCGTCATCCTGTTGGAAAACACCCCCTGGAATGCTGTTCATGAATGGCAGCACAACAGGAATGGCTTGCCATTCGTCTTACAAAGCTGCTGCCTGAGTGAAGAGCGAAGACGGTTGTGGAACCAAATTCCGGTAGTATCTAGACACTGGCTCGCCATTCATCCTGCGAAGCTGCTGCCAGCGTGGAGAGCGAAGACGGTCGTGGAACCAAATTCCGGTAGTGTCTAGACACTGGCTCGCCATTCATCCTGCAAAGCTGCTGCCAGCGTGGAGAGCAAAGACGGTCGTGGAATCAAATTCCGGTAGTGTCTAGACACTGGCTCACCATTCGACCTGGAAAGCTGCTGCCAGAGTATAGAGCGAAGACGGTCGTGGAACCAAATTCCGGTAGTGTCTAGACAATGGCTCGCCATTCATCCTGCAAAGCGGTTGCCAGAGTGGAGAGCAAAGACGGTCGTGGAACCGAATTCCTGTAGTGTCTAGACACTGGCTCGCCATTCGTCCTGCAAAGCTGCTGCCAGGGTGGAGAGCGAAGGCGGTCGTGGAAACAAATTTTAGTAGTGACTAGATTATGGCTCGCTATTCGTCCTGCAAAGCTGCTGCCAGGGTGGAGAGCGAAGACGGTCGTGGAACCAAATTCCGGTAGTGTCTAGACTATGGCTCGCCATTCGTCCTGCAAAGCTGCTGCCAGAGTGGAAAGCGAAGACGGTCGTTGTGGTTGATTTCGTATCCGTCGCTGCAGTTCTTCCCAGAGGTATTCTATGGGATTAAAATCAGACCTCTCAGCAGGCGAGGCTAACTATATCACCTCATTTTCAAGAAACCAGTCCTGCACACGCCGTGCAGTGTCGCAAGAAGCTCGATAGTGTTGGAAGAGACGATGGTCATTTCCATAATGCCGCCACATTGTTGGTAGGGCAGAATTATCCAAAACGTCGAGGTACACTTCAGAGTTCATGTTTTGTGGAATAATAACCAACGGGCCAAGTCCCATCTACGAAAAAACAACTCCATAACATGATGGAGTCTCCACCGAAGTTAATAGTTGGCAGAACACAGTCCGACGAAAATCTGTCGCTGAGCCGCCGTCAAATCCGAACACGCCCATCTGAATTGGAAGAGCGAAAATCGTGACACACCACTAGAAAGAACAACTTTCCAGTCGCTCACAGTCCCGCGACGGGAGACACATCACTGCAAACGGCGCTTCGCATTCGGGGTAGCGATGTGTGGGTTGTGTGCCGCCGCTGCTCTACAATAATAACCCACACTGTGCAACTCTCTGAGGATTGTTATGGTACTAACCGAGAAACATCAATAGTCTAACAGATTACCATCCCGTAAATGTCTCAGTCAACAACAGATTGAGAATTGAAGATTACTGGTGATCTAATTGATGTGGCAACTGGGTGACATGTGTCCAGTTGATGTGCCAGTGTCTGCTCAAACTGGCTTCATATTTGGTTCGGTTTACATTCATCCCAACGTTTCACAAACATCACTATAAAGGTCTTCATGTTCCGGATGCCATGCGATCACTCTGAAAACATCAAGAAAATCATACCAAATATGGTACTAGATACCCAAGTGCCTATCATTCTCACTGGTGACTTTAACATTGATGTGCAACAAAACAACTTACTCAAGTTCATGAAAGACAATTTCGGCTTGACTTATATATAAATTCTCCACTAACTACCTTAGGCAATACTTGTATCGACTTAACCTTTGTACGAAGCATAGACGTGAATTGTATGCCATATGTTTGTTACTTCTCATATCGTCGCCCTTTAATAAATAAAATTAGAGTCTACCTGCATTCCTCTTTCGTTTATCAACCGACTTCTACCTCAAACCTCTTACTGTCAAACACATCCAGGTAAATAAAACCTGCAGTTGTGTCCCGGACACAGCCTACCACCATTTCTTTTTTTTCTTTTTTTGTAGTTGCACAGTCCTGCTTCCATCTATTCACGACATCACTTGCAGTCGATTTTGGTGTGATTACTTCAGCTGCAATGATTCGTACGGAAATGATACTCAAATTACATTCTATGTCCATCCCACGCTGGAACTCGGAAAATTCACGTGCACGTGGTAAATCAGCTTTAAAGTTGCTGATAACACGACAGAACATCTCACTATTAAATACCTATACTCACGCTCACAGCGCACCTTTCTCTGCAACCGTTCTTTGCACTTATGCAAATAATTGGTAGTATCCTAATACTTTTGATAACATAGTGTATATACACTGAAGTGCCAGAAAAATGGGTACACCAGTCTAATTCTTGGTAGGTCCCCCACGGGAACGCAGGACTGCAGAAATACGACGGGGCATGGACTCCACTAGCTTCTGGAAATATGCTGTAGGCAATGCACACCATACCTCCTGCAGAGCGTTCCACAATTCGGGGGTATTCCGAGGTCTCGGGTTCCTGTGTTCGATAGCGCGTTGCATGACATCCCAAATGTTTCCTATCACGTTCAGATCTGGGGACTTGGGTGGGAATGGCACCCCAAACTCAGATGAATGCTCCCCTAAACATAATGTGGCATCCCGACACTTGTGTGGAGGTGCATTGTCCTGTTGTAACAGGCCCAACCCATCAGCATGAATGCATGACATGAACGGGTGTACCTCGTCAGAAGGGATGCGCACATAGCGTTGGCCGGTCACAGACGTTTGTATATGTACCAGGGGTCCCAGTGAAGTCCAGATAAACACACCCCATACCATTACTGACCCTCCACCAGCCGGTACAGTTCCCTGTTGACAGGCGGGATCCATGGCTTCATGGGGTTTGCGTCACACCCGAATCCTTCCATCTGCCCGATACAGTTGGAAACGCGACTCGTCAGACCAGGCAACTTGTTTCCCGTCATCAAGTGCCCAGTGGCAGTGTTGCCGTGCCCAAGCGAGGCGCATAGCTGTGTGTCGTGCACCCATCAAGGAGACTCGAGTTGGGCGTCGGCTCCCAAAGCCCATATCGTGCAGGGTACTTTGCACAGTCCAGACGCTGATGCTTGTTGAGGCTCCAGCATTGAATTCCGTTGATACCTGCGAGAGCGTTGCACGCTTATCGCGTGAAACGATTCTTGACAGCACACAATGGTCATGTTCACCCAATGTCTTTACGGCCACACTGGTATGGTAGGTTGGAGGTTTTGCCGGAATTCTTGTAGTCACGGTACACCCTTGCAATGGTCGTCCGCGAAAATCTGAACTTCGTTTGTACCTCCCAAATACTATGGCCCATCTCACGAGCGCCAACTATGACACCGCGTTAAAAATCGCTTAAATCGTTATTACTTGTCATTCTCATGCCGAAAACAGCTCTGACAGCTGGCAAGGATATATATCGCTTTATATGCGCACTGGAGGACGCAACCGAGTACGCGCATTGGTGACGTTGCTATGTATTTTGCATAAGCTCGTCTGTTCCAGTTTTTCTAGCACTTCAGTGTACAGGAGACTAACATTTGAGCACACATTCCAGCATGTATTATGGTAAAAAAAATTAGATTTCAAATACTTTAACTGAGATATTTCGATCCGCAGGCAGACTTAAGTACAGGCAGACATAAGGACGAACCGACGATAACACAGAGAGACAGGGAAAACATGTCTTCATTTTTAAAAAGACGTGCTAAAAATGGTGAAAAAACATTAATAGTAGAAACTGGCCTACCAGAATTAAAGGATTTTTCCGTGGTTTAATTTAAAGAAAAATCTTTATAAGACTGCAAACAAGAATCAGATTTTTCTTTGTCAATTTTTTTTTAGCTTCAGCGATTGTTTCTCTGAACCGAAAGTAGTGCTTCCCATTTACATATAATATGGAAGTAATAAAGAGGAGCCCTTGTGAAATATTTATCTTTGAAATCCACATTCAAAGCCAGTGAGAAGATTTTTTGCAGGAGACATTTAAATCCCGCGAGAGAAATTTTTAAACAGTAGAATTATTCTATCTGTAATCAGAACGCATTTTCGATTAACTCTACATGATTTATGAGACAAATCCTGAATTGCTTTACGGTGCTATTTTCCTTTCGTATATCGGTCTTTGTTTTTGGTAACTTCTTTAATTCCATTTCTTAAGCTTTGGTGAAATAACGCTCTAGATTCTCAAGACAAATATTTTAGTACTAATGAAAAATGGCATCGTGCTGAAATGTGACATTTAAAAAGATAAGTTTAGTTTTTCCCACTTACTAACCTTTGAGTAAATATGCAGTACGACGAAGTTATATTTCGACAGAATATAAAAGAAAAATCTTTCATTTAGTAGATTACCATAGGTTAACTATAAAAAACAATAGAGGTTACAGAAGACGAAGGAAGCTTGAATATAGAAATTGAATTATAAAGGATAGAAATGCAATTGGGAATTTAGACAGGGAAATGTTTTCGATATAATCTCCTTCACATGAAGAATCTAGAAAAGTTTTCATTCGTACAAAAGAGAATGAACATGCATAGTTACCACTTACAGAAGGCGAAAAATAATTTCCCAATCCGACTTTTAAAAGGGTAGCTAGCTTGGCAAGCAGAAAAATAAGTCTGCATCGCCTACATACGACGTACTTATTTTTATGCAAAATATTTTTGACTGTGAAAAATTTCCTAAAATTCACTAGCCGTTTTCCGTGATTTCATTCGGAAATTAACAAAGCATATTCCTGATTTAACCTTTTCCGTGAAATGGCGAAAAACCAACAACTGAATTTTACAAATTTCTCTTATGTGAATGGACAGAAATACTCCTTTTCATCGTTATCCAATTAATAACGGAAATCCGCGGTTTTTAGGAGGCATAAAAACTTGAATTTAAAAACTTGAATTTTCAGGCAACTTCTCCGGGATCCCCGTCCGTATAATAAAGGAAAAATTGTGTCCTTACCTTTTTTCTTATCCATATATGACTTGACTGCAGACAACTGAAAGAAGAATTTAGAGATGCGTGCTTGGTGTAACCAGGAGAGATAAGAAGATGAACTCATGGATAAGGAAAATGACAAGAGTGGAAGACATCATGATCAGGGTAAAATCCCTTAAATGGCAATGGGTTGGACATGTTGCTAGAACAGACCATCGATGGACAATCGAAATTTTAGACTGGATTCCAAGAAACAGGTTAAGACCCCAGAAGAAGAACACATGGGAGATGGGTGGATGAAATTCGAAAGCATGTGGGGGTGGCATGGAGGAGACTGACGCAAGGCAGACCGGTGTGGAAGAAACTTCGGGAGACTTTCATCCAGCAGTGGATTAATAATGGTTGACGATGATATGACAAATTTTTTGGTGACAAGAGCGTTTTGCGAGAAAACTTGAATTTAAACAAAAGGTTTGATTAATTATGAAATTTCAGTTAAACAGTTTTGCTGAATCACATGCCATCGTAAGTTGCAAAGGGCTTTGAAGACCGCACACGAATTCATAAAAGTACTTCGTATGAAACAATTTTATTCTTTCCTAACTTGGTGACTGCATTAAGAATCTTTTTTTGAGCGTGATGACTTCAGTTGTATCTGGTGAAAAATCCTGTAGCTTTCTTAAAAGAGCTAAGATCCATCTTAGGAACTCATCCAGGGATTTCAGACTCTCCAGTTTGGCTGGGTTTGTTGCAAATGCTGAACATGTAAAAGAACTCGATTCTGAATATGTTAAAAACTTATGCTGCCATAAAAGCACCTCGGGTGGACTTGTAAGACGAGGTAACACTAACAGCTTTTTTTAGTATTAATAATAATAATTCAAGGTGAATTTTTTGGAGTAGAAAGATAGATAGATACCCCAAATTTTAAATCCTCTACTCTGCTTGTCCGTTAGTGAACCTGATTTCGAGATTTCGATGTTCTGTAGCGATACCTGATATTGTGTATGGCATATCGCATATTATTATTAAGGTTATTGTGTCCACGGATATTCCCCTCTCCTCTTCCAATTGGTGAACCTGCTATTGCTACTGTATATTCCGTACAGGCCATCTCTGTATTTATTACTCTGTGGACCCCATAACATACAAGCAATCAAGAACAAATTTTAGATTTACGAGTTTTGTGAAATAAAGTAGTAAAACGTAATATCTTTTCGTACCGATCTTTGCCGCTCTTCTTACGTTATTTTAAAAACGTAACCATACGATGAAATAGTTCCTATATTAAACCTTAACGGCCAGACGAAACATTTAAAACGGAAGTCAAACGTACGGAAGTTGGCTTTATTCCAGATATTTTCACTAATACACCATAGCACTTCACAGTTTGCATAACAAATCAGGATCAACCACATTCAACGCTCCACACTCCACACGAGCAACTGTTGTCTCGTAGTTTATATCTCTGGTTCTTATCTCATAACAGGCATACGTCACGTTCATTCAACCTCAATTGTGTTGCCAACAGTATTCGTTTGAGAGAGAAGATATCATGTTAAGTGTGAAGTATACCTGAGAACAAACTCGAGATTTACATAGGGAAAGAAACTAAAACGGAAAGTTAATTTAGAATATACGTCACAGTAGTTAGTCATCGGAAGTAGTGCACTACATTTACAGTAATGTGACGTACACAAAAACAAAGATGTAGTTGCAGCAGTAGCTCGCTACAAAATAAAGTAGCTTGTAGCGGAAAATTGAGCTACAAATCGAGCTACTTTAGAAACAAGAAAGGCGACACCGAATTTTCGGTTGTAATAAGCACGTCTTTTGAATCCTTTACGCCGCGAATAAAATTTATCAAAGTTATTCAAAGTCAACGAAACCTGTTAGAAAAAAAAATCAATGAATAAAATATCCAGAATAAAAAAATTTTACAATCGATATTTTATCGATGGTAAAAAAATTCTACAATCGATTAATTATCCAGAAATAAAAAACAGCCCCATACAGTCACTTGCAAAAGTTTAAGACCGCCTGTCAATTTATTGAAAATTAAGATTTTCAAAGAAACGACCAATTACTAGTCAGATATTTGAAAAAAAAGTACACCACACATGAGTACTTACATTCTTTAGAACACAAAAAGACCGAAATCAGTACTTTGTGCGGCCACCATTGTTTTTTATAACGGACAGAACATGATGTGGCATACTCTCAATAAGGGATTTGCAGTACTCACTTGAAATGTCTTTGCACCAGACGTACTTTATCGGGTCAATCAAAGCTTGGGAATTTGATGGCTGTTTTACTGCTACCTTGCCTTTTAAAATGCTCCACAAATTTTGAATGGGGTTAAGGTCTCGGGACTATTACCGGGCTATCCAAGCATAGTTACGTTCTTCCTCTGCAGGTAATCCTGTACTGTCTTTGATCTGTGGCATGGGGCACCATCATGCATTAAAGATGGTGCATCTGTGCACTTGCATACGAGTTAACAGCTTCTCACGTAATATTTCCACATAAAAAAGGACCAGTCATGGTAGTAGTGCCTGTCGGCAAAAAGGATAATGAAGCAGTATCGGATGCTGACGTAACACCCCATATCATCTGACTAGGTGGATGTCTGACGGCGCTAACGGTGTATTTTTCATCAAACCTTTTGCCTTTTGGTCGTCGAACATGTGCTTCATTTGATTCCGATTGATGACGCTTCGCAAACTGGAATCTTCTTTTTAATGACAAAGGCTAGTCCAGGTCTGTGTACAGGTTTATAAGACTTTAATCCAAAATCTTTGCTAAGACGTCGGGAAACAGTGCTGATACTAATATCAGACCCTTTTGAATGTAGAAAGGCCTTGATTTTCTTGCACGAACTCCTCGGAGAATACATAATTCGCCTTATGGCATTGTTATCACGTGGGGTTGTTTCCCTCGGACGTCTACTTCTCTTTCGATCGCTGAATTCAGCTGTATCTCTATATTTCATGATCTTACTATGAATAGTGATCTTGCTCATAATCAACTTTCGACTTATATCACGTTCTGAGTATCCTTCATGATATAAAGTCACTATTTGTGCCCTCTGAGTAACACTTAAGGACGCTTTTTGCCCACTTCTCGCTTTATAAAAACTACGTACGAAACCTCTCAGCATGAAAAACAGAAGCGAACTGACACTCGCACGCTTACCCGAACTCTATCAACAGCTGCCGTTGTAGGATGATGCAACACCGACAGAAAGTAGAGTAATACAGACAGTAGCTGACGCAATCGGCAGAAATATAATACCAATAGGGGTTTTTAACTTTTAAAAATAACTACACTTCCACCAGCAGTTAAAAATTGTTACGGAAATTAAAAAAATGGCGCTCAAAACGTTTCTCATAGCAGAAAGGTAGTTAGTGATCGGAAGAAGTGTCTAACATATCGTATGGTTGAAAATAGCACATGATGCTGACATTCTATTGGTATCTCCGTAAGACTGAATTTTTCCCATGTATTGGGTTGCCGGAAAAGTCATGACGTCTTTTAGCCATGTTTAGCAAAGGTCATTTATTGATAGAAAAAACAAAGATCAATCAATGATATAATGCCCGTTTTGTTCGATTTCGTTTTGTTCCTTTTGCCATTATTCAGTGAGCTGCAGAATGCCTCGTTCATAGAAGGACCTGTCTTTCGTGGCGAAAAACTGTACAAGGTGCTGATTTACAGCCTCATCTTAATTGAACGTTATACCACGCAAGGATTGTTGAAGAGAGCAAAACAAGTGGAAGTCTGACGGCGCAAGGTCAGGCGAGTATGCTGGGTGTAGCGACACATCCCACCCACGCTCCAATAATTTTTGGCGGGTGATCAAACTCGTGTGTGGTCTCGTGTTGTCGTGATGGAGCACAACACCTTTACGATGAACGAGCTCTGGAAGTTTCTGATGACGGATTCGTTCAAACTGTCCAATTGCCGACAGTACACATTCGAATTGATTGTTTGGTTCCGTGGTAGGAGCTCGAAAAACACGACACCTTTAAAATCCCACCACACTGAGACCAGAACCTTCGGCTGATGAATGTCTGCTTTGGATGCCGTTTGAGGCAAAGCAGCACGTCGGGACCAAGGCCGTTTGCACAGCACATTGTTGTACACAATCCACTTTTCGTCACCAGTTATCAGTCGCTTCAAAAAAGTATCGTATTCCTCACGTTTAATGAGCATATCGCAGATGTTTATACGCGCCGTCAATTGAGCTTCTTTGAGTTCATGAGGTACCCACACATCGAGATTGCTTACGTATCCCAGTTTCTTCAGGTGGTCGTGAACGCTTGAATGATGGATGTGCAATGTGTCTACAATCTCTCGTGTCGTGTAACGTGGTTTTGACTCGATCAATGCCTTGATTTGGTCGTCCTCAACCTCGGTTGGCCTCTCGGACTGAGGAGCATCGTTGAGGTCCAAATCACCAGCACGGAATTTTTCGAACCACCGCTGGCACTGACATTCTTGTAGAACATTATTACCGTACACTTTATGCCACTTTTCACAAGCTTGACGCGCGTTTTTCACTTCACGGAAGTAAAACAGTAAAATATGGCGAAAATGCACAGTTTGGTCTTCCATCTTCAACTTGATGTCAAATACCAAATCGCTCACTATTCCTTTTAGACTGCAGCTAGAACTGGCACCTGTTGAATGCCATAGCGATAACAGAGCTGCGCATGCCTCTAGTACTTCCAAAACCGCCCAACCGCTATCTGGTGCCAAAATACGTCATGACTTTTCCGACAACCCAATAATTTCATAGAACACTAGTTGTTTGAATACTCCTGCGACGCATCAGTTCTTCTATTGAAGGTGAAACGTTTTGGTGACGGTTGATTGCTGAACAGTAGACCTTGATTCTACTTTGCACGAAGGCTTACAGCCATTAAAACAAAATTTAACACCAGCTCTTGCTCTATTTAAACAAGAAAGATGACACCAAATTTTCGGGTGTAATAAGCACGTCTTTTGAATCCGTTCTGACACAAATTAAATTTATTAAAGCTATTCAAAGGCAATGGAACCGGTATGGAAAACAATAGTATCTGACGGAAGAAAGAAGATTTTCAATCGGGTCTTTAATCCCTCAGATATTGGTGTAAACGGAATCTTGAGCTTACGAACTCTATGAAACAGAGTTATGGACAAAAATAAGATGTGACTTTACGACCCCTGGTATGAAAACCATGCATTATTTTAGGAAGAAAGTATTCTCAAAAGGTTTATCCATATGAGCGGTATCGGTCCAAGAAAAAAAAAATTAGTTGAGTTTTCAGGAGCCCAGATTTTGCTACAAATGCATCAGAAGCAGAAATTAACACTTATGACCCCTGTTGGCCAAACCATTCTTTACAAAATATTAGAGGCCGCCCCGGTGGCGCAGTGGTCTAAGGCGTTGGCCTCTGATCATTCGTCCGAAGGGGTCCGGGTTCGAATCCCGGTGAGGCATGGATGTTGTGTTTGTCTTACGGCACTGGCTCTCTCCCTTCCCTGGAACCAGTGACCCTAAATTAGGGACGGGCGACTGCTTATAGCCCATTGAGTTGCTCACGGTGGTCGTTAAACCTCCAATCAAAAAAAAAAAAAAAAAAAAAAAAAAAAAAAAATATTAGAAATTATGTGGGAAATATTTTCCATCAGGTCTTGTTGCGATACAGGAAGAATTTTTCAAATCAGAGTTTTGGGAGCAGAAATAACGCAGAAAACGCAATTTACCTTTACGCCCCCTAGCGGAAAGTCTATGAACTATTTGAAAATTTTGAAATTATATGATAAACATGTCATACGGAAAACACTATCCAACAAAGAAGGAATTTTTCAAATCGGACTCCTAGAAGTAGAGATATTGACAAAAATAAAATGTACATCCACGCCACCTGGCGTAGAAACCATGCACTATTTTAAGAAGAAAAGGTTTCTAAAATGTTTGTCGACACGAGTACTTCGGTCTACAAACGACGTTTTTTTCAATCGAGAATTTAGAAGCTCATATTTTGCTGCAAATACATCAGAAGCGGAAATTAAGTTTTACGCCCCCTGGTGGCCAAACCATTTTTTTATTTTACAAAAATTAGAAATTATGTGCAAACGATTTTCCATCAGGAGCTGTAACCGGTGCAGAAAGAATTTTTCAAATCTGAGATTTAGAAGCAGAGATATAGGGAGAAACGAAATTTAGCTTTACGCCCCCTAGCGGGAAGTCTATGAATTACTTGAAAATTTTGAAATTATATGAAGCACATGTCATACTGGAAACACTGTCCAACAAAAAAGGAATTTTTCAAATTGAACTATTAGAAGTAGAGATATTGACAAAAATAAAATGTACATCCACGCCACCTGGCGTAGAAACCATGCACTATTTTAAGAAGAAAATGTTCCTAAAAGGTTTGTCGACACGAGCAGTATCGGTCTACAAACGACGTTTTTTTAATCGAGAATTTAGAAGCTCATATTTTGCTGCAAATACATCAGAAGCGGAAATAAAGGTTTACGCACCCTGGTGGCCAAACCATTTTTTTACAAAAATTAGAAATTATTTGCAAACGATTTCCCATCAGGAGTTGTATCCGGTGCAGAAAGAATTTTTCAAATCGGAGATTAAAAAGCAGAGGTACAGGGCGAAACGTAATTTACCAGTACGCCCCCTAGCGGAAAGTCTATGAATTACTTGAAAATTTTGAAATTATATGAAAAACATGTCACACGGAAAACACTATCCAACAAAGAAGGAATTTTTCAAATCGGATTTCTAGAAGTAGAGATATTGACAAAAGTAAGATTTACATCTACGCCCTGGCGGAGAAACTGTGGGATATTTTAGGAAGAAGGTATTCCGAAAAGGTTTATCGATGTGAGTGCATCAGTCCGCGAAAAAATTTTTTCAATCGATATTTTAGAAGCTCAGATTTTATGGCAAATACATCAGAAGCAAAAATCAACACTTACGCCCCCTGGTGGCCAAAGTATTCTTTACCAAAAATTCGAAATTATATGCAAAAGATTTTCCATTAGGAGATGTATCCGCTGAAAAAGAGATTTTTCAAATCGGAGTTTTAGGAGAAGAGTTATAGGAAAAAATGTAATTTACTTTTACGCCTCCTAGCGGAAAATCTATGCGTAATTTGAAAATGAAACTATATCTAAAACACTCTTCGACATAAATGGAATCTAAAGATAAAATAATTTTTTCAATCGGATGTTTAGAAGCAAAATGTGTGGATTAAAACGTAATTTTGAATTCAACATCATCTGCGTTTATGCCCCCTAGCTGCAAAATTGTGCATCGTAAGAAAAAACGAAATGAAGGATCATCATTTGCATATTTCAAGCTTTCGAATGCAAAAAGAATTTTTTAAATCGGACTAACAGTTGCAGAGATTCCGTGGGTACAGACGGACGGACGGACAAACCGATAACATAAGCACGATCTTTTTTTACAAAAGACGTGCTAAAAATAATGACGGCTGCATAAATTATGTGAAATCCGAAACGCTACTAAAGGTGAATTATTGGAGAAAAGAAAAAGAACTCTTAGCAGGAAATTAGAAATTCTTAAATCTACCTGAAGTATAACTTCTTGCCTTCTACTAATACCGCAAGACAAAATATTCTTTGTAATGGTACACGAAACTATGGAATAGAATGAGTTAGAGAGTTACGTCACAGAATTAAGATTTCCAGTATGGTAGAAAAAGCTCCTTATTTTATTTTAACGACCACCGTGAGCAACTAGATGGTCTATATAAGCAGTTGCCTGTCCCTAATTTGGGCTTACTGGCACGGGAGAATGGAAAGAGTAAATCCCATAAGACAATCAACATTCATGCCTAACCGGTATTCGAACCCAGACCCATCTTGGACGAATGCTCAGAAACCCGCGCTTAGACAACTGCACCACCGGGGACGGCCTTAATTCGAACGAAAACGGCTCTTGCTTAAAAATAAAAGTGGTCAGCAATTCTTTTATCGTTTCTTTCCTGCGAGTTTCTATCAGTACGTTATGGTATTGTTTGATCAATACCGGATGGCATCATTAACGAGCGCATCTTTTGTTCAGTATTTTCTTTTGCTTCACAACCTCCAAGCGTTATTTCAAGTACTTCTTTCTCCAACAATTATGAGTTAAGTCCGACATTATTTTGCCATCATTTCTGGAACTACGAGTAAGTTACTTCTGCTTTGTTAGACGCTATTATTTCCCTTAATAACAGAAAATTTCTGGCGGTTTTGAACCAAAGTAAAAAAAAACTTTTCGAAGTACAAAGAACTTTTTGTCATTTGAACAGCAATATTTTAAAAAGCATTAACAGCGCGCTCCAGTTTATTTGTATTTAGAGATTCCATTTTAGTTTTTTTAATTACAGTTGATATATACACGAGTTCTCTTTATGGGTTCCCTTTTTGCATTTAACGAGTCTTTTAACATCCAGAAAATGATATGCTGATATTGTTCCATTATTTCTTTTTCTACAGAAACTGCACTGGAAAAATGATATTTAAATCCGACAACGGAAGGCATCTCAATAATTTGACCACATTTCTTAGTAACAGTGCGCATGTTTTCCGTTATTCGTTGTTTTGCATTCAACACAAATTAGAATATTTCTTTTTCAGATATTAACCAGTAAATAGGGCGAAATATTTCCTCATAGTTTTCACTTATCTTAATGAGCGTTTTTACCACAGGATGCTGCATATGTATATGTTCCTAAAAAGTTAATCCAAAAATTTCTAGGATCAGAAAAGAATGCTTTCCAACTTTTTTGCGTTATCATTAGTTTCTAAGGTTTAACGACTACAGTGGGCAACTCAATGGGCTATAAGCTGTCTCCCGTCCCTAAATTAGGACCACTGGTTCCAGAGAAGGGAGAGAGCCAGTGCTGTAAGACAAACACAACATCCATGCCTCACTAGGATTCGAACCCGGGCCCTTCTCGGACTAATGGTCATAAGCCAGCGCCCGCGCCGCCATCATTATTTTCCCTCTGGGGTGGAAAACGCATAGTTGCATTTATTATGATATCTGTATTTCTATGAGGTGAACGTGAAATATTTTTGTTATTAAATTGATGTGCGTTCTAGCATTCATGTGCTTTTTCTGGCTTTACTGGATGGACAATCATCCTTCTTGGGTGGGGGTAAATTTTTTTTTTTTTTTTTTTGCGTTTTTCACAAACCTAGTATTCATGATTTTGTCCAAAACAAGTAATGCCAAGCCGAAACACGAAAAAGAGCTCGCTGACTCTGTAAAAACACAAGTTTTTTCGTGATGGAGATCGAACCTGCGCCACTCATTCCGGAGTAAGTTGCTCTCCCAACTAAGCTACACGGACTGAGTGTATTGCTGCAGGTTTGTTGTCCTGACACGGGCATCACCTCCCTCTTAATTTTTTTTCTTGAAGCGAAGAACGAACTTTAATTGTAGACGATGTGTGGAACACACATCATACATTTTTCGAAGAACCCAAAGGCCAGAACATCCACTTTTATGTTGTTGTTTTTTCCCGTTTTTTTTTATTGGAAGTTTAACGACCACCGTGAGCAACTCAATGGGCTATAAGCAATCGCCCGTCCCTAATTTAGAATCACTGGTTCCAGGGAAGGGAGAGAGCCAGTGCCGTAAGACAAAAAAAAAAAACCATCCATGCCTCTCCGGGATCCGAACCCGGACCCCTTCCGTACGAATGATCAGAGGTCATTGCTTAGACCACTGCGTCACCGGTATGGCATTTTTATGTTCAAGCGCCAGTGTGCAAACACAAGTTTGTCCGTGACAGGGATCGAAACCGCCCCCCCCCCCCCCCCCACACTCCAGAGTAAGTTGCTCTCCCAACTATGCTACACCGACGGCATGTATCACTGCAGGTGTGTCGTCTTGACACGCGCTTTACCTCTGTAGTACGTCATATCTCCCCCAAACTTCACTGTAGGGACAAAACATCCTGAGTAGAGTTGTTTGTTCTACACAGAGTTGGAAACGGGTCAAACATTTTGGACCCAGACGTCACATAATGGGACCCGACACCCGGGAAAATCTGCCTGAACTAAAACTCGAAACTCCACAGTCGGCATCGTAGGTTATTTAGAGCGCATACATATGTATTACGGAAATACTTACTCACTTATAGAATGTATCAAAACTGTCGTTCTTCACATAACCTAACTGTTTTACACGTTTTCAAACACATCTACGAGATAATTAACACAGCAGTCGGACATCGCAGGACTGACTGTAATTACTGTTTCCCAGATAAATTAAATCATATCAGAAAACTTGAAAATTTCATCGCCGTGGAGCGGGAATCAAAGCCGCACCCTTAGCATAGCTTTTACTATGCTAAGGATGCTGCTTCGATTCCCGCTTTTTTTCCTTAGCATAGCTTTTGCTAAGAATACTTTTCGTCTATTCCATTATGCGAAATTTTTGTGCTATAATATGTAGAGTCATGTTTTCCTCTATATTTCTTCTAATGGTTCGATTTCAAAATCCCTTTTTCTGCGATACCTTCCTTCTGCTATGAGAAACTTTTTGTGCACCATTTGTCAATTTTCGTTGCATACATTTTAGCCGCTGGTTTAAATACACTTACGGACAATGAAATTTGCACACCAAAAAGGAAAAATCAGATTGAAATGAAATTTTAGGGACGTAATCATACAGATGAAGAATACACATGATGGCGAAAACAGAGCTGAAGGACAATTACAGAGGGATCTGTAGCACGCAGTCCGGGCGTCTTCAATAGCGCGTCGCACCGCCTCGTGCGGCGATACATGCTGTAATACGTTCCGGCATGGAGTCCAACAGACGAATGATCTTGTCCTGCGGCAGACTGGCCCACGCGTGTTGGACGGTGTGCTCCAAATACCGGATAGTGTGGCACGGTGGCAGCTGGCGTTTCAACTGGTCCCACACATACTCGATAGGTGATATGTCCGGGGAGCTGCCAGGACATGGAAGTGTCTGGACATGACGCAGGCAGGCAGTCCTGGGCAACCTGAGCTGCGTGCGGGCGGGCATTATCCTGCTGGTATAGCGCACTTAAAATCCCAGCCAGGAATGGGAGCACATGGGGCCATAAGATCTCATGCACGTACCACTGGCCCGTCAATGATCCACGTACCCCTACTAGAGCTGATCGGCTATCGTAGACAATGGCTCCCCAGATCATAATGCCTGCCGTGGGAGAGGTGTGGCTCCCGATAGCGAAGTTGGGATTGTGCCGATGACCAGGGGACCTCCACACGCGGACACGATGACCATCTCTCCCCAAAACGAAGAGGCACTCATCGCTGAACACCACACGTCACCAGTCTGTGGCTTTCCACCTCGCTCTGGCCTGACGCCACTGCTCGCAGAGCCGGCGATGTTCCAGTGTTAATAGCAGCATACGGAAAGGGCGCTGGGATCGCACGTTAAATTCCGCGATGTTAGAAATTATTACTTAGAAATATGACTGTCAGAGTTCTTCGAACCAGACGCCTCAGCGAACATTTAACAGAAATGCAGGTGGCGCTGTTCGATACGTTTTCAGTTGTTTACTCTAGCGAGCGTTGCCTGAGAAAAAAAAGAATCCCCTTCTGCAGCTCACGTCGGTTAGTAATCTAAGTGGTTGATCTTTGACTGAACAACAACAATGTCGGTGATATGTAGAGGGTGTGCTTGTTGGAATAGTGAGTTATTACCTTTTTGTGGAGATGTACAATAAATATTAGTGTGTTGTCTTTGAAGCATTTATATGTGTGATTACTAAGGATAGATCTTCCTGCAGCTGGTAAGTGGCTTACTGCGTTACTTAAAGGAATTATAGATTTTAATTGTTTAGAAATATGTAACATGCGAGGCGTCAGGAATTGGTTCCTGGGCACACAGGAACCGCTATATCTGCCTGTATAGTGGACCGAGTACCCGTGGGATCCGTTCGCACCTACCTCACGATCAGTCGATCCTCTATACCTGTGGTCTTCTTGGTCAGTCCGGAGCCGCTCCACCGTGAGGCAGTGCCGTCACGTGTCCACTGCTCCCAACACAGTCCGACGGTATGGTCAGAACGATCCACGTGGCAGGCTAAACGGCGCGCCAACCACCCTTCGGTTTTCAGCCCGATGATCAGGCCTCTGTCAAAGTCCGCAAGTAGCGTACATCGACGTCTCTGGCTTCTACGCGGCATTCTTGTCACTCTGTACTCTTGCTTGCGTCGGCCGGTGTTTTTCGCTTTCGTGAGGGTATCAGTAGTAGTAGTAGTAGCAATACATAAGGTTTAAGTCCAATTCACATTCAGTTGTATGGAGCTAAGAAGAAGTAAATAGATTCGACTACACGCCCGTTTATAAGTACGCCAGTTCGTGCTTGCAGCGACACCACAGCTTTTGCGGTCATGCGCACTCGCACCAAACGTGGATCATTTGCATACCGGCCCGCAGTCTAGCTATTTGCAAAGTTTCGCGGTTGTAGCATGAAATTTCATTATCCGTGGATGTAAGTAGTGGTTTTTTATTTCTGGATATTTTGCCGATTGTAGAAAACTGGGTGATTTTTTTCCTAACCGGGTCCATTGACTTTTTATAACTTTGATAAGTTTTATTCTCGTCGGAATGGATTCAAAACACGTGCTTATTACAATCGAAAATTCAGTGTTATCTTTCTTGTTTTATTTTCTGTTATTTATCAAGTTTTATAAAAATCTATTATACTTTGAAATTTATCTAATGTCGGAAAGGTTTCGAAATACGAGCTCATTACAACCGAATCGTTCTTGTGAGGTTCGTTTTGTTTGGTTTGGTTTAGTTTCAAAATACGTGCTAAAAAGATAATATATGGGGTTAAATTGCTTTGCAATCGGCCCGGTGACGCAGTGGTATAAGCGCTGGCTTATGACAATTCGTCCGAAATGATTCCGGGTTCGAATCCCGATAAGTCATGAATGCCTTAGTCACTGGCTCTCTCCATTCCCTGGAACCAGTGGTCGTAAATTTGGGACGGGTAACTGCTTATTGCCCATCCAGTTGCTCACGGTAGTCTTTAAAACTTCAATAAAAAAAGAAAATTGCTTTGTTTATCTGTTAATTAACAATACTTCAATCAGTAGTTTGGAACGTTAAGTGTAGGAAAACTTATGTTTCACTTTAGAAAGTCGTTTCTCAACTAAAATCTGAGAAGTGATGTACGTGTCTTTTTTTGTTTTTTTATTGCGACTCAGGACCTCGAGATGTTTCCAAAGCGTTTTATTAGCGCTTTCTGTTTCTCTCGTCCCAATGGCAGCAGGCACAGTTAACGAAAAATCAGTTTTCAAATTAGTTACTTCTAAATAGAAGAGCACATTTTTCTCTAACCGAAAAACCTTTTATAAATATTTATATTCTTCCTTTTTAAGAGTATTAATGTCAAAACATACTTCCTGTTACAGTGAACTCTGCTTCGTTTCCATTAATGAAAAATTCTCCACATTTCCGTCGAGAGATGGGAATTTCTTTTTTAATGTTGTTCAACGGTTTCTTTATAGTGGTTTACTACCTTTTAGAGATCAAAAGCTAATCAAATTTCATATGTAAATTGTTTATAAATGGAGATGGTGATAACCAGCACATAAAGGGAATACTTTGTGTTAAGGAGAGAATGAACGTGAAAGAGAAAATTACATAAAAATATTCTTTCATCTAGCAGTGCATTAGCTCCTTTGTTTTAATTATCATTGGCATGTGTCGGCAATTTATTGCATAATGATTCTCTATTTTAAAACAAAGGGATGGAAAGTGATGCAACAACAGTCTCCCTGTTGTGGATAGTAAATTTATATAGAGGTGATGTGTGGGAAATAATTTGCGTATACGGGTTGTTACTTCTTTAACTAAGAATATCATCCATTCTATTTCAAAAGGAGTGCTTAATAATGCTTATGTGATCTAGCGTAGAATGACTTGGCCTATTTGGCACGCCCTAATTCAATCATTTATTCAAAATAAAAAAACTTGTTTTAGTTTGGGCTTTAACGAACATAGAAGGGGCATGCCAAAAGCAATTAACTTAAATAACTTGATGCTAAAAAAAAAACAACCCCTTAAATCTCTTTCCCTAACATGTATTTTTGCATCAGTGCGAGGGGTGTTCAGTAAGTATTGGGTTGCTGGGAAAGAAATGTCTGGTGCGAACGAGCAGTGGAGACAGAACCCCACCACAGCGGAGTGGAACCACCCACAGGTGTTGCGGGTATTACGTCACAGAGTTACTATAAATAGCTAGCACGTGTGTGAAGAACAAGGTTCAGACTTTTTTTGGTTTGGACATAACGTGGTTTGCAAAGGAAACATGCAGACGCCGGATTTGAGAGTCATCTTCCTGTATGAATTTATTTAAACTGGGTCACTCTGTAGGAACTGCCGCTCGAAACGTTAAAGCGTTTGGGGATAATACAGCCAATGAACGAACCATTCGGCGATGGTTTGTAAAGTTTCGAAGCGGAGATACGGACCGGCAAAACGAAGTACGTGATCAACGGCTTGTTGCTGTTTCTGACGATGTTCTGTTACGTGTGGTTGAAGCGGACCCCGAAAAACGTGTCATGAGATAGCGGCAGAGGTAGGTGTCCACCACACGACAGTTGTTTGGCTTCTGGCTGCGCTGGGTAAGGTCAAATAGCTGGGTTTACTACGTAGGTCAAATGTAGCTTTAGTTTTGGGGACGCAAATCCCTTAGTTTCTGTTATTTCCTTCTCAATAACTGTCCTTGTTAATGTAATATAGCAAAGAAAAAGGTAGACTTAGTATTTTCGCAAACGCGTAAAACTTGTGTATGAGAAAATTCTAAATTCCTATGCGTTTAAGAAGTCTGCAAATGTGTGCAGTTTCCGCACATTACAGAACAATCGGAAACTGCGTGTACCACATTACGACTTAAAAATACAGAGGGTGAGTCGAAAGTCTTGCAATATTTGGATCATTTTATGTCTTCGTACGTACCTTTACGACGAAAGCTGACTAGCATTCAAAGTATAGGCCATCGTGTTGCACCGTCTTTAGCCATCTGTCTGCCAGTTCTTCGATTCCGCGGCGGTACCAGTTCTTGTCCTTCGAGGAGAAGAACTCCTTCTCCCCAGCTGCCACCTCCACCTGGTTGTTGAAGTGCCGCCCACGAAGGAATTGGGCCATGGACCGGAACAAGTAATAATCCAACGGGGCAAGATCCGGGTGCAGCATAAGTTTGATACCCTCATGTTCCTGGAATTTCTTCCGGGCGGTTCGCGCGGTTGTTCTGCCTCACGAAAACGCGTTTTCTATTCATCATTGCCGGGTACTACTCCAAAACGTTATACATCCACTCTAGCTGTTCAGAGTAGAGGTTGGTGTTGATGGTCCGACCGTCTGGAACAAATTCGTAATGGATTATCCCCTAGAAATTCCACCAGACGCAGAGCATTACCTTGTGCTCTAAGCGCCCACGTTTGGCAACAAGTTCTAGAAGCTATCCCGGACTCAACCACTGCCGTTGTGTGTCAGGATTATGGAAATAGACCCACTTTTCATCGCACGTAAGAATTCTCTTGATGAAACATACATCGCGCGGGTTTTCTAGGAGTTCCGTGCACACTTCCACTCTGAAGTTTGCTTCAGCTGGCGTCAGTTTGTGAGGGACAATGCTGCAGCTCCTGTAGACCTTGCCGAGGTCCTCAAGGTGACGAACCACGGTGGTCTTTGATATACCCAGCTCGCCTGATAATCTCCGAGTGCTGGTTATCACATTTTGCCTCTACGGCCTGGCGCACGGCCTCCGAATCCAAGGTTCGGGCCTACCTGTCCTTGTCTGATCGTCAAGGTTTCTGTCACCTGAGCGAAATTTCTTGAACCATCTGGTTGCGGTGCTGTGGTCCACGGAACCTTCCCTTTCCAGTGACAAATGTTTCATGTTGCTTGAGCAGCATTTCGGCCGAGTTCAAACTCGTAAAGCGAAATTTACCTAATTAGCCGGTTGTGGCTGTTCATCTCTTAAGAGACCCAACCACAGACAGAACAACGACATGCAATGAGTGCTGTTCCCATCAACGACTACAACTTTATATCCCTTTCGACTGATTGCAGTGCGCGACGTGAACTAGTTTAAACACGTGATATACCCACCGCAGCACACGCGTTTGCAAATATTGCAAAACTTTCTACTCCTCCTCTGTAATTAAAGTTACTAGAGCGTTATTTTCATATTCTGGGATACTCAAATGACTTTTCATAGATAATTCTGATTTGCTGTGGCGAAATCAGAATTATACTTTCAGGTACTGGAGCGACAGTGTAAAAATATTTCTTTAGAAACATAATCGATCGAAAACTTTTTTCGTTGCTTCAAACTTTCCCAAACATACATTTCTCAAATAGGCAAATAGGGTGATTGGGACGGGCCTTAATGAGAATGTCTTTTGCAAAAAGAAAGTTTAGTGCCTCTTTTTCTTGAGGGTCTGTTTTTCATTTATTCACAGGCAAATGCTGTGTTTGCTGAGAGCACTGTTTCACATAAATTTGATTAATATAATAATAGACGGGTCCCAGGGTAGAGGGATCTGACCATAGTTTGCTGCTGGTTGCAGTGTTCAGAAAAGTTTCATGCACATTTTTGCCGTTTGTAAGCTTGACTATGATTTGTCCTGCCTTGCAGAACCCCGGGCCCCGGGAATCTGTCGCCTTTCCCCCTTCTATGGCTGGGTACTGAGTGTAGCTCTCCAGCAGCCTACGCTACAACCCCTTGGGTCTTCTCAAGCAGTCCACAAGGAATTTGCAGCGTGCTGAATTTCTCCGAGCACGGTAGCCAGCAGCAAACTAAAGTGAGATTCTCCTCGTTTTCTTATCGGAACTGGGGGGCAGTGCTAAGGGTAACTATTTTACCCACAATTCCTACAGAATGCGGTAGTTGAGCTTATCTGATTGTTACCGTGCTCTCAAGAGATTTGAGCAGGGCCGGCTGGACCATAGGGGCAACCGGGGCTGTCGCCCCGGGGCTCGCGCCTTTTAGGGGCCCCGCAGTTTAAGAAAAGAAAAATTAGTTAGAATTTTTTACAATTATTATTTTTTGTGTGTAAGTTTTGGGTGCGAGGCCCTTAAAAAGATGTTTCTGTTTTTTTAAGTTTTTTTGTTTGTTTGTTTCCAATCCCCCGGTTTTCGAAAAAGTTATCGCCCTTCGCCGTACAAATACGGAGATCTGTGGACTTCAAGTGATTATTGTAACGACCTTGATATTTTCCGAATTCACCAATTCGCGAATTTAATTTCATCATTTTGTATATATATATTAATTTTATATATTTAACAATTTGCTTTTATATATTTAACAATTTCCGTGCAAACCAGATACTTAAATTTAAATAAAATAAAAAAGAACTATATCAAAGTTGGTTTCGGGCTACACATGGAGGCCATTTATTCAGTGACTTTAAAAACATTACTGGAAATGAAAAAAAAATCTTATATGAGCGCGTATAAAAGTTTAAAAAGTCGCTAATTTGTCAGTTACTCCATTTTGCATTAAAAATCAATCACTAAAACATGTATCAGGAGAAACAAACTAGTTATACGAATTTATTATTTATTATTTCTACACTAAAATATTCGCAATTTAAAAATTTTCGCTACGCACGTAGCTTTTTTGTCATTTTGTGAAGCAGTTTTTATACAATAAGTAAAAATACAACCTCAACCCCATCTCCCCGGAAAGAAAATCCTAGATTTTAACAGTTTTTACTCTCTCTCTCTCTCTCTCTCTCTATGAACTTTCAATGCACATTCTGGACTTTCAATGCTTTTTCTTGAGCTTAAAACGAATGCTTCTTTGAAATAATCATTTTATTTTTATGATAGTTTTCGTTTTGAATTACTACAGAGGTGAAACACATGTCAAAAAGGAAAAGTTACAGAGATAAATTCCGTCGGTATACCTTAATCGGTAAAGCTTTCAGCTCCGGAGCGCAGAGGGATGCGAATTCGGCGCCGTCACAGGTAAATTTGTGGGTTTCACATCCTGTGTATTCTTTACGGACATCTTTCACGTAATGACTTTATTAAAATATGAGATTTATTTCTTAGTGCAAGCAATGAAATTGCAGTGGCCCTAAATTAGGGCCCTAATTTAGTGGCCCTAAATTAGGGACGGGTGACTGCTTATATCCCATTGAATTGCTCACAGTGGTCTTTAAACTTCCAATCGAAAAATATATATATATGCACTAAGTGGCCACTTTATTATGACCACCCCTCTTTACTTCGTTGGGCCACCTTTTGCCTTTAATACTGCGTAGATTCTTCGTGGCATGGACTCCACGAGATGTTGATAGGTGGTTTGTGGAATCTGAGACCATGCTTGACGAATAGCACTTTCCAGGAGTGTGAAATTGCAGGGTTGTGGATCCAGCTGTCTGATGGGTCGTTCAACTTCATCCCACAAATTCTCAATGGGTTTGAGATATGGAGATTGTGGGGGCCACCTAAGCAAAATAAACTCACCGGCATGTTCCTGAAACCAATCCTGTACAATACGAGCACTATGGCAGGACGCATTATCTTGTTGAAAGTAACCATCGTCATTGGGATAAACCATCCATATGACAGATTACACTTGGTCCGCAACGATGTTTAGATATGATGTGCCAGTCTGACGTTCATCAACACGAATTAAAGGGCCCAAATCATGCCAGGAAAACATTCCCCAAACCATAACGTTGCCTCCACCAGCTTGAAGGGTTGTAACAATGCATTTGGGGTCCATGCTTTCGTGCTGTTTCCGCCAAATTCTCACTCGGCCATCGGCATGGTGCATCTGAAAACATGATTCATCGGACCACATAATTTGTTTCCAATTATCGACTGTCCAATCATTGTGCTCGTGTGCGAACTGGAGATGTTTTTTCGTGTTAACAGCAGACAGCAAAGGTGTTCGAACAGGCCTTCGGCTGCCATATCCCATCCGATGCAGTGTACGGCGAGCAGTGCATGCAGAGATCATTTGAGGGGATCCTTGATTAAGATGGTCTGTAATTTGCTGTACTGTTGTCCTTCTGTTGTCTGTTACCAGTCTGGACACTCTCCGTTCCGCCCGAGCAGTCACTAGTCGATGACGACCACACGTTGCACGTAGAGACCCAGTTTTTTGGCTGACAGTCCGGTCTTTAAACACTTTAACAACAGCTGCTCTGGAACATTTCACGAGTGCGGCGGTTTCGGTGATACTGGCTCCGAGCTCCTACAATCATCCCACGTTGAAAGTCCGTCAAATCGCATTTTTTACCCATCTCGTCACCCAAAAATTACTTGTACTACTGTCGCAAGCACTAAGCTTTCCCTTTTATACTAGCATCGCCCTCTGGCGGCAACAGCGTGCAGCCATAGCTCATTTGGTTAAAACTGTCAGGTGGTTATAATAAGGTGGCCACTCAGTGTATTGTTATAAATTTAGCCATGGACACTAAAAAGGCGATAATGTAATCCTTGACGCTAAAAAAGTAAAAACAAAGGATTAATAATTCATATTAAATTGCATATGATTACGGGAAACATCTGGAGTTGTCGTTACTTGTCCTTTACTAATCCTTTTTTTGGGGGGGGGGGTATGGGGGGAATCTAAGCCCTTGAGTCCTAAGTCCAAGGTCTACGCTGGAAAAGGGAAGGAAGGAGGATGGGCGTAAGTCGTAGAACGTACATTTTCAGCGGCACGAGCAGCCTCTGATCATACGTTTCCTCAGCATGGAATCATGGTTTGTGGCGCTATCATTTTCAACAGCTGTTCAACCTTTGTACGCGCAGTACGTACAATGAGAGCGCTACGATATATCGATTAAGTGCCGCAGCCCATTCTGTTGCTGTATCTGCGTGTCGTCGGATTCTTAGTTTCAACAAGATAACGCCCGCATGCTCACAGCCAACCTCAGCGTTAGTAGCAGCTCATGGAGTGAAGTGCCACTTCACCAAAAGTTTATGAAACGAAAAAAATTATTCGAATGATTTAGCGGATTCTTAAAATTTGTCACTTTTCCGTTTACAGAAATGATTACTGGCTTTCAAATGAAAGCCTTACGAATTGATGAACAGTCGACCTTGTAACTGCTCGTACGCCATGTGAAGAGATAAGCGCCACACTTCCAAATCACTTCACTCCAGGACCGTGAAGAGCGCCACACTTTCAAATCACTTCACTCCGGGACCGTGAAGAGCGCCGGGTAAATCAGATCAGATTATATGTAGAGGATTTCAGGGAGTGTCCGACCCCAGGTCTTAAACAACCCGTAGGAGTAGGAAGCTAGGAGATTTGGGCTAGACTGCCCGACAGGAAAGACACATGGAAGCGAAATAGAAAGAGGGAGTAAGACTTCCTTACTTTATAACCGGGGGGGGGGGCAGTACCCGGGGTCCAACGGCTTAACGTGCTCATCCGACGCACGGCCGATATTTAGTGGTTGGAGCGTTCGTAACTTGCTGAAATCGAACCTGAGGCCTCTCTGTAGCAGTCACGAACGTTTACCACTAGGCCATAAGCGCCCGAGTACCAAGTTGGAACGTGGACTTCACTGGATAAAGGAGTTGCTATGGCAACCAATGACCTCAACGATTGAGGTAAATGATAGTAGCTGCCACTTCCGAGCAATGCGATCTTTAGTTTAGATGGCCCTCCTGGTTTCTTCCGCTATGTTTATACAGTAATAACTCCGAGTGTGAACTTCAGTTTCAGGGCCGTTTCTTTATTTTTCTCCTTTTGTTCCAGATCCAATAACGTGAATAACTAAGGTGAATTGCTAGTAGTCGCCACTTCCACGCGATGAGATTTTGAGTTGACTGTTTTCCTGGTTTCTTCCGCTATGTTTATACAATAACTGCGAGTGTGAATTTCAGTTTCAATGCCGTTTTTTAGTATTCTCCGAGAGTTCTATTAATAGATCCAAGCTTTTGTTTATAATATGAACCCGAAAATGATAGTGTGCACGTTGTTGCAGCATATAATATGCATAAGGATGTATTCCAAAAAGTGTTTTCTGCAGTTTTCGCTTTACCCTCAAATACTGTGCCAGTAGAAGGAAGCTTTATCCTGTTTGAAACGAATAAAAAGTTGCTTAAAGAACATTATTTCGCAGCAAAGACTCATCGTTATCTAATATCACGATGCCAGTAAAACTTATCTTTGGACTTGGAGTTAAATAGCCATTTTACGATGACGTCGTTGACCTCAATGCTTCCTTGAAAGATGGAAGAATTGACCTTCATAAGAAATAGGTGCATTTTTTCATGGATTCTCATTTTGTAACATATCACCTGTTTCTCTGGTAATGAGCCGCCATTGATCAGAAGACCGTGCCTACAAGATGTTCAGGTGCTGTTCTGGCGAGCGCAATCTTAGTCATTGGCAGACGATTTAACGCCTTTACATGGCCCTCTCTTAATGTGGACACAGGTCAACAACGCAAGGGCAGGATACCTCAGGACCACATTGGGGAACTTTTCCTCACGATGCCACGCCGTTTTGTCTAAGGTACAGCTTACCATGGTGGTTCCACCGCATTCACGTAATCCTTTCATATATTAAATCAGTTTCTTTCCACCTACTTATCTACATGTGTGGCTAAGTTTCGTCTCGTGTCCTGAATTCCTTAGTGGCGTACTATTTTCTGAAGCTGCGAATGTGATGACTTGTTGCTTTACCATTTTGCCCTTCACTTTGCATCGTATCAACTACATTGCCCGAGAGAAATATTTTTTGATGAAGGGTGTAATACGGTCACCCATTTTGCTCTTGGATTTGAACAATTTCTTCAGCTTGAACCATGTGTATGTAATTCAGTTTTTAGAGAGAGATAGCGAGAACGACAGAGGAAGATAAAGAGAGATAGAAAGAGATAGAGAGAGGTAGAAAGAGTGATAGAGAGAGAGAGAGAGAGAGAGAGAGAGAGCACGAAAGAGAGAGAGAGAGAGAGAGAGAGAGAGCATGAAAGGTAGATAGGGAGGTAGAGCACGAAAGAGAGATAGAGAGAGAGCACGAAAGAGAGATAGAGAGAGAGCACGAAAGAGAGATAGAGGGAGAGCGCGAAAGAGAGATGGAACGAGAGAGAAAGAGCATGAAAGAGAGATAGAGAGGGAGAGCACGAAAGTGAGATAGAGGGAGAGCGCGAAAGTGAGATAGAGAGGGAGAGCGCGAAAGAGAGATAGAGAGGGAGAGCGCGAAAGAGAGATAGAGAGGGAGAGCGCGAAAGTGAGATAGAGAGGGAGAGCGCGAAAGAGAGATAGAGAGGGAGAGCGCGAAAGAGAGATAGAGAGGGAGAGCGCGAAAGAGAGATTGAGAGGGAGAGCGCGAAAGAGAGATAGAGAGGGAGAGCGCGAAAGAGAGATAGAGAGGAAGAGCGCGAAAGAGAGATAGAGAGGGAGAACGCAAAAAAGAGATAGAAAGAGAGAGAAAGAGCACGAAAGAGATAGGGAGAGAGAACACGAAAGAGAGATAGAGAGGGAGAGCGCGAAAGTGAGATAGAGAGAGAGAGCACGAAAGAGAGATAGAGAGGGAGAGCGCGAAAGTGAGATAGAGAGGGAGAGCACGAAAGAGAGATAGAAAGAGAGAGAGAAAGAGCACGAAAGAGATAGAGAGAGAGAGAGCACGAAAGAGAGATAGAGAGGGAGAGCGCGAAAGTGAGATAGAGAGAGAGCGCGAAAGAGAGATAGAGAGAGAGAGCGCGAAAGAGAGATAGAGAGGGAGAGCGCGAAAGAGAGATGGAGAAGGTGAGCGCGAAAGAGAGATAAAAAGAGAGCGCGAAAGAGAGATAGAGAGAGCACGAAACGGATAAGAAGGGAGCGCGAAAGAGAGATAGAAAGAGCCAAAACATTATGACCTGTATGCAAATCGAAAAAACTGTAGGTAAGCGACACGACGGTCCGCGTGAATGTCATGAAAAGATATAAATAGCACCTGTACTGAGCAGTGTAATTCTTTTTCTTCAGATGGAAGAGGCAGCGTACTTTGATAAAGGAAAATTTTGAATGACCAGGCGACTGGGTCAGAGCATTTCTGGAACGGCAAGGCTTGTGGTGTGCTCACGGTAGCTGTGGTTCGATACCTTCAAATAATGTTCCGAGGAGAGGAAAATCCACGTACTACCGTCAAGATGTGTGCCGACCACTGCTCATCGATGCTATAGGTGAGCAAAGGCTATTCCATATGGTACGAACCAATATATAGAATACTGTGGCTCAACTCGCTGGTGATTGGAATACTGGTGATGGGAGTAATGTGTCACAACGTACAATTAATCGAACTGCTGAAAATGGGGCTGCGTAGACTCAGGCCTCTCCGAGTGCCCATGCTAACCTCGGTTCACCATCGAAAGCGTCTACAATGGGCGCGTAAGCATCAAAAGTGGACCTTGAATGATTGGAAGAAGTTCGTCATGGTCCGATAAATCTCGTTTCCTGTTGCACCATGTGTTGCGTCGTTTACCTAGGGGGGACGCGTTGGCCCCAGGGTGCACCGTGGGACGTAAACAAGCCGGTGGAGGAAGTGTAATGCTTTGCAAAATTTTCAGCTGGGAAACCCTGGGTGCAGTGATTCATGTGCAGGAAACTATGACGTCAACCACCTACCTAAACATCATTGCAGACTAGGTACATTCTTCCATGGCAACGGTATTCCCCTCTAGTAGTGCCTTCTTTAAAAAAAAAAAAAATAATGAGCCATGCCACCACTGCACTGATTGTTCGAGAACGATTCGCGGAATACGAAGACTTCCAGGTATTGTTCTGGCCTCCAATTTCCATAGACATCAATCAATCAAGTATCTGCGATTTGTATTGGAATAGCGAATCTGATATGTGGCGGTTCAACCACCTAACTTACTATACCGTGCAAATTAATTGAGAAAAGCTATTTTATTCTCAGAATTGTAATGTGATCGCCAGTTGATGTAGGAAACCCACGTAAACCGGTTTTATCAGCTGCGAGGTGGTGTGACTGTTTGAACTTGATAGTAAGAATGTGCTTTGACCGGTTTTAAACAGGAAATAGGCACTTCAGCTTCGGTTGTGAGCTTTCGTGTGCGACAGGTGGATGCTAGTTTTTGCTCTCTGTGAGTACGTGTTGCTTTCGTGTATTGAAAAATGGATATTTCCCCAAGGAAGCGTGCAAAAATAATTGCTCTGAAGGATCACACTTCTATGACACTGAGAGATATCGCTTCGGCAGTTGGTGTAGGCAAATCAAGTGTATCAAGACTGCTTACGCGATACAATGCATCTGGATCATCGTCTCCAAAAAGAAGAGGTAAATGTGGAAGAAAACGAAAAAGAACTCCACGAACCGATAAATATCTGATCAGAAATAGTAAAATGAATCCAAAACAAGAAAGATGACACCGAATTTTCGGGTGTAATAAACACGTCTTTTGAATACGTTCTGAGGCAAATTAAATTTATCAAAGCTATTCAAAGTCAACGGAACCGGTATGGAAAACAATAGATCTGACGAAAGAAAGAAGATTTTCAATCGGGGTTTTAATCCCTCAGATATTGCTGTAAACGGAATCGTGAGCTTACGAACTCTTAGAAACAGAGATATCGACAAACATAAGATGTGACTTTACGTCCCCTGGTAGGAAAACCATTCATTATTTTAGGAAGAAAGTATTCTCAAAAGGTTTATCCATATAAGCGGTATCGGTCCAAGAAAAAAAAAAAAAAATTAGTCAAGTTTTCAGGAGCCCAGATTTTGCTACAAGTACTTCAGAAGCAGAAATTAACACTTATGACCCCTGGTGGCCAAACCATTCTTTACCAAACATTAGAATTTATGTGAAAAATATTTTCCATCAGGTCTTGTATGCGATACAGGAAGAATTTTTCAAATCGGAGCTTTAGAAGCAGAAATAACGCAGAAAACGCAATTTGCCTTTGTGCCCCCTAGCGGGAAGTCTATGATTCACTTGCAAATTTTGAATTTATAGGAAAAACATTTCGCATCGGAAACACTATCCAACAAAGAAAGAATTTTTCAAATCGGACTCTTAGAAGAAGAGATGTTGACAAAAATAAGATATCAATCTACTCCCCCTGGCGTAGAAACCGTGCATTATTTCAAGAAGAAAATTTTCCTAAAAGGTTTGTCCACATGGGTAGTATCGATCGACAAACGACTTTTTTTCAGTCGAGATTTTAGAAGCTCATATTTTGCTGCAAATACATCAGAAGCGAAAATTAAGACTTACGCCACCTGGTGGCCAAACCATGTTTTTACAAAAATTAGAAATTATGTGCAAACGATGTCCCATCAGGAGCTGTATCCGGTGCAGAAAGAAGTTTTCAAATCGGAGATTTAGAAGCAGAGATATAGGGGGAAACGCTATTTACCTCTACGCCCCCTAGCGGAAAGTCTATAAATTACTTGAAAATTTTGAAATTATATGAAAAACATGTCACACAGAAAACATTATCCAACAAAGAAAGAATTTTTCAAATCGGACTCCTAGAAGTAGAGATATTGACAAAAATATGATGTACATCTACGCCCCCTGGCGGAGAAACTGTGAAATATTTTAAGAAGAAAATATTCCGAAAAGGTTTATCGATGTGAGTGGCATCAGTCCACGAAATAATTTTTTCAATTGATATTTTAGAAGAACAGGTTTTATGGCAAATACATCAGAAGCAAAAATTAACACTTACGCCCTCTGGTGGCCAAAGTATTCTTTACCAAAAATTTGAAATTATATGCAAAAGATTTTCCATCAGGAGATGTATCCGCTGAAGAAGTTTTTTTCAAACCTTAGTTTTAGAAGAAGAGTTATCAGGAAAAATGTAATTTATTTTACGCCCCCTAGCGAAAAATCTATGCGTAATTTGAAGAAGTAACTATATCTAAAATACTCTTTGACATAAATGGAATCGAAAGATAAAAGAATTTTTTCAATCGCATGTTTAGAAGCAAATATGTGGAATAAAACGTATTTTTGAATTCGACATCATCTGCATTTACGCCCTCTAATGGCGAAATTGTGCATCGTAAAAAAAAAACTGAATAAAGGATCATCATTCGCATGTTTCAAGCTTCCCAATGCGAAAAGAATTTTTCAAATCGGACTAATAGTTGCAGACATATCGTGGGTACAGACGGACGGACGGACAAACCGATAACATAAGCACGATCTTTTTTTACAAAAGACGTGCTAAAAACAAGCGCAGACCTTCAAAGAGATTTATTGGCTAGTGGTTGTAATGTTAGTGATTCAAATGTACGCCGTAGGCTTCTGGAAGTTGGCCGGAAGGCAAGAAGACCAACGTAAAAACAGCATTTGAATGCGAAAATGAAGATAAAACGTTTAGCATGTGGCAAAAAATATAAATCATGGACTGCTGACGACTGGAAAAAGGTAATTTTTAGTAATGAAACTCATTTATTTGTGCAGGTTTACCAAGCAAATGTCGTTAGACGAAGCAACTGTGAACCTTTAAGACCTGAGCATGTCAAATAAACTGTAAAACACCCTCTGAAACAGACGTTTTGGAGTTATTTCACATCAAATGGCACTGGAAGCTTAGTTCCTGTTCAAGGTATAATGAATTCAACCAAGTACGTAGAAATATTACAACGTAGGATTGTTCCATTCTTGCAAACTTTTGACGGGACATTTCAACATGACTTGGCCCCATGTCACAATTCGAAATTGGTCAAGAATTTCATGCTGGAAAATCAAATTCATTTGCTTGATTGGCCTGAAAATTCACCAGACTTAAATTCCCGTAGAAAACTTGTGGAATATTTTGAAGAGACGTTTAGGTAAAATGGACTGTACAACCAAAGAACGCATGATAACGAATGCATAAAAGTGTGGTTCCACGATTATGAAGTCAAAAATATGTGCACTCAATTACTGGAGTCAATGACAAAACGAATTCAAGAAGTCATTTCTGCTAAAAGAAGGACATACTTCATACTAATACAGGTATTTATCAGTGTATATCAAGGCATAGAATGATATAAAGGCATAGTTTTGGAAAAAAGAGTGATTTTTTACTTTGTCCCAATTAATTTGCACAGCATAGTATAAGAGTTAAGGGAAGTCGGATGGTTCCAAGGGTAAAAAAAAAAAAAATTCAGATTTCAGGTTTTAAGCTTTTTTTTATTCTATGCCGCTTTAGGTTTAACTGATACCAAATTTATGTGATTCTGTGCAGTAGATCATATTTTATGAGCATTTGTATGACGGAGCGCAATGAAATCGCCTCATCATGGGTTGTGCCTAAAACGTGCTGAAAGCTGGTGCAAGTTCCAGAAGGCAGTAGGTAAGAATGAACCATATGACCATGACGACCATACACACCTACCAAAAGTTATGGGGAAATTAAACCTATTTTTAGAGATAAAGCCAATCTATAGCTCCTCCAGAAATTTTTACATGGTCGCACTCAAAATCCTTGTTGGTCCTTGAATAGCACAATTAGGCCAACAATTCCAAAATCTACTTTTAATTTATGGAATTAGGTATTTATGAGGCTGTAGCTACTTTTAATAAGGGGAACATAGCGAAATGGGAAAATTTGACGGGCATTTCTCTTAGCAGAAGTTGTATAGACACAATGAAAAAAAACTGATGAACGGAGTATTGCAAAAGCTGAAGAGGCGATTAAAGAAATTGAAAAAACGTGTCGTCAGAAGGCCATCCTATCCAAAAAGAAGTTGGAGGGCATGTACCAAGAGCAAGAGAACACATAATATCCTTCATATGGAGCTGAGATGCATAAAGGTAATATTATCGGCATTAATTACCTCAATGTTAGCTTTCAGTGTATTTCCTAAAAAAAGCATTTTCTTCAGCATATAGGAACATTTTTCTCAGTAACCCATAAAGGATATACATGAATTTCTTTGTTTTGTTCCTCATATCTAGCTCTTCATTTTGAGCAGAGGAAGTTTTAAAATTCCAATTAATTTTAAAAATATATTAATTTACAATTTTTTGTAGTTTCTTAGATCAATTTTTAATCAAACATAAATTTTTTATCTAAACGTTTTTTTAAAAACCCTCTGCTTAATATGTGATTTACATTGTGTATTTTACAATGAAAATAAATTATGCTTATGTCTGTTGTAGTTTCTGAGATAAATGGACCTAAAAATGTGCAAATTAGCATAGGAAAGATTGGGTCATCTGACTCCCTTTAAAGAATCTGCTGGTAACGTGTTGGTACGAGATATCGCTAGACACCTTTAGAAATCTTGTAGCTCCCGTGTCTCACCGGGTAAGAGCTGTTTTGGCGACGCGTGGAACACCAACATCTTATTATGCAGGTGGTCATAATATTTTGGCTCATCGATGTATATTTCAATAAATAAATATTAGTGTTGCCTGTGAGTTTTATCAGCGTGATTCCACCATAAACTAAGTTGGTAAGTTCTTCCAAATCACGTGAGAGAGAGAGAGAGAGAGAGGCATGTTGTCTTGTATTCACTTGAAGTGAACTGGTTTCGTAAGTACACGCAATCCAGTTTTAAATCTGCATACGAGAAAGGAAACACATGTTTACGTATTTCTACTCGACAGGAAATGGTAAACTATGTAGTTTGCCGTCCCATTGAAGACAGTCCATTCTGTAAAAGCTGTGCACATCATCGATTTAAATTTTACGAATACATTTTTTTAGAGCCAGTTTATTTTTTTGCCACAGAATCTTTAAAGGAAGATATAAAATCTCCCTACTACTTATCGAAGTTAAATTGAAAGTAAAGCTTCCCATAAATGTTTTACTTTTCCATCTGAGGGTTGAACCTAAGGAAAAGGAATCGGGTAATATATCTTCGTCAATATGACGAAAATGTTTGTTTTTAAATGCAATATTAAGCTGCTTAAAATGCAGCATGGACGAAAATGGCAACCTGACTGACAATCCAGAGTGATATGTTCCAGGACAATCTGCATTCGTGGAGTGTTCCTTCATTTTGAGTTATTTACCGCAGTTTCTTTTGGTTGGGATGCCAGATCGCGCTGTGTGGAGACTTTCTAAAAAGTGTAAAAGGAAAGTTTTACACTTTTAGTTTAAGCAAAAAAAAAAAAAAGCAAAAAAAAAAAAAAAAGTATCGAGAAGATCTGATTTTTTCCCCTGCTGTTTCGCATCCAATGTTTAAAACCACAAAGAAGAGCAGAGCAACATTAGTGTGTGCGTGCGTGCGATATTTCGAAATAATGAAATGATGATAAATAACAGGACTGAGAAACAGAACTATCAGAACCAGAAATACGTTGTCAAGAACCGGAATACAGATGTTAATTACGCTACATGGAGCTGATTTCAAATGCAAAAGTGACATGCAACTCAGAAAGAGTAAATTTTGAAGATCGTGTGAGTAGTTTAATCGACGCATGCTGTTTTGAGAGAATAAACAGCGCGCTCTATGCTACCAGGGATCCATATGGTGGGTGGGATTCCTTATCTTTTTCAGCTAGAAATATAATGCAGATGTTCACCTTGTGACGTACCTGCCAGCAGGACGCACACGACATAAAGGCAGATAGGAATCAGAATAAACGTCCGCGTAGCTCAATTGGTAGAGTGACTTATTCCGGAATGAGAGGATCCGGGTTCGAATCCTGGCGTGGACAAAAAATGACGGAGAAATTTACTTCGTTATAACATCCAGGGGATTTAGAATTTCTGAAAAGGGAATCTATGTAGAATAGCAGCGTATAGGAGACGAAACGTGCCCAAGGAACAGGTTACAGATATTTCAGAAAAGTGTAGGCCGTTACGGGGTACTCTTGATTAAGGCATAATTGATATACACCGTAAATCCGACGCTTATGTTTTATTGTTTTAAAGCTTATGTACATCAACCAGGTGACTTGAGAAAGCCACCTGGTTGATGTACAAAGTTAGGTGAACTTTGACGCTCATGTTGCAACCAAGCTGTTCATAGGATTCCAGCATGTCCTCGACTAAAGTGGTGTAATTTGAATGCTTCGTGTTACCCAAAAAGTTGTGTACCACATTTCTGAATGCAGTCCATGCTCGCAATTCTCACTCACTCATGGTTTCCTCGAATATGTTGTCTATCATTAATTTTCGTATTTGAGGGCCTATGAAAATGCCAGCTTTAATTTTTCCAGACGTGATTGATGGAAACTTACCACCAAGATACTAAAAGCATTTACTTCCCCTGCTTAAAGCTGTCACAAATTGCTTCATTAAGCCAAGTTTGACGTGTAAAGGTGGCAACAGTATTTTCGAGGGATCAACCAGTGGAAGTGTAACAATGTTTTTTTCGTCAGGTGTGAATGTACCCAATGTTCCATCCTTGCTCTGGAGTCCCATTCACACAAAAAGCAAGGAAATTTGGTGTAGCCTTCTTGTTGGCCGAGCAATATTCCAATCACTTTGAAATCCCCGCACAAGGATCATTCATGAAACTTGTACTGCACACTTTCCAGCAGTAATTTAAGGTTCCCGTATGTCTCTTTCAAAGTCACAGAATGTGCTACTGGAATGGATGGATCGATGTTATTATTGTGTAATAAAACACTTTTTAAACTGGATTTGCTGGCATCTATGAACAACCTCCACTGTCCTGAATTGTAATTAATGTTGAAGTATTTCATGACTGCCGGAATGTCTCGACAATATACCAAACCGCCTTCCTCAGCAAAAAACAGAACCAATTCTGCTTCTCGGTGTCTGTACCAGGAGAATCTCGTATAAGGACATAGTAAATTCTTTTCCTGAAGTCGTGATCCTAAAAGCTCTGCTGCGTCTTTAGGTAAATTCAGATCACGAACCAAATCATTCAGTTCATGCTGGGTAAATGGCACTGGGGTTTCATCCTCCATGCTGTCCGGTTGGTACATCTCATCACTTGTATCACCGTCTGATTCGGTGTCTGTTGGGGGCTTGATATTGGACGGGGATGGCACAGGAATGGATTCATTATGAGGCACTGGTCTTATCGCAGATGGGATATTGGGATACACAATGTTACCCTTACTGGTTCTGGTATGGCCCTTTATATTCACTGTGCAGAAGTAGCAGTCGCCACTCTGATTTTTTGGCTCACGCCACACCATGGGTACACCGAACGGCATTGATGCCCTTTTCCCACTTTTCCATGTGCTCAACCACTCCACACATGCACGGCACACATTGTGAGGAGACCAAACTTTGTCCTGATCTGCTAGTTTAAAGCCAAAGTATTGAAAAAAAGCATTTTTCACGAAAGGATTAATATTTTGCCTCTGTTTTTTTTCCTGTCGTATGACAGCCACATATGTGGCAAAATATGTTTGGATGATTTACACAACCACGTGAAGCCATTGCACACGCCACAAAGAAACAACCGAACGGGACCAGTCCCTTCTTTGCACTGACTAGTGTAACACGATCTGCCCCAAATAGCGTCACATGTGACCAATAGAAAGCAGGGAGCAGTGGCGTGAGGTATGAGTCATACTGCCGTGACAACATAACATTCTCTCATGTTCCGCCTTTGTGAGTGGCGCAAATCGTGATGTCATATAGATAAAACAGTTGCATTTCCATTATCAGCTATATATTTGCGTTTATCTATTCCCAAAACAATCATTCCGCCCCTCCAGAGAACATTTTCACACGTTACAAACGTTGCCATATAACAATGTCATTAAAAAATAACGTTTTTTTTAATTTTCACATTTCCGTCATTTGTGAAAAAACTTGACGTGATACGCAATTTTAAAGGTCATTTTCGGAATCTGCGCAATAAATCCTTTCAGATACACCAATTCATTTCAAAACAACAAAACCTTGCATATTAGTGTTATTCATTCTGAAGAAGAAATTGAAGAATTTTATGAGGAAATTCGTCATCTAAATAGTAAAGGTAAGCAGCACTTGAAGATAATTATGGGAGATTTCAATGCAAAAATAGGGCAACGGCAACAGAATGAAACTTCACTAGGTAAATTCGGTCACGACAACAGAAACCAGCGTGGAAATACTCTCGTTGAGTTTGCAGAGGCAGAAGGGTTTTTCATCTTGAACTCCTTTTTCAAGAAAAAGCCACACAGGAAATGGACATGGCGACATTCAAATGGGACGAATAGAAAGAATTTCACTTGTCGTCCCATCCAAATGGGACGACAAGTAAAATTGATTTTATTATGTGTAACAAAAAATTCGTCATAGAAGACTGCAGTGTGCTAAACGTGAACACAGGTAGTGACCATAGATTGGTGAGATGTAAGATGCACCTCAACACTAAACTCGAACGTGGCAATCTCATAAGACAAACAAAATGTATTGACATAACCAACCTTAAAAAACACCATATTACCTTCAAGTTGGAACTGAAGAACAGATTCTATGCTTTAGAAAGCCTAACATCGGATGAAGTGGATATTTCTGAAGTTAACAGAAAAGTAACCAAAGCTCTTATGGAAACAGCAACAAAATTAGCTGGATCTAATAACAAGTTGCACGTGCACAAATTATGAGGAAAAAACAAAATATAGATGCAAAAAAGAAGAGAGGTGAGGACAACTAAAGAAGATGTGACTTCCAAAGTGGAATATATAGAGCTATGCAAGACAGTACGAAAAAGTATCACTGAAGACGTAAGAACATTCAACTGTGAACTAGTGAGGAAAGCAATTGAAAGCAACCAAGGCCTAAAGATAGCTAAGGGACATCTCAGTAAGGGAAGGAAGCAGATTATGGCACTGAGAAAAGAAGATGGTTCTGTAACAAGAAATAGAGGCGAAATTTTGACAAGAGTGAAAGATTTCTACTCCAAATTATATGAAAGGGATGATACATGTACTTTAGACATCATGAAAGGTACCAGTACCACAGTTCTTCCAGTCTTCCCAGCAGAGGTTGCACATGCAATCAAGAACATGAAGCGGGGAAAAGCTCCAGGAGAAGATGGAATTACTGTAGCCATCATACAAGAAGCAAGTGGAGAAATCGAAACAGTCTGGCCCAAATTTTTACTCGATGCCTTAATGAAGAGAAGATTCCTGAGGATTGGAACAACGCTACAACGATCCTGCTACATAAAAAAGGTGACATTGAGGATCTCAGGAACTACAGACCTATCAGTCTCCTATCAGTGGTTTGTAAAATCTTCACTAAAGTTCTTTCACACCGCTTGAAGGCAACACTGGACATGGCTAAACCAAGAGAACAAGCTGGATTCAGGAGTGGTTACAGCACAATAGAACATATCCACGTACTGAGAGAATTAATTGAAAGAGCGAGAGAATATGAACTTCCATTTTGCATGACTTTTATCGATTATGAAAAAGCCTTTGATTCGGTGAAACCATCAGCGGTTACAATGGCTCTGAAATCCTGCGGTATTGAAGATGCATACACTAATATTATTAATAACATCTATGAAAATGCAAGTGCAAAGATTCGCCTGTTTGAAAATACAACACACATAAAAATTGGAAAGGGAGTGAGACAAGGTGACACCATATCTCCGAAGCTCTTTAGTGCCACATTGGAAAATGTCTTTTAATCACTAAACTGGGAAAACAAAGGGATAAAGATTAATGGAGATTATCTAACCCACCTTCGTTTCGCTGATGACGTAGTCATTTTTGCAACTACCCCATCAGAGCTGCAGAGTATGATCCAGGAACTTGCTGACAAGAGTAAAGAATTGGAATTAAAAATGAACTTTCAGAAGACAAAAGTGATATTCAATGCTTTTACAAGAAATGAGGATTTATTGATTGATGGAGAAAAGCTGGTGATAACAGACACGTACGTTTATCTTGGACAGCAGATATCAAGTGAGGGTCACATTGATGAAGAAATTAATCGGCGTATAAAACTTGGATGGAGAGCTTTTGGAAGAAACGATAAAATTTTTAAGAGCAGTATGCCATCATGTCTCAAAAGAAAAGTGTTTAATCAATGCATCCTAATAGTGCTTACGTATGGAGCAGAAACTTGGACCTTAACTAAAAAAGACATACAAAGACTGCAGACAACTCAAAGACGCATGGAGAGATGCATGCTTGGTGTAACCAGGAAAGATAAGAAGAGGAACTTGTGGATAAGGAAAATGACAGGAGTGGACGACGTCATGACCAGAGTAAAATCACTGTAATGGCGATGGGCAGTACATGTTCCCAGAATAACGGACCACCGATGGACAACCGAAATTTCAGACTGGATTCCGAGGGACAAGAAAAGACCCAGAAGAAGACCCCATGGGAGATGGAAGGAGGAGTATGCTGGAGTGACATGGAGGAGACAGGCCCAAGACAAGCAATTGTGGAAGAAATTTGGGGAGACCTTCATCCAGCAGTGGATTGATAATGGTTGATGATGATGATATATATATATATATATATATATATATATATATATATATATATATATATGGTCAGGTGATACGTAACATCACAGCCTCTTCTTGACAAATGTCAACCCCGCCTTCTCGTGGTGCATCCTGTTCCCACTAAAAGGGCTCTTACGACCGCCAATAGCGGTATAACTATACCATCGAGATTAGAGGAAATGCTATTCCACACTCACCAACCCGCTTGGCCAGCGTGGTGAGTTATGGCCAAACCCCTCCAAAATGACTCCACAACTTAAATCTTGGCCCTCAGTCTGCGGCAAGTGGAATGTACCTGGCCAAGGCAGCGGCCAGTGCGACATGAAGGCAGAGGGTACTAAGAATCCCTGGAGGACCGGACTAGACTGCCATATGATGCTGACCTTGGCTACGTATAATGGACGCTCCCTATCTTCTGATTCAAGGCTTCTTGAATTGGAAGAGGAACTACAAAGGATCAAGTGGGACATCGTCGGGCTGAGTGAGGTAAGGAGAAAAGGAGAAGACTTCATTGAACTGAAAAGTGGACATCTCTTCTACTATCGTGGGACAGATACTGGCAGAACTAGTGGTGTTGGATTTATAATAAACAAGAAACTGAAGGATAAAGTTGTAGAAGTTGAAAGTTCCTCTGACAGAGCTGCAAGACTCGTTATCCAACTCTCGAGAAGATACCAGGCTCAGATTATTCAAACTTATGCGCCAACCACAAGTCATCCTGAAGAAGAAATTGAAGAATTTTATGAGGAAATTCGTCATCTAAATAATAAAGGTAAGCAACACTTGAAGATAATTATGGGAGAATTCAATGCAAAAATAGGGCAACAGCAGCAGAATGAAACTTCAGTAGGTAAATTCGGTCACGGCAACAGAAACCAACGTGGAAATACTCTCGTTGAGTTTGCAGAGGCAGAAGGGTTTTTCATCTTGAACTCCTTTTTCAAGAAAAAGCCACACAGGAAATGGACATGGAAACATCCAAATGGGACAACAAGTGAAATTGATTTTATTATGTGTAACAAAAAATTCGTCATAGAAGACTGCAGTGTGCTAAACAAGTTCAATGCCGCCCCGGTGGCGCAGTGGTCTAAGGCGCTGGCCTCTGATCATTCGTCCGTAAGGGGTCTGGGTACGAATCCCGGTTAGGCATGGATGTTGTGTTTGTCTTACGGTACTGGCTCTCTCCTTCCTTGGAACCAGTGACCCTAAATTAGGGACAGACGACTGCTTATAGCCCATTGAGTTGCTCACGATGGTCGTTAAACCTCCAATAAAAAAATAAATAAAAACAAGTTCAACACAGGTAGTGACCATAGATTGGTGAGATGTAAGATGCACCTCAACACTAAACTCGAACGTGGCAAGCTCATAAGACAAACAAAATGTATTGACATAACCAACCTTAAAAAACACCATAATACCTTCAAGTTGGAACTGAAGAACAGATTCTCTGCTTTAGAATGCCTAACATTCTAAAGCAGAGAATGCCAACACTGAACTGGGAAACCAAAGGAATAAAGATTAATGGAGATTATCTAACCCACCTTCGTTTTGCTGGTGACGTAGTCATTTTTGCAACTACCACATCAGAGCTGCAGAGTATGATCCAGGAACTTGCTGACAAGAGTAAAGAAGTGGGAATAAAAATGAACTTTCAGAAGGCAAAAGTGATGTTCAATGCTTTTACAAAAAATGAAGATTTATCGATTGATGGAGAAAAGCTGGAGATAACAGACACGTACGTTTATCTTGGACAGCAGATATCAAGTGAGGGTCACATTGATGAAGAAATTAATCGGCGTACAAAACTTGCCTGGAGAGCTTTTGGAAGAAACAGCATAATTTTCAATAGCAATATGCCATTATGTCTTAAAAGAAAAGTGTTTGATCAATGCATCCTTCCAGTGCTTACGTATGGTGCAGAGACGTGGACCTTAACTAAAAGAGACATACAAAGGCTGCAGACAACTCAAAACAGCATGGAGAGGTGCATGCTTGGTGTAACCAGGAGAGATAAGAAGAGGAACTCGTGGATTCTAAAAATGACAAGAGTGGAAGACATCATGATCAGAGTTAAATCCCTGAAATGGCAGTGGGCTGGACATACTGCCAGAAGGACAGACCATCGATGGACAGCCGAAATTTTAGATTGGATTTCCAAGGGACAGGAAAAGACCCAGAAGAAGACCACATGGAAGATGGGTGGATGAAATTCGAAAGTATGCGGGAGTGACATGGAGGAGACTGGCACAAGACAGACCGTTGTGGAGGAAACTTGGGGAGACCTTCGTCCAGCAGTGGATTGATAATGGTTGACAATGATGATGATGATGATATATATATATATATATATATATATATATATATTTGAGGAAAACTAAATCGACCTTTAGTGTAAGCATGTTGAAAGTGAAATGTTCCAAACGAAATAAAATTATATCTTTACAAAACGAGAGCGAGCAATGCGTTTTTTGAACGAAGTGAAAATAAAAAAGGAAAAATCTTTTCACAAAGTTACGCCAAAATGCCTTAATTTTAAATGAAATAAATGTTCTTTTGACAGAACGTAGAAAAATAGCTTTATTTATTTATGGGTTTTTTTAATGAAACTATTTTTTTCGTAGAAACATTTTTTTTATTTGTTTTCAAATTATTCGAAATGAAAAATGTTTTGTGAAAGTCTTTTTTAACAGAAATAGGCCCAAATGTTGTAAAATTCACCATCACAAGAGAAAAGCTTACGTTATTCTAAATATACTTTTCTCTGGATCAGCAAAATACGAAGTAAAATTTTGATGAGACTGTTCAGGAAAATGCCCAATATATATGAACAGCTGAGATACAGACAGACATAGTGATTATTATTTGCTTTTTTTTTTTATGAAGCAAAAATAAGGATAATATGTTTAAAGCTAAACACATTAGCTTAAAATAGTCGGGCATTCAGTTCTTCCCAAAAAGAATACCAATTATTTTTTTTTTATTCATTCAGAAGCTTCCTACGAAATACAAGAACTCAAACTGACGTGGATTGTATAGATAAAGCTCATAAGGATAGTCATCTAATTGCAGCAATTAGGAAAACTCATGATGGAGGAATCTTTTACCATTGGAAATCATTCCCTCATTATGAGATCACTAAGCATATTCTAAGTGTTCTAAGTAATGTCTTTATTGCTGTAGCCTATCGGCATTCTCACCCAGTGTTAATGACCTATCAGTTAATCTCTCTCGGTTCTCTCCTTCTCTCTCTCTCTCTCTCTCTCTCTTTATTGGTTTTGTTTTGTGAAATATGTACGTTCTTTTCTTTATCGCATCTTCGAACTTCTGGGAATTGCAAAATTCGAGAAAATATCATTCACAAAATCTTATCTTTCTGAGAATTGGGTATCGCCCACAATGTACATAAAAAACATACAAAAAAATTCAGTGTAATTAACATTTCATTTTTATTTTTCTGAGAAAATGCTATGTTTGACACGTAAAAGATGGACATGAAAAAATACTCTGTTTAATAATTCCTTTAGAAAAAAACATCAGTGAACAAAGGTCAAAGGGGTCATCATTCCAAATACAAATATCCCGTTGAAGCTGTTCTTCAAAGCATTCGACTGTGATTTCTCCTTCCAGAATTCGTGTTTTACGTAAATCACCCAAAAACACTAGGGCCAAACAAAATTACTTTGTCAAGGTTTCGTAATTAATATTCGTTACTGTATCCCGTTCAGAGCATTAACATTCGATCCTTTAAGCGGCCGGAAAGAGTTCACTGGCGGTCAGAAAAATGGGCTGAAATCAGCTTGAACGAATATATTCGAGGTCTAAGAAGTGCGCCGAAAGCAGCTAGTACGTGTGAATTGCAATATCAGAGCATTTGGAATTGTTGATTACTCCTTTGCTTTGTTATTCGAAATAGTTATTTTAGAGAATGACACTAATCCTTAGCTGATTGATTACCTGCTAAAAATGCTATAACAATGGCCACGAACTTAAGAAAGGAGAGAGAAGATGTTGTCCGTGACATGACAAATGACTTGACCCATCATATCATAGGTCATGAAGAAGAAGAAAACAGAGGGCATGCAGCGACGCTTCACACGAGTCAGCACTGCTGAAATGAAAAAACAAGAAATATGACACGATTTTAGATTGTAATGAACACGTCTTTTGAATCTGTTCTGACGCGAATTAAATTTATCAGAGCTATTCAAAGTCAATGAAACTGGCTAGGAAAGCAATCAACCGGTTTCTACAATCAATAAAACATCCACAAATAGGAACACCTACTTAGTTCCACCAGCGGAACTGAGCATTATTTCGTGAAGAAAATATAGTATCTAATATATATATTTTCTTCCCGAAATCAATTAGTAGGATAAGTACACAGACAGTTCCACACTCCAGTTGACAGCCCAAATGTTTAATGTTGCAGAACATTTTCTATACGCGTTCGACACTGGCTCACAATGAAACCTCCCGCTCTTGCGTCACTGACCCCAACACGATTCTATCATACACTGGCGTGCAAAAATTAAGGACGAGACGGTTTTTCGAATGTAACGTCGTGCAGAAGTGCCCCACATCGACTCAAATCATACCATAAGATCCCCAAGATGTAAGAATATGGGACAAGTGAGTAAAACCGTCCAAACAAGGAATCCAAAGGACACAAAGACACTTTATTGAAAAGGTAGCTTCGAGCACAACTGGACAGAAGACAGAAACGTCCATGTGACAGGCGGCTGCCAAGAAAAATTCAGTCTTTAGTAGGGGATATGATCACCCCTGACTGCGTTGCAGGATTTACAACGTCTGTCCATGCTGAGGTCGAGGTTGTCAAGGAGCTGTTGAGGCATCGCGGCCCATTCCTCTTGTAGCGCCAATCGCAGCTGCAGAATCGTTGCTGGCCGCTGATGACGTGCTGCCAAGCGTCTCCCGAGAAGCTCCCACACGTGTTCGATTGGATTTAGGTCCGGAGACCTTTTGGGCCAATCCATGAGTTGAATATCTTCACCCTCCAACAGCTCTGCGACCGCCACTGTACGATGAGGTGTAGCGTTGTCGTCCATGAAGAGGAACTCAGGACCCACAGCACCTCTAAACAGACGCACGTGAGGCAGGAGAACCTCGGTACAATAGCGGACAGCAGTGACTGAACGTTCTTGGAAGATGTGGAGGTCAGTATGGCTACCAAGCATGATACCGCCCCAAACGAGAACTCCGCCACCTCCAAACCGGTCCCTTTCGATGATGTTGGAGGTGTGATTGCGTGTTTCCTGCTCTCTCTTGATGTGTATACGTCCAGAATCGCTCGTCAGACTAAATCGGCTCTCATCCGCAAAGAGAACTCGACCCCATTACAGATGTGTCCATTGCTTGTGTTCCTGGCACCACAGAAACCGCCGTCTCCGATGAGCAGGCGTTAATGACACACATCGTACTGGTCGTCGTGCAAATAGACCACCTCCTGGCCACGGTAAAACTCGATAACGGACGTCCAGTTGTCTGCTGCATGTTCCTTGCGATTTCTCCCGCTATCTGCCGTCTGTCTCTTCTCGCCTGTAGGACAATATACCGGTCGTCCGCCGCCGTGGCTGCTCGTGGACGACCGCTGCTAAACTCTCGGACAGCTGCTCCTGTCGTTTGAAATGCTCTCCAAGCTCGTGAAAGGATGCTGTGAGCGATCCCGAACTGCTCGGCAGCACTAGTCACACTTCGACCTTCTTCCAACTTCCCAATGACGCAATCTCGAGTAAAGTCATCCAGATGTCGTCTACTGGATTGCCTGTTGGCCATATCACACGGTGGCAGCAACTCGACGTCGTTCAAACCGATGTACACCATGCAATAGCTTTCACCGAATTGCTGAGCGTACGCCGCCCGTGTGCTTTATACCCTTCCGACTCTCCCCTCCCCCTCTTACGTCATGCTGCATATATGCGCATGCCCTACCGTACCGGACCCTAGTCTATCTCCTGAGTGGTCTTTCGGTCTGTTCTGCCTGCTCGTTCCGCTGTTATGCTAATTTCTCCTTTTAGTCCTTAATTTTTGCACACCAGGGTATAATAGCAGGTTTAACCTCATATTGTCATACATCTGATGATTGACCGTACGTTACAATCCGAAAGATCTTTTGTCTAGCTTTTTAGAATGTACTGCTATGAAAGTATTAATTCTTGATTGGGATATGTTTTAATCGTGCGTAGACGGTTGTTAATTTTAATTCTATCTAGATCATTGATTGGCACGAAGTTTTTATCTTATCAAAAAAAAAAAAATCTCACTGTGAGATTTCAAAAATTGTTAGGAAAAGCCGTTCAAGTGCCCAAATTTTTTATTGGGAATTACGAGTCAGCCGGAAATGTGTTCAACAAAGCTCGACGTGGTCGCTCCAGAGTAATAAGTGATCGAGATGCTCGAGCTGATCTAAAATAAGTCAAATCAAATCCGAAAATACCTGTTCCAAAATTAACGGAATATATTGCAATGACGATGTAAGAACGGACATATTAACTATGTTAATTTATAATAATGCTGAACATTATGTTACTTTTTCGTGAAGAAAAAGACATTACAAGCCCAAAAGGGCGACAGAAGGTTCGCGAACATTTTTATTTTTCAGATGTCGAGAGACTCAAGCAAAGAACTTTAGCTTCTCACGCCTTAGAAAGGGAGAGGCCTTTTCGACGAACTGATAACATCTTCACTGATACCGCAAATTTTGCTGCGCATTGTCAGCGTCGCCCAGACGCCTAAAAGTCTGGAAAACAGCCATCTACCTTTGTGCAAATATAACAATGTATATTGTGTTAGTGTAAGAATGTACTTCGACGGTAGGATTACTTTCTCAAAGTAGGCACTTACTAATGGACAGATCTGAAAGAACCTCAGAGTCACGAGAGGTAGGATTAAAACCCATCAGCGAGGCACTCCGAGCCAACACTTAGGGTGTGGTCGGCGAAGGTCGTCAAAGGAGAACCACGTGGCAGGAAAAGGCGAGCCACATCAACAGGTCAGCGGGAGGGCAAGGAGAGCGCCGAGGTCTTCGCGCATGCGTAGCGCGGAGGAGGGGAGACGAGCAGGTCTCTTGAAGAGAATCAGTCTGCTTTCGTCCAACGGAGAGAGTAGTTCTTTGGTAAAAGGGAACGTGAAGCGTTTGCCTTTTTTTTGTGAGCAGAGGGACGTTCCGACGACGTAGGTCCAACGCTCTGGTTGAGTTTCGCGAGCATCTATCCTAGAAGAGATAGAGTGCTCGGCTGCAGCGGTACAGGTCCCAGTCAGGACTCCCGCTGGCGCATCAGATATTCCTCTACAGTAAATTCGATCTTAGCACAGGCTAAGATTGAAACGTATTGACAGAGGAGAATAGTTAGACTACTATTCATAATAGTCGCAGAGATATAGATCTACCTAATAGTAGGTAGATTCTTTCTAGAACGTCGCGCCGAGAGAGATTTTCTTCGGAAATGGTTATCCTAGCTTTCGTGTCCACGCCACCGTTCAGGTCTGATCCTTAGGGAGACCTGATGTTAGGGAAAGAGTAATCCACCGCCGTTAGGAACCTAACTGATCGTGTAGTAAATGTTTCTGTTTTCAATAGTAACTCCTCTTGATATCATTATATCTTAGTGTGAGCATTATTCTGTCCGGTTAGCTGTTTCGATCCGCCTTCCCGAATCACAGATTTCATATTAAAGTTGGGAAGGCTTCGTTTGTTCGCTCGAATAGAGTTTGGGGAGTGTTTCAGAGAAACACAAACACTTCCTTGTGTCTGTGAGAAGCCCTGTAGCGTGGACGCCTCAGTTCTATAAGTAGGAGGCGGAGCCACGACTCTTAACCAGAACCTTCGCTCTCACAGACGACTGGTAGGACTGTGCATGCCGAGACTGTACGAAGAATTCTTCTTTCTATAGGATTTAATTGTCGAGTTCCAATTGTCGCCTCTTATAAGCTCAACAAATCAGACAAAAAACTTAACTTTGCCAAAAAGTACATCAAAAAGGACTTTGATACACTGACGGAAAAAAAAATCCCAACACCGAAAAGGGGTTGTGTTAGATAAACGACAGTTAATAGGCAGTGAGAGTACATCTGTCAGATGACGTCTATGCAAATTTCGAGCTCGGCGCATACGTGTGGTGCTAGTAGCGCCCCTCGGAACATGCAAAGCAGGTTTGCTGTAAATACGCGCTGTAACGTTCGTGAGCGTTAGTTATCGTTGAGATTCGACGTAGTGTGTTGATGTTAGTCAAGAATGCCTTTTAGAAGACGAAGAAGCCATTATCAACAGCTCACGGAGTTTGAACGAGGTCGTGTAATAGGGCTACGAGAGGGTGGATTTTCTTTCCGCAATATTGCAGAACGACATGGCAGGAATGTAGCCACTGTAAATGATTGTTGGCAGCGGCGGTCAAGGGAAGGTACTGCCTCAAGAAGACCGGGTTCCAACCGGCCACGTGGTACTACTGAGAAGGAAGACCACCGTGTACGGCGTATGGCCGTGGCGCAGCGTATCGCGTTTGCGGCAGCAATTCGAGCTGCAGTTGCCACCACAGTGACACAACGAACTGTTAAAAATCGGTTACTTGAAGGACAGCTCCGAGCCAGACGCCCTGTAGCGTGCATTCCACTTACTCAAAACCACTGCCGTTTGCGACTTCAGTGGTGTCAAGCTAGAGCTCATTGGAGGACTGAGTGGAGATCTGTTGTGTTTTCTGATGAAAGCCTGTTCTGCCTGTGTGCCAGTGATGGCCGTGTGTTGGTTAGAAGGAGGCCAGGTGAGCGCCTGCAACCAACCTGTCTGCGGCCGAGACACACTGGACCTACACCTGGAGTTATGGTCTGGGGAGCAATGTCCTATGACAGCAGGAGCACTCTCGTGGTTATCCCACGCACCCTGACGGCACAGTTGTACGTCGGTCTGGCGATTCAACCTGTTGTTCTGCCATTCATGAACAGCATTCCAGGGGGTGTTTTCCAACAGAATAACGCTCGCCCGCATACCGCTGTTGTAACCCAACATGCTCTACAGAGAGTCGACATGTTGCCGTGGCCTGCTAGATCACCAGATCTTTCTCCAATCGAGCACGTATGGGACATCATGGGACGACAACTCCAGCGTCACCCCCAACCAGCATTAACCGTCCCTGTATTGACCGAACAAGTGCAACAGGCATGGAACTCCATCTCACAAACTGACATCCAGCACCTGTACGACACAATGCATGAACGTTTGCGTGCTTGCATTCAACATTCTTGCAGTTACACCGGTTATTAATGTACCAGCATTTCACATTTAAAATGGCTCTTCTCGCGCTTACAATAAGCTGTGATCTTGAAACCTTAATCGATTAAATATGTTACCTATACAAATGTATTGCCGCCATTTCATTCCTCTACAACTATTTTTTCGTGGTGTTGGGATTTTTTTTTCCGTCAGTGTATTTGGAAAACAGTCCTATTTACGGATGAAAGCAAGTATACTATTTTTGGCTCTGACTATCGTGGAAATAATTGGCGACGGAAACATGAAGAAATGAAACCTGGAAATTTGTTTCTCACAGTCAAGCATGTTAGAGGCAATGTAATGGTTTGGTGATCTATGGCGCCGGCTGGGGTTGGGAAATTAGTTTTCATGTAGGGTACAGGGGGCCGCCTAAAATACCTGAAGATATTACAGGCCAATTTAGAGGAATCTGTCGACATTTTAGAACTTGAAAGCCAATGGTTCTTTCACCAGGATAATAATCCTAAGCACACAGCCAAGATGGTCAAAGAGCGGCTGCTTTATAATGTACCTGAATAGCCCCGGGGATCTCCCCAATAATCAGACTCAAATGCACAGTCCAGTCAAATTATTGAGACCACCTCGTACTTTTGACGTCTACAGAGCGTAACCAATGGAAGAAGGCACGTGTCGTGAGTTGGCTTGGAAGGTATATAAGGTGTGCTATAGGCATTCTGAAAACATATCATTCGTTGCTGTCATGGATTAAAGGAGCGATTTATCAGATTTGCAAAAATAGATTATTATCGGCTTTCGGGACAAGGGCGGCAGTATCTCTGAAACAGCGCAGTTTGTGAACTGTTCGCGTGCTGCTGTGGTTAAAGTGTCTCGTGATTGGAGAAATGACGCCATTGCAAATAAGCGACGTGAAAACGTCGGAGAGCCACGTGCCATTGATGTGAGAGGCTAACGTCGGCTGCGAAGGTGCGTGTGGGCTGATCGACACTCTACAATGGAGCAACTCACTGGCCGAATGAACCAGGTGCTACCGGAAGTGTGTCTAAAACGACAGTTCAGCGAACCTTGCTATGTGACCATCCGTCTCCGTTGCAGACGGATGGTCAATGCACCTATGCTAACGAAGGCGAATCGACAGGAAAGGCTTACATTTGTACGGCAGTATCGGAATCGGACCTCCGCTGATTGGGAAAGGATTGCCTTCTCCGATAAGTCACGTTTTCTGCTTCATCGAAGGGATGGACGTTGGCGTATAAGGCGAGAAACATCAGAGAACAAACATTCTTCAACCATTGCTGGAAGAACACAAGCTGTTGGGGACCAGCGTTATGGTCTGGAGAATATTTTCGTGGCATTCCGTGGGTCCACTCATACCTATGGAAGGTAGTGTGAACCGAATTCGTTATAAGTCCATCCTTGCAGACCACGCACACCCATACATGCTGATTGTCTTCTCTGGGGTGGATGGGATCTTCCAGCACGACAATGCGATGTATCACGCAGCTAGAAATATCCGTGAGTGGTTGGAAGAACACGATGAAGACTTCAAAGTACTTCCATGGCACCCTAATGCCCCAGACTTAAACCCAATCGAGCATCTGTGGGACCACCTCGATCGTGTTGTTCGCTCCATGGATCCTCCACCACTCACCCTCCAGCAGCTGTCAGATGCACTGCAGTCAACATATCTTCACATACCTGTGAACTTCTTCCAGCACCTTATTGAGTCACTCCCAGCCCGTCTAGCTGCTGTCCGCGCTGCACACGGCGGTTACTCTGGATATTAGATGGTGGTCACAATAATGTGATTCGACCGTGTATATGAACACTTATAGGATGAAATCGAGAGAAGAGCTCGAAAACACACTATCTGTAATCGGGAATCCTTGAAGGAAGCATTACGCAGGAATAGTCTGAAGTAACACCAGATGCTACTGTGACGTATATTCTAAATTAACTTTCCTTTTTAGTTTCTTTCCCTATGTAAATCTTGAGTTTATTCTCAGTTATATCTTCACTCTTAACGTAATATCTTTTCTCTCAAACGAATACGTTTGGCAACACAATTGAGGTTGAATGCACGTGACGTATGCCTGAATTTTGATAAGAACGAGAGATAAAAACGACGACTAAACTGTTGCTTGGAGAGCGTGTAAAGCGAGCGTTGAAAGAGAGCGTTGTAAAGAGAGCATTGTGTTAAGAGCTGTGAAGCTGTGTGGTGTGTTTAAATATTGATATCGTTCTGTTATGGACGTGCTACATTTCAAAATTGTCTTTATTCTTCAAATAAAAATAGCATTTCTATGTACATGACAGTAGAATTCTGCCAATAAATACAGTGGTATATACAACAACTGGAAAGTTCCAGTGAAACGTAAAACAAAATATTGTTAAAATCATAAAATTATTTCGCCCCGAAGGGCGATGGAGAGGCAGACAATAAAGCACGAGCGATGCAAATGAAAATGTATACTACAGTATTGTAGACAAGAAAAGACATGATGCTATACTATTCACAAATTCCAATTAAGTATTACTACCATACTCAAGATTAAACATGCACAAGGTACTAATTCACATAAAGGACCATGGGTGAGAAGGAACTAACAGGTGCAACAGTATTTAGAAATATGACAGAAATGGTAGAAACAATTAAGCACAAATACTTATTATATGCACAGAATTATGCAGTGACAAGAGAGAAATACGCTCAACGGACCCAGGAGGGCAACTTTACAAAAAAAAACAGAAATCGAACAGTAATGCAATTCATAAGTGTCATATCATATGTACAGAACAATACAGTGACAAAAAAGAAAGCCGCTAAGCATACCCAGACGGGCAGCTTCTCATAAAACAGAAATGTAACAGTGGTGCTACACTCAAAATTTACATCATATGTACAGAAGTATTCAGTGACAAGAGGGAGAATCGCTAAAAGTACTCAGAAGAGCATCTTCTTACATTAAATTATATACACAGGGACAATAAATTTTCAAAATATATTCAACATAATGTAGGGGACATTGCGTGTGCAGTAAACTGTGCAGAAGAAAGAATTATATACAACATAAAATACAACAAAATCGAAGAGAACATGGGAAACATGGTGAGCTATCTCTAATAGCTCATAAAACAGAATAATCACAAATAGCGAATCGTGTGGGTGAAAAAGGAGACTCCACCTAGGAGCCTCATACCACCAAAATTAATACGTAAAATCATGAGTTGTGACAGTGAATGTGGGCGACAACAAAAATCCCATCTATAAGTTGAGATGTAGCTGCAAATTGTGGATATGGAACCACCCAGCCGATTGGGCCCAGGTGGATTGAAAAACGTTATCGGTGTTTGTTGAGGCAGCACGAGAGTGCTCCATTTGGAGACGAGTGGTTAACCGTGTTAGGAAGCGTCTCCGAATGATAGCACTTGCCTCCTGAGGAGGTGGAGTAAGAGCAGGGAGGCGTTGTTCAAGATGGAAAGCATATACAGTGAACTTCACAAGAAGAAAAATGTAACGGCACACAGGAGGCAAGTGAGTAGGTGGATGCTTAGTTTGGAGTAGCCAAGCATATGCAAGAAATGGTAACGATCGAGCACAAATTCGATCAGCAAGACGAAATGCTGTGTTTAGGACTGGCAGGAGTACGGGGCAGAAGAGGTATTGATGTTGGACGTCGCTGACTTCAGGGCAAAAGGAACAATGTGGAGAGGTGAGAAGGGTCTTGCGAAATAGTACTGATGAGGCGGGGAGACGAAGGTGAAGAAATTGCCAATGGACATTGAGTTCAAAAGGGGAGGAAAGGGGAGAGGTAGAGGCTGTCCAGATGGCGGGGAGAAGAGAAGGAGAAGCAGAATGAACAGAAAGTGCTACAACCTTGAATAAAGCATCTTTTCCGTAAGTGTGACTTCTGTTGTTTACATGTTTCGTCTGGCCGTTAAGGTTTCTTTCATTTAGGAACTATTTCTTAGTATGATGATGTTTTAAATTAACGTAGAAGTACGAAAGGACTTCTACGTTATACTACACGATGTCTTGTGATGTCAATACCCAGGAGATTACAAGAGGTAACTGACTCAAAAGGGCATACTCGACATTAATTTATTTTCCATAGGTCTAAATCATGCCATTTTCAATTTTCTGTCCTTCGTATGCAGACTTTTGTGTCATAGATATATTAATTAAAAATATATTTCTTGTATATTAGCTTGACATTTTCTCATTTTCTTAGACAGTGACATCTGTATATACTTAATTTTTTACAGTAACAAATATATTATTTCTCAAATTCTTATAGTCTTTCTAATAATGCTGTTTCGAATGTTGTATATGTATAGACTTTTGTAACCGACTGTAGTTCAGTGCTACATACAAAAAGCGTAAACTAAAGCATTCAAATTCAAAAAACCGTATGTTAATAGTAACACGTGCAAAGTACAGGGGGTATTTAGAGGGAAGGCCAGGGAGTCTTGCCTCCCAAAAGAGTCTCATTGTTTTAACTTTCTGGTTAAAATCCGATTTACATTAGGAATAAATGCTTTAATTTTTTCTTCTGTTTTTCATTAACTTTATTTTTCTTGTGGTGAATTTCAAAAACTTCCATTTTTCGTCGCCTTCCTCCTCCTCCAAAAAAATCTATATACGCTCTTGGCGAAGTATACATAGTATTAAACGATATTAGTATTCAGCATAATATTAAATTCTTCATACGTCTAGTATGAATACACTGAAGTGTATTGTTTTGATTTATTATTTGGGGTAACAAATTTCCGTTCCAATTAATTGGAATTGTTGTCTACGTAAAGTTATAAATTTAATTGATATGAACATATTTGCATACTAAAATCAATTCAAATAAATGCGATTCGATTGCGATTCAGATTAAACTTTCGATTTCGCAATAAGGGTTCTTTTCCAGATTTCGAGTATTTTATCGATACAGACATACACGGTCGTATCAGAAAAATATGACGACCTACCTAACAATGGGAATAACCACCCTTGGCCCGGATGACAGGCGTGAGAGGGCGTGGCATGGACGCAATGAGGTCCTGGAAGGTTACCCGAGGCACACGTGCCCATTCGGACTGCAGCACAGCACGGAGGTCCTAGAGATCACGTGGTTGTGGGTCGGCACGGCGAACCTGTCGATCCAAATAGTCCCACAAGTGTTCCATTGTATTGAGATCGGGTAATTTCGCCGGCCAAGGAAAAACGGAGATATCGCTGTCGTTTTCCTGGAACCAGTCTAGCACCACCTTAGTGACGTGGCAAGGCGCATTGTCTGTTTGTAGACACCATCACCACCAGGGTAAACGTCCAACATGAACGGATGCATGTGGTCAGCGAGGATGGATAGGTAGCCATTGGCGTTGTACCAGCGGTCCCAGGTCCTAACAGAAAAACATCCCTCAGACATGTACACTGCTTCCTCCAGCCTGTACTTGACCGACAAGCGTGTCCGTGTGTTGGTCTTGCATGTATGATGCCGTATCCGTCATCGCCCGTCACTTCTGTGGAGTAGAAAACCTTGATTCGTTGGAGAAAGCAACCTTTTTCCACTTTTCCTCTATCCAATGACGGCAGTCCCAGGCGAACTTCAGGCGTCATTCCCTGAATTAACATCGACGCCTTGACTAAGAGTTGACTCTGGAGATCCAGGCATAACAAGATTTGCTCTACTGTTAATAGGGACACGTACCTGGGTGTCCCAGCGTTCATTTGCGTGGTCGGTTGTTGCACTGTGGCGCGTCGATTGCATATTACCAGAGGCGACGTTTTCCTCTTGTGTCAAAGGCTTTTGGGGCTCCACAGTTATTACGTCGGGGGAGGTACTCGGTGTGCCTGCGGTCCATTCTTGTTGCACCCTTACTACAGCACCTCGCGAACAGTCCACGAAGTCTGCTGTTTCTGATATGCTTCCACCCTTGGCGCGGCAGCCGATTATCATTCCGTTTTGAACGTCCGTCAAATCACTACCTCTGCCCATTTTGCTCACGTCACGCACTATGGCTCACCTGTTCCGGCCGCCCGCTTATATCTCCGTGTGGTTGACCTTGTCCGCCACATGGAGGTATAAGATAAACTGTGACGCGCCTGTGCGGGTGCGCATTGATTTCGTGGATGGTCATATTCTGATACGACTGTGCATATGTATGTCGAAAAAATTCAAATAAATTCTATTCGATAACGTTTTCTGCTAAATTAAATTTGAATGAACACGATTCAATTAAGATTCCATTTAAATTTCCGTTTTCGTGATAAGTACGCCATCCGTGTTTCGTATATTTTAGATCTCATCAGATTTTTTCATAAATTCTAAAAAATTCGATTTTTGATTTTAAGATAAAGCTTCGAATCCCTGCTGTTAAAGTGAGAAGTCGCGTTAAAATATTTATTCAACGTTAAAGTTTATTTATAACGATAAACTGTACACCAATTAAGTAGAAAATAGTAACACTGTACTAGTGATCCGATTTATTGGCGTAGGAATTATAAAAGCTTGAAGGTGTTCCACATTACTCGGAGAATGGCAAAAACAAATTTATAACGAACTGTACACCAATTAAGTAGAAAATAGTAACACTATACTAGTGATCCGATTTATTGGCGTAGGAATTATAAAAGCTTAAAGGTGTTCCACATTACTCGGAGAATGGCAAAAACAAATTTATAACGAATTGTACACCAATTTAGTAGAAAATAGTAACACTATACTAGTGATCCGATTTATTGGCGTAGGAATTATAAAAGCTTAAAGGTGTTCCACATTACTCGGAGAATGGCAAAAACAAAGTTATAACGAATTGTACACCAATTTAGTAGAAAATAGTAACACTATACTAGTGATCCGATTTATTGGCGTAGGAATTATAAAAGCTTGAAGGTGTTCCACATTACTCGGAGAATGGCAAAGACAAATTTATAACGAACTCTACACCAATTAAGTAGAAAATAGTAACACTATACTAGTGATCCGATTTATTGGCGTAGGAATTATAAAAGCTTAAAGGTGTTCCGCATTACTCGGAGAATGGCAAAAACAAATTTATAACGAACTGTACACCAATTAAGTAGAAAATAGTAACACTATATTAGTGATCCGATTTATTGGCGTAGGAATTATAAAAGCTTGAAGGTGTTCCACATTACTCGGAGAACGGCAAAAACAAATTTATAACGAACTGTACACCAATTAAGTAGAAAATAGTAACACTATACTAGTGATCCGATTTATTGGCGTAGGAATTATAAAAGCTTGAAGGTGTTCCACATTACTCGGAGAATGGCAAAAACAAATTTATAACGAATTGTACACCAATTAAGTAGAAAATAGTAACACTATACTAGTGATCCGATTTATTGGCGTAGGAATTATAAAAGCTTGAAGGTGTTCCACATTACTCGGAGAATGGCAAAAACAAATTTATAACGAACTGTACACCAATTAAGTAGAAAATAGTAACACTATAGTAGTGATCCGATTTATTGGCGTAGGAATTATAAAAGCTTGAAGGTGTTCCACATTACTCGGAGAATGGCAAAAACAAATTTATAACGAACTGTACACCAATTAAGTAGAAAATAGTAACACTACACTAGTGATCCGATTTATTGGCGTAGGAATTATAAAAGCTTGAAGGTGTTCCACATTACTCGGAGAATGGCAAAAACAAATTTATAACGAACTGTACACCAATTAAGTAGAAAATAGTAACACTATACTAGTGATCCGATTTATTGGCGTAGGAATTATAAAAGCTTGAAGGTGTTCCACATTACTCGGAGAATGGCAGAAACAAATTTATAACGAACTGTACACCAATTAAGTAGAAAATAGTAACGCTATACTAGTGATCCGATTTATTGGCGTAGGAATTATAAAAGCTTGAAGGTGTTCCACATTACTCGGAGAATGGCAAAAACAAATTTATAACGAATTGTACACCAATTAAGTAGAAAATAGTAACACTATCCTAGTGTTCCGATTTATTGGCGTAGGAATTATAAAAGCTTGAAGGTGTTCCACATTACTCGGAGAATGGCAAAAACAAATTTATAACGAATTGTACACCAATTTAGTAGAAAATAGTAACACTATACTAGTGATCCGATTTATTGGCGTAGGAATTATAAAAGCTTGAAGGTGTTCCACATTACTCGGAGAATGGCAAAGACAAATTTATAACGAACTCTACACCAATTAAGTAGAAAATAGTAACACTATACTAGTGATCCGATTTATTGGCGTAGGAATTATAAAAGCTTAAAGGTGTTCCGCATTACTCGGAGAATGGCAAAAACAAATTTATAACGAACTGTACACCAATTAAGTAGAAAATAGTAACACTATATTAGTGATCCGATTTATTGGCGTAGGAATTATAAAAGCTTGAAGGTGTTCCACATTACTCGGAGAACGGCAAAAACAAATTTATAACGAACTGTACACCAATTAAGTAGAAAATAGTAACACTATACTAGTGATCCGATTTATTGGCGTAGGAATTATAAAAGCTTGAAGGTGTTCCACATTACTCGGAGAATGGCAAAAACAAATTTATAACGAATTGTACACCAATTAAGTAGAAAATAGTAACACTATACTAGTGATCCGATTTATTGGCGTAGGAATTATAAAAGCTTGAAGGTGTTCCACATTACTCGGAGAATGGCAAAAACAAATTTATAACGAACTGTACACCAATTAAGTAGAAAATAGTAACACTATAGTAGTGATCCGATTTATTGGCGTAGGAATTATAAAAGCTTGAAGGTGTTCCACATTACTCGGAGAATGGCAAAAACAAATTTATAACGAACTGTACACCAATTAAGTAGAAAATAGTAACACTACACTAGTGATCCGATTTATTGGCGTAGGAATTATAAAAGCTTGAAGGTGTTCCACATTACTCGGAGAATGGCAAAAACAAATTTATAACGAACTGTACACCAATTAAGTAGAAAATAGTAACACTATACTAGTGATCCGATTTATTGGCGTAGGAATTATAAAAGCTTGAAGGTGTTCCACATTACTCGGAGAATGGCAGAAACAAATTTATAACGAACTGTACACCAATTAAGTAGAAAATAGTAACGCTATACTAGTGATCCGATTTATTGGCGTAGGAATTATAAAAGCTTGAAGGTGTTCCACATTACTCGGAGAATGGCAAAAACAAATTTATAACGAATTGTACACCAATTAAGTAGAAAATAGTAACACTATCCTAGTGTTCCGATTTATTGGCGTAGGAATTATAAAAGCTTGAAGGTGTTCCACATTACTCGGAGAATGGCAAAAACAAATTTATAACGAATTGTACACCAATTAAGTAGAAAATAGTAACACTATACTAGTGATCCGATTTATTGGCGTAGGAATTATAAAAGCTTGAAAGTGTTCCACATTACTCGGAGAATGGCAAAAACAAATTTATAACGAATTGTACACCAATTTAGTAGAAAATAGTAACGCTATACTAGTGATCCGATTTATTGGCGTAGGAAATATAAAAGCTTGAAGGTGTTCTACATTTGCTCGGAGAATGGCAAAAACAAATTTATAACGAGGAACTGTACACCAATTAAGTAGAAAATAGTAACACTATACTAGTGTTCCGATTTATTGGCGTAGGATCGCTTGCATAGTGTAGATGTATTTCCTACGCCAATAAATCGGATCACTAGTATAGTGTTGCTATTTTCTAGTTAAAGTTTATAATTTTAGTTTTTATGAAACAAAAGATTTTTAACACATCAATCGTCGTTTGAGGAAAAGCTTCAAAGTTCAAGAATATCTGTGGAGACGAAAAAGAATCAAGTCCACAATAGAAAATTCGAATCGTTCAGCGGCAAAGTTCGAATGTCTTTCTTTCTTTTTTAATTTTTTCTTAATAATATAAATCAGCTGCTGTGCATTGCTGTTGACAAACTCCGTATTTTCAAATAAAGTAAAGCAAAATTTGAGAAAAGTTAGAAATCAAGTGGATATAGGGAACATCACTTTTCTACGCATTTGTAATATCGACTTAAGTGATCACTTCTCCGATTATGTGCATTTCAATATTTTTTTCATTCAAAAGTGATATAAAGCATATTGTATTAGTTCTTTTGATTTTTTTTCAGGTAAAATTGTCTTAAAAGTGTCGGATTGACATAACAGCCAGTAATCGTTCATTTTACCCAACTTGCAGATATGAAAATATTATCATAAAAAATCAGAATTATGAGCTAAAACAAATTAAACAAGCATGACTCTTTTTCGCAAACAATGCTGATTTAATGCGACTGAAGATGAAAAGAAATGTTCTCTACTTTTTATTTTTTTTTATTTTTATGTTTATTCAACACATCTTCAAAGCGCACCTTTTCAAATTCGAGTAAAGATACATTTGCGATGTAAATCGAAATTCACGTTTAGTAAAATTCCTAGTGGAAGGTTTTTGAAATATTTCTCTTTACTTCTTTCAGATGTTTACGACTTGCTGTGCTTCTTTGTATTTCAAAAGAAAAAAATAAAGACGTTTAAGTAGGATACCGAGAAGACTTGATTTAATAGGCATATCACTACGTATATTTTGTTGCTGGAACTCTTATTTTGCTGAACAGCGCTTGCTTACTTTCGCATGAAGAGTCTTATGTATAAAAAAAGCATGTTTACCTTCGCTGCGACTGAATCTGCGTACGCATCTCCATTTAATAAGAGCAAAGACAAAAACTTCTTATGTGTCGTGCTGAAAGGTGGGATTAGAAATTCGTGAATTGCGTTTGTGTATCAAAACATAAATGCGAAATACTTCGCGTACCTTTTAACGAAGTTCCGTGAAATAAGAAATTCGATTTGTTGCAAAAGGTTCTAAAATGAAATTTAGAGTTAAAAATCCTACACAACAGGAAGTACGAACTGATTATTTAACGTGCTTCTCTATTTAGCACTTCTTTTATAAGTAAAAACTGCTGTTGAATTTAATTCTTAAATTGGATGTGTAGTTAAAATAGTTAATATCAACACTCCAATCGTTATGTACGCAGTAGAAAAGAAAAAGGTTTTTCGCTAGACCGTCATTTTGGGTGCTCTTTGTATTAACAATAATACAAAGTGCTCTTTGTATTATCATTATGAAGTGCTCTTTGTATTAACAATAATACAAAGAGCACTTCATACTAGTAATAATAAAACAGTGTACCGACGTGAGTTGTATGCAAGCAGAACTTTTAATTATTACACAAAGGACGATACGAAGACCAACTTGATGTAATATGTTCAAAACACGTAGATGCTCACGATAACACAACAACGCATTTCTTACCGACGCCAACTGACGCCATGTTTGTGGTAGAAGTTCACTTCAACCTTACCTCATAATTGCGTCGCTGTTGGAAAAAACACTTACTGCATAATAGGAAAAAACACATCTTTGAAATAGTGTAGCGTAACTGAGTCTAATGATCAGGAACATTACGTTTAATAAAGTTGCTTCCTTTATTCAGGAGTAATTCCATGAATGAGCAACACACACCAAACATCATTGAGACAACCGCGCACAAGCATTGACAAGAGCACACTGAGAAAAGAGTTATCTTCCAAACCACGCTTACGTCAGAGAGCAGGAGAGATGCCCGAATGTGTGTTTTCAAGGTACACGTAATTCCAGTGAACAACAGCTGCGCCGGCCACGAAGTGATTTCGCAATCCATTTGAGCGGCTACAAATCTTTTCTGGCGATCGGCATTTTTTTTTTATCGCTATCGCTGAGTGGCTGTAATTCCAACAAAAACAAGTAAGAGGACACCGAGTTTTCGATTGTAATAAGCAAGTCTTTTTTTTTTTTTTGATTGGAGGTTTAACGACCACCGTGAGCAACTCAATGGGCTATAAGCAGTCGCCCGTCCATAATTTATGGTCACTGGTTCCAGAGAAGGGAGAGAGCCAGTGCCGTAAGACAAATACAACATCCATGCCTGACCGGGATTCGAACCCGGACCCCTTACGGACGAATGATCAGAGGCCAGCGCCTTAGACCACTGTGCCACCGGGGCGGCAGCAAGTCTTTTGAATCCTTTCCAATGTGTATAATTTTTTTAAAGTTATTCACACTCAGTGGAACTGGTTAGAAAGAAAAATCAACAGATCAATAGGTAAAACATCAAGAAATAGAAATAGCTACTTACTTTCACCACCGGCAAAAAAGTATGTTACCGAATATCAGAAACAAATAGATTTTCCAATCGAACAGTTAAAAAAAAGAAATATAGAAGGAAACACCCTCTAGCGGAAGACTTTTGCGTAATGAAAAAAAATTGAAAATATGCGAAAAGTATTCTTCACAGCAAAAGCTATGCAAGGGAAAGAGAGTTTTGAAAAACGTCACCCGGAAGCAGAAATAGCAAGATAAAGTTTATGACCTTTACTTCCCTACAGTGGCGTAACAAGCACAAGCTAACCCCCCCCCCCTCCGCAAGATGTACTTCAGCATGCCTAAGCACATTAATTTTCCCCGGATTCTGAACACGAGGGAGGATGTATTTTTGTATTTTTCGAGGTGTGTGTGTGCGAAGGAAGTCAGGGAGAGTGTCTGGAAAAGTAATGGTGGCACCTAGAGTCTTGTAGTTTTAACATTTTAAGTAATAGATTTAACAATACGCGTAATTGCTTTGCCCAAAACTAAAATAAATCATTTGAAGAAATCACCCTCTTACACACTGCAGATCTGCGGCCGCTGTGAATAAATGTTGGTGTCCGTCGTGTACACAATCGAAGGTGACTGACTGTTTTCCCACATCCTCCACGGGGAATCGCCATGTGGCCTCGTACTTTTCCTCAACAGCGCAAAGAGAGGGCAATTGGAGAGCGATCGTATTATTAACAACGCATTGCAGAGCGATTGTATTACAACCCGGAGCCAAAGGGTCGAATAGCTTTAATCTGTAGGACATCCAGTGTTTTAAAAGGGAAATTTGACATTTAATTAGGCAAAGCTAAATATATCTTAAAGGAAAATATGAACATTTGGGTTAATTGTTTGTTTGTTTGTCTTTGTGCTTGTTTGAATTTTGTCGTAAAACTCTAACTGGCAGCTGAAGTACGCCCTTTCGTTACCTGCACCCCCACAGCTGCGGAGGCTGCTGGAGTGGTAGTTACGCTACTGTACCTCTAGCGGGAAAGCTGTGCATTATTTAAAGAGGATAATGTTTTCCATCTTCATTGTAGAGAATGGCATACAGTAAAAAAATAAATCTTTCAATAGGGTTTTTAGAAGTTAAGATACAGCTGCGAACAAATGTACACAAACACCACCTAGTCACAGAACTGTGAGCTACGAAAAACTCCGCAGGTACGAGTACAAACCTAAAGTACTCCACATGGTTAATCGTATTTGGTGTTAAAAGAATTTTTAAATCGAACATTTAGAAGAAGAGATATCGATAAAAACATATCAAACATTTGCTCTCTCCAGCGGGAAGATTCTGCAGTGGAACACTTGTGAGTTAAGAAAAATTTGAAAATTATATTCAGAATATTTCGGTCCGGAAACGCTCTCCTGTAAATAAATAACATTTCAAATCGGACTCGCAGCCCCGGTGGCGAGTCTCTCTCCCTTCCCTTGGCCGCCCCGGTGGCGCAGTGTTCTAAGCGATGGCTTCTGATCATTCGTCCGAAAGAGGTCTGGGTTCGAATTTTGGCGAAGCATAGGTTGTATTTGTCTTACGGCAATGGCTCTCTCATTTCCCTTGGCCGCCCCAGTGGCGCAGTGTTCTAAGAGATAGCTTCTGATCATTCGTCCGAAAGGGGTACGGGTTTGAATCCCTGTGAGGCATGGATGTTGGGTTTGTCTTACGGCACTGGCTCTTTCCCTTTCCTGGAATCAATGGTCCTAAATTAGGGACGGGCGACTGCTTATAGCCCATTGAGTTGCTGACGGTGGTCGTTAACAGAGTTGGGCAGGAATGCATTACAAAGTAATGGAAGTACAGATTGCAATTAATGTGTAATGCATTACAAGGTAATCCCAAGTATGGTTTGCACAAGGTAATGGAACTAATCTGTAATGCATTACAATCAAGAGGACATACATTGAAGTGCCAGAACCACCGGTACAGACGAGCTTATGCAAAATACATGGCAACGTCACCTATGCGGATGCGCCCGGCAGTGCGTATATAAAGCGATAGACATCCTTGCCAGCTGTCAGAGCTGTTTTCGGCACGAGAATGACAAGTAATAACGATTTAAACGATTTTTAACGTGGTGTCATAGTTAGCGCCCGTGAGATGGGCCATAGTATTTGGGAGGTAGAAACGAAGTTTTGTTTGATTGTTTGTTTGATTTGAGGTTTAACGACCGCCGTGAGCAACTCAATGGGCTATAAGCAGTCGCCCGTCCCAAATTTAGGGTCACTGGTTCCAGGGAAGGGAGAGAGCCAGTGCAGTAAGACAAACACAACATATATGCCTGATCGGGATTCGAACCCTGACCCCTTACGGACAAATGATCAGAGGCCATCGCTTATACCACTGCGCCACCGGGGCGGCTAGAAACGAAGTTCAGATTTTCGCGGACGACCATTTCAAGGGTGTACCGTGACTACAAGAATTCCGGCAAAACCTCCAACCTACCATACTAGTGCGGCCGTAAAGACATTGGGTGAACATGACCATCGTCGGCTGTCAAGAATCATTTCACGGGATAGGCGTGCAACACTCTCACAGGTATCATCGGAATTCAATGCTGGAGCCTCAACAAGCGTCAGCGACTGGACCGTGCAACGTATCCTGCAGGATATGGGCTTTGGGAGCCGACGCCCAACTGGAGTCCCCTTGATGGGTGCACGACACAGAGCTATGCGCCTCGCTTGGGCACGGCAACACCGCCACTGGACACTTGATGACTGGAAACAAGTAGCCTGGTCTGGCGAGTCGCGTGTCCAACTGTATCGGGAAGGATTCGTGTATGGCGCAAACCCCATGAAGCCATGGATCCCGCCTGTCAACAGGGAACTGTACCGGCTGGTGGTGGTGGGGGGGGGTCCGTAATGGTATGGGGTGTGTTTAGCTGGGCTTCACTGGGACCCCTTGTACGTCTACAAACGTCTGTGACCGGCCAACGCTAAGTGCGCATCCTTTCTGACGAGGTACAGCCGTTCATGTCCTGCATTCATGCTGATGGGTTGGGCCTGTGGGCCTGTTCCAACAGGACAATGCACCTCCACGCAAGTATCGGAACGCCACATTATGGTTAGAGGAACATTCATCTGAGTTTGGGGTTTTGCAATTCCCACCCAAGTCCCCAGATCTAAACGTGATAGAACACATTTGGGATGCCATGCAACGCGCTATCGAACACAGGAATCCGAGAACTCGGAATACACCCGAATTGTGGAACGCTCTGTAGGAAGTATGGTGTGCACTGCCTACAGCATATTTCCAGAAGCTAGTGGAGTCCATGCCCCGTCGGATTTCTGAAGTCCTGCGCTCCCGTGGGGATCTGTCAAGTATTAGACTGGTGTAACAGTTTTTCTAGCCCTTCAGTGTAATTCAGTTATTTAATAATGCCATTCCAACGCAATGGCATTATTTGGTAAGGAAATTACAAAATTTGTAAATAATAATTTCATACTATTATTATATATGTACATGTGCCAAAAGCTATGTCTAGAAAAGTCGGCCCAAAGCAGACAGAGATTGAAGTGTCGTGTAGAATGTTCTAGAAGCGGCAAGAGTGGGTTAGACGTTATGTTCTTGTTCTTTGTTGAAGACTAAGATGAATTGTAAATACACAGTTGACGTGGACCAGGAACATCAAACAGAAGACATCGCTCTTTCCAGGTTTATAAGTGAGTCACGGAAAAATTCTCATCGGTCGCCACCGGGAATCGAACCCAGGGTCTTCAAGTTACGCGCCGGATATGGCTCCACTACACCTCTCACTTATAAACGTGGAAAGAGCGATGACTTCTATTTGAATTTATCATTCATTTTCCTCCTAGTTATTTGTTCAGTTGCTGCTGTTCATCTGTGGTGAATCCCCAGCATTGTGCGAAACTCCAAAGGCGCAACTCTGTCATGCGGTTTGGCAGTTTGTTCTTTGTGAGTCTGGAGAATTTCGAGGCCGCTGTGGTGCAGTGGAAGCATATCCGGAGCGTAACGTGAAGACCCTGGGTTCGTTTCCCAGTGGCGGCCGATGAGAATTTTGCCGTGACTCACTAATAAACGTGGAAAGAGCGATGACTTTTATTTGAAGATTAAGATGAATTGTTCTTTGTTGTAGACTAAGATGAATTGTTCTTTGTTGAACACTAAGATCACATGCAACGGCACTGATCTTTCTTTCATTTTTGTACTATTCTCTAACCGAAATTAAAATAAACATCCCATTCGTACTTACTTCATTTGCATTATTTCATTCAAATCACTTTACTTGCGGCGAAGACGGGACAACTACTCATGTCATACACGTACAATCTCCAATACCTACATACACGCCTTTGAGGTCCGAGGAGTGGAACAATTGTCAAATAACCTACACAACGTGTAAGGGTGTACTGATTGCTGGTTTATTCACGCTGTATTGTTACCCATAAGTTATTGGCTAACTACCAACATACACTGGCGGAATGTGAAAAAAGAACACCAAGAAGGAGACGTCTGATACCAACGAAATTTATATAGCATAATAACGGAATACAGAGGATTGCGTCATCAAAACATTATGGCAAAATACCGCTGTATTTGCTGGTAAACTGAAAAAAAACATTTCCATGTAACATGGTTAGTACGAGGTTGAACCGCCATGAACTGCGTCACACTGTACAATTCTGGCATGGAGTCTGTCGTACAGATGTTGGATGTAAGTTTGGGGTATTGAGTTCCAAGCATCCTCAACCTGGACGCGTAAATCGGGGATGGTCGTGGCTGGCCGTGGAGACCGGATAAGTCGTTGTTCCATAAAATCCCACACGTGCTCAATGGGGGACAAATCCAGTGAACGTGCAGGCCATGGAAGTTGTCTCACACCCTGAAGTGCATGTTGCGTTGCACGTGCCGTGTGTAGGCGTGCGTTATCTTGCTGGAAAACACCATGATGGACCGACCTTACAAATGGCACAACAACTGGCTGAATGATGTTGTTGATGTAGGAGGTGCTGTTTAACGTACCCAGTACAAACACTAGTTGTGTACGGGAGTGATAGCTGATCGCTCCCCATACCAGGAGACCAGGTGTATGTCCTGTGTGTCGCTGGCGGATGCAACAAGGGTGGAGACGTTCCCCTGTGCGTCTGCGAACACGCATACGGCCATCGGAGGCTCCCAAGCAGAATCTGCTTTCATCGCTGAACACGACAGATCGCCATTGCGTTCTCCAGTGCAGACGTTGGCGACACCACTGTAGCCGTTCCTGACGGTGGGCTGGAGTCAGAGGTACACATGCCAGAGGCACACGTGCACGTAGTCCTGCATCCAGTAGACGGTTGCGGATTGTTGGCACAGTTACCTCTGGTGCAACGGCAGCTTGGATTTGCGTCGCAGTGAATGTTCTGCTTGACAACGTCGCTCTTCTTATGCGTCGATCGGTCCGCTCATCAGTCCGTCTGTGACTCCCGGTTTTACGTCTTCTCGTGTGGGAATGTTCCTTGGACCATCTACGCCACCATAGTACCACCACCGATACTTCCCGTCGAATTCGCTCCGCAATACGACGATACGACCACCAGGCCTCGCGGAGTCCGACTAGACGACCTTGCTCAAAGTCCGATAACTGCTGAAATCGTACACGTCTTCCATGTCCAGGCATTTCAGCTTATTCACGGTCTTCGCACGTGTCCGTACGTCGACGACTGATTACATTCACTTCGCCCTACTCCTTAAATATCACCGACGATAATTTGCATATTATGCCGTGCTGTAGCTTAAGCGCTCACAGGTTGGTCCCGAAATTAATATCACACCTACGTAAACTCGACCCCATTAACATATGTAAATTTCATGATCGTCCGCCAATTCCTTCTTGGTGTTCTTTTTTCACTTTCCGGCAGTGTATATGTAGTTAACCATTACGATTATAATGGGTAACTGCTACATGTCATTATAATTACCATGTAATTCTAATGACCAGTTCACCATTACCATGTAATGGTAATGGCGAACTAGTTGCCATTACCATTATACTGCAATTCATTACCAATTAGTTCAATTACGATTTTGCCCAACTCTTGCATCAGCGGACTCGTTTCTCCAGAATTTAATTCCGACAGACATTGATTTCGCTGTATATTTCCAATTTACGCATACAATTAATTATGCAGAAAGAACTTATTCAGTACACTTGTCCCTTTAAGCGGCCTATGTACCTCAAGAAAATGATTCCTAAAATTTTCTGTGCTCCCCAGATAGGAATGTTAACATAGCGACCGGGTTTTGTGAAAGCTACAGCAAAGCAATTATTTTCGCCTTCTGATCTCAGCAGTGCCAACTTAACCTGGCACTAGTGAAAAGCGCTCCCTTCTAGTCCTTTATTCTCTACTCCGTAACCCAAGGCATAAAGGGGAAGGGATAGTCCTCCTGACACGGACATCATGCCACTCGGTAGAAACAAGTAACTCAAACATTTTGTCTATCTTATTTTAGGTTTGTCATCATTGTCATACCCTTTTGAGATGGTAATCAATCAGAAAGGATTATTCTCAATCATCTTGTGGCGTACTACAGAGGTGAAAGCGTGTGTCAAGACGACAAATCTGCAGAGATACATTTTGTCTGCGTAGCTCAGTTGGGAGAGCAACTTACTCCGGAGTGAGGGAAGGGGGCGACTCCGATGCCCGTCGTGGACAAACTTGTAGTTTTTTTTTGTTTTTTTTATTGGAGGTTTGACGACCACCGTGAGAAACTCAATGGGCTATAAGAAGTCGCCCGTCCCAAATTTAGGGTCACTGGTTCTAGGGAAGGGAGAGAGCCAGTGCCGTAAGACAAACACAACATCCATGCCTCACCGGGAATCGCACCCTGACCCCTTTCGGATCAGAGGCCATCTCTTAGATTACTATGCCACCGGGGTGGCAAATTTGTGTTTTCACATGGCGCGCGATTGGTTAAAATGGATCTACTGGCTGTTGGGGTCCTTCGAGAAATGCATGATGTTTGTGCCACATATTGTTTGGAATTAATGAAAAATTCCTACTTGGCTTCAAAAAAAAAAAAAAAAAAAAAGAGGTAGACGATGTGACGTACTACAGAGGTGAAAACATGTGTCAAGACGACAGGTCTGCAGCGAGATATTCTGTACGCGTAGCTCAGTTGGGAGAGCGACTTACTCTGGAGTGAGGGGGCGCTCGAGTTCGATATCCGCCGTGGACAAACTTCGCGTTTTTACAATCTCTTTAAATGATCACTTTGAACAAGAATGCGAACGGAAAAGTGCCGTCCCGGTGGCGCAGTGACCTAATCGCTGGCTTCTGACCATTCGTCCGAGATGGGTCGGGGTTCGAATGCTGGTAGCCGCCCCGGTGGCGCAGTGATCAAAGCGATGGCCTCTGATCATTCGTCCCAAAGGGGCCCGGGTTCGAATCCCGGTGAGGCATGGATGTTGTGTTTGTCTTACGGCGCTGGTTCTCTCCCCTCCCTGGAACCAGTGGCACTAAATTAGGAACTGGAGACTGCTTATAGCCCATTGAGCTGCAGTAGTGATCATTAATCCAAGAAAGCCGCCCCGGTGGCGCAGTGGTCTAAGCGATGGCTTCCGACCATTCGTCCAAAAGGGGGTCCGGGTTCGAATACCGTTGAGGCATGGATGTTGTGTTTGTCTTGTGGCACTGGCTCTTTCCCTTCCCTGGAACCAGTGACCCTAAATTAGGGACGGGCGACTGCTTACAGCCCATTGAGTTGCTCATGGTGGTCGTTAAACCTCCAATCAAAAAAAAAATCCAAGAAGCCAATACCACCTAAAAAAACTTTCTGAGGTGAGGTTACTCATTCCAGCCGCGATCGGCGAAGGCCGTCTAGAAAGTATAAGGTCATAACATTAGAGAGATGAGTTCTCTCTTTTAGTGACGTCACGCGGAAATCAATGCTTCTGATTGGTTTCCAACACTGTCGTGTGTGACGTCAAACACGTAGGAGTGAAGTTCACGGACGTAGGGAACTTATCACTTATCCCATGTGTAAACATGTGAGTGGCGTCAAAACGGAGGGTGATGCCTAAAAGCATGAGAGTGATGTCACGAACAAAAACATGACAGTATCGTCACTCTCATGTGAGGACGTCACGAACGGAGGGAGCTCATCTCTTTAATGTAATGGCCTTAGATTTTCTCGACGGCCTTGGTGCGACCCACTTCTTAAATAGCGAATGCATTTGTTCAGGCTGATTTCAGCTCATTTTGCTAACAACGAGTTAATTCACTCCAGCTCGTTAAAGGGTTAATGCCTAACATTTTTGTTTCTTTTTAGGAGGGGGGGAGGTGGGGGTTTAACGAGCACCGTGAGCAACTCGATATGCTGTAAGCACTCACCCATCCCTGATTTAGGGCCACTTGTTCCAGGGAAGGGAGAGAACCTACGCAGTACGACAAACATAACATCTCATGCCTGACTGGGACTCGAATCCGGACCTATCTCGGACGAATGGTCAGAAGCCAGCACTTCGACTACTGCGCCACTGGGGGCGGCCCAACATTCTTGAAACTAATTGAATTAATGATGATTAACGTCAATCATCTACGCAGGTTTCAGTATTTTTTAAGTACACTTCTTACCACTGCGCTTAGGGAGATGTTAAAGCAGGCCAAATAAGAGTGGTGTTAATAATGTAGCGAGTAGCTGTATATGAAGTCTGAGAGTTTAAAAATAATGAAGCACATGCCAGTAAATTCTGCACATTCACTGTTTTTTTTTATGTTTATTTCAGTGGTTGCCTCAAGTCCGTCTGAAGAAAATGTTTTAGGAGACATTCAAAGTTTGTTGCAACAGTGGTTCCCTGATGCCACTGTTCCCAGTCGACAGTTGAGATCACGTAATTTTCAGCATGAAGGCGTCAATGTTGATCATGCATCCGCTTGGAGGAGACAGGTCTCCAGCCCACGGGTTTTTGCCGTGCATGATACAGTACCGTGGGAACGGGACATCCAGCGAATCAAGCGAGGACAGTTGTGCATGCAGAAGTGCATAGCCCAGGGAATTCTCCACCCAGTGCAATGCCATTCCCTCTGCTAAGCATTCTGTTCCATGCGCGTAAGTATGCATACATTTGCGATTGAAATAATATTCACGCAAGGATATTATTTTTTAGCATAAAAACACCGTATCCGACAGTTATCATGCATCCAACTTCTCAGAACAACGTGTCGTTCTGCACCGGAAATCGAACCGGCGTTTTCTGATTTCCGTCCGCGTGTGCTGATTTCTACACTACCCATGGCAAGCTATTTCCAAGCAAATGAAGCAGAGTAATAAAACAGTATACAAAGCTAAGTTTGAAAAATCGGATAGAAATCGAGATATCCGTGTTCGATTCACGCTCCAGGATGGTGCAGATTTGAAGCTTTCTGAGGAACCGACCGCATGGTAACTCTTGCATACAGAATTTCTATATCAAAAATAGTATTTCTGCCACGTATTTCCTAAAAATTTATTCTGCTTTGTTATCTATGACATGATTTTACACGTTTTAACCACCAAACATAATGCTCTCTATTGCATATCACCCAATTAAAACAAGTTAGTAAAATCATGCAATGCGTTGATTATGATACGCTTTCCAACATACCAGAAATCATTACTCAAGTTATGAGGATAATGGCTGTAGAATAAATCTCGCTCCTATGACCCGACCTTTGACCCCATTTTGACGATATTAAACAGAACCGGTAAAGCATGCCTCCGGAACAACGTGATAAAGTTTTGTCTGAATAGAAGCATTTTTACGTAAGTTATAACGCATAAGGGCAATGGAATGGATCCAGATCCTATGTCCTGACCTTTGACCTCATTTCACCCATTTTCAATAGAGTTTGTCCCCAGTTAGTGCCCTACCACATACTAAAATTTCATCGAAATCGAACCATATTTACGCAATTATGACGCATAAGGGCAATGGAATGGATCCCGGTCCTATGTCGTGACCTTTGACCCCATTTGTCCCATTTTCGATAGGGTTCGTCCCCAGGTGGTCCGCTTCCACATGCTAAAATTTCATCGAAATCAAACCATTTTTACGCGAGTTATCGTGCGGACAGACGGACGTACGGACGTACGGACAGACGGACAAAGCATGGAGCATATACGCTTCTTCAACCTACGGTTAGAAAGCGTAAAAAACACTGTTATTACCATTATTTAAAATGTGTGTGTACGTTCCGATTAAATGATATTATTACTTTATGAATACCCGACGGTGTTCTGCATGTGTCCGTCAATTTCTAATGTGTTGTCATCTATGTTTTTTAGCACGTCTTTTGTATAAAAAGAACGTGCTTCTGTTATCGGTTTGTCCGTCCGTCCGTCTGTCTGTACCCACGATATATCTGCAACTATTAGTCGGATTTGAAAAATTCATTTTTTTTTTTTTTTTTTTGAGGTTTAACGACCACCGTGAGCAACTCAAATGGGCTATAAGCAGTCGCCCGTCCCTAATTTAGGGCCACTGGTTCCAGGGAAGGGAGAGAGCCAGTGCCGTAAGACAAACACAACATCCATGCCTGACCGGGATTCGAACCCGGACCCCTTACGGACAAATGATCAGAGTCCAACGCCTGAGACCACTGCGCCACCGGGGCGGCAAATTCATTTTGCATTGGGAAGCTTGAAATATGCAAATGATGATCCTTTATTTCGATTTTCTTTTTACGATATACAATTTCGCCGGTAGAGGGCGTAAGTGCAGATGATGTCGAATTTAAAAATACGTTTTATTCCACATATTTGCTTCTAAACATCCGATTAAAAAAAAACGTTTTATCTTTCGATTCCATTTCTATCGAAGAGTATTTTAGATATAGTTACTTTTTTCAAATTACGCATAGATTTTCCGCTAGAGGGCGTAAAAGTAAACTACCTTTTCCTCGATAACTCTTCTTCTAAAACTCCGATTTGAAATTTTTTTTATTCAGCGGATACATCTCCTAATGGAAAATCTTTTGCATATAATTTCAAATTTTTCGTAAGGAATGCTTTGTCCACCAGGGGGCGTAAGTGTTAATTTTTGCTTCTGATGTATTTGCCATAAAATCGGAGCTTCTAAAATATCGATTGAAAAAATTCTTTCGTGGACTGATGCCACTCACATCGATCAACCTTTTCGGCATATTTTCTTCTTAAAATATTACACAGTTTCTCCGCCAGGGGGCGCAGATGTACATCTAGTTTTTGTCAATATCTCTATTTCTAGGAGTCCGATTTGAAAAATTCCTTCTTTGTTGGATAGTGTTTCCGATGCGAAATGTTTTTCCTATAAATTCAAAATTTTCAAGTAAATCATAGACTTTCCGCTAGGGGGCACAAAGGTAAATTGCGTTTTCTGCGTTATTTCTGCTCTTAAAGATCTGATTTGAAAAATTCTTCCTGTATCGCTTACAAGACTTGATGGAAAATATTTTTCACATAATTTCTAATGTTTGGCAAAGAATGGTTTGGCCACCAGGGGTCATAAGTGTATATTTCTGCTTCTGAAGAATTTGTTGCAAAATCTGGGCTCCTAAAAACTCGACTAATTTTTTTCTTCGAACGATGCCGCTTATATGGATACACGTTTTGAGAATACTTTATTTCTAAAGTAATGCATGGTTTTCCCACCAGGGGACAAAAAGTCGCATATTATTTTTGTCGATATCTCTGTTTCTTAGAGTTCGTAAGCTCACGATTCTGTTTACAGCAATATCTGAGGGATTAAAAACCCGATTGAAAATCTTCTTTCTTTCGTCAGATCTATTGTTCTCCATACCGGTTCCGTTGACTTTGAATAGCTTTGATAAATTTAATTTGCGTCAGAACGGATTCAAAAGACGTGCTTATCACACCCGAAAATTTGGTGTCGTCTTTCTTGTTTCCTCCTTTGATGAACATCTGAAGGCAGGAATTTGCATACGTTGGGGGAGAAGAAATTTCGGCTTTCGAAATAAGTCGAAAAGCGCAGATTTCTTGGGGAAAGATTCCTTTTCATTTTACCAGTTAAATATTGGGTTGGTGCGAAGGAAATGTCCGGCGCGAACAAGCGCTGAAGACAGGCCTCCACCACAGCGGAATGGAACCACCCACAGGTGTTGCGGGTATGACGTCACAGAGTTACTATAAACAGCTAGCATGTGTGCGAAGAACAAGGTTCAGACGTGGTTTGTTTGGACGTAACGTATCTTGCAAAGGAAACACGCAGACGCCGGATTTGAGAGCCACCTTTCTGTATGAATTTAAACTGGGTTATTCTGCAGCAATTCTAGCTCGAAACGTTAGCAAAGCGTTTGGAGAGAAAACAGCCAACGAATGAACCATTCGGCGATGGTTTGTGAAGTTTCGAACGGGAGATACGGACCTGCAAAACGAAGCAGACTGTTTCTGTTGCTGTTTGTGACGATGTTCTACTACGCGTGGTTCAAGCGGACCCCGAAAAACGCGTCGTGAGATAGCGGCAGAGGTAGGTGTCCACCACACGACAGTTGTCCGGCGTCTCGCAGCGCGGGGTAAGGTTTAAAAAGCTAGACATGTGACTGTCGCATGAATTGACAACTCCCAACAAGACTAGGCGTTTGGAAGTCTGCAAGTCGCTGCTCGCCAGTAATAAACAGGAACCTCTACTGCATCGAATAGGCACCTTCGACAAGAATTTGGTCCTTTGTGATAATCGGAAACGATCTACACAATGGTTAAGCAAAGCACAGCATGCTGGACGCCATCCTAAGCCCTCCCTACACATGAAAAAGATGATGCTCCTTGTCTGGTGGTCCACAGCCGCGATAATTCATCGGAGTTTCTTGGCAAGAGGCCAAACCATCACTGCAGATCGTCATTGTGCTGAATTACACCAGATCCACCAGAAATTGCTGCAGAAACAACCGGCTTTGGTCAACAGACATGGCATTTTTCTGCTCCAGGACAACGCTCGTCCTCATGTCGCACAACGAACGATGCTGACAATAAGTGCCTTGGCCAATGAAGCACTACCTCATCCTACCTATTCCCAGGACTTGTTTCCGAAAGACTATCATATGTTTCGTCGCCTGTATCACTTCCTGTTCGGGAAACAGTTCACGACACACAACGAAGTTCAAAGTGCAGTTGATGACATCTTCGGCTTCCAGCAACAAGACTTTTTTCGTTTCGAGATCATGGCCTTGCCGGACAGATGACAACTATGTGTCGATGCCGAGGAGGATTATTTGGCCTAGGTAAGTTGTCCTACTTTTCCGTTCTCACCGTCCACGTGTGCTGGTCCTTTGCCGGACATTTCATTCGCACCAACCCAATAATTTGCATTGTTACCAAGGCCGGAGCAAGCTTTTCTAAACTGGGAGGGCAAGTTTTGAAATTAGGCCCCTTTGAGTTCAAACGTTTCTGCTTTCACTCTAATAGCTTGCAGTGTTTACTTTCTCACACCTCTGGTATAAGAAGGAATTATGATCCTTCAAAAACCGGACTTCCGGTTTTTCACTCAATTTCACTAAAAATGTAAGAACTAGACCCAAGAACAAAACGTAAAAATTATATAAACACCGACAACACAGCCCGCCGCGAAAATGCAGAATGAAAAACAAACCAGCACAGAATGAATGAGTATCAGACAGTGAATGTAACAGTACGAAGATGCTTTCGGTATAGGACTTGGAAACATTCCGTTCAAGGTTAAACGCGCAGGGAAGCTTCCTCCGAAAGTGCGCAAAACACTAATTACCTCTTTATTCCTACGGAGTGTTCACGGAGGTTAAGCATATCCACCTATTGTTGTATATGCCTCATCGGCTGTTTTGGACAATTCCTTTCATGTATATTAGGAGCCTACACCTCATAGTGTAGGTTACCCTGTCACGTGGTTAGCTGAACGCAATACTGTATGCGGTTAAATGAAGTTATAACGAAGTAAATTTCTCCGTCATTTTCGTCCACGCCGGGGCTCGAACCCGGGTCCTCTCATTCCGGAATAAGTCACTCTACCAGCTGAGCTACGCAGACGTTCGTTCTGACTGCTATCTGCCTTTATGTCGTGTGCGTCCTGCTGGGCAGGCACGTCACATCTTCCCCGCCCCACCACAGAAAGAGGGCCGGGAGCATGGCCCACGGGTCAGCCGTGAACATTAGTCGTTGCAGGCAGCCATCCGCTGTAGAACGTGTTCGAGAACTCCCATTCAATCTGGTGTGGGGAATGCAACGTCACACACGTTTAATTTTCGAAGCGCTGGAGAAGGGATTCTCTGATTTTTCCGCTCTCGCGGTGTGGGAAGAACATCACACCATTGCGAGATTTTGAACTGTCGGGTCATCCGGAAAGTTCGGGCGCCATTATAACGAAGTTAATTTCTCCGTCATTTTTGTCCACGCCGGGGCTCGAACCCGGGTCCCCTCATTCCGGAATAAGTCACTCAACCAATTGAGCTACGCAGACGTTCGTTCTGACTGCTATCTGCCTTTATGTCGTGTGCGTCCTGTTGGGCAGGCACGTCACAAAGTCTTTAAAAAAATGCTTAAGTGTATAACTAATTTTTTCAGTTAAAATATTCAGTAAATGCATTCCCACGTTGTGCATTTATAATTTTTTTGCCCCTGAGATCATGAATTTACTCCCCTGGTATGACCATTTCGGGAGGGCAAGCGCCCTCCCTACCTTTTCGGTAGCTACGGCCCTGATTGTTACCTATAACAGTTTTGCGTATTTCTGAAATCTTGTTAACACCGCTTTTGAGAAAGGTTGAAGATTTAGACTCCAAATTGTCATCGATGCCACTTTTTCACAGCATTGGAAGCATGTAGTGATTTTTATGATGGTTTCGCAAAGAACGGAACAAATGGTAATCAGAGGGTTTTTCACTTGATGAATACGGAGAACCGAGGCGTAACAAGGGCGGAGCAGACGGGGCAGCTGCCCCGGGCGCAGCCAAAGTGAGGACGTGAAACTTCCTGCTTACAATTGAGTATGATTAGAATTAAAGCCACTGCACATGTTTTTGGTACAGTTGTTTAGCGCCATACTTTGTCATCTGTCTATTTACAGAATTTTCTCGCGTTTCCCCAGTTTTGGTAACGTTAGAAGCTTGAAATTAGCATTTCTTCCACAAAACGTTCAAGGGATGTTATTTACACGCATTCAGAAATGAAGATGAATTTTCAACAAAGACTGGGCGTATATATGGTTTTCTTTATCTTCCGAAAAAACAATGTGCTTAGTTCATGTTCAGAAATGAAGTCCGTCCAACTAAAATGAAGACGCACAGTCTTCGTCGATAACAATGGAACGTGCCGTTATTCTTTATTTGGAGGGAGTATATGTGCGTGCAATATAAGGGTCTTTCACATTGTTGAAGGCCTCCCCCGGTGGCGCAGTGGTCTAAGCGATGTCCTCTGATCATTCGTCCGAACGGGGTCCGGGTTCGAATCCCGGTGAGGCATGGAGGTTGTGCTTGTCTTACGGCACTGGCTCTCTCCCTTCCCTGGAACCAGTGACCCTAAATTAGGGACGGGCGACTGCTTATAGCCCATTGAGTTGCTCACGGTGGTCGTTAAATCTCCAATCACACACACACACACACATTGTTGAAAATTCTCTGGGATCTATTCGATCATTACTGTGGCAGTGAGCCCAAACTACCAACTCCATTAGGCCCATTTGATGCGGTACAGGAAGTCTAAACTAGGTAGCAGTTGGGAATAGCAGTACAAACAGTCGCAGTTTAATTGTACCTCCCATATTGAGTTAGCAGATAACACTGAGGTGTGACGTTAATTCTATTTTGTCGAGTAGTGTATATTCGTGTGTGTGTGTGTGTGTGTGTGCGCGCGCGCAGACATAAGATAGAAAGATAGATCGGGGCGAAGAAATATCTAGTTACGCATTTGACGGAGAATGGTTTCTCCGCTAAGTTATATCTATTTCTGTTGAGTTATCACCGCAACATGAAATCTGGAATTGTTTTCGTGAAAGATAATTTTTTTTTATTCTCCAAAGACGGCCTTTCACATTTTAGTTTTTCTTCTGCAGCATAGTTATCCCCACATTTAGGCGGAGTCTCTATCACGAATTCAACTGTTCTATTCTTTTCTTCCTTCTCAACTCACTCTTCAGTTTTTTGTCCTTTATGTTGTTGTTGACACTGTCTATTCGGTCTGCCCGGTTGCCAAGCCATTTGAGGCACTGGCTTCTGACCATTCGTCCGAGATGGGTCAGGGTTCTAATCCCGGTTGAGATATGGTTAGTGTGTTTGCCTTACGGCACTGGCTTTCTCTCTCTCTCTTTCTTTTTTATTGAATGTTTAACTATTACCGTGGCCGCCCTAGTGGCGCAGTGGTCTAAGCGATGGCCTCTGATCATTCGTTCATGAAGGGTCCGGGTTCGAAACCCAGTGAGGCATGGATGTTGTGTTTGTCTTACGGCACTGGCTCTCTACCTTTGTTGGAACCAGTTACCCTAAATCAGGGACGGGCGACTGCTTATAACCCATTGAGTTGCTCACGGTGGTCGTTAAACCTCCAATCAAGAAAAAAAAAAGATCATTACCGTGAGCAACTCAATGGGCAATCGACTCAATGGCAAGGCCACTGAATCCAGGGAAGAGAGAGAGAGAGAGAGAGAGAGCCATTGCCGTAAGACAAACACAGCATCCACGCCACACCGGTATTCGAACATAGATCCTTCACTGACGAACGGTAAGAAACAAGCGCTTACACCACTGCGTCACCGGGGCGGCCTTTCTCTCTTCAGAGGAGTAGAGAGAAAAACCATCAAGCTTTCCGAGGAGAAGAGAGAAAAGCCTAGCTTTCTCCCTGGCGGCCTTTCTCCCTTCCGAGTAGAAGAGAGAAAGCCAGTTTTGAATTAGGGACGGGTAACTATACGCTGAGTGGCCACTTTATTATGACCACCTGACAGTTTTAACCAAATGAGCTATGGCTGCACGCTGTTGCCGTCAGAGGGCGAGGCTAGTATAAGAAGGGAAAGCTTAGTGCTTGCGACAGCAGTAGAAGTGATTTTTGGGTGACGATATGAGTAAAAAAGGCGATTTGACGGACTTTCAAGTTGGGATGATTGTAGGAGCTCGGAGCCATGGAGCGAGTATCACCGAAACCGCCGCATTCGTGAAATGTTCCAGAGCAGCTGTTGTTAAAGTGTTTAAAGACTGAACTGTCAGCCAAAAAACTGGGTCTCTACGTGCAACGTGTGGTCGTCATCGACTAGTGACTGCTCGGGCGGAACGGAGAGTGTCCAGACTGGTAACAGACAACAGAAGGGCAAATTACAAACCATCTTAATCAAGGATGCCCTCAAATGATCTCTGCACGCACTGTTCGTCGTACACTGCATCGGATGGGATATGGCAGCCGAAGGCCTATTCGAACACCTTTGCTGTCTGCAGTTAACAAGAGAAAACGTCTGCAGTTCGCACAGGAGCACAAGGATTGGACAGTCGATAATTGGAAACAAATTATGTGGTCCGATGAATCACGTTTTCAGTTGCACCATGCCGATAGAGGAATGAGAATTTGGAGGAAACAGCACGAAAACATGGACCCCAAATGCATTGCCACAACCCTTCAAGCTGGTGGAGGCAACGTTATGGTTTGGGGAACGTTTTCCTGGCACGATTTGGGCAATTTAATTCGTGTTGATCAACGTCTGACTGGCACATCATATCTAAACATCGTTGTGGGCCAAGTGCATCATGTCATGTGGATGGTTTATCCCAATGACGATGGCTATTTTCAACAAGATAATGCTTCCTGCCATAGTGCTAGTATTGTACAGGATTGGTTTCAAAAAACATGTCTGTGAGTTTACTTTGCTGTGGTGGCCCCCACAATCTAAAGATCTCAACCCCATTGAGAATTTGTGGGATGAAGTTGAACGAGCCATCAGACAGCTGGATCCACAACCCTGCACTCTTGGAAAGTGCTATTCATCAAACATGGTCTCAGATTCCACAAACCACCTATCAACATCTCGTGGAGTCCATGCCACGAAGAATCGACGCAGTATTAAAGGCAAAAGGTGGCCCAACGAAGTACTGAGGGGGTGGTCATAATAAAGTGGCCACTCAGTGTATATTGCTTATTAAGTTTTTCACGGTGGTCCTTAACCCCTAAATAAATAAAAAAATGGGTGGCGCGTCTGTGTAATAGCACTGCTTCTTTTCCTTCCCAGGAACCAGTGACCCTAAATTAGATACAGAAGACTGCATATTGCTCTTGGAGTAGCTCATGTTCCTCGATAAACCCCGAGACAACAATACTGCTCTTCCATCTCCACGATGGTAGGTTGATTACCTGGAAACTCTACGTCCACAATTATGCAGCTTCTTTTGAAATAAGACTATACCAACGCAATATTGCTTTTTGGACCTTCTCATCTCTAATCATATTCTTTCTGGTGTCACCAAACATCCACCTCAGCATTTTTATTTCAAGAACATTTTACTCTTCCTCCAGCATCAGTCTCAGTTATTTGAATTTGTGGCATGAGAGGTGATGCATGCCGAAACGCCAAATTGCAACGATAAAGCAAGGTCGGTGTAGTTCGGTCTGGAGAATAACCGGCTCCGGAGGGAAAGACATGTGTTCGAAATCACCACCGGCAAAGAATTTTTTTACGCTGTATTAGCGCACGAACGTAAAAATAAATCTTCTGCCCGTGAGGTCCGAGGAACACATGGGATGTCTCCGGGATAACATCGCGTCACTCAACCAGTGCAAAAGTGGCAGTATGGATTAATTCCATTATTTGCTCAAGTGGTATAAACTAATCAGAATGCACAGTTGAGTCACATTATTGTGACCACCTCCTACTTTTGACGTCAACAGCGCGTAGCCAATGAAAGAAAGCACGTGTCGTGAGCTGTCTTGGAGGGAATACAAGGTGTGCTGTAGACATCCTGAAAGCATATCACTCGTTGCTGTCATGGATAAAAGGAGCGTTTTATCCGATTTGCAAAAAGGAATGATTATCGGCTTTCGGGCCAAGGGTGGCAGTGTTTCTGAAAGAGCGCAGTTTGTGAACTGTTCGCGTGCTGTTGTGGTTAAAGTGTATCGTCACTGGAGAAATGGCACCATTGCGAATAAGCGACGTAGAAACTACGGAGCACCACGTGTCATTGATGTGAGATGTGAGCGTCGGCTACGAAGATGCGTGCGGGACGATTTCGACACGGTCCAGTAGAGCAACTCACTGGCCGAATGAACCAGGCGGCTACCGGAACTGTACCCAAAATGACAGTTCAGCGAGCCCTGCTATGTGACCATCCGCATTCGTTGCAGACGGATGGTCAATGCACCTATGCTAACGAAGGCGCATCGGCAGAAAAGGCTTACATTTGTACGGCAGCATCGGAATTGGACCTCCGCCGATTGGCAAAGGATTGCATTCTCTGATTAGTCACCTTTTTTGCTTCATCAAGCGGATGGACGTTGGCGTATAAGGCGAGAAACATCGGAGAACAAACACTCTTCAACCATTGCTGGAGGCACACAAGCTAATAGGGGCAGCGTTATGGTCTGGGTAATGTTTTCGTGGCATTCACTGGGTCCACTCATAGCTGTGGAAGGCACTATGGACCGAATTCGTTATGAATCCATCCTTGCAGACCACGTACACCCATGCATGCTGATTGTCTTCCCTGGGGCTGATGGGATCTTCCAGCACGACAATGCTACGTGTCACATAGCTAGAAATGTCCAAGAGCGGTTGGAAGAGCACGATGAAGACTTCAAAGTACTTTCCTGGCACCCTAATTCCCCAGATTTAAACTCAATTGAGCATCTGTGGGACCACCTCGATCGTGTTGTTCGCTCTATGGATCCTCCACCACGCACCCTCCAGCAGCTGTCAGATGCACTTCAATCAGCATGGCTCCACATACCTGTGAACACATTCCAGCACCTTATTGAGTCACTCCCAGACCGTCCAGCTGCTGTCCGCGCTGCACACGGCGGTTACTCTGGATATTAGCTGGTGTGACAATAATATGACTCGACCGTGTAAATCCACAACAGATTATTCATCAATATCAGTCGCATAGAACGTATTCAACTAATTATTCGTTCAGACAGTAGCGAATATGCAGAACAGATTAGCCCGACATTTGTTCAATTGCCATTAAATACAGAAAAAAGATCACCCATATTATTTAATAAGCCGTCACCGATTATACTAAGAACAAAATTTGGTTATATGCGTATCCAACATCGATCTATAACGAAGTAAATTTCTCCGTCATTTTTGGTCTACGCCGGGATTCGAACCCGAGGCCGCTTATTCCGGAACAAGTCGCTCTACCAACTGAGCTACGCAGACATTTTATTCTGATTCCTATCTGCCTTTATGTCGTGTGCGTCCTGCTGGCAGGTACGTCACAGATAATAAATACCCGTTTACTTCGAATTACGTCACAACTGATTCTCGGAAATCAATGTGTGTGTCTCTAATAACCATATAGACGCTATTTAATAATGCATTCCGCCCTCTTAAGTTTCAACTAGATCTTCATATATCATAGATGGTTTACCAAAACGTAACATACACTCTGTAATACTGCAACACCAAATTCAACTGATGTTAACGAATGGAGGAGCATGGGAAACAAGTAAGAGACAACTAAGTTTTCAGAACTAACGGACAATTTTATTCCTGTAAAATAAGTTACATCTGTAAGAACTACAACCACCACTGCTAGTAATGCATTAAGTACGGCGTTGCAGTATCAAGTAGTTGAGACACTTAGCGTCCTCCTGCGGTACTGCGCACCATGCTTCTTGCACCTAATTTTGCAGGATGACTGCTGTATCCGCTGGTTGTGGGTATGTGTTGAGATGTCGTCCAAACATGTGCAATACATGTTATGCTGGAGAAAACACCAGGAATCTTGCTGGGCGTTCCAGAATATTAGCAGTGCATAATCTTTCCCTGAAGGTGTTTGCGGTGTGCAGACGTGCAATATTTTGCTGAAATGTGCTCAAAAGTTCTCAATTTGCGAAAGGAGTAGCAACAATACTCATGATATTCTCCCCGTACCTCCAAGCTGTCAAACTGTCTATGTTGAATACTAGAGATGTTCTACTGTCATATGTTATTGTTTCGCAGAATAAGACTTTTACCGTTCACGCTGTATACATCTGGAAAGTTACTCTTGAACTGGTGCTTCCTTCTCGTACTCTCCATATCTGAGCTCTGCGGTCATCGGACACGTAACGAAAGCGAGATTCGTCGCGGAATATCACATGACGCCACTCGAGTAAAGCATCACTCTAGTAGACACTGCCAACGATGTTTATTGAGTAAGTACAAGCGATGCAGTGGATGTCGTGTGTAAATTTCTGCCACCGCTAGCCTTCAAGATAGGTACTTTTTTTGTGAAGGCACGATTTAAAGCAATATTTGTGGCTCTTCTGATGGTAGAGTTCGTCGATGCGGGGCGGTGGGAATTTGTCAACTATCAAGCGGTTTTCTCGTGGTGTGAAGTAGAGATGAGCTTGGGCCCGGGCTCGGAATTACACGTTTTGAATTTCATTACTGTAATTACTTCAATACGTGTAATTCCGATCCCGGGTGAATTACACGTGTTAAATTTCATTGTGGATTTGTTACCATGGTGGAAGGATTTTCAATTTCCTAAGCTAGCTGTCATTGCAAGACAAATTTTGCTTAGCAAGACTTGCATTATGCATTGTCCAAAGCTATGGCCCAAGCAAGGATTAGTTTAAGGAAGTCTGGTATCGAAAAACTGGGAAAAAATCCCATTCCCATGTTTTGTATTTTATTAAAAATTAAGAATCTTAACTTTAAAATAATGTATTAATTTCCAAAATTGTGCAGTTAGAAGTATTGTTCTTTATTTTTTAAATTTCCTCACTCCCGCGATTTTTGAGGGGACGTTGGTTTTTAGTGCAGCAGGTCGAGTTTTAGAGAAAAGAAGATCAAGTTGAAGCGTTGAGGCATTAGATGCAATTCGCTCTCTCTCTCTCTCTCTCTTCATGCTGAACTTGATTTGGAAACTGCACGCACATATGATAATATTTTTATTATTATACTATTAAGCGTAAAGCTTTGTTAATGTTCCAAAATGCAGAATTATCTGGTCTGGAATGCTTTTACGTTTGTTTGTTTTTTAATTTTGGAAATTTCTCTGCATGCCCTTTTTTATATTCTACTACATCACTCTAAACTACCTTTAGCAATTAGCATATATGTAAATTATATTGCAAAGATGAGATTTCTAGAGTCAAAATTTCAAACACTTGCAACTGTCTGTACGGCGTTGTACGTTTTGTAATGCAATTTATTCAATTTCTAAACGATTTTCTTTTCTTCAGCTTTTACCAAAATTACTGTTTCCCCTGAAACGGTCGAAGGGCACGTTGATTATTTATTTTCAAATCCACATTTTAGAACATTTGGCTTTATGCGTAGTATTTCTACAAACATATTAATATTTTGAAGTGGATTAACTGAACTAAACTTTTTAAACTAATGATTTTTAAACTAATCCTTGCTTGGGACATATCTTTGGCCAGTGTATAATGCATAAAAGCTAGCCTAGATAAGCAAAATTTTCCAAGAATCCGGGCCTGGGCTCAGCAAACACATGTAATCAAAGAAAGCGGGTCGGGCCCGGGTTCTAGGCCTTTGGACCCGGGCGGGCTCGTGCTCCTAAAATTGAGCCCGAACTCATCTCTAGTGTGAAGGTTTTGCGAAATGTATTTCCAGTCCAATGAAAGGTCGTACCATCTCTCAAAATTCGCTGCCAGCATCGATGCATTTTTTGCGTTTTTACGACCCAAATGCTGGCCATCCACAATCCCGAAGACCAATAATCCATCCTTTCTCAAATCCATTCGACTGGCGATATGATCGTTGAATTTCTTGCCTTGGAACATTCTGAACGACGTTCACTTTCTCCTAGAAATAGTTGCTCGAAGCCGGAAACTCCTTCTCACGAAGAAATTGGTTGTAGATGTGACTTTGTGAATGAGCGAACTTGTTATATAAAGAAATTTCTCGTGAGGTTTGCACTCACAGGGAAGGTTTAGGTGCAACACCCTATACCTCTTAGGACTTATTACAGGCGAAACGTATCACGTGCTGCGTCAGAGAGTAGACAGGTTGTGGAACAATAGATGTTTTAATGCACATTTTTATGTTTCAAACCAATACACAAACATGAACTTCACTGTAAATCACTATTTTGATTATAGACTGAAGCTTAAACCTGACGAAGTAACTTGCGTCAGTGTAAAGCTGCTGAATTACCTTAGTTAAATCGCTTTAATTGAATCTCTAATAGCTTTACTTCATCACAGCTAGTACTTAATTAACACGAATTAACAAATAAAATACTGATACATACCATAACTGCCAGAAGAATGCCAAATACACTATTTACCAAATAAATAATAAAGCACCTCGGGAAAGTCATTCGATCCTGATGAAACTCCGCATGCAAGCACCAAAAGGCCGAATATGCCAATGTTTATAAAAATATAGAGCAATGACTAAATAATCGCCCGCCACATTGCATGGGAACCGCATATAGAGGAGGATATATCAAGATGAAAGCTCGCACGCAGGGATAGTTGTGACAGCGGATTGTGGTTGCATTAACCTCCGCGGAATGTGAGGATGCCTCGACGTCGGATCCGTGCACACTACGAGCAGTTCAGCGAGGACGTATAAGTGGGTTGAGAGAGGCCGGGTGGTTAAATGGTCGTATCGCCAGTCATTTGAATCGGGCCGACAGGGCAATCAGACGAAGTTGGCCCCAATATGTCAAGGAGGGCATAACCCAGCAGCATGCGTGCAGTGGACGGCCGAGGGCAACGACAGAACACTATGATCGAGCTATTGTGAGAGACAAGCGAACAGAAACGAATTCATCGCTCTCAACGATTCGTGTCCATGTTCTGTCATCTACAGGTGCGGAATTGGACATCCGGACCTATCTCAGACAACATGCAACTGATAACTAATTCGATGACTCCACTCCGCCACCTACCAGTGACAACCGAGCATCGCCGGCAGCAATTGCAGTGGTGTTGGGCCCAATCAACGTGGGATACTGTCCAGTGTCGTCGTGTTGTCTTCAGTGATGAGTCTAGGTTTGCACTTGGTGCCGATGACCAGCGCATACGTGTCTGGAGACGAGACGGCCAGAGCACGGATCCTGCCTTTACCGCAGAGCGGCTAACGACTCGCACATTGGGAGTGACTGTCTAGATAGCCATTTCCTACGATAGCCGGATATCCTTGGTAGTCCTCCGTATGGCCCTCACGGCTCAACGGTACGTCGAAGACATTCTACGACCTGTTGTGTTGCCATTCCTGTCCTAGCATCACCGAGCAATTTTCAACAAGATAATGCCCCGGGCACACATAAGGTACGGCTCTCCGAGGCCTGATTCAGTAATGTCGAGACCCTTCCATTGCCTACCCGATGATCGCCCCAACCTCTCACTGATCGAAACGTGTTCACGTTTGAGACATATAGGGACGTCACCTACGCCTATCCCGGAATGTCGGCGAACTGGACTCCGCAATTTGGACACCATCTGGCATGCTATACCTCAGGACAGTATCCATGAACCGTGTGCGTCTATACCACGACAGGTAACTGCTTGTATCCGACCCAGAGGTGGCGCTACAACGTAATGATTACACTCTTGAGCTGTTTTATCTGAATAAATGGCCCAACTGCTCTCGATTGCATAAATATCTTTTCCTATACATGTACATTGCACATACCAATTTTCATCTCGATTGGATTATTCCTTCTGGATTCTTCGTGTTTTGTTTCGTTTTGTTTTTTTGCAAAGAGTGTAAATCGTACTTACCAGGTTCAGTCTTTTATTTCATGCTCATCAAGGAGGAGTAGTACGGCAAACATTGCAAAACAAACGCACTGGCGTCCAAACGTTACGCATAATTACATGAAAAGACACCGAAGGAAGAAGAAGGGTAATAAACTAAAGTACAGAGGAAGTGAGAATATACAAATGTGCAAATCATGACGCAATACCATGTGACGAACGATAAAAATTGGCATTAAATGCGGAGCGGCACATTTGAAGAGTTGAAAAAGAGCAGCAAAAATGCAAAAAACTGACATTTCTTGCCCTCATCGCACCTTGCTAGTAGTGGATTTTATTTTTTTAATAAAACTGTATATCCGAAAAATGGCAAGTGGATATTTTTACCCGTGTTCGGATTACGGGAATGCTGGAATCCGGCCAGACACAGAGTGGTATTACCAGAGCCACTGGTGCGAATCTACCCATCGTATCCAGACTTTGGAGAAGGTACGAGAATACCGATGATTTTAATCGACAACCTGTGATAGTTCGTCCACAGATTACAATAACTCAGGATGGCAGTTAGGTGGCCCTAACAGCAAGATGTAACAGGTCGAAAAGCGCCTGCTTTAGAGCTGTCTACGGCTGGTGAACCAGATGTTTCAAGACACACAGTATACAGTCGGTTCAACGAAAAAGGACTATACGGGAAAAGACTTGCAGTTTGCATCCCACTCATTTCGTCAACAAGAAATGCCAGGGTACTGTGGTGCACAGAACATCGAGACTGGTACGAAAATCAATGGGCCAATGTCTTCTCCTCCGATGAATCCAGGTTCAGTCTCGGAAGTGACTGCAGTCGTGCTCTCATCTAGAGAGAACCTGGAACCTGTTATTCCCCCACAAACACCCGGGAATTGCCCAATTACAGAGTTTATGTCCCTCAGTCAGTATTGTTTCAAGTATACAGTCGGCTCAACGAACAAGGACTATACGGGAGAAGACCTGCAGCTTATCCCTATATTCCTTCTTCGTTGAGCAGACTGACTACGGTCTGCGTGGTCGTCCCATTGCGCGTACATGCCATTTTGACTCGTTCTGTCGTGTTGGTTGCATCCTTTGCAAGTGAAGTATGCCTCGGAGAAAAGTTTGGAACAATTCGAGCAGTTGGAAGAGTTCAAGAAGGGCCACATCGTCGGGCTTCGGGAAGGGGGATGGTCTTATCGCTGTATTGTGCCCATACCGGTAGTGAAGATATCACCATAGCACGCTGTTGACGGCAGTGGATAGAACAAGGCACCAGCAACGACAGAAAGGGTCTGGGAGACCTAAACGAATCACGGAGGGTGAGGACCGACGGGTTGTCCGACATGCGCGGAGTGACCCAGAAGCCACGATGGCGGACATTCAGCGAGCCGCAGTGCCCTCCATGCATCGTCGTATTCGTGCCAGAACCATTGGCAGACGGCTGTACGACGTAGGACTGCACACGCGCAGACCGTTATGATGACTGCCCTTAACACCAAAGCATTGTCGCCAAAAACTGCAGTGGTGTCGTCTCAGATTGTCAAAAAGCCACACAGAATGACAGCGGGTGATCTTCAGTGACGAGTCCTGCTTTTGTCTCGGAGGAGACGACCAATGAATCCGTGTGTGGAGCCACTGTGTTCAGCGCCAAGATGAACGTTTTGTTGTCGAGCATTACACGTCCGGAGGGCCTGGTGTCATGGTGTGGGGTGTAATATCCAACGATGCCAGATCACCTTTGGTGTTCATTACAGGCATTTTGACAGCAAAAAGTTACGTCAATGCGGTTCTGCAACCAGTAGCTCTACCTTTTCTGAACGCCCACTCCAGTGCGATTTTCCAACAGAACAATGCTCAACCGCGTACTGCTGCTGTCTCGAGAGCTTGCCTTCAAGGCACTGACACTTTGCTATGGCCAGCCGCATCGCCAGACCTATCGCCGATTGAAAATGTGTGAGATATTATTGGACGGGCTATCGACACTCCACCCTTACCACACAATCAACAGGAACTGTGTGAGAAGATTCACGCTGCATGGGATGGTTTATCGCAGGACACCATTAGGAATCTGTAGAACTCTATGCCGAGACGACTGGCATGTTGGGTGAGCAAACATGGCGGCCCGACGCCATATTGAGAGACACTACTTATTGGCGTGTAGCTCAATAAATATTGCCCATGTCAGTCACAATGTTTAACCATTTATTATTCCTGGTAACTTTTACCTTCCTCCCGAATAGCATGGCAATCCGACACGTCCTTCAGGGTGCAACTATTTTTTTGACGATGAGTGTAAAATAATTTTTTCAATCGGACATTTAAAAGCAAATATGTGGAATAAAATGCATTTTAAATTCGATATCATCTGCATTTAAGCCCTCTAACGGCAAAATTATGCATCGTGCAAAAAAATAAAAAAATAAACAAAGGATCATCATTCGCATATTTCAAGCTTCCAAATGCAGAAAGAATTTTTCTGATCGGACTATTAGTTGCAGAGATATGGTGTCCACATACGGACGGGCGGACAAACTGATAACATAAGCACGATCATTTCTTTACAAAAGACTTGCTAAAAATTACTTTAGGCGTAGTTGCTATTCGTGGATGAGTCATGCATGTGTTACTTCAACAACGGCCCTCTTCTGCGATTTTGGGAAAAAACTGCGATGTCCTTGAAATGCTAGTTAACGTTGTGTGGTTGAACAGAGGGAACGGCTAAATAGTTTGGTCGATTGCTTAATTGAAATTAAGATATTTCTACATAAAATTAAGAAACAGCTCGTGTGGGTCTAACAGGCGTAAGAAAACAGCTGGCGTATTTTCTTATTTTCAAGAAGTGGTTGGGCATTTTCCCCTTGGGTATAATTTCTGTGGGCATTTTTCCGTGGGCATTCTTTCGTACATTAAATAGGCCTAAAACACCTGTGTGTCTGACAGACGTAAGGAAACATCAGTCAACAGCTGGCGTATTTTCCTATTCCCAAGGAGTGGTTGGGCATTTTCCTCTTAGGCATTATTTCTGTGGGCATTTTCCCGTGGACATTCTTTCGTACATTCAAGAGGCCTAAAACACCTGTGTGCCTGATAGGCGTAAGAAAACATCAGTCAACAGCTGGCGTATTTTCCTATTTCAAAGAAGTGGTTGGGCATTATTTCTGTGGGCATTTTCCCGTGGACATTCTTTCGTACATTCAAGAGGCCTAAGACACCTGTGTGTCTGACAGACGTAAGAAAACATCAGTCAACAGCTGGCGTATTTTCCTATTTCAAAGAAGTGGTTGGTCATTATTTCTGTGGGCATTTTTCCGTGGACATTCTTTCGTACATTCAAGAGGCCTAAGACACCTGTGTGTCTGACAGACGTAAGGAAACATCAGTCAACAGCTGGCGTATTTTCCTATTTCAAAGAAGTGGTTGGTCATTATTTCTGTGGGCATTTTCCCGTGGACATTCTTTCGTACATTCAAGAGGCCTAAGACACCTGTGTGTCTGACAGACGTAAGAAAACATCAGTCAACAGCTGGCGTATTTTCCTATTTCAAAGAAGTGGTTGGTCATTATTTCTGTGGGCATTTTCCCGTGGACATTCTTTCGTACATTCAAGAGGCCTAAGACACCTGTGTGTCTGACAGACGTAAGGAAACATCAGTCAACAGCTGGCGTATTTTCCTATTTCAAAGAAGTGGTTGGTCATTATTTCTGTGGGCATTTTCCCGTGGACATTCTTTCGTACATTCAAGAGGCCTAAGACACCTGTGTGTCTGACAGACGTAAGGAAACATCAGTCAACAGCTGGCGTATTTTCCTATTTCAAAGAAGTGGTTGGTCATTATTTCTGTGGGCATTTTCCCGTGGACATTCTTTCGTACATTCAAGAGGCCTAAGACACCTGTGTGTCTGACAGACGTAAGAAAACATCAGTCAACAGCTGGCGTATTTTCCTATTTCAAAGAAGTGGTTGGTCATTATTTCTGTGGGCATTTTCCCGTGGACATTCTTTCGTACATTCAAGAGGCCTAAGACACCTGTGTGTCTGACAGACGTAAGGAAACATCAGTCAACAGCTGGCGTATTTTCCTATTCCCGAGAAGTGGTTGGGCATTTTCCTCTTGGGCATTATTTCTGTGGGCATTTTCCCGTGGACATTCTTTCGTACATTCAAGAGGCCTAAGACACCTACCTGTGCGTCTGACAGACGTAAGAAAACATCAGTCAACAGCTGGCGTATTTTCCTATTTCAAAGAAGTGGTTGGTCATTATTTCTGTGGGCATTATTCCCGTGGACATTCTTTCGTACATTCAGCATACCTTAAACACCTAGAAACATTCTAAACTTTATAGTTCCTCGAGAGAGCGTACCTTGTTGGATACCAGTCATAGCTTCAGCGCTTATTTACTCGCGTAAAATCTAGTATATTATAGTGCGTAAAACTAATTATTTCTTCAGAGAATGTCGCAAAGATTAATTTGGAACTTCTGCTCCAAATTGAATTGGTTTCGGTTTACATAAAAACTGCACATGATCAGCTGCTATTCCAGTTGCACGGAGGTTTTAGTTCCGATTACGTGCGGGAAGCGACCGTGTGGAAAATCGTGCGCGAAGCGACCTTGTTATATTTCATCGTGGACGAAGTGACCCTGTTAAACGAGATGGAACTCATTGTTTAAGGAATTAAAGACTTTGTCTCCACATTGGGTTCGAAAGTTGATAAAGACCGACTTCGAAGCAGCCCTTATAAGAGCAACTAAAGAAGTATTCCCTGTCTCCGGTTGCAATTTTCACTTCAGTCAAAGCCTATGGCGGAATATACAAGATCTGGGACTTACACAATTGTATAAAACCAACGAAGAAATAAGAAGAATATGTAAAATGTGCACTGCCTTGTGGGCATCTACCTGTAGAAAATATTGAAGACGCATTGTTGCTTATTATGGATGATGGCTGCTTATTTAGGAGGACAATTTAGCATTTCATTTTGCTTATGATGAAATGTTAAATTTATTTCTTGACTATTTTTGCTAACCAATAGACGGATAATCCTAATGTTCCAATTCAAATGTGGAATATACATGATCAGCGCCATAGAACCAACAATGCCGTCGAAGGATGAACTCAAAATCAAATAGTATGCTAGTAAAAATAGTCAGCCAAATATATATGAACTTATTAAATGCCTAAAGAAAGGAATCAAAACGTACGATGCACAAACAACAATTAAAAGAATTAGGAGAACTTGGTCCAAAAAGGAAGAAAATGTGTATACAAGTAGGCGAACGCATTTGCAGCATCATGGCGGAATTTGGAAATTCTAAATAAATAAATATAAATATAGGTAAAATGATTCCATTAGCAGGGTAACTTCGTCCACGATGAAGTACACTGCCGGACAATTGCTAAGGACGGATGACAATAGCAACGATAGCAACCATGAAATGGAAGGCAGGAAAATGTGGAAATTAGCATAAGTGCGGGATACAGTAAGACGTGTTGTGCGTATGCAAATTTTGGATTGCCGAACTTGTTCGTGACGTCATAGCGCTGATAAGAGATATAAAAGATTTGACGCGTATTGACCGTTGTTGTTCAAACGCAAAGTTGAAAGGGAAAGAATCAATTGACGAACTTGCAATTTTCAGTATGTCTTCCCGACATCACCTATATGATTTTACGCGTGGCCGTATTATTGGCAAGGTTGAAGAAGGGCGAAAAATAACAGATGTTGCCAGGGAGTTCGACGTCAGCCACAGTGTTGTTTCAAGGCTTTGGAAATCATTCCAAACAAATGGAGAGTGTAGAATACGTCACGGGGGAGGTCGTGTTCGCAGTACGACACCTGCAGAAGATCGGTACATAGTGCTATCAACAAAAAGACACCGGCGCAGCACAGCTAGTGAGGTAGCAAATCAGTTTATGGCTGCTACTGGCAAGCGGATCTCCCGAAAAACTGTCGCCAGACGTTTGCATGAAGGAGGACTATACGCCCGCCGTCCTGTTGTGTGCATCCCATTGTCCAGACGTCACCGTACCGCCCGTTTGCAATGGTGCCATCAACATCGCAATTGGACTGATAGCGACTGGTCTGCTGTCCTCTTCTCAGATGAGAGTAGATACAGTCTATCGTCTGATTGTCGACGACAACTGATCTGGCGTGATAGTGGTACTGCATATTGTCCAGCAAACATACAGGAAAGGGACCGATATCCGACATGTAGTGTCATGTTATTGGCTGGCATCATGATCAATGGCCGTACGTCCCTCTATGTGCTTCCAACTGGGACTATGACTGGCCAACGATACATTAATGATGTTCTGCTACCTCATGTTCGCATGTTCCGTGGTGCTGTCGGTGATAGATTCACTTTCATGGACAACAACACAACATGTCATCGAACAGTCGCTGTCCAGGAGTGTCTTGAGAGCGAGGATATTTAACGCCTCGTATGGCCAGCACGTTCTCCAGATCTGAATCCCATTGAAAATGTGTGGGATGCTTTGGGAGGAGTCTTGCCGGTCGCCAATGCCCTCCAATAAACAAGGACACCATCATCAGTGCACTGACAGAGGAATGGGATAAATTACCTCAACAGCTGCTTGATAATGTTGTGCAAAGCATGACACGACGTGTAGAATCTTGCATCGCCCTCCATGGTGGCCATATCCGGTATTGACATCTTACGCCGGAACGCCTGCGGACGGTAATTGCATTTTTTTCACGTTTACGTATTCTGCTCAAAATGGCCTGTTTGTCCCTTGAACACGTTCCAAAGCCTTCTGGATTTCAGAGCACAATAAATTATCTTTCTTGTTGGCATTCTGACATTATTTTATTTCACTTGGCATCCAACCACACTTACTTTTTTATGCGCTATATAGCCGTTTATGATCCGTCCTTAGCAATTGTCCAGCAGTGTATAACAGGATCGCTTCGCGCACTACACCCTAGTTCCTGCGGTCGGATCCCACCATATTGCAGCTGTTATTTTCCCCTAGAGCACGGCAGTCAGATTTTCCTTTTACTCCAAAACGATTTAGAATTAAGACACTCCTTAAAAACAGAGTCGAAATGTGAATAATGTAGTCGGCACAAAACTTCACATATGACATTTCCCTATGGAAGATGCAGAAGCACATAGCATGCGTGCATTCTCATCGACGTCATTCCTTTTATTTACTATCTTTCTTGGTTCGATTACTTTCTCTTTAATATACTATTCCTTCATTTGTAACAACGCTTTCAAAGGCATTGTTGTTCAAAATGGAAGACTGTTTTGATTCATTGTAAACACTGTGATAATGTACACTATGTGTAATTCCATCTGAGAAACACATTTTTTAATGTCTCTTTCAGACTCAGGGAAATGCTTGAAATACAGGAGTATGTGAGAAAATTACGTAAGAAGCCTGGATCCCTTGGGAAGTTGTTCATCGGTGGCTGAAGCTAAAGAAAGAGAAAAGAAAAGTCTTCACATTTCTGCTCAGAAAGCTTAAGAAAAATTATTCATTTATAGTAGAGAAAATGTTTGCGCCGTGTTATATTTGTTAAATTACAAAATTTAAAAAGTTCATACGTTAGAACAATTCACTTGAGGCAGCTAACAAAAGCATTTCTACGTTGTTGTGTATTAAAATTTGCAAATGGTCTACGCGACAAAGAGGATGTCTTTTAAATTTTACTAGAACTCGTTGTGTCGCTTTCATTTGTGGTGTTGCTCAATTTACAACAAACATTTTCCGGATGAAAGCGGAGGACTGATTGCTTTATTCATTACGCTTCTTGGTTTGAAACCAAAATGTATTATCTGAAGGCTGTTTTATTCAACGCTCCGCATTCATGGATACTTACCATCGAGGATTCCTTTTTTCATAAAAGTGAAGATTGGACAGAGCACCTCACGTGCAATTTCTGTAATACATGAATAAAGAAAAACTCATCAATAAATACATATATTTGTGCTGTGAAACATTAATATATACGTATACATCCAAATGTGTTATTTCGTTGGTACATTTTAAATAAACGTAACTTGCAAATTTATGCGTTATACTAGACAGTTAGTATCGCCTTAGGAACACCAACCTACTAATAACGAGTTGGTCCAACCTTTTTTTTTTTTTTTTTTTTTTTTTTGATTGATTGAAAGTGTAACGACCACCGTGAGTAACTCAATGGGCTATATGGCAGTCGCCAGTCCCTAATTTAGGGTCACTGGCGTCGTAAGACAAAGACAACATCCATGCCTCACCGGGATTCGAACCCGGACCCCTTTCAAAACGAATGATCCGAGGCCATCGCTTAGACCACTGAGCCACCAGAAAGGCCCACCTTTCTTTGCAATCACGTCTCAAGAACAAATTCTACAAGATGTCGAACATTCTCCATGGGCCGCCCCGGTGGCGCAGTGGTCTAAGCGATGGCCTCTGATCATTCGTCCGTGAGGGGCCCGGGTTCGAATCCCGGTGAGGCATGGATGTTGTGTTTGTCTTACGGCACTGGCTCTCTCCCTTCCCTGGAACCAGTGACCCTAAATTAGGGACAGGCGACTGCTTATAGCCCATTGAGTTGCTCACGGTGGTCGTGAAACCTCAAAACAAAACCAAACCAAACCAAACCATCCTCCATGCGTAATTTGACTCATGTGCGCTGTGGCAGCTCCGTCAGTTCCCTTTCATTCTGTGGAGAAGGATCAGCAGTTCTCACACTGCGTTCTACCATACCCTACAAATGTTCAATCGGGTGACAGTTCGGGGAATTTGACAGCCAAAGTAATGTGGCGAATTCGTTGTAGTCTTTCTTCAACCACTCAGTAGTTATACGAGTCGGTTGACACGGTGTGTTATCCTGTTGAAAGATGGCACTGTGGTCCAGATAAACCTTCTGAAGATATCGATGGAGATGGTCGGTTAAGAGGTCCCTATAGCATCCACCATTCAGTGTTTGTGGGATGATAACCAACGGACCTAGGGCTTGCCAAGAAAGACGGGTAAACGTCCTGCAGATATGGATGGGGATGGTTGGTTAACAGGTCCCGGTAGCGTCCACCATTCAATGTTTGTGGGATGATAACCTATGGACCTAGAGCTTGCCAGGAATAACGGGTAAACCTCCTGCAGATATGGATGGAGATGGTCGGCTAACAGGTCCCTGTAGCATCCACTATTCAGTGTTTGTGGGATAATAACCAAAACTTTTCAGGAAAAAACTCCCCAGACCAGAACACCACCTCCACCGGCCTGCTGAACTCCAAGTGTGAAAACAGGGGATAGGTCTTTATGCTGCTAACGCCATATTCGAACCCAGCCATGAGCATGGTGCAGCAGGAACCTGGACTCATCACTCCAGACGACATTCTTCCATCTGTCGAAGGTCCATTGCCGACGTTCGTTGGCCCATGCGAGACGTTGTTTGCAGTGACTGGGGGTTCATCATGGGCACCCTCCTTGGTCTCCGGTTGTGAAACCCCAGGCGAAGCAAAGTACGGCGCATAGTGTATGTGGAAAGAGGTCGAACTGCACCGCTGTTGTACTGGTGGGCGAGCTGGGTGACTATCGCAAGTCGTTGCTCAGATATCAGTTGTGACACCTGACACTCACCTCTATGATCAACCGCGCATGGCTGACCAATGTGAGCTCTTCTCTAGGATGTTTGGGCGTGGTTAATCTAGTTATGGTACACTCTTGACACAGTAGTACGGGAGCAGCTAGAAGTGCGGCTGCTTGCGGAATACTTGCATGTGCTCTCTGGACCCCAATCATCTGGCCGAGATAAGTCGTTACGTTTCCCCATTACTGGCAAACGTTTGCTGATTACGTACAGAGGATAGGTGTGTACAATTTATAGTAGACTCACGTGACGTTGATATCACGTTCATTTCATTTTCATTGTCAACCATTATCAATCCACTGCTGGACTAAGGTCTCCCCAAGTTTCCTCCACAACGGTCTGTCTTGTGCCAGTCTCCTCCATGTCACCCCTGCATACTTTCGAATTTCATCCACCCATCTCCGATGTGGTCTTCTTCTGGGTCTTTTCCTGTCCCTTGGAATCCAATCTAAAATTTCGGCTGTCCATCGATGATCTGTCCTTCTGGCAGTATGTCCAGCCCATTGCCATTTCAGGGATTTAACTCTGATCATGATGTCTTCCACTCTTGTCATTTTTCGGATCCACGAGTTCCTCTTCTTATCTCTCCTGGTTACACCAAGCATGCACCTCTCCATGCTGCTTTGAGTTGTCTGCAGCCTTTGTATGTCTCTTTTAGTTAAGGTCCACGTCTCTATAACGAAGTAAATTTCTCCGTCATTTCTGTCCACGCCAGGATTCGAACCCGGATCCCTTCATTCCGGAATAAGTCACTCTACCAATTGAGCTACGCAGACGTTTTATTCTGATTCCTATCTGCCTTTATGTCGTGTGCGTCCTTCTGGCAGGTACGTCACATCTCCTGGTACGTTACATCATCTCCCACTTATTTATTTATTTATTTTTTTTTCGAAGTGCTGGAGAAGGGATTCTCTTATTTTTCCTATCTCGCGGTGTGGAAATAACATCACACCAATGCGAGATTTTGAACGGTCGGGTCATCCGGATAGTTCGGGCGCCATTATAACGAAGTGAATTTCTCCGTCATTTCTGTCCACGCCAGGATTCGAACCCGGATCCCCTCATTCCGGAATAAGTCACTCTACCAATTGAGCTACGCGGACGTTTTATTCTGATTCCTATCCGCCTTTATGTCGTGTGCGTCCTTCTGGCCGGTACGTCACATCTCCTGGTACGTTACATCATCTCCCCCTTATTTTTTTTTTTTTTTTCGAAGTGCTGGAGAAGGGATTCTCTTATTTTTCCTATCTCGCGGTGTGGAAATAACATCACACCAATGCGAGATTTTGAACGGTCGGATCATCCTGATAGTTCGGGCGCCATTATAACGAAGTGAATTTCTCCGTCATTTCTGTCCACGCCAGGATTCGAACCCGGATCCCCTCATTCCGGAATAAGTCACTCTACCAATTGAGCTACGCGGACGTTTTATTCTGATTCCTATCCGCCTTTATGTCGTGTGCGTCCTTCTGGCCGGTACGTCACATCTCCTGGTACGTTACATCATCTCCCCCTTATTTTTTTTTTTTTTTTTTTTTTTTTTCGAAGTGCTGGAGAAGGGATTCTCTTATTTTTCCTATCTCGCGGTGTGGAAATAACATCACACCAATGCGAGATTTTGAACGGTCGGGTCATCCGGATAGTTCGGGCGCCATTATAACGAAGTGAATTTCTCCGTCATTTCTGTCCACGCCAGGATTCGAACCCGGATCCCCTCATTCCGGAATAAGTCACTCTACCAATTGAGCTACGCGGACGTTTTATTCTGATTCCTATCCGCCTTTATGTCGTGTGCGTCCTTCTGGCCAGTACGTCACATCTCCTGGTACGTTACATCATCTCCCACTTATTTTTTTTTTTTTTTCGAAGTGCTGGAGAAGGGATTCTCTTATTTTTCCTATCTCGCGGTGTGGAAATAACATCACACCAATGCGAGATTTTGAACGGTCGGATCATCCTGATAGTTCGGGCGCCATTATAACGAAGTGAATTTCTCCGTCATTTCTGTCCACGCCAGGATTCGAACCCGGATCCCCTCATTCCGGAATAAGTCACTCTACCAATTGAGCTACGCGGACGTTTTATTCGGATTCCTATCCGCCTTTATGTCGTGTGCGTCCTTCTGGCCGGTACGTCACATCTCCTGGTACGTTACATCATCTCCCCCTTATTATTTTTTTTTTTTTTTCGAAGTGCTGGAGAAGGGATTCTCTAATTTTTCCTATCTCGCGGTGTGGAAATAACATCACACCAATGCGAGATTTTGAACGGTCGGATCATCCTGATAGTTCGGGCGCCATTATAACGAAGTAAATTTTTCCGTCATTTCTGTCCACGCCGGGATTCGAACCCGGATCCCCTCATTCCGGAATAAGTCACTCTACCAATTGAGCTACGCGGACGTTTTATTCTGATTCCTATCTGCCTTTATGTGGTGTGCGTCCTTCTGGCAGGTACGTAACATCTCCTGGTACGTTACAACGTGGTACATCGTTATCGCTCCGAATATGTAAAACGAGTGATGTTCCTAATGCAAAGCTAACTCAATGTATGTACACCGAGGGATCACTAAGGTATGACTATCCCTATCAGAAGTGGACGCTGCCCGACGACCATCGTAGCATATATATGGTACGAGTGGAGCAGTAGGTAGTAAAATTCGGAGCGTGATGGGTAAACTGAAGAATTTACCGGACTTTGAGAAAGGACAAATTGTGGAAGCTCGGAAAGCAGGTGCCTCGATTTTTCAAAAGGCTGAACAGGTGGGATGTTCGCGTGCTGCCGTAGATAAAGAGTATCAGGACTGGCGTGAAAATGGGCAAACAACGATCCGGAGGCAAAACTGCACAGGACAGCGAAACGTTGATGAGAGAGGTGAGCTTCAGGTCCGATGGCTCGTACAGTTCAACAGATGCAGCACTGTTCGACGTTTGACTACCCAATACAACAGAGGCCAACCCGGGACAGTACCTGTCATGGCCATGTGTCGCACGCTCGCACATTTGGGCTACAACAGCATACAACCCCGACGACATCCCATCCTAACTACGGTTCATTGGCGCCAAAGGCTCGGCTTGTGCAAGGATCATGCAAGTTGGATGTCGGATGACAGGGGAAAAGGGTGTTGGTCTGATGAGTCTTGGTATTTACTCCACTCCGTAGATGGTCTTGTTCATATTTCGCGCAAACAACTTGAGGCTCTCGATCCATCCTGTATGATCTCAACTGTTCAAGTCTTGCATGGTATGAAGCATGTTTACCTTCCAGAAACTTAGACCCGTGGAGCACGTGCAACAACGTGTGACTGGTGTCCACTATCGTGAATTGCTTGCTGTCTCTGTACACCCACCAATGTTGCACGGCGACGGTGTCTTCCAAAATGGCAATGCATCGAGCCACAGGTCCAATGTTGTTCAGGAGTGGTTTGCGCGACACAGTTCAGACATCCAGCATATCGATTGTCCACCAAACTCTCCCGATGTCAATTCCATACAGCACTTATGGGACACTATGGAACGGGGTGCCTGGATACACCAATCGCCTCCATACCCGTATTGAAGGCCGCATTACACACAGCTTGGTTGGCCATACCACCCATCTGCTTCCGACGTCTCATAGAATCGATGGCATGTCGAATAGCTGCTGTGCTGAGGGCGAAAGGAGGACCTACGATGTATTAGGCAGGTGTTCATAATTCAGTGATCACTCAGTCTATATATACAGTATATGTGTGTACAACGAAGAGCCAAAACATTATAGTTTTTATGCAAATCAAAACAACTGCAAGTAAACGACGTCGCGAGAAGATCATGAAACGGTATAAATAACACCTAATGCTGAGCTCTCTTAACCAGTGTTATTCTTGTTCTTCATATGGGTAAGTAAGGTAGCGGACTTAAGAGAGTTTAACAAAGGCCGAACTGTAATGGCCAGATGACTGAGTCAGAGCATTTCAGAGACAGCAAGGTTTCTGGTTAACCACGGTTAGTACCTTGAAAAAGTGTTCCTAGGAGGCGAAACTAAGAACCGCCGGCAGGGTATGGGCCCACCAAGGGCCATCAATGCTGGAGATGAACGAAGGCTTCCCGTATGGTACGAGCCAAGAGAAATTATACTCTACCCCTAACTTGACGGGAATTTAAAAATGCTGGTAATGGTATTAATGCTTTTTTTTTGGTTGTTTGGTTGTTGAATTTTTATGGCGCAATTGCCATGTGTGGCCAAAGAACGCCAAACCTAAGGCAATCAAACAAACAGTGTTAAAAACGTGGTATAATGCTTAAAAACTAAAAGTGAAAAATGAGAATGATGGAAGGGGTAAAAACTAGATACGTTTAAAGAAGTCAATCTGTTTTAAAAAAGAAAACACAGCGAATGTATCGCAGTGGTCATCTAGGAGCCGCTGAAGCGTAGCGGCGTCCTCGGTCAACAAATGAGAATGAAAGAAGTGAAAACGAACGTCACGAAAACGAACACAACTACAAAGAATATGACTGACAGTGAGTCGACAATTCCACGTCTCACACATCGGCGCAGTGTCGCCACACATCAGGAAGCGGTGAGTGAAACAACAATACCCAATGGGGAGACGCGCAAGAACAACTTCCTCCTTACGGTTCCGGCGACATGACGATCTCCTAACTCCAAGACTAAGGTTTAATACGATGCAGTTTATTTTCCACCTGTCGGTCTCACAGACCCTGCCACGTTTGCGTGATATGATCCTGAACAGGAAAGTGGAAATCACGATGAAAAAGTGGCAAGTATGTGACGACCAAAGAGGAATAAGGGGTGTAGATGATCGGTAAGGATGTTCACCTCTTTCATTATGAACGGGTGTAGATGATCGGCGAGGATGTTCATCTTTTTCTTTATAAAGGGGTGTAGATGATCGGCGATGATGTTCGCCTCTTTCTTACGAACGAATGTAGATGGTCGGCGAGGATTTTCACCTTTTCCCCACGAATGAATGTTGATGATCGGCGAGGATGTTCACGAGCCGTGGATGGCTTAGTGGTTAGCGAGTCAGACTGTCAATGCAAGGTCCTCAGGTTCGATCCTGGGCTGATCTTTCAGAGATGGCGTGATTTACTAACAATCGCTGAATATAAGCCGTGCATCGGACGAGCACGTTAAGTGACGGCCCCCAGGCTGGATCCACTGGTTAAATGGGTATCCTTTCCTATGCCCCCCGCCCCCTGAAGCTCTCTCACCCCTCTATGTGCAACATCGTACTTGTACGGTGGCGCCATCTACTGTACTCTAATCTCACTACAAACTGTTCTGTCAAAGTCGCTATACTTGCTCTCATTCATTCCGTTTCTGTGTCCTGCCCAAAAGGCGATCTCGCTGTAGGTGGCTGGGACTTAAACTCTACTCGCTGTGGACCAAAGTCCTAAAAGAAAATGACAAATACTGTGTGGCAAGGATGTTCACCTCTTTCATTACGAACGGGTGTAGATGATCGGCGAGGATGTTCACCTCTTTCATTACGAACGGGTGTATATGATCGGCGAAGATGTTCACCTCTTTCATTACAAACGGGTGTATATGATCGGCGAGGATGTTCATCTCTTTCTTTATAAAGGGGTGTAGATGATCGGCGAGGATGTTCTGCTGTTTCATTATGGAGGTGTGTAGATAATCGGCGAGGATGTTTACCTCTTTTATTACGAACGATGATCGGCAAGGATGTTCACATCCTTCATCACGAACTGGTGCAGATGATCGGCGAAGATGTTCATCTCTTTCATTACGAACGAGTATAGATGATCGGCAATGATGTTCACCTCTTTCGTTATGAATGAGTGTAGATGATCGGCCAGGGTGTTCACCTGTTTTCTTAGGAACGGGTGTATATGATCGGCGAGGATGTTCATCTCTTTCTTTATAAAGCGGTGTAGATGATCGGCGAGGATGTTCACCTCTTTCTTTATGAACGAGTGTAGATGATCGGCGAGGATGTTCTGCTGTTTCATTATGAAGGGGTGTAGATAGTCGGCGAGGCTGTTTACCTCTTTCATTACGAACGATGATCGGAAAGGATGTTCACATCTTCATTACGAACGGGTGCAGATGATCGGCGAGGATGTTCACCTATTTCATTACGAACAAGTGTAGATGATCGGCAATGATGTTCACCTCTTTCGTTATGAATGAGTGTAGATGATCGGCTAGGGTGTTCACCTGTTTCCTTAGGAACGGGTGTAGATGATCGGTGAGGATGTTCACCTCTTTCATTACGAACTGGTGTAGATGATCGGCGAGGATTTTCACCCTTTTCACTACGAATGAATGTAGATGATCGACGAGGATGTTCACCTTTTTCATTACGAACGGGTGCAGATGGGATGGTCGGCGAGGATGTTCACTTTGTCCATTACGAACGAGTGTAGATGGTCGGCGAGGATATTCACCTTTTCCCTTACCAACAGGTGTAGATTGCCAGGATGTTCACATACCTTGCGGGGATGACGGAGGTCTCGACGGGTAAGAGGGGACCCAGGGAAGCTTTTGTAAACGCCCTCTAAACTGTTACACCCCTTGCACCTGTCTGTAGAACTCAATTTGGCAAGCCAGACACACCCCCGATCGGCGTGATGGAGTTGAAACCCTGATTGGTCAAACTAGATGACGTGTTTCCAGTCCACGCACTCCAGTTGCGATAGGCCTTTGCGTGGTGCGACCTAATATTTCGATACCTTAAAATCAACAAGATGATACAATGTGCACGTTGACTGCCATTGGTTATTTTTCCATGGTACGACGGATAATTTTTTGGGCATAAGCTTGTGGACGAGCTTTCATTAAACTTCGACGTTATCTGCTCTGCGGTAGCCATGCAATTCGTTGTGACGATGTGGGACAGTTGGCGTTCACCTCTACAGTTAACTGTACGTTTACAGCCGCATTTCTCCCATTGGTTAGAAGTTTTGCCGTTTCCTTGTTATACACGTGTGAAGGTATGACGTGGGAATTCAACAATCCAGCAGATGCCCTGAGTGAAAAACCGGGCTTCCTCAAGCTGCTATTCGGTCACGATCCAGCACACTATCGTCTGTGCCTTTACTCATGATTACTTCTTCGTGACTGGTTGCCAATGCATAGAGACCGGCTCTATTTATACGCATTGCCATTTTTAGCATCCCATCTGATTGGACGTGATGCTTCTGCTTTGCAGTTTTGTTTTTGGGGTGCATATAACATTTTTTTCCATTCAGTGTAGTACGGCATGCTAGTGCATACACCAGTACGTGTAAATATCTGGGTGCTACTAGATACACATCTATACGGGCGTATTGCTGCATTTAAAAGTATGTGCATATGCGTGCATGTATGCATGTTTCTGTATATGTGCCGCTAGATATGCATTCACATGCGCATGTTTGTATATTTGAATATATAGTACATATGTCTGGGTAAGTTTAAATGTGTAGATTAAAACTGTTATGCTCGGGAAAAAAGTTGGGAACATTTCTGTTTTGATACTTCGGAAATGAATGAGCTGACTGAAGGAAATCTATGGGATAAATCTGAAATCTGACTAAGCTTCCTCTGTAAGCAGCTTACGTTTAAGAGTAGACACCCAACACTACTAAACGCGAGATTATGGTACATTAATTTTGACCACAGGCCACAGACTTGAAAAATAAATAAAGATTGGCAACAGGCAATGAACTCTAAGAACAGAAACATACACTGACGGAAAAAAAATCCCAACACCAAGAAGGGGTTGTGTTAGATAAACGACAGTTGGTAGGCGGTGAGAGTACATCTGTAAGATGACGTCTATGCAAATTTCGCGCTAGGCGCATACGTGTGGCGCTAGTAGCGCCCCTCGGAACATACAAAGCAGGTTTGCTGTAAATACGCGCTGTAACGTTCGTGAGCGTTAGTTATCGTTGAGATTCGACGTAGTGTGGTGATGTTAGTCAAAAATGCCTTTAAGAAGACGAAGAAGTCATTATCAACAGCTCACGGAGTTTTAAGGAGGTCGTGTAACAGGGCTACGAGAAGGTGGATTTTCGTTCCGCAATATTGCAGAACGACTTGGCAGGAATGTAGCCACTGTGCATGATTGTTGGCAGCGGTGGTCAAGGGAAGGTACTGCCTCAAGAAGACCGGGTTCCGGCCTGCCACGTGGCACTACTGAGAGGGAAGACCACTGTGTACGGCGTATGGCCGTGGTGCATCGTACCGCATCTGCATCAGCAATTCGAGCTGCAGTTGCCACCACAGTGACACAACGAACTGTTATAAATCGGTTACTTGAAGGACAGCTCCGAGCCAGACGCCCTGTAGCGTGCATTCCACTTACTCCAAACCACTACCGTTTGCGACGTCAGTGGTGTCAAGCTAGAGCTCATTGGAGGGCGGAGGGGAGATCTGTTGTGTTTCTGATGACAGCCGGTTATGCCTGGGTGCCAGTGATGGCCGTGTGTTGGTTAGAAGGAGGCCAGGTGAGCGCCTGCAACCAACCTGTCAGCGGCCGAAACACACTGGACCTACACCTGGAGTTATGGTCTGGGGAGCAATTTCCTATGACAGCAGGAGCACTCTCGTGGTTATCCCACGCACCCTGACGGCACAGTTGTACGTCGGTCTGGTGATTCAACCTGTTGTGCTGCCATTCATGAACAGCATTCCAGGGGGTGTTTTTCAACAGGATAACGTTCGCCCGCATACCGCTGTTGTAACCCAACATGCTCTACAGAGTGTCGACATGTTGCCGTGGCCTGCTAGATCACCAGATCTTTCACCAATCGAGAACGTGTGGGTCATCATTAGACGACAACTCCAGCGTCACCCCCAACCAGCATTAACCGTCCCTGTATTGACCGACCAAGTGCAACAGGCATGGAACTCCATCCCACAAACTGACATCCAGCACCTGTACGACACAATGCATGAACGTTTGCGTGCTTGCATTCAACATTCTGGCTGTTACACCGGTTATTAATGTACCAGCATTTCACATTTAAAATGACTCTTCTTGCGCTTACATTAAGCTGTGATCTTGAAACCTTAATCGATTAAATATGTTACCGATACAAATGTATTGCCGCCATTTCATTCCTCTACAGCTATTGTTTCGTGGTTTTGGGATTTTTTTTCCGTCAGTGTATGAATGTAGACAACAGATTACAAACTCTGAAAACAGATTAAGGTAGACAGCAGATTACGAACTCTGGAAATAGATTAAAGTAGATAACAGGTTACGTACTCTGAAAACTAATGAACATTGACAATAGATAATGAGCTTTGAAAACAGAACAAGATAAATATGGAAAACAGATTATGAACTCTGAGAAAAGATTAAGGTAGACAAGAGATTGTGAATTCTACAAACAAACAAAAAGCATTGACAATAGATAATGAGCTCTGAAAACAGAAATGGATTGAAGTAGGCAATATATTACATACTCTGAAAACAGACAAAAGTAGACAACATAAGGTAAGAACAAATTGCAAACTCAGAAAGCAGATCAAGGTGAACAGCAGATTCAGAACTCTGAAAACAGTAAAACATTGCCAATAGATAATGAGTTTTGAAGACAGAAACAAATTAATGTGTACAACAGATTCAAACTCTGAAAACAGATTAAGGTAGACAACCGCTTACGAACTCTGAGAACTGATTAAGATTGACGACAGATTACAAATTCTGAAAGCAGATTTAGTTCTACTGCAAATGACTCTCAAGTATGACAACAGATGAGCTCTGAAAACAGAGAAACATTGACAATTGATAATGAGCTTTGAAAACAGAAACATATTAATATGGACAACAGATCACGAACCTGAAGACAGATTAAGGTACCAACTCTGAAAACAGATTACGAAATCCGAAAACTCATTAAAGGAAACAACAGATTACTTGAAAGCATAAATGCACTGGCAATAGATAATGAGCTCTGAAAACAGAAACAGATTAATGGGTACAACAGATTCGAACTCTGAAAATAGATTAAGGTAGACAACAGATTACGAACTCTGAAAACAGAATACGTAATTTTAAAACCGAATACGAACTCTGAAAACAGAATACGTAATTTTAAAACAGAATACGAACTCTGAAAACAGATTACAAACCCTGAAAACAGAATACGCACTCTGAAAACAAAATATGAACTTCGAAAACTGATTAAGATTGACAACACAGTACGACTTCTGAAAGCAGATTCCGTTATTCTGCAGATTACTCAGAAATTAAGGTTGACAACAGATGAAGAACTCTGAAAGCAGAATAATATTCACAATAGATAATGAGCTTTGAAAACAGAAACATATTAATATGGACAACAGATTACAAAGCCAGAAGACAGATTAAGGTAGAAAACAGATTACGAACTCTGTAAACAGGTTAAAGTTAGACAACTGATTATCTAACTCTGGAAACAGATTAAGGTAGGAAACGGATTACGAACTCTGAAAACAGAGATAAATAGATAATGAGCTCTGATAATATAAACAAGTAAGGTGTAGGAACAGATTCGAACTCTGAAAGCATATTGAGGTAGACAACAGCTTACGAATTCTGAAAACAGATTAAGATAGACAATAGATTACGCACTCTGAAAACTGATTAAGGTTAAAAACAGATTGCGAATTCTGAAAACAAATTAAGTTCTACTGCAGATAACTGAAAAATTAAGGTTGACAACAGATGAAGAACTCCGAAAACAAGTTAAGTACCATAGTACGAAGTTTGAAAACAGGCGAAGATTGACAACTGTTTACAAACTCTGAAAGCACGTTAATGTTGACAACATACTTGTATTACGAAATCTAAAAACAGAAACAAATTGACAACAGATAATGAGCTCTGTAAACAAAAACATATAAATGTAGACAACAGATATTAATGTTTCAATTAATGTTTCCTTTTTAGTTTCTTTATGTAAATTTGAGTTCATTCTTCTTTACAGTTTTTCAAACTTAACGTGATATCTTCTCTCTCGCAAGAGTATGGTTGGCAACACCTTGAGGTCAGAATGTATGACGTGTGGATGTGTCAAATGAGAACAGAACGATATATGTATAATGTACAAGCAGCAGCAAAGGTGTGGAGATGGTGGTAGTATGATGATATAATAGTAGTTGCGATGTTGAAGTTCTTGAAGTTGCGATTTCTTGACGTCTGCTTATTTAATATTTAGAGTTGGTGTCTTTGTTTGTCGTTAAACGTTCTCTAATAAGTAATTGGATTTTTTTTCACTAATGTTGTTGAAGAGTGAGTCGTGCTAAAGAAGATTTTGCTGAATAAAGATTAATTGTAAGTAACCTTTTATGAAGTTATTTGAGTGACTCCTGATTCGCTTAAAAGTGAAGTTATTAAGAACTGATTTGTGTAGTGTCATCATCATCATCATCATCGTCAACCATTATCAATCCACTGCTGGACGAAGGTCTCCCCAAGTTTCCTCCACAACGGTCTGTCTTGTGCCAGTCTCCTCCATGTTACTCCCGCATACTTTCGAATTTCATCCACCCATCTTCCATGTGGTCTTCTTCTGGGTCTTTTCCTGTCCCTTGGAATCCAATCTAAAATTTCGGCTGTCCATCGATGGTCTGTTCTTCTGGCAGTATGTCCAGCCCATTGCCATTTCAGGGATTTAACTCTGATCATGATGTCTTCCACTCTTGTCATTTTTCGGATCCACGTGTTCCTCTTCTTATCTCTCCTGGTTACACCAAGCATGCACCTCTCCATGCTGCTTTGAGTTGTCTGCAGCCTTTGTATGTCTCTTTTAGCTAAGGTCCACGTCTCTGCACCATACGTAAGCACTGGAAGGATGCATTGATCAAACACTTTTCTTTTAAGACATAATGGCATATTGCTCTTGAAAATTATGCTGTTTCTTCCAAAAGCTCTCCAGGCAAGTTTTGTACGTCGATTAATTTCTTCACCAATGTGACCCTCACTTGATATCTGCTGTCCAAGATAAACGTATGTGTCTGTTATCTCCAGCTTTTCTCCATCAATCGATAAATCTTCATTTCTTGTAAAAGCATTGTACATCCCCCGTCAGAGCTAAAGAGTATGATCCAGGAACTTGCTGACAAGAGTAAAGAAGTGGGATTAAAAATGAACTTGTGTAGTGTACAGACAGCTATATTTCCACGAGCATTAGAACTCTGAAAACAGATTAATGTAGACAACATATTACGAACTCTAAATACAGATTAAGTTGGACAACATATTACGATCTCTGAAAACAGGTCAAGGTATAGAACTTTAAAAAAAAATAACGTTGACAACAGATTAAGAACTCTGAAAACAGGTCAAGGTATAGAACTTTAAAAAAAATAACGTTGACAACAGATTAAGAACTCTGAAAACAGATTACGGTTGTCACCAGAGTACGAAGTTTCAAAGCAGGTAATGACTGACAACATATTACGAAATTTGAAAACAGATAAGTTCGACAACAAATAACTCTGAAAAAAAACTGAGGTTGACAAAAGATTACGATCTCAGAAAACGAAAACAGATTAAGGTTAACACCTGATTAAGATCATGGTGAACATATTGCGGTTGATTGAAACAGGTTATGAACTTGGACAGCCGTTTAAGATTGACAACAGATTACAAACTCTAAAGGCAGTTTCAGCCTGTCAACAAACTGGGAAATCTGAAAACATATTAACTTTGATAACATATGAAGGACTTAGATTTTGGTTGAAACAAAGTTGCGAACACTAAAAACAGGCTGGCGTTGACTACATATTACGAGCACTAAGTACAGATTGGGTTGACAACAGATTACGATCACCAAAAACAGATTGGTGTTGACAACAGATTACGAACACTAAAAATAGATTGGTGTTGGCAACGGATTACGAACACTAAAAATAGATTGCTATTGGCAACGGATTACGAACACTAAACAGATAGGTGTTGACAACAGATTACGAACGCTGAAAGCAGATTGGTGTCGACAGCAGATTAAGAACACTAAAACAGATTGGTGTTGACAACAGATTACGAACACTAAAAATAGATTGGTGTTGGCAACGGATTACGAACACTAAAAATAGATTGGTGTTGGCAACGGATTACGAACACTAAAATAGATTGGTGTTGGCAACGTATTACGAAAACTAAAAATAGATTGGTGTTGGCAACGGATTACGAACACTAAAAATAGATTGCTGTTGGCAACGGATTACGAACACTAAACAGATAGGTGTTGACAACAGATTACGAACGCTAAAAACAGATTGGTGTCGACAGCAGATTATGAACACAAAACAGCTAGGTGTTGACAACAGATTACGAACGCTAAAAGCAGATTGGTGTCGACAGCAGATTAAGAACACTAAAACAGATTAGTGTTGGCAACAGATTAGTAACACTGAAACATTTTACGGTTGGAGGCAGATTACAAACCCTGAAATATGACTAAGGTTGCCAACAGATTTCGTTTGAAGTATTTATAACCTTCATGCTCGAATGAATAATTAATACACATAGGGGCCGCGGGTGGCCTAGTGGGCAACGTTCGTGACTGCCACGGAAAGGACCTCAGGTTCGATCCCAGCAGGAACGACCGCTCGATCTACTAAATACCCGCCGTGCGTCGGATGGGCACGTTAAGCTGGTGGACCCCGGGTACTGGCCCCCCGGTAATAAATAAGGGCGTCTTCCTCCCTTTTTCTACTTCGCTCCCATGTCACTTTCCTATCAGGCACTGTAACCCAAATCTCCTAGCTTCCTATTTCTAAGGGTTGTTCAAGACCTGGGGTCAGACACTCCCTTCCTAAAATGCTCTACATATGATCATGAATAATGAATACACACAATTGACGTGGATTAGGAGCATCAAACAGAAGTCATCGCTCTTTCCACGTTTAAAAGTGAGTCACGGAAAACTTCTTATCGGCCGCCACCGGGAATAAACCCAGGGTCTTCCAGTCACGCGCCGGGCGTGCTACCACTGCACCATAGCGACGTCGAATTCTCCAGACTCACATACGACATCCATGACTCACTTATAAACGTGGAAAGAGCGATAACTTTTGTTTGATGACTTTCGTGCTTTTTTAACACAAATTACGGTACACATACACATTAAGTATTTATATTATATTACACACTAACTTATAACTTTGAAAATAGATTTCGAAATCGCTTTGGAAGCATGTTTCAACAGGTAATGGACTTTGAACTTTGTTTGATGACAGACTATGAACTCAGTTTGGGACACAATTTCGAGCTGTAGCCAAAAGCAAATTAAGCTCCCATGTTACATTTATGAAAAGAATGACATTTCGATCGATTTCACTTTATGACATCCAGTATAAAACTACCCTATGGATTGGCCAGTAAGGGATATGTAATGTATTCATTACACATAAGAAATTTTTTCCACAGGACACTTTTAAAATATCAGCAGTATGAAACAGACTGGATGTAAAGAGACGTACAACTGAGACTAGGCACTTTTACAGTGATAAAATTATCATCACATTTAATAAATCAGTTTTAACTGTAGTCCTCTGTTAAATTAAGGAATTCCTGTTTAGTGAGAAAGTTTTAACCTCGTGCTTTCTTCAGGAAGCTTATACACTGGCGGAAAGTGAAAAAAGAACACCAAGAAGGAATTGGCGGACGATCATGGAATTTACATATGTTAATTGGTCGAGTTTACGTAGGTGTGATGTTAATTTCGGCACCAACCGGTGAGCGCTTACGCCACAGCACGACATAATATGCAAATTATCGTCGGTGGTATTTAAGGAGTGCGACGAAGTGAATGTAATCAGTAGTCGGCGTACGGACACGTGCAAAGACCCCGAAGAAGCTGTAATGCCTGGACATGGAAGATGTGTACGATTTCAGCAGTTATTGGACTTTGAGCGAGGTCGTCTAGTCGGACACCGCGAGGCCGGGTGGTCGTATCGTCGTATTGAGGAGCGAATTGAACGGGAAGTATCGGTGGTGGTACGATGGTGGCGTAGATGGTCCGAGGAACATTCCCACACGAGAAGACGTGGAACCGGGAGTCACAGACGGACTGATGATCGGACCGATCGACGCATAAGAAGAGCGGCGTTGTCAAGCAGAACATCCACTGCGACGCAAATCCGAGCTGCCGTTCCACCTCAGGTGACTGTGCGAACAATCCACAACCATCTACTGGATGCAGGACTACGTGCACGTGTGCCTTTGGCATGTGTACCTCTGACTCCAGCCCACCGTCAGGAACGGCTGCATTGGTGTAGCCAACGTCTGCACTGGAGAACGCAATGGCGATCTGTCGTGTTCAGCGATGAAAGCAGATTTTGCTTGGAAGCCTCCGATGGTCGTATGCGTGTTCGCAGACGCACTGGGGAGCGTCTCCACCCTTCTTGCATCCGCCAACGACACACAGGGCCTACACCTGGTCTCCTGGTGCGGGAAGCGATCAGCTATCACTCTCGTACACAACTAGTGTTTGTACTGGGTACATTAAACAGCACCTCCTACATCAACAACATCATTCAACCCGTTGTTGTGCCATTTGTAAGGTGGGTCCATCGTGGTGTTTTCCAGCAAGATAACGCACGCCCACACACGGCACGCAAGTGTTCCGCGTCGCAATTGTTTAGATAATGAAATCCTCATTGCATTCATTAAATCAAAATTCAACGGAATCATAACCTGTGAAATTATTGCTTTTAAAAGAAATTTTAAGCTGATACACCAAGAAACACACTTTTGACCATTTCCCTTTCATAAAATAATTTCCACCCTCAAAAATCATTTCCTGGAAAGCGCTATTAAACAGATTCTGTCGAACGCATTGACAAAATAAATACAGTAAGATTAATAACGCTTAGACTAGTGGCCAGTTATTTAAGACAATGGAAAATAAGCTCCTATACTCATAGCCGTAACTAAGGTGGGGCAATCGGGGCAGCTGAAGAGAGGGCGCAAAACTCAGTGCTTACAGTCTGATTAAAATTGGAATTGAAACTATGCACCAGTTTCTGGTACATTTTTTATCGTTTTCCCTCAAAACGTTCAGGGGATATTAATTGCTCACATTCAAAAATGAAGGTGCAGTTGTACGCGTGGTGCAAGATAAGGATGTCGTTCACGTTGTTGAACATTCTCTGGGGACTGTTTAATGATTTCTGAGACTTTGAGCCTCGACTTCCATTTGATGTGCCACCGAATATTCAGTCCGAGTTTTTTTGTTGGGAGGTTTAAAGACCACCATGAACAACTCGATGGGCTATAAGCAGTCGCCCGTCCCTAACTTTGAGCCACTGGTTCCAGAAAACGGTGGATCCGTCCCTAATTTAGGCAGACCCTGATTACCGACTAGGCCCAATTTTCAGAGGCCCCCCAAATCCCAGTATCCCCCCCCCCAAGCTTTTGATTTTTTTTTTGGGGGGGGGGGGTATATTTTTTACTTTTTTTCGAGAATGTGTATCGAAACATCAAATTTCAGAGTGTATTTTGACCAATTTGGAAGCAAAGTTAATAAGACGTGTATCGGATCAAAATTTTACACTGTTTCTTTATGAAGAGAATGGTGTTTGTTGCAGTAACCTAGAATAAACCAGTCCTGAGTAATGTAAGCTACCGTAAATGTAACGTACCAGGAGATGTGACGTACCTGCCAGAAGGACGCACACGACATAAAGGCAGATAGCAATTAGAATCAATGTCCGCGTAGCTTAATTGGTAGAGCAACTTGTTCCGGATATAAGCGGCCTCGGGTTCGAACGCCGGCGCAGGTAAAAATGACGGAGAAATTCAATTCGTTATAATGGCGCCCGAACTACCCGGATGACCCGACCGTTCAAAATCTCGCATTGGTGTGATGTTATTTCCACACCGCGAGATAGGAAAAATATGAGCAGCACTTCGAAAAAAAAAAGAAAAATAAGGGGGAGATGATGTAACGTACCAGGAGATGTGACGTACCTGCCAGAAGGACGCACACGACATAAAGGCAGATAGAAATTAGAATCAATGTCCGCGTAGCTTAATTGGTAGAGCAACTTGTTCCGGAATAAGCGGTCTCGGGTTCGAACCCCGGCGCGGATAAAAATGACGGAGAAATTTACTTCGTTATATAAACACCTGCAAATGCAAAAATCAGCGCCATTAGAGTTACGAAAAAAATTAAAAATATTCTTTTTGAACTCTGCATTCATATAGGTAACCACAAACAAAAAAAAATTTTTTTTTCTAAAATGGTCAAGCAAACTCTGTTGGATCACTAGACATGTTATTTACCCCACTACCATATGATTTCAAACTAACGTTCTCATCAGGTAGCCTACATACCAACAAGTGCTTTCATCGAAATACGTCGGTGTGTTTATGAAGGAGGTTGGGGTAAAACGCAAGGGAAAACCACACGCGGGATGAAAAAGTTTTTCAGCAGGTGTCCATAATCCCCGTTTGAAAACAAAATAGGAATAGCGGGGGGCTACTGCTCAATACGATAGTCCATGTGAAATTCCTATACGTAGGTTTAGCAGAGAGAGAAAACTGAAAAGACTAAACAACAAGTTTGTAAAATCATGCAATGCATTGATTATAATACACTTACCAACATACCAGAAATCATTACTCAAGTTATGAGAATAATGGCTGTGGAATAAATCTCGGTCCTGTGCCCTGACCCTTGATCCCATATCGATGATATTCAACAGAACCGGTTCGGTATACCTCCGAAATAACATGATAAAGTTTTGTCGCAAACGAAGCAATTTTACGTAAGTTATGATGCACAAGGGCTATGGAATAGATCCCGCTCCTGTGTCCTAACCTTTGACCCCATTTCGCCCATTTGCAATAGAATTCGTCCTCAGGCAGGCACCTAGAGCATACTAACATTTCATCCAAATCGAAGCATTTTTATGCAAGTTATGACGCATAATGGCGATGGAAGTGATTCCGCTCCTATGTCCTGATCTTTGACCCCATTATGCCCATTTTCAATAGGGTTTGTGGCCAGGTGGTTCCCTACCACATACTACAATTTCATCGAAATCGAACCTTTCTTACGTTAGTTATGACGAATAACAGCAGTGGAATGGATCCCGCTCCTATGTACTGACCTTTCACCCCATTTCGTTCACTTTAAATAAGGTTCCTTCCCAGGTGATACCCTACCAGATGCTAAAATGTCATCGAAATCGAACGATTGTTACGCGAGTTATCGTGCGGACGGACATACGCACACAACGCGTGACGTAATAAAGCAGATGGGAATCGCGATCACATGCTCGCAAGGGTATGAAGTCATAAAACTTTAATGGGATCCAAACACAACGCGTGACGTAATGAGACAGATGGCGTGACCACGCGCCAACATTCTCAAACGCGAGATTGTGACGTCATAAGATTTTTAAGCATTGGAAGCATTAATGGAACGACGCCATGACAGTAAAAACGTTATAATTCGGGATGGTTATTTAACCAACTAAACGAATTCTCCTAAAGTCGAGATCAAGCTAAATCGATGTCTAGTACCAAAAAGCGGTAGGTTAATGACTTTCATCAAAATTCTTAGAGCCGTTTTCAAAATAAAATGCACATACATACATACAAGAATTGCTACTTTAAGGTGAACGTCAAGTAATTTTGCTTCTTATTTTTCCAGTGGAAAAACTTTTGTGCACATTTTCTTCACAATTAATGCCTTCCCAAGAATGAAAATTTGAACATCGATTAAAATAGCTTCACTTCATAACTTGGAATACTTAATATTTTCTAAACCATAACCGTAATAATATTTTCTCAGCCATGACCGTAATTATGCAATCCAACATTTATTTGTCTACTGACGTCATCAAAGTACAGGTCGCGCCATCTTTTTTCTGGTTTCAACACAACCAAAGGAAACGTTATTGTTTTTTAACATAATTATGCTTATGTTTTAGAAAATGTTAAGTATTCCAAGTTATGTTACGAAGTTATTTTAATCGATGTTCAAATGTCCATCCTAGGGAACACACTTATTGTGAAGGAAATGTGTACAAAAGGTTTTCCATTGGAAATATAGGAAGCAAAATTACTTGACGTCCACCTTAATTTGTGTGGGATAAGGGCGATGTAATGGATCCCGATCCTATGTCCTGACCTTTGACTCCATTTGCCCCATTTTCAATAGGGTTTCTCTCCAGGAGGTCCCCTAGCACATACTAAAATTTCATCAAAATCGAACCATTTTTACGCACCTTATGACGCATAAGGTCAATGGAATTCATCCCGCTCCTATGTCCTGACCTTTGACTCCAGTTCACCCATTTTCAATAGGGTTAGTCCCCAGGAGGTCCCCTACGACATACTAAAATTCCATTGAAATCGAACCACATTTACGCAAGTTAGGACGCATAAGGGCAATTGAATGGATCCCGCTCTTATGGCGTGACCTTTGACCCCATTTCACCCATTTTCAATAGGGTTCGTCCCCTGGTGGTCCTCTACCACATACTAAATTTTCATCGAAATCGAACCATTTTTACGTGAGTTATCGTGCCGACAATCGGACGGACAGACAGAGGGACGGAAAAAGCTGGAGCATATACGCTTCTTCAACCTACGGTTGGAAAGCGCAAAAAAAGACATCAGAAAGTGTAGTACCAAACCGCCATCTATTCGTAGAAGTAGGATCGAAGGAGGATGAAGTTCCATCTTCAAAAATTCTTTAAAATAAACCAAGAACTGGCTCAACATAAGACCAACAGATATGTTCATGGATGTCGTAGATAGTAATTGTGGACCACAAAAAAAAACAAAAAAAAAACAGGTAAACGTGCGAAGTCGTCGTATAACGGAACCTCGGGTAGAAGTGTAGGATAATAAAATTTTCAGTAAGTAAGACAGCAACATATAGAACATTATATAGTAACAAAAGTGAAGGCATAAAACTGTCCTGAAAAAATAGAGAGAGGTACTATTCAGAATGGGATTATCATTTTGCTGTAGGGGCCCCGCTACACTTACTCTGCCTAGGGCCCCATAAAACCTTAAGCGGGCCTTGAATTTAGAGTCACTGTTTCGAGAGAAACTACATCCATGCCTCACTGGAATTTGAACCCGGGCCCATCTCGAACGAATGGTCAGAAGCCAGTGCTTTCACCACTGCACCACCGGAACGGCAGTTCGATTATGCCTCCCGTATAGATAGCTGCATTGAGATGAGACTTTTGTTTTGCCAAGCAATATACATTTATGTGTGTATACGCGATTAAATCAAAAATACAGTATAAATATCTAATTTATAAGACAGATGAGGGGCGCAATATTTTGTGCTTTGCCACGGGTGCAGAAATGCCTAGTTACGCCTCTGCTATACTTCGATTCACCCTAAGATGACTCTGCAGTTTACACTGAGCCTTCGGGGACGGGCGAGAGTTAAGTTCATCCCCGCCACTCCCTACTGTGTCCTGCTGTTAGCAGGTGTCAATCACTTCCCCCATCAACTCATTGGCATCCTTGTCTCCCAAATACTGCATGTCTACGCATGCGTATGCTGGTCTAATTTTAAAACTTAATTTCTGTAAACAGATCAATTTCATATGTATGTCTAAAATAACTATATGTACTTATAAGGAAACAGCTAGAACAATATAGTGTATGATTCTGGGCAATAAATGCGTTGGTTTTCACAGAAAATGTTGGGAACTACTTTGGGTCGCGGCGATAGATTTCACGTACCTTCCACTTCAGTGTCATCTTAGGGTGAATCAAAGTATAGCACTAATGGCGAATTGAAATTGCTTACGAATTCTGATTAGAAAGTATCTGACAGCACTGTTTTTCTCATAAACTAGACACAGTACGGGGCCGATAAGACTCAGTGGTACGTTAGAAGCATATTAGTGCGCATGCGTGAATCTTTGTCAAGCCATCGGTTGACTCACTTGATGCCTGGATTGGAAGTTTTGGGGTTGTGCACTTCGTGCCTGTCGCATTCTTGTCTTGTACCACAATAATTAAGCGAGTTGAACAAAGAATCTGCATCGAATTTTGCCACAAACTCGGCCACATACATCAGTTGAGACAATTTAAACAATTACCAAAAATCGTCTCGGTAGAAGAGTCAAGGTCTGCAAGGCCAAAAAAGCGCCCGAAAAGTCCGTGGCAAAGTTCAAGTCATGCTAACGGTGTTTTTTGCCCATTAAAGCGTGGTTCAGACGCTCGAGAAGAACAAACTCAAAACAAGAAGTACAAGCGGACAGGTCTCTGTCGCCTATGAGATGCAGTGTGGCGGAAGAGACTTGCGCTGAGTCAGCTAGGTGACTGGAAGATGCACCATGACGATCCCCCCACCCGTTCGTCTCACCTCATTCAGGCTTTTCTTGGCCGAACACCGTATGCTATAAGTTAGGCAAACTCATACTCCCCAGACATGGTCCCCTGCGACTTTTGGATGTTCCCGAAACTGAAAATGCCTTTGAATGGACAAAAATTTGAAGACACAGAGTATATCAAGAAGAACGCGACGCAGCACCTATTTCTGATCACTAACGGTGACTTTTAAAAATATTATGATGATTAGACAGACCACTGGTACAAATGTGTAGTGTCAGAAGGTACCTACTTCAAAGTGAACTAAGACAGCAACCCATTAGGTTTCTCCGGTTTTTTCTCCTGCTCCCATTTCAGATACTACACTGCCGGACAATTGCTAAGGACGGATGACAATAGCAACGATAGCAACCATCAAATGGAAGGCAGGAAAATGTGGAAATTGGCATAAGTGCGGGATACAGTAAGACGTGTTGTGCGTATGCAAATCTTGGATTGCCAAACTTGTTCGTGACGTCATAGCGCTGATAAGAGATATAAAGGATTTGACGCGTATTGACCGTTGTTGTTCAAACGCAAAGTTGAAAGGGAAAGAATCAATTCACGAACTTGCAATTTTCAGTATGTCTTCCCGATATCACCTAGATGATTTTACGCGTGGCCGTATTATTGGCAAGATTGAAGAAGGGCGAAAAATAACAGATGTTGCCAGGGAGTTCGACGTCAGCCACAGTGTCGTTTCAAGGCTTTGGAAATCATTTCAAACAAATGGAGAGTGTAGCAAACGTCACGGGGAGGTCGTGTTCGCAGTACGACACCTGCAGAAGATTGATACATAGTGCTATCAACAAAAAGACACCGGCGAAGCACAGCTAGTGAAGTAGCAAATCAGTTTATGGCTGCTACTGGCAAGCGGATCTCCCGAAAAACTGTCGCCAGACGTTTGCATGAAGGAGGACTATACGCCCGCCGTCCTGTTGTGTGCATCCCATTGTCCAGACGTCACCGTACCGCCCGTTTGCAATGGTGCCATCAACATCGCAATTGGACTGATAACGACTGGTCTGCTGTCCTCTTCTCAGATGAGAGTAGATACAGTCTATCGTCTGATTGTCGACGACAACTGATCTGGCGTGATAGTGGTACTGCATATTGTCCAGCAAACATACAGGAAAGGGACCGATATCCGACATGTAGTGTCATGGTATGGGCTGGCATCATGATCAATGGCCGTACGTCCCTCTATGTGCTTCCAACTGGGACTATGACTGGCCAACGATACATTAATGATGTTCTGCTACCTCATGTTCGCATATTCCGTGGTGCTGTTGGTGATAGATTCATTTTCATGGACGACAACGCAACATGTCATCGAACAGTCGCTGTCCAGGAGTGTCTTGAGAGCGAGGATATTCAACGCCTCGTATGGCCAGCATGTTCCCCAGATCTGAATCCCATTGAAAATGTGTGGGATGCTTTGGGGAGGAGTCTTGCCGATCGCCAATGCCCTCCAATAAACAAGGACACCATCATCAGTGCACTGACAGAGGAATGGGATAAATTACCCCAACAGCTGCTTGATAATGTTGTGCAAAGCATGACACGACGTGTGGAATCTTGCATCGCCCTCCATGGCGGCCATATCCCGTATTGACATCTTACGCCGGAACGCCTGCGGACGGCAATTGCATTTTTTTCACGTTTACGTATTCTGCACAAAATGGCCTGTTTGTCCCTTGAACACGTTCCAAAGCCTTCGGGATTTCAGAGCACAATAAATTGTCTTTCTTGTAATGTCCTGGCATTCTGATATTATCTTATTTCACTTGGCATCCAACCACACTTACTTTTTTATGCGCTATATAGCTTTTATGATCCGTCCTTAGCAATTGTCCAGCAGTGTATTTGATCAGACCTTGTATACAGATGACGAGCCCAAAGCAAGTGAACTCAGGTTCCTCACACAAATGTCAAAATCCATAAAAACGAAATCCATATTTCTTGCAATGCTTATCAGATCAAAACAACATAATTCGGGCTTACTAGTACAGATTCTGGGTTCAAAACAACGGAATCCGTTTTGAAAAAGGCTTTTGGCGCATTATATTAAATTTCTGTAATCAAGGATTAATTATTTGTAGACATGCAGGTGTCCGGATATTTACAAAAAACTGACGGAGAGTGTTTCATGAAAACCAGAGGCGACATAAGGGCCACAGGTTTCAGCACTGGAAGTTAAATTTTCTGCAAATAAAGATTATTTGTAGACATGCAAGTATCTGAATATTTACAAAGAAATGATGAAGAGTATTCCGCGAAGACTGAAGGGCCAAAGGTTTCAGCACTCAAATTCAAATTTTCTGTAAATAAAGATTGTTTGTAGACATTCAGGTATCTGAATATTTACAAAGAACTGATGAAGAGTATTCCGCGAAGACTGAAGGGCCAAAGCTTTCAGCACTCAAAGTCAATTTTTCTGTAAATCAAAGATTATTTGTAGATATGCAGGTATCTGAATATTTACAAAGAACTGATGAAGAGTATTCCGCGAAGACTGAAGGGCCAAAGGTTTCAGCACTCAAAGTCAATTTTTCTGTAAATAAAGATTGTTTGTAGACATGCAGGTATCTAAAAATTTACAAAAAAATGATGAAGAGTATTCCGCGAAGACTACAGGCCGTCAGAAGGGACAAAGGTTTCAGCACTCAAAGTCAAATTTTCTGTAAATAAAGATTATTTGTAGATATGCAGGTATCTGAATATTTACAAAGAACTGATGAAGAGTATTCCGCGAAGACTGAAGGGCCAAAGGTTTCAGCACTCAAAGTCAATTTTTCTGTAAATAAAGATTGTTTGTAGACATGCAGGTATCTAAAAATTTACAAAAAAATGATGGAGTATTCCGCGAAGACTACAGGCCGTCAGAAGGGCCAAAGGTTTCAGCACTCAATGTCGAATTTTTGGTAAATAAAGATTAATTGTAGATATGCAGGTATCTGAAAATTTACAAAGAACTGAGGAAGAGTATTCCGCGAAGACTGAAGGGCCAAAGGTTTCAGCACTCAAAGTCAATTTTTCTGTAAATAAAGATTGTTTGTAGACATGCAGGTATCTAAAAATTTACAAAACAATGATGAAGAGTATTCCGCGAAGACTACAGGCCGTCAGAAGGGCCAAAGGTTTCAGCACTCAATGTCGAAATTTTTGGTAAATAAAGATTAATTGTAGATATGCAGGTATCTGAATATTTACAAAGAACTGATGAAGAGTATTCCGCGAAGACTGAAGGGCCAAAGGTTTCAGCACTCAAAGTCAATTTTTCTGTAAATAAAGATTGTTTGTAGACATGCAGGTATCTAAAAATTTACAAAAAAATGATGGAGTATTCCGCGAAGACTACAGGCCGTCAGAAGGGCCAAAGGTTTCAGCACTCAATGTCGAATTTTTTGTAAATAAAGATTAATTGTAGATATGCAGGTATCTGAAAATTTACAAAGAACTGATGAAGAGTATTCCGCGAAGACTACAGCCCGTCAGGAGGGCCAAAGGTTTCAGCACTCAAAGTCAAATTTTTCTGTAAATAAAGATTGTTTGTAGACATGCAGGTATCTAAAAATTTACAAAAAAAAACTGATGAAGAGTATTCCGCGAAGACTACAGGCCGTCAGAAGGGCCAAAGGTTTCAGCACTCAATGTCGAATTTTTGGTAAATAAAGATTAATTGTAGATATGCAGGTTTCTGAATAATTTACAAAGAAACTGATGAAGAGTATTCCGCGAAGACTACAGACCGTCAGAAGGGCCAAAGGTTTCAGCACTCAAAGTCAATTTTTCTGTAAATAAAGATTGTTTGTAGACATGCAGGTATCTGAAAATTTACAAAAAACTGATGAAGGGTATTCCGCGAAGACTACAGGCCGTCAGGAGGGCCAAAGGTTTCAGCACTGAATGTCAAATTTTCTGTAAATAAAAATTATTTGTAGACATGCAGGTATCTGAAAATTTACATAAAACTGATGAAGAGTATTCCGCGAAGACTGCAGGCCGTCAGAAGGGTTAAAGGTTTCAGCACTTGATATTAAATTTTCTGTAAATAAAGGTTACTTGTCGACAAAAAAAAACTCGAATATTTACAAAAAATATTTTTGAAAACATTTTTTTTTACAAAAATATTTCTTTAGCTATTTTTCCGGATATTTACAAAAAACGGATGGAGAGTATTACCCGAAGACTAGAAGCCGTCATAAGGGCCATATGTTTCAGCGCACGATGTCAAATTTTCAATAAATAAAGGTTACTTGTAGACATGCAGGTGTCTGGATATTAATGGCTGGGCAGTATATGGTGCGAAGTATTTTTTTCGTATGAATTCAATAAGCAAGAAAGCACAAGCAAAGGCTTTACCTTACATACGTATTGTCCGAAATCGGAGAAAACTTCAATCCTTAAGAAACCAGCCACAAAACCTTTAATTTTTATATTCTTGGAATTTAATGAAAAACTAATGAGCCTTTTAGTGCTCTAAAGTCAAGTTCGAGTCTTGTTTGATACATGTGAAACTGTTATTCAAAATATAGCTCTGATTATGAGTGTTCCTTACCATATAAAGGTGCTCCTAATAAAAGTACAACTCAGTGTGCATAACGTGAGCGATTAGTTTTTTTATCAATACTTGCAGTAAAAGAGCCTAGTAACTGCTTAAAAGCAGTTGTCAAAACTTAAACGTCGTAGGTGAAGAATAGCTCTGCGGTAGAAAAGTTGGTTTCGTCTTGTAAATAGGTGACATCGGCAAACTAGCTGAAATAGAATCGCTTGAGCGCCGGCTTGAAGAACTGCTCATTTTTCTGTGTGGACATGGGACAATACTGCTTCTTCGAGGTATGCTACCTAGACTCTGTCTTCGAGACCACTCGGTATAACTAAATTTCCGACTGCCCTCATATTCGGAAGATGGCGGTGACGGCTGTTTTGGCATATTTTCACTCTGCATGACGTCAGTGGCCTCGAAACTCAGTTGAGGACTGTAGTTTTTCCCACTGTATTCGGCCAGTACTCTGTAATAGGGATGCTGTCGCGGTACAGTCTTGCAGACCATGTGTGGATGGAAGCTTTCGGTCATGACTAATGAGTGTTTGAACCTCCTTTTCAGTCTGTTCCGGTGGGAGCACAGGTACCACATGGCCACGAAACTGAACAGCAGAAGGAACGGAATGCTAACGTAGATAACTAAGTTATTCATCTTGCGTACGATGAGAGGGCCAGAATCTTCGTTGTTCCGACAAAGCTCCTGAAAGTACAGAAGAAGATAATTATTCAACATTGCTCAAGAAATAATCGAATAAAATGATTCATCATTACAAAATTTGAAGATGACAATCCGATTTTTGGCGTAAATGTGACAAGGATGGTAAGTCAGATAAAAGAAGATTATCTTGAAATAGTATGTATATACATATATATACTGCTGGCCACCCAAAATGCAACACCAAGAAGGAAGCATCCGATTGGCCTGAAATAAGCAGCATGCGACGCCCGCAAGAGGACACGCAAACGATTAGCACTGCAAGGCATATGCAAATCACGTGCGCCCGGCACGCCACCGAGAAGCACTATACGAAGGGTGCACAGAAGGCGGGGTGTAAGTAGCGGAAGTGTGTTGTGCTGCCGGACCTGTGCGTGGGAAGCTTCCTGATGCCTCGTAGCAGAATGCGGCAGTCATTCCAGCACGTTTCGCAGTTCGACAGAGGACGAATGGTGACTTATCGCGACAGCGGTTTATCGTACCGAGACATCGGCGCCCGTGTGGGACGACATCCAGCCACAGTGAGGTGAGTATGGATTCGGTGAGTGCAGGAGGGACGGACGGACCGACGTGAGTGATTCCCGCAGCCGCGGCAAACCACCGATTGAGAGGACCGGCATGTTGTGCGGCGGGCATTGGCGGCTCGCGCAACAACCTGTGTCAGCACGTACCGTTCGACGTCGTCTGCAAGAGCAGGAACTTGTCACACGGCGCCCATTGCTCCGATTACAATTAACGTTACATTACCGGCGAGTGCGGCGACAGTGGGCCGTTGAACGCCGCACCTGGACTACGGAATGGCACGACATTGTCTTCTCCGACGAACCCCGCTTCTGCCTGCAACACCACGATGTTCAGGTCAGCGTGTGGCGGCACCGCGGCGAGAGACTGTATGACGCCTGCATTATGCATCGCCATACCGGTCCGTGGCCTGGCGTTATGGTTTGGGGCGCAATAGGATATGACACTCGCACCCCTCTGGTACGCATCGCCGGTACACTCAACAGCCACCGCACCATCTCCGACGTTTTGGTGCCTGTAGTCCTCCCTTACCTGCAGGACCTGCCAGCCGCCACGTTTCAACAGGACAATGAGCGCCCGCGCGTGGCACGCATTAGGCAACAATTCTTCACCGCCCACCATGTGTCACTGATGCCATGGCCCGCCTGTTCTCCCGATATGTCGCCTATCTAACACGTCTGGTCGCTGATCGGCAACCGAGTGGCCCGGCAAGAACCACCTGCGGCTACGCCTGATGAACTATGGCAACGTGTGGAAGCAGCCTGGATCGACATACCCCAAGCCCACATCCAAAGCCTCTTTCGTTCGATGCCGCTGCGTGTGGCGGCCGTTATTTCCTGCCATGGGGGCCACATGATTTATTGATGTCAGACTGTTCCGCAAGTCGCATGAGCCTGTAAGCTCAATCCTTTCATCTTTGCATCTGTTGTTATGTGTCCCAGTAAATCTGGCTTTGTTATCTCGTGTCCTTCTTGGTGTTGCATTTTGGGTGGCCAGCAGTGTATATAAGTAAATATACTTAAAAACGTGTACTATGAAGTTGCACAACTCAAGGGTAGGGGGCCGGTGGTGTCTTTCCCTGATGAGTGGTTCCCGGTTGTCGACCTTATGTGTTTGCTATCGTTGTAATTACTATTGTGGCTTTTTTTTTGTGTGTATATTTGTAACAGTGTTTTGGTTTACGTTCATTAGTTTATGGGAGGTTCGGGTGTTTCCTTGGGGAGTTCTTCGTTGATTGTGAGTAAAATTTTGTTTATATATTGTCATCATCATCATCATCATCATCATCATTTCAACCATTATCAATCCACTGCTGGACGAAGGTCTCCCCAAGTTTCTTCCACAACGATCTGTCTTGTGCCAGTCTCCTCCATGTTACTCCCGCATACTTTCGAATTTCATCCACCCATCTCCCATGTGGTCTTCTTCTGGGTCTTTTCCTGTCCCTTGGAATCCAATCTAAAATTTTGGCTGTCCATCGATGGTCTGTCCTTCTGGCAGTATGTCCAGCCCATTGCCATTTCAGGGATTTAACTCTGATCATGATATCTGCCACTCTTGTCATTTTTCGGATCCACAAGTCCTACTTTTTATCACACTGCCAAACTTAACACCAAAAATATTAATTTCTATATATCATACTCTAATTCAAACACACATTAATTATTGCATTTTGACCTGGGGACAAACCACACAATATAATATTAATAAACTACAGGTACTGCAAAACAGATTTATAAGACTAATAGATCTTAAAACATCAAATAATTTTCAACCAATCTTATATATCCGGTCAAAAGTGAACCCCAATATATATAATATTTTAACGATAAAGCAATTATATGACTATAACTTGGGAAAAATAATGTATAAAAGAATTAAAAATGGTATACACAATGATATAATAACACTAAATATACATACTCATTACCACAATACTAGGAATAGATCACTACTAATTCCAATGTTCCCACAAACTGAGAAACTTAAAATGAATATAAATTATAGTGGCCCAAAATTCTGGAACTCATTGCCCCAAGAACTAACATCAATTAATAATTTTAACTTATTTAAAATAAAACTAAAGGCATATCTTATGAAATAATTAGTAAACAATAGGCAATTTCGACTAAATGGAAGAAATGTGGATTGGTATGATTATAGAGTGAGGTGCAAACGTTATTTGTTGTTTATTTATAAATATATATGTGATTATGTAGTGAAGTGTACATGATACTTATTTGTTTAGATATAATGAAGACTATTGTTGATGGAACACATTTTTATATGTGGTGGTTGTGAGCAAGTACGGGTACCTACCATATATGTGTTGGCTTGCCTTTTTCTGCTAAGTTTTATGTTTTTTTGTATTCTGGGGAGAGGAGGGCTATGTCAGGCCTCACGGCCTTTTCCTCCTTTTCCTAGTTGCTGTAGTGGCAACTGAAAGAATAAATAAATGAAATGAAATGAAATCTCACCTGGTTGCACCAAGTATGCACCTCTCCCTGCTTCTTTGAGTTCTCTGCAGCCTTTGTATGTCTCTTTTAGTTAAGGTCCACGTCTCTGCACCATACGTAAGCACTGGAAGGATGCATTGATCAAACACTTTTCTTTTAAGACATAATGGCATATTGCTCTTGAAAATTATGCTGTTTCTTCCAAAAGCTCTCCAGGCAAGTTTTGTACGTCGATTAATTTCTTCATCAATGTGACCCTCACTTGATATCTGCTGTCCAAGATAAACGTACTTGTCTGTTATCTCCAGCTTTTCTCCATCAATCGATAAATCTTCATTTCTTGTAAAAGCATTGAACATAACTTTTGTCTTCTGAAAGTTCATTTTTAATCCCACTTCTTTACTCTTGTCAGCAAGTTCCTGGATCATACTCTGCAGCTTTGATGGGGTAGTTGCAAAAATGACTACGTCATCAGCAAAACGAAGGTGGGTTAGATAATCTCCATTAATCTTTATCCCTTTGTTTTCCCAGTTCAGTGATTGAAAGACATTTTCAAATGTGGCATTAAAGAGCTTGGGAGATATGGTGTCACCTTGTCTCACTCCTTTTCCAATTTTTATGTGTGTTGTATTTTCAAACAGCCGAATATTTGCACTTGCATTTTCATAGATGTTATTAATAATATTAATGTATGCATCTTCAATACCGCAGGATTTCAGAGCCATTGTAACTGCTGAGGGTTTCACCGAATCAAAGACTTTTTCATAATCGATAAAAGCCATGCACAATGGAAGTTCATATTCCCTCGCTCTTTCAATTAGTTCTCTCAGTACGTGGATATGATCTATTGTGCTGTAGCCACTCCTGAATCCAGCTTGTTCTCTCGGTTGAGCCATGTCCAGTGTTACCTTCAAACGGTGTGAAAGAACTTTAGTGAAGATTTTATAAACCACTGATAGGAGGATGATAGGTCTGTAGTTCTTGAGATCCTCAATGTCACCTTTTTTATGTAGCAGGATCATTGTAGCATTGTTCCAATCCTCAGGAATGGAATCTTCCCTTCATTAAGGCATCGAGTGAAAACGCAGGCTAGTACTGTTTCGATTTCTCCACTTGCTTTTTGTATGGTGTCTACAGTAATTCCATCTTCTCCTGGAGCTTTTCCTCGCTTCATGTTCTTGATTGCATGTGCAACTTCTGCTGGGAGGACTGGAAGAACTCTGGTACTGGTACCTTTCATGATGTCTGGAGTACATGTATCATCCCTTTCATATAATTTGGAGTAGACATCGTTCACTCTTGTCAAAATTTCGCCTCTATTTTTATGGCCTTCATTTCAGCAAGTTCATTGATTGCATCGTCATATTGTAATTAATGTTTTCAACGATATTTTATTCAATCGATATTATGAAATGCTAGTTCATCGACGTAATTCTTGTGACTCCCCTGCTTAGTGACGTCACATGTGCGGATGCTGAACCATAAGACCACATAAAACAGCCGACAAAGCCAAGAGGTGCGCGCGCACCCGAAGATCACTTCTTAACTAATCTTGACGGGAGCTATGGTCACGTTAGGAAACGAGAAGCTTGATCTTTGGACGAACCCTGCCTTCCGCATGTGACGGGATGAGCATTTTAAAAAAGAACCCTTTAAGCACCTTTTTAAAAAGATGCTCTTCTAATAATGGCCGACTGAAAAAAGAGTACTAGCAAGCACTTTTAACTGAACGCAATGAGTAAAGCGTTTTATTTCATCAAATACTCGTGTTATTTTATTTACGCCGTCAGTCACGCGTTTTCACGAGACATTTTTTTTTTTTTTTTTTTTTTGTGAATTCCGTTTCAGAACCCCATTCGTCCTGGGCCTGTAGGACGTAGTCATTTTTGCAACTACCCCGTCAGAGCTGCAGAGTATGATCCAACAACTTGATGACAAGAATAAAGAAGTGGGATTGAAAATGAACTTTCAGAAGACAAAAGTGATGTTCAATGCTTTTACAAGAAATGAAGATTTATCGATTGATGGAGAAAAGCTGGAGATAACAGACACGTACGTTTATCTTGGACAGCAGATATCAAGTGAGGGTCACATTGATGAAGAAATTAATTGGCGTACAAAACTTGCCTGGAGAGCTTTTGGAAGAAACAGCATAATTTTCAAGAGCAATATGCCATTATGTCTTTAAAAGAAAAGTGTTTGATCAATGCATCCTTCCAGTGCTTACGAATGGCGCAGAGACGAGGACCTTACCTAAAAGAGACATACAAAGGCTGCAGACAACTCAAAGAAGCTATGACGTAGAAGTATTTTAGTACTTCTACGTTATTTTAAAAACATAACCATAAGATGAAATAGTTCCTAAATTAAACCTTAACGGCCAGACGAAACATGTAAACAACAGAAATCAAACTTACGGAAAAGATGCTTTATTCAGGATGTAGCAAACACATCGTAACATAGCATAGCATATTGCACTAAACCTCCACACACCACACAGCTCTTAACACAACGCTCAACTTGGAACACTTCTCCAAGCAACGCTCTCTTTAACAAAGCTCGCTTTACAACGCTCTCCAAGCAAAAGTTTAGTCGTCGTTTTTATCTCTCGTTCTTATCAAATCAGGCATACGTCACGTTCATTCCACCTCAATTATGTTGCCAACAGTATTCGTTTGAGAGAAAAGATATCACGTTAAGAGTGAAGTATAACTGAGAATAAACTCAAGATTTACATAGGGAAAGAAACTAAAAAGGAAAGTTAATTTAGAATATACGTCACAAAGCATGGAGAGGTGCACGCATGGTGTAACCAAGAGAAATAAGAAGAGGAACTCGTGGGTCAGAAGAATGACAAGAGTGGAAGACATCATGATCAGAGCTAAATCCCTGAAATGGCAACGGTGGCGCAGTGGTCTAAGCGATGGCCTCTGATCATTCGTCCGTAAGGGGTCCGGGTTCGAATTCCGGTGAGGCATGGATGTTGTGTTCGTCTTACGGCACTGACTCTCTCCCTTCCCTGGAACCAGTGGCCCTACATTTGGGACGGGCAACTGTTTACAGTCCATTGAGTTGCTCACGGTGGTCTTTAAACCTCCAACCCCAAAAAAAAAAAAAAATGGCAATGAGCTGGGCGTATTATCAGAAGGACAGACCACCGATGGACAACTGAAATTTTAGACTGGATTTCAAGAAACAGGAAAAGACCCAGAAGACCACATGGGAAATGAGTGGATGAAATTCGAATGTATGTGGGAGTAACATGGAGGAGACTGGGGCACAAGACAGACCGTTGTGGAAGAAACTTGGGGAGACCTTCATCCAGCAGTGGATCGATAATGGTTGACAATGATGATGATGATGGTATATTAGGTATACGAAGGTTGTACCGAAAGTAATGCAAAAGTGGGCCTAACTATTTTTATTAACTGACAGAGGACGTTCAAACTGCACATGTTAGTAGAGTAATTATTTTTCTATACAGAGGTACTGCTCAACATAGTGTCCATCACAGGCGATGCATTTGCTCCATCGTTTAAACCCAACTCTCAAATCCTGTTTGAAAAAAATTCAGGTGTGGACTGTTGTACACACTTCTTCACAGTCACTTTCACCTCGTCTGTGTCATCAAATCGTTGTCCCCCTAGACTGTCCTTCATTGGACTGAACAGGTGGAAGTCGGAAAGCGCCAGATCTGGGCTGTACGGTGGATGGTGGACCACCAACCACCCCAATTTTCTATTGCCTGATTTGGTATCAAAGATCTGTGTGATCTGGCATTGTCATGGTGAATGTGGATCCTTTTCAGATTCTTTTTCGGTCTCTTCCTCTTTACGGCTTTTCTAAGCTTCTTGAGTGTCTCAAGGTACTGCTCGCTGGTCATGATAAGACCACGTTCCAGAAAATCTAGGGGTATGACACCCTGTCGTCACAAAATGCAGTCACCCTGACTTTCTGTGCTGATCGCTGGCTCTTGAACTTCTTAGGCCTTGGTGACGTAGTGTGACGCCATTCCATGGATTGATTCTTCGTTTCCGGATCGTAAAGATGCACCCACGTTTCATCCTCTGTCACCAGATAAAAAAAAGTGCCTTCATTGACTTCAAACGCTTCCAGCGGATTAGAGCACAGTTTCACCCATCTCTCCTTCAATCGGGTGTAAGTCTTCCACCTTCTTCAGTATGGCATTGTGACCGCAGTCCAGTTATGCAACAAGCTCACGGATTGTGACTCGTCTCTCCGCGCGAATCAGTTCATCCACTAGTTGACGCTTCGTGTCAATGGTCAAAGATGATGGTCTCCCACTGCGTGGTTTGTGTTCAATGCTGGTTTCCCCTTTCTTAAACTTCTTCATCCCTCTGTGCACATTGCTCTTATCAATGGCGTTATTTCTGTAAACATTCTGTAGCCTTCTGTGGATGTCTGACAGCCTCGACCCTTCCTTCGGCCGCCCCTGTGAATGCAGTGGTCTAAACGCTGGCTTATGCCCATTCGTCCGAGAAGGGTCCGGGTTCGAATCCCGGTGAGGTATGGATGTCGTGTTTGTCTTACGGGACTAGCTCTCTTCCTTCCCTGAAGTCACTGGCCCTAACTTAGGGATGGGCGACTGCTTATAGCCCATTGAGTTGCTCACGATGGTCGCTAAAGCTCCAATAAAAGCAAAACAAAAAAAACCCTTCCTTCGTCAAGGACTCAATGAAGAGATGTCGCTTCTGCTTGGAGTCCATTATTTACCCGCAATAAAGAAGGGTTACTATAGGGAATAGTTACTCTACCAACATGTGCCATTTGAACGACCTCTGCCAGCTAATAAACGAAATTATGCCCACTTTTGCATTACTTTCGGTACAACCCTCATAACAAACGTGAATTTATTCAGCTGCTTCTTATTCTTTTTGCTACGATGACGGATGTATGATGAAACATACGTAAATTATTGAATCATGTAAACAAACAATCATGTCACAGCAGTTATCTTTGTGATATAAACACCCAGTATATGGTTACCCCCCGCCCCTCCCTCGCCCCATGCACGCGCGGGGATGTTATGCTTCGGCACAGGTGTATGTATAAAATGATATGTGTCTTCGAAAACTATACACGACACTATAAAATGCCCAGTCATGCAGCAGAAATGAATGACTCGGCGCACGAACTGCTTTGCGAGCCGATTCCTTACTGCTGCAAAGAAATTAGAATTTCTCTCATGTCTGCGTGGCATCTTTCCTCAAACATCTGCTCAGAACCGTTGAAACCCTCGTTCCCATTTCTCTTTGTCGGCTACTAAGCAATTCTATAAGCTAAAATTATTTAAATATTACAAGCACGTAATGGTAGAATAACAATTTTCCGACTCCCATCAGTGACAAGAGCCATCAATGCATTAGTTTTTCAGGTATTGTGTAATTTGAAGTTCTCTTCTTTGAGGTAAAATCATTTAAAAAACTACAGATTTGAACAGTTTCGTGGTAAAACGTTCCGAAATATTTCGGTTACAAAATATTATTAACATTTTGATAGCGTCCAGAAATTTATTTTCTATTCCTGAAACATTTTATTTTATTTTCTCAAACATCTTCTCAGAATCGTTGAAACCCTCGTTCCCATTTCTCTTTGCTACTAAGCAATTCTATAAGCTGAAATTGCTGAAATACAGGGTGTTTCATAAAGAAGTATACAGTTCCAACGCACTATAAAACAAGAACAATGTAAGATATTTTATGTTATTTGTAACAGAATTGTAGGGGAATGTTTCAAGTTTTTTTAGAGACAGTCACAGATGTTCCATGTGTGTGCACCCTTAGTCACACGACACACATCGAGCCGGTAATCCATTTTGGCCCAAACGCGAGGTAAGATATTTGAATCAAGTGCAGTGATAGTGGCTGTGATTTTGCAACATCTGCACTTTGTATGGAATCATCTTCAGCTTCTTTCTCAAAATTCTCCAGACACTGCGCTGTGAAATCTGCACTTCACGACTCACCCTCCGCGTTGATTTTCCCGGGCTTCGTTGAATGGCGGTGCAAACACAATCGACGACTTCTTTCCATACACGGGGTTGTCCAGGACTTTTAAGTTTGCACAAACAGCCCGTAGTTTCAAATTTTTTATGCCAATCGTAGATATATTTTCTTGTTGGAGGTTCTTTTCCGAATCGTGATCGAAAATGCCGTTGCACAACAGTTACAGATTCAGTTTTGCTCAATTCAAGAACACAAAACGCCTTCTCCACTGCAGACGCTTCCATTTTGACTGACTAGTCAAGTGACACGCCCGCTATGGCCTACGTCACTTCCCTCAGTAGCGGGACACAAACTTTATGAGTACATCCACCTAACGGTTCGCAGTTGTGGTCCGAGTCTTCAACTGTTACTGTTTTACAGCATCTGGAAACTGGATACTTCTTTATTAATCACCCTGCATAACAAGCACGTTATAGTAGAATAACAATTTTCCGACTTCCATCAGTGACAAGAGCCTTCAATGCATTAGTTTTTCAGTTATTGTGTAATTTGAAGTTTTCTTCTTTGAGCTAAAATCATTTTAAAAACTACAGATTCGAACAGTTTCATGATAAAATGTTCCGAAATATTTATCTTCCAAAAAAGTATAAACATTTTGATAGCGTCTAGAAATTTAATTTCCTCGGAAAGAAAAAAAAACTGTGTTTTTAAATAACGACAAACTCCATTTTATATTTTTGCCTTCTGTTATGTGCGCTGCCATCTTGGGATCATTATAAAAAAAAAGTAGATGTTTATATTCTCAAAACGCATTTTACTGTCGGTGTTTACCTCCATATTTTTTAATTGAATGAAGGGGAAAAATCCTTTCAGGAAGTACTTCCGAATCATAATATTTCACACACCGGTGAGGCATTACAGATCAGATCAGATCATATGTAGAGGATTTTAGGAAGGGAGTGTCTGACCACAGGTCTTAAACAACACTTAGAAATAGTAAGCGAGGAGATTTGGGCTAGGGTACCCGATAGGAAAGTGACACGGAAGCGAAGTAGAAAGGGGAGGAACACGCCCTTATTTATTTCCCGGGGGCCAGTACCTGGGGTCCGACGGCTTAACGTGCCCATCCGACGCATGGCGGATATTTAGTGGATCGAGCGTTCGTACCTGCCTGGAATCGAACCTCAGGTCCTTTCCGCGGCAGTCACGAACCTTGCGCACTATGCTACCCGCGGCCCAGTGAGGCATTACATTATGACCACCTACCTAATATGCTGTAGGACCCCCTTTAGCCAGCAAAACAGCGGCCACTCGGCGAGGCATTAACTCGATGAGGTGGCTATAGGTATCCTGGAGTATCCTGGGATATCTGGTACCATAATACCAAAAGCAGGTCCTCCAGTTCCGTAAATTTCGTGGTGGTGGTGGTGATTTGGCGCGAACCTGCTTTTCCAAGTCAAATCACGTTCGATTGGGTTCATGTCAGATGAATTTGGAGGCCAGGGCATTTACAGAAAGTCACCAGCATGTTCCTCGAACCACACCTTGACGATTCTGGCAGTGTGGCATGGTGCATTATCCTGTTGGTAATGGCCATCAACAGTAAGGAACACAGTTGCCATGAATGGGTGAACATGATCCGCAACGTTGTTCAGATACCTGACAATTGTCAGGGACTGCGCTATTGAGATAACGGGACCTAAAGTGTTTCAAGAAAATATCGCCCATGTTGGTAATCAGGGTATCCGCGCTCTGCCGTCTGCGTGATGCACCAGGAATCTTGATTCGTCAAACCAGGCCACTTTCTTCAAATCATCCACGGTCCAATCTCGATGATCTTGGGCCTATTTTATGCGTTGTTGGCGATGACGTGCAGTGAGCACAGAGACCCGACTGAGTCTTCGGGTGCGCAGAAGACTGCGTTGAACTGTGTGCTGGGAGACATTGCCCTGATCATCACTTTTGTAACTGCTGGTGATTTGTCGATTTGTCGCATTGTGACCCTTTGTTCGATGTGAACTATGCACGACAGTCTCCGCTCCCCTCTGGAGTCAGTGAGCTGCGGACGACACACGGCTGGACGGTGGTTCGTCGTTTGGCGATCTGTGCACCACTTTTGATACGTACTCAATACAGCGCCACGTGGACAACTCACAAGCCGCGCCGTTTCCGGTATCGTAATTTCGAGGCGCCGTAACATCAAAATTTGTCCTTTATCAAACTCCGATAAATCGGCAGTTTTCCCATTGTGACTCCGAATACTCTGCTAGTCGAAAGCGGGTGATCTGTGAACTTCACCTGCGCCACCGTTCGATCTCCAGGCGCGCGCATTTCTCTAGGCTGGGGATGGTCATAATGTAATGACTCATCGGTCTGTAAACATTGCTGAGCTGTATATTGGATTACTGTTATTATTATTATTATTATTTTGCATTTCGCGACATCAAAAAAATGAATTAAGTAATAAGGAAACAGCTTCGCGTTGTGGTTTTTTCATCTTAGTACACTGGTGTGCAAAAATTAAGGACGAGACGGTTTTTCGAATGTAACGTCGTGCAGAAGTGCTCCACATCGACTCAAATCATACCATAATATCCCCAAGATGTAAGAATATGGGACAAGTGAGCAAAACCGTCCAAACAAGGAATCCAAAGGATACAAAAGCACTTGAAAAGGTAGCTTCGAGCACAACTGGACAGAAGACAGAAACGTCCATGTGACAGGCAGCTGCCAAGAAAAATCCTGTCTTTAGTAGGAGATATTATCACCCCTGACTGCGTTGCAGGATTTACAACGCCTGTCCATGCTGAGGACGAGGTTGTCAAGGAGCTGTTGAGGCATCGCGGCCCATTCCTCTTGTAGCGCCAATCGCAGCTGCGGAATCGTTGCTGGCGGCTGGTGACGTGCTGCCAAGGGTCTTCCGAGAAGGTCCCACACGTGTTCGATTGGATATAGGTCCGGGTACCTTGCAGGCCAATCCATGCGTTGATTATCTTCACTCTCCAACAGTTCTGCGACAGCCATTGTACGATGAGGTGTAGCGTTGTCGTCCATGAAGAGGAACTCAGGACCCACAGCACCTCTAAACAGACGCACGTGGGGCAGGAGAACCTCGGTACGATAGCGGACACCAGTGACTGAACCTCCTTGCAAGATGTGGAGCTCAGTACGGCTACCAAGCATGATACCGCCCCAAACAATAACTCTGCCTCCTCCAAACTTGTCTCTTTCTATGATGTTGGAGGTGTGATTGCGTGTTCCCTGCTCTCTCCAGATGTGTATACGACCATAATCGCTCGTCAGACTAAATCGGCTCTCATCCGTAAAGAGAACTCGACCCCATTGCTGATGTGTCCAGTTCTTGTGTTCCTGGCCCCACAGAAACCGCCGTCTCCGATGAGCAGGCGTTAATAGCACACACCGTACTGGTCGTCGTGCAAATAGACCACCTTTGTGCAGCCTCCTGGCCACGGTAAAACGCGATAACGGACGTCCGGCTGTCTGTTACACGTGCCTCGCGATTTCTCCCGCTGTCTACCGTCTGTCTCTTCTCGACTGTAGGACAATATACCGGTCGTCCGCCACCGTAGTTGCTCGTGGACGACCGCTGCTAAACTCTCGGACAACTGTTCCTCTCGTTTGAAATGCTCTCCAAGCTCGTGAAACGATGCTGTGAGCGATCCCGAACTCCTCGGACACACTAGTGACACTTCGACCTTCTTCCAACTTCCCAATGACGCGACCTCGGGTAAAGACATCCAGATGTCGTCTGCTGAATTGCCTGTTGGCCATATCACACGTTGGCAGCAACTCGACGTCGTTCAAACCGATGTGCACCGTGTAATAGCTTTAACCGAATTGCTGAGCGTACACCGCCCGTGTGCTTTATACCCTTCCGACACCCCCTACGTCATGCTGCATATATGCTCATTCCCTACCGTAACCTGGTCTATCTCCTGAGTGGTTTTTCTGTCCGTTGTGCCTGCTCGTTTCGCTGTTATGCTAATTTCTCCTATTCGTCCTTAATTTTTGCACACCAGTGTAAAAATAATTTTTATTTTTAAGTTCTGTCACGTGCTATTCGGTAAGGGGGTACTTACATTTGAAAGAATCTTGAAATTGTTTGGATTATTTAAAATACGATCTTTTAATAGCATGAGATTACATAGCGTTTACATATTGGTACAAGCCAAAATAACTGAGAATGCTCTCATAAAAACAAAATGTGCAATACTGCGCTCGACCGTGGTACGAGTCTTGGAAAAAACGGTAGTCTTTGTCATAACTATAACTCTTTCGGTCGCTAAATTCACCTGCATCTCTATATTACATGATCATATTATGAATAGCAGTCTTCCCCACATTCACCTTTCTGCTTATGTCACGTTCTTCATGATATAAAATCACTATTTGTGCTTTCCGAATGACACTTAATGGAGCGTCATCCTACATGAACAAGTAGGTAGCCTTTGACATGGAACGCCATCCTCCATGATCAAGGAGGTGGTCTTTGACATGGAGAGCCATCCTCCATGAACAAGGAGGTAACCTTAGACACGTAACGCCATCTTCCATGAACAAGGGGCAAGGAGGTAACCTTTGACATGTAACGCCATCTTCCATGAACAAGGAGGTAGCCTTTGACATGGAGATCCATCCTCCATGAACAAGGAGGTAGCCTTTGACATGGAGATCCATCCTCCATGAGCAGGGAGGTAACCTTTGACACGTAACGCCATCTTCCATGAACAAGGGGCAAGGAGGTAACCTTTGACATGTAACGCCATCTTCCATGAACAAGGAGGTAGCCTTTGACATGGAGATCCATCCTCCATGAACAAAGAGGTAACCTTTGACATGGAGATCCATTCTCCATGAACAAGGAGGTAACCTTTGACATGTAACGCCATCTTCCATGAATAAGGAGGTAGCCTTTGACATGGAGATCAATCCTCCATGAACAAGGAGGTAGCCTTTGACATGGAGATCAATCCTCCATGAGCAGGGAGGTAACCTTTGATATGGAACGCCATCTTCCATGAACAAAGAGGTGGTCTTTGACATGGAACGCCATCCTCCATGATCAAGGAGGTGGTGTTTGACATGGAGCGCCATCCTCCATGAACAAGGAGGTGGCCTTTGATATCTGACCACTGGAGAATATTGGTAGCAGGCCCCTCTCAAGAATGATTATGTATTTTTGTGCATTGATGTTGCCTTCACATTCTATGAGGACTAACGACCAGTCATCCATATGGCTCCCTATATCATGACTGAAAAATCTCCATGTTTCACAACTGGTTGTAGGTGCTTCAAGCTGAATTCCTGGCAGGGCAGTCGCCAAATCCAGGCCCTGCCACTGTTTGAAAATTGTGCAAATCGGGACTCATCAGAGAATATGATAGTGTGCCAAATTGCTGAGGATCTCTTAATCATGTCTATCGCCCATGCCAATGTGCGACGAATATTTGCTTCTAGCAAAAGAGGTTTATGTCAAGCCGCTCATCCATGATAGCTAAGTCAGTGCAGATACCCCTGAGCCGTTGTGGAACTCATTTGGAACGGTTCTGCAATCTCAGCGGCTTTGCTACGCGGATTGCTTTCCACAGAACGCTTGACTGCTCGCAAACACCTGTGTGATGGGCCAGGGCGATCAGTACGTGATGTTATCGCTTCCTTGCCTACCTTCTTGAATTCCACTGATACTCGATTAACTGTGGTAAACTGAATTTGCAGGTTTGCAGCAATCTGACACTGGCGTCATCTTATACTAGGCATTCTAACATGACACTATAGCTGCTTTACTTCACGCAAAGTCGTTTCAACAACTGCTCAGAAACATGAAAAAGAAAACGTCACTTCATGAATATTCGTTCTATTTTCTCGATCATAAAAAAAACTTTGAGAAACGAATACATGGATTTATAAATAATTAAACGATATATATCCTTTCCCTTTTTTCATAGTTGCACCCGGAGAAGAGTGGGTGTAAAAAAAAATCTGAATCAAGGTGTAAGAGTATTTTTAATAATGTCATTTTGGAATAACGACTCATTCACTCATTGCGGAACTGAGTATTTAAAAGTCATTTCACACAAGCTAACCTAAACGACTTTAAGATAGGGCGAATCTTTAAGATTCGCCCTCTCTTAAAGTCGTTTAGTTCCTTGGCTCCCTTGGGTCGAGGCATGTTCGTTTGATGTCACCTTACTCACTGATGTTGTCTTTCAAAATATATTAAAGGGAATTCGTGCATGTAATGAAATACAGACACCACTGTGCAGCAAAAATGACATTGTGACAGGTGTCTATTTACTTGTGTTATGTCTGTGTATATGTATCTACAATGAATTTATGGACACATGAATAAACAAATACAGGTAAACATGGGTTAGCTTGTGTCAAATGACTTTCAGTTCCGCAATGAGTGAATGAGTCGATATTCCAAAATAACATTGGTGACGTGCCTGCCCCGCAGGACGCACACGACATAAAGGCAGATAGCAGCGAGAACGAACGTCTGCGTAGCTCAGTTAGTAGAGCGACTTGTTCCCGAATAAGAGGACTCGGGTTCGATTGCCGGCGCGGACCAAAAATGACGGATAAATTTACTTCTTTATAATGGCGCCCGAACTTCTCGGATGACCCGGCCGTTAAAGATCTCGCAATGGTGTGATGTTCTTTCCACACCGCGAGACAGGAAAAATAAGAGAATCCCTTCTTCAGCGCTTCGAAAAATAAATGTGCGTGATGTTGCATTCCACACACCAAATTGACTGGGAGTTCTCAAGTACACGTTCTTCAGCGGATGGCTGCCTACAACGATGCATGGTACCCGGCGCCCTTTCCGAGCACACGACATAAAGGCAGATAGCAGCGAGAACAAACGCCTGCGTAGCTGAGTTGGTAGAGCGACTTGTTCCGGAATAAGAGGACTCGGGTTCGATCCCCGGCGTGGACCAAAAATGACAGAGGAATTTACTTCGTTATATATTATTAAAAATACTCTTACACCTTGATTCAGATTTTTTTTGACACCCACCCTTCCTCGTGCGCAACTATGAAAAAAGCGAAAGAAAATATATCGTTTAATTATTTATAAATCCATGTATTCGTTTCTCAAAGTTTTTTTATGATCGACAAAATAGAACGAATATTCGTGAAGTGACGTTTTCTCTTTCATGTTTCTCAGCAGTTGTTGAAACGACTTTGTGGGACGTGAAGTAGCTATAGTGTCATTTCAGAATGCCTAGTATAAGATGACGACGCAGCATGATTTTGAGCAAGTGTTTTGTTGTAAACATAACCTTTACGTTGGATTTACAGCGGAAATTATAAACAAAAATTAAGTCATATTTGTAGCTAATATTTTTTTCACAGCAATAAATTGCAATAGCCACTCGTATTAAAAAGAGAGGAGATAAATCATACAGAACTAGTAAACGTTTGATCTGCAGAATAGTCACGATTTTGATTTAGTAGTGTAGCTACTTGTATTTCATGTTTTAAAGTTTAAGAAGCCACTAGTCACGGTTTTTTGAATTTTAACGATCACCCTGAGGAACTCGATGAGATGTAAGTAGTTGCCGGTCCCTAATTTAGGTCACTGTTTCCAGGAGAGGAAAAGACTCAGTGCAGAAAAATACAGCATCCATGCCTCACCGGGATTCGAACCCGGACCCCCTCTGACAAATAACCAGAAGCCAGTTACTGGTTGGCTATTACTCACGTAAAACCCTCGCCGAAGCTAGGGTGGCAACACTGTTGCTTTGTTTCCTTGCACGCAAGTCATCCGATGCATTGTGCATTGTGGCGGTGCTTTCCGCATATGTTGTTTTTTTTTCCTATTCTGAAGGCCAAGCATTGTACCATTAATGTGTTTCTGTTTGGCATGTACGAAATAAGGTAGTGAGAGCTTTTGTGATCCAGTCAGTTTGTTTGAGAGTGTAATTTTGACCTGTAAAACATAAATCTACTTATAATCTATTTTTATAATGACAAGTAGATACAGAGGGCAAAACTACGCCTCAGGAGCTGAAAATTCACGTAACTAAAAATAAAACGGGAGAAATTTGAACATCCGCAAAAGGTATCAACAGTCTTTGAGGTAAGGATTTTATTTAAAGTATATACAGCTCTCTTCTTGACCTTGGCAATCCCAGAATGGGTCTCAGAACACAGATCTCGACTTGAGAAACATTTTTGTCACTCACTGTGGAACCCAGGTATACAAATTTATCTTCCTTCGCAAAAGGTAAAACCGCCAATCTGGAAATTTATAAAGGTGGACTCATCTTTGCTACTCAATATTAAATATTTTTGTGTGTTCATGTGCCATTAGCTCAATTCTCGCAACACTTTAAAGTATTCTTCTTGATAGCCCTGTCTCCTGTTCTTGGGTCTCTCCAATTACCACAATATAAATAGAACTCGAGCTCAATTCTCGCAACACTTTAAAGTATTCTTCTTGATAGCCCTGTCTCCTGTTCTTGGGTCTCTCCAATTACCACAATATAAATAGAACTCGAGCTCAATTCTCGCAACACTTTAAAGTATTCTTCTTGATAGCCCTGTCTCCTGTTCTTGGGTCTCTCCAATTACCACAATATAAATAGAACTCGAGCTCAATTCTCGCAACACTTTAAAGTATTCCACTATAAATAGAACTCGAGCTCAATTCTCGCAACACTTTAAAGTATTCCTCTTGATAGCCCTGTCTCCTGTTCTTGGGTCTCTCCAATTACCACAATATAAATAGAACTCGAGCTCAATTCTCGCAACACTTTAAAGTATTCCACTATAAATAGAACTCGAGCTCAATTCTCGCAACACTTTAAAGTATTCCTCTTGATAGCCCTGTCTCCTGTTCTTGGGTCTCTCCAATTACCACAATATAAATAGAACTCGAGCTCAATTCTCGCAACACTTTAAAGTATTCCACTATAAATAGAACTCGAGCTCAATTCTCGCAACACTTTAAAGTATTCCTCTTGATAGCCCTGTCTCCTGTTCTTGGGTCTCTCCAATTACCACAATATCCTCTGTGAAGTCAAGTTCATGCCCAATATCTGTCATTCATTCTGACCCCCAAACCACCAGCCATCCTTATAACTGTATATACTAATAATCACTAATAATCTATACTAATAATCACTGGCATCATACTAATCATCTATATTATTAATGAAGAAACTTCAGGGATGTTTTAGAAGCAGAGGTGATACCCTTCCTTCAGATTTGTCCTGGCGCTTTATTCTAGTAAGCCAATGCTCGGCAACATGAGGCTCGGAATATCCAAGATATATTTCATGCACGGTAGATATCACTTCTTCTGTGGCCTGCAAGTTTGCCGGATATGTCCCCGATCGTACATGTCTGTGACATGGTAGCTAAGCAACTGTCCCGTAAAGCGCTTCCGCCAGTCACGACAAATGAACTCTGGTCAGCCGCCCCGGTGGCGCAGTGGTCTAAGGCGCTGGCCTCTGATCATTCGTCCGTAAGGGGTCCGGGTTCGAATCCCGGTCAGGCATGGATGTTGTGTTTATCTTCCGGCACTGGATCTCTCCCTTCCCTGGAACCAGTGATCCTAAATTAGGGACGGGCGACTGCTTATAGCCCATTGAGTTGCTCACGGTGGTCGCTAAACCTCCAATAAAAAAAAAAGAAAAAAAGAACTCTGATCACGCATACAAGCAGCCTGCCAGGCTATTCCCCAGGACGATATGAGAAACCCTTTTCATTCAATGCCACGCCGTGTAAAGGCTGTTATTGTTGCTCGAAGTGGTTTTACACGAAAGTAAGTTTTAAAGCGAAAAAACGTTGTTTAGCTAAATGTAATCAGTTATCTCCTGTAACGTGAAGAATCTGGTATTAAAACGTTATTTAAATAGCACGATTCTTTCTTGGTGTTTGCAAGTTTCACAAGAAGTAAGTGTACGTCAAACAGAAGTCATCGCTCTTTCCACGTTTATACATTGAAGTGTAATTGAATTGGAGACAGCTGGCGTTATGCAAATGTGGCGCTGTGGGCGGTTCTGTAAACGGAAACGACATGACGTATGCAGCGATACGACAATATAAGGAGTCATGCGACGGGAATCAGTAAGAGTCGGACGCAGTATGGGTAAAACGAAAGATCTAAGCGCATTTGATCGTGGGCAAATTGTCGGGGCCCGACGAATGGGTCACTCCATCTTGGAAGTCTTGCAGGCACTGGGATTTTCACGAGCCACTGTGTCACGGGTGCACCGTGAGTATATCGAATCCGGAAAAACCATCCCTGCAAGGGCCAACTGCCGTGAACAACAGCGTGTGGATGAGCGGGGTCATCGTCGGCAAGCTCGCATTGTAACAGCGGATAGACGGGCCACAGTGCAAGAAATCACTCGGCAATATAACGCTGGTGCACAAAAACGTGTAAGCAGCCACACCATCCAGGACCATCTCTTCGCTATGGGGTTACAGAAGCCATCGTCCCACGCGGGCACCGCTGCTGACCGCACATCACAGGGTGCAAAGATTAGCATGTGAGCGGGAACATCGCCACTGGACCCTAGACATGTGGGAAAATGTTGCCTGGACTGATGAGTCGAGATTCACGTTGGTACATGCGGATGGTAGGATACTAGTACGGCGCAAACCACATGAAGCGATGGATCCTTCTTGCCAGCAGGGTACTCTTCAAGCTGGTGGGGGTGGCATTCTCATCTGGGGACTGTTTACGTGGATTGAAATGGGACTCCTAGTACGTGTGACATCGTCACTCACACGTCAACGTTACCGGGATATCCTGGACGACCATTTGCTCCCGTTTGTGCTTCTTCAACATCGCACTGAGGACCTCAACCTGCAACAAGACATTGCACCGTACCATCGCTCCCGAATTGTATCCGAATGGTTGGATGAACACTCCACCAAAGTGATCTCGCTTCCTTTGCCAGCTAGATCACCTGACCTCAATCCCATCGAGAACATTTGGGATGCCACAGAGAGAGATGTTCGAGGCTCTGAACCCAGTCCATTAAATATTCGGGAACTGTAGGAACTTGTTCAGGGGTTGTGCATCCGTAAGGCTTTCCAACGCTTCCGTTGTCTTGTCGAGTTTATGCCGAGACGAATCGCCACCGTCATCAGGGCGAAAGGTTGTGCTACACGTTACCATACAGGTATGTCGAATTCAATTGCTCTTCAGTGCAGAGCTATGCAAGACGGTAAGAAAAAGTATCACTGAAGACGTAAGGACATTCAACTGTGAACTAGTTAGGTAAATAATTGAAAACAACCTAAGTCTGAAGAGAGTAAAGGGACATCTGAGAAAGGGAAGAAAACAGATTATGTCTCTGAGATAAGAAGATGGTTCTGTAACAAGAAACAGAGATAAAATTTTGACAAGAGTGAAAGATTTCTATTTCTACTCAAAACTACACTGGCGGAAAGTGAAAAAAGAACACCAAGAAGGAGACGTCTGATACCAACGAAATTTATACAGCATAATAACGGAATACAGAGGATAACGTGATCAAAACATTATGGCAAAATAGAGCTGTATTAGCTGGTAAACTGAAAAATAACATTTCCATGTAACATGGTTAGTACGAGGTTGAACCGCCATGAACTGCGTCACACTGTGCAATTCTGGCATGGAGTCTGTCGTACAGATGTTGGATGTAAGTTTGGGGTATTGCGTTCCAAGCATCCTCAACCTGGACGCGTAAATCGGGGATGGTCGTAGCTGGCCGTGGTAACCGGATAAGTCGTTGTCCCATAAAATCCCACACATGCTCAATGGGGAACAAGTCCGGTGAACATGCAGGCCATGGAAATTGTCTCACACCCTGAAGTGCATGTTGCGTTGCACGTGCCGTGTGTGGGAGTGCGTTATCTCTCTGGAAAACACAACGATGGACCGACCTTACAAATGGCACAACAACAGGCTGAATGATGTTGATGTAGGAGGTGCTGTTTAACGTACCCGGTACAAACACTAGTTGTGTACGGGAGTGATAGCTGATCGCTCCCCACACCAGGAGACCAGGTGTAGGCCCTGTGTGTCGCTGGCGGATGCAAGAAGGGTGGAGACGCTCCCCTGTGCGTCTGCGAACATGCATACGGCCATCGGAGGCTCCCAAGAAGAATCTGCTTTCATCGCTGAACACGACAGATGATCGCCATTGCGTTCTCCAGTGCAGTGCAGACGTTGGCGACACCAATGCAGCCGTTCCTGACGGTGGGCTGGAGTTAGAGGTACACATGCCAGACGCACACGTGCACGTAGTCCTGCATCCAGTAGACGGTTGCGGATTGTTCGCACAGTCACCTCAGGTGCAACGACAGCTCGCATTTGCGTCGTAGTGGATGTCCTGCTTGACAACGCCGCTATTCTTATGCGTCGATCGGTCCGCTCATCAGTCAGTCTGTGACTCACGGTTCCACGTCTTCTCGTGTGGGAATGTTCCTACGCCACCATCGTGCCACCACCGATACCTCCCGTCCAATTCGCTCCGCAATACGACGATACGAACACTCGGTTTCGAGGTGTACGACTAGACGACCTCGCTTAAAGTCCGATAACTGCTGAAATCGTACACGTCTTCCATGTCCAGGTATTGCATCTGCTTCAGGGTCTTCGCACGTGTCCGTACGCCGACGACTGATTACATTCACTTCGCCCTCCTCCTTAAATACCACCGACGATAATTTGCATATTATGCCGTGCTGTGGCGTAAGCGCTCACTGGCTGTTCCCGAAATTAACATCACACCTACGTAAACTCGACCCCATTAACATATGTAAATTTCATAATCGTCCGCCAATTCCTTCTTTGTGTTCTGTTTTCACTTTCCGCCAGTGTATATGAAAAGGATGACACATGTACTCCAGACATTACTAAAAGTACCAGAGTTCTTCCAGGTCTCCCAGCAGAAGTTGAAAATGCAATCAAGAACATGAAACGGGGAAAAGCTCCAGGAGAAGATGGAAATACCGTAGACATCATACAAGAAGCAACTGGAGAATTTCAAACAGTACTCTCCCAAGTTTTCACTCGATGCCTTAAATGAAAAGAAGATTCTTGAGAACTGGAACAATGCTACAATGATCCTGCTACATAAAAAAGGTGACATTGAGGATCTCAGGAACTACAGACCTATCAGCCTCCTATCAGTGGTTTATGAAATCTTCAGTAAAGTTCTTTCACACCGCTTGAAGATAGCACTGGACATGGCTCAACCGAGAGTACAAGCTGGATTCAGGAGTGACTACAGCACAATAGATCATATCCACGTACTGAGAGAATTAATTGAAAGAGCAAGGGAATATGGACTTCCATTATGCATGACCTTTATCGATTATGAAAAGGCCTTTGATTCGGTGAAACCATCAGCAGTTACAATGGCTTTGAAATGTTGCGGTATTGAAGATGCCTACATTAATATCATTAATAACATCTATGAAAATGCAAGTGCAAAGATTCGGCTATTTGAGAATACAGCACCCATAAAAATTGGAAAGGGAGTTAGACAAGGTGACACTATATCTCCGAAGCTCTTTAATGCCAAATTGGAAAATGTCTTTTAATCACTGAACTGGGAAAACAAAGGGATAAAGGTTAATGGAGATTATCTAACCCACCTTCGTTTTGCTGATGACGTAGTCATTTTTGCAACTACCCCATCAGAGCTGCAGAGTATGATCCAGGAACTTGCTCACAAGAGTAAAGAAGTAGGATTATAAACGATCTTTCAGAAGACAAAAGTGATGTACAATGCTTTTACAAGAAATGAGGATTTATCGATTGGTGGTGGAAAGCTGGAGATAACCAATACCTACATTTCTCTTGGACAGCAGATATCAAGTGAGGTTCACATTGCTGAAGAAATTAATTGGCCTATAAAACGTTCTTGGAGAGCTTTTGGAAGAAGCGTTAAAATTTTCAAGAGCAATATGCTATTATGTCTTAAAAGAAAAGTGTCTGATCAGCGCACCCTTCCAGTGCTTAAATATGGTGCAGAGACGTGGACCTTAACTAAAAGAGACATACAAAGACTGCAGACAACTCAAAGAAACATGGAGATATGCATGCTTGGTGTAACCAGGAGAGATAAGAAGACGAGCTCGTGGATCAGAAAAATGACAAGAGTGGATTACATCATGATCAGAGTAAAAACCCTGAAGTGGCAATGGGCTGGACATATTGCCAGAAGGACAGACCATAGATGGACAGCTGAAATTTTAGACTGGCTGCCAAAGGACAGGAAAAGACATAGAAGAAGACCACATAGGAGATGGGTTGATGAAATTCGAAATTATGCGGGAGTAACATGGAGGAGACTGGAACAAGACAGACCCTTGTGGAAGAAACTTGGGGAGACCTTCGTCCAGCAGTGGATTGATAATGGTTCACAATCATTATGATGATGATGATGATGATATAACAAACGATTAGCATCTGGTTGCCATTTGCACTAGGTGCGCCGATGTAGCCAATAACCGGTGTTTCGACCCTTTGTTTGAAACACCTGTTGTACGCGCTGAGGCATCGAATCAAATAATGTGCGAATGGTGTGCTGTGGAATAGCCATCCAGGATGTATTGACCAGTGTCCAAAGTTCACAGCAATCTAGCCGGCCACGGCAGAAGTAGAACATTGTTATCCTTGAAGAAGGCACGTGTTGTCGCTGCAACATGCGGTGTGGCATTGTCCTGCTGAAATACGGTTCCGGAAACGTCCTGCAGCTACGAAAGGGCGAACAGCCGTAGAATGTCATTGACGTAACGGGCACTCGTTGTGGTGATACTGAACTGACTCTCGCAAGAGGTGATTTGCTTTCCCCCCCCCCCCCGAAAGCACCTTAGGTCACCGTGCCTCATGTTGGTACGGTATGCCTGGTGCGAATACACCCTTCCCGACTCCTCTCCCACTCTCATCGCCGGACAAAGTTGCGGCCATCATTTTCGCCTAAACAAAAGCGCGTTTCGTTCCAAAAAACGATATTGTGCCGTTTGTCACGCCATTCCCTTCGCTCGAAGTACCACTGCAGCGTGGAAGTCCGTTGCTGCAGTGTCAAAAGTTTCCTGAGGAGGGACCAACGAGGTTGCAGTTCCAACTACACTGAAGAGCAATTGAATTAGAGATACCTGTCTAGTAACGTGTAGCACCACCTTTCGCCCTGATGACGGCGGCGATTCGTCTCGGCATAAACTCGACAAGACACCGGAAGCGTTGGGAAGCCATACGGATACACGACCCCTGAACAAGCTCCCACAGTTCACCAAGATTTGATTGATGGGGTTCAGAGCCTCGAACATCTCTCTCTATGGCATTCTAGATGTGCTCGATGGGACTGAGGTCAGGTTACCTAGCTGGCAAAGGAAGCGAGGTCACGTCGGGTGTGTGTTCATCCAACCATTCGGATACAATTCGGGAGCGATGGCACGGTGGGTTGTCTTGTTGCAGGATGAGGTCCTCAGTGGGGTCCCTCAATAGTCGTCCAGGATATCACGGAAATGTTGACCTGTGAGGGACGATATCACTCATACCAGGGGTTCCATTTCATTCCACGTAAACAGTCCCCAGACGAGAATACCACCCCCACCAGCTTGAAGAGTACACTGCTGACAAGAAGGATCCATCGCTTCATGTGGTTTGCGCCGTACTCGTATCTTGCCATCCGCATGTACCAACGTGAATTTCGACTCCTCAGTCCAGGCAGTATTTTCCCACATGTCTAGGGTTCAGTGGCGATGTTCCCGCTCCCTGTGCTAATCTTTGCACCCTGTGATGTGCGGTCAGCTGCGGTACCCTCGTGGGACGATGGCTTCTGTACCCCACAGCGAGGAGATGGTTCTGGATGGTGTGGCTGCTTACACGTTTTTGTGCACCAGCGTTAAATTGCCGAGTGATTTCTTGCACTGTGACCCGTCTATCCGCTGTTACAATGCGAGCTAGCTGACGATGACTCCACTCATCCACACGCTGTTGTCTACGGCAGTTGGCCCTCGCAGGGATGGTTTTACCGGATTCGATATACTCACGGTGCACCCGTGACACAGTGGCTCGTGAAAATCCCAGTGCCTGCACGACTTCCGAGATGGAGTGACCCATTCGTCGGGCCCCGACAATTTGCCCACGATCAAATGCGCTTAGATCCTTCGTCTTACCCATACTGCGTCCGACTCTTACTGATTCCCGTCGCATCACTCCTTATATTGTCGGATCGCTGCATACGTCATGTCGTTTCCGTTTGCAGGGCCGCCCACAGCACCAAATTTCCATAATGCCAGCTGTCTCTAATTCAATTGCTCTTCAGTGTATATAACCGGCAACGTACTGTTACAGTTGACATCAGAAAATGCGTCATAGTTAGCCACTATTGCCTTAAGGCGGTTGATGATGTAGAATAATCACTCAAAGGCATCGTTATGAGATATGAGATGACGGTTGTTCCTCGGCGTTGTATGTGTACGAAGTCTTCTTTTCGTATCCTCCACCGTTCTGCGTACTATTCCCTGCACACCATTGCCAGGACGGACACACTGCGTCCAGAACGATTAGCAACCTCCCGGAAGAAAGCATTGTAGTCGCTCAGGCCAATAATGCGACCTTTGTGGATTAATAGGCGAGTGAATTCTTCATTGAAAGTCATGGCTGCCTTAGGAGGATTTCACAGGAATGATGGGTTCTCAAGAAAGTCCCGAATGGCTGCGCATGAAAGTGTAATTTTTCCTACTCTGATGTATGGCAGTGAAATATGGGTTGTGCAGAAAAGACATAGGAGTCGTATGTGTGCTGGAAAGATGCGTTACTTACGGGTAAGACACGCGCTGATCATGTGAGGAATGAAGATGTGTTGCAGTTGTGTAATGTGAAGCAAAATGTTGTTAGTAAAGTGGAGACTAATATTCTTAGGTGGTTTGGCCATGTTGAAAGAATGAGTGATGAGATGCTTACTACGAGAATTTTTTCAGCTCAAGTGGCAGGAAAGAAAGTTAGAGAAAGGCCAAGGAAATCATAGGGGTACCAGATTCAGGAATGTCTGCTTGAGAAAAAGATTATGAGTATGAAGTACAAAAGGTCTTGTGTGCGGCATGTGATGGATGTTAATGAAGCTCGAGCGGTGTGCAAAAATCGTTGTAAATGGGGGCAATTTGACATGCCAACAGGAAGTAAATTCCAGTTCCATCAGTTAAATATTTACTTGGCACCTGGTCTTTCTTTGAGGAGCTAACCTCTGAATCTCAGAGAACAGCTTAATGACATGGATGTACACTATATTGACGAAAAGTCTCCGGACACACCTTTAAAAGCAAATGAACGGATCCGCTGTGTTGTTAGATGCGAGCTGCAATTGGTATAAAAACAAGCCTGCAGCTGACCGCGATCATATCGCACTGTGAGGTTGAGTGAAAATGTCGAGGCGGGAGAGAACTGACTTTGAGGAAGGAAAGATTGTTGAGTGTTATATTAGTGGGTTGTCCATAAGAGATACTGAGATGCATTTAAACATACCCAAGTCAACTGTTTTGGATGTACTGAATAAGTTAAAGGCACATGGCGTGCATGAAGCAACAAAACGTACCGACAGACAAAAGAAAATCAGTGATAGAGGACGTCGAAGCCTCAGGAGAGTCGTTGCGCTTAATCGACGGAGTACTGCACACGACATCAGTGTACAGGTGAGTAAAAATGCGGGAACCTTGGTATGTACACGTACCATTCGCATAGAACTTCATTCCATTGGTTACCGTGGTCGTGTGGCTGTTCATAAGCCTTTCATCTCCACTCGGAATGCTGCTCGTCGTTTAGCATGGTGTAAAGAACATTTATTGTGGACCGTAGATCAATGGAAACGGGACCTATGGACTGATGAATTCAGATACAGGATCCATATGGCCGTGTGTGGGTATGGCGGTAGCCGGGAGAACGCTATTTACCACAGTGTACAGTTCCTACGAGCAAGTTTGGAGCAGACAGTGTACTCGTGTGGGGGTATTTTTTGTGGTATGGTCCCGGCCCATTGGTTATCGTGGACAAACCTGTTAACCAGCACGTCTACCTCGATATTATGGACACTTGTGACCTACCAACTATGTGGCAATACGATGGAACCGAGCCTTGTTGGTACCAGCAGGAAAATGCACCGAGCCATAAAGCAAGGACTATTACGGCGTGGTTTGACAATAATTCCGTATCGTGTGTGGACTTGCCAAAACAGAGCCCATAGAGCACCTATGGGATGAATTAGAGCGCCGCATAAGAAGTTTGGAAACCAAGGCCTACTACTAAGCAACAGTTAGCGGCCGCATCATGTACTGAATGGAAGAGCATACCTATCGCTGTGTTCCAAAACCTTGTCACAAGCATGTCTTGAAGGGTCAGTGCATGCATTAAGGCCGAAGGTGGACCGACATCGTACTAATGTATGTCAATAAATGCTATGTTGTGTTTCTCTTCTAGGTGTCCGGTGTCTTTTGTCAATGTAGTGTATATATGTATGCTAACGTGACTGTACAACTGTTTTACAGGGCGACTAGGCATCCTTACCCACTGACGACCAGGCACTAACATGCCAACCGAGCCATACGGTGCTTATAACAGAAAAACGGCCGGTTTCGGGTCGGGGACGTTGTGCGATTTGATTTGCCTAGATGCTGTACTAACTCACTTATGACGCTGAAATGCTACTCATTTCCGTGATATTTCCTGATTGTAGTATACCCTGTAAAAATCAAAGTCGTAGCTTGACACCTTTCAGGTGTTATGTTTTTTTACGAACGTCGGTGTATATCAACGTCCTCGCCATCAACCACTGTCAATCCACCGCTGGATGAAGGACACCCCAAGTTTCTTCCACAACTCTCTGTCTGGAGCCATTCTCGTGCATGTCATTCATGCATGCTTTCGAATTTCGTCTTCTCATCTCCCACGATGTTTTCTTGTGGGTCTTTCATTTTTACTTTTGATCTAACCTAGAACATCTGTTGTCCTCTCACAGGGGCCGCCCCGGTGGCGCAGTGGTCTAAGCGATGGCCTCTGATCATTCGTCCGAAAGGGGTCCGGGTTCGAATCGCGGTGAGGCATGGATGTTGTGTTTGTCTTACGGCACTGGCTCTCTTCCTTCCCTGGAACCAGTGACCCTGAATTAGGGACGGGCGACTGCTTATAGCCCATTGAGTTGCTCACGGTGGTCGTTAAACCTTCAATCACAAACAAACCTCTCACAGGGGTTGGGAACCTGCGGCCTTGTTGCGTGTATCGAAATTTTACAAAACAAATCCTTTTATTTTTATTAATATGTTTTTGTTCGTGTTTTATTATTTTTATTTAAATCCGGGGCTTAACTACCGGGGAGCAGTTGGAGCAGCATTCTCCAGACGCAAGATTTTGGGGGACGCAAACGTTTTCGTATTAAAAAAACCCTATTAAAATGCGAAATGTTAAAAAAAAATTTCTCCAGCCAAGATAAAAAAAAATGATATTAAAAAAATCATTAAATGTTAAAAAAAATAATAAAGAATAGTTTAAATCCTCCACAACTCGGCTACCAACAATTGTTTGACCGATGTAGAGGCGTTGCATCGAAGTGATAGGCTAGCTGCAACGTATACGTCAGATATTTCTGAAGATCTGGGTCCAGAATTATTGCGTCTGAAAATCTCCAAATACTGTCAAGCATTCGAGAACTTACCGAACTGATACTAATACGTAGTCAAGCGTCCAGCAGACTTTCGGGTGTTAAAACTGGATGTCTAATTTTTCTGACATTGGCAGTGACTACTGCAACGGCTGAGAATTCTTTCTCCAAATTAAAGATAATAAAGAACTACCTAAGAAGCAGTATGTCCCAGGTTCGCCTGAGTGCTTTAGCAGCTGTACAAATTGAAAGATCAAGAGCTCGTGCATTGGATTTTGACCATGTGATTGACAGCTCTGCAAAACAAAAAGCAAGGAAGAAGGAATTTTAAATAGAGGTAAGATATCAATGTAAAATTTCTATACACATCAATTTTTTGTAATAAGTTTCTTAAACCTTAAAGAAAAAAATATGTATAATTGATTTTACTTGCTTTTGATTTTTAACTTTCTGTTCGTTGTTGGTGTGGGTTATATACTGTAGATTATCCTTAAGAATAAATACGTTTTTCAATTAATTTAAAGAAACAATCACCATGGGGTGTGATATACTCCACACCACAAACAGAAGGTTAAATAAAGCATACTACAGCATAACAGTGCGTAGACAGAGGGAAAATGAATTTTTCCCCCAACCTTGCAAAAATTGTTAAGTTTCAGCAATTTTGGGGTTAGTTAAAGCAATTTTACCCTAATCAAGACTATTTTACATTTCTTGTGTGTACAAAGGAATTAAAATGGACAACCTAATTTACATCAGCAACGGTCGATGGGGGAGGGGGGCGCCAACGCTGGGAATTGCTCCTGGGCGCAGATTTCGTAGTTACGCCACTGATTTCAATCTTAAAATGGCCGTATTCAAAGTTCCAAAGAGTAAAAGGAGATTCAACGAAATAATGTTCCTCGACTGAAGGCCACAATTAAAACATTAGAAAGTCATGAGGGCTATTTCGACACCTGCTATGCTCATGATTTCGTTCTATTAGGTGTGCAAATTAATTCTCGGCACGACACGTTGACAGCAAATTATAGCAAATCGAATACGTACCTAATCAGGGAAATAATCCCCGTCGTGTTGGATATATTTGAGCCATCGGTCAGGGAGCTGCCGAATGACACTACGGAAAAAAGAGGGCTGTTTCGAGTTGATAAATACCTGTGTGGACCTCCTCGACAGAAGTGAAGTGCGTATCACTCAGGGGATGTTGCAGGGAGCGAGAGAGGTGATAATCCGACGGGGCGAAGTCTGGAGAATACGCCGGGTGGGACAAAATCTCCCATCCCAGGTCGGTTATCGTGTTTAAAGTCGTTTTCGCAGTGTAAGGACGCGCGTTATCTTGAAGCAACAAGACCTACCTTCTGCCCTTGCCGGTGTATGGCCTTTTCGCCTCCATTGCGTCACTCACACGAATAAGTTGCTGACAATAACGCTCAGCATTGACCGTTTCACCAGGTTTGAGCAACTCATATTGTACGACACCGCGCTGATCCCACCATATGCATCGCAACAACTTCCTGGCATGGACATTCGGTTTGGCGGTACTGGTGGTAGGCTGACCTGGATAATCCCACGATTTGCGCTGCTTAGGATTATCGTAGAGGATCCACTTCTCATCACAGGTCAAAATTTTGTGGAGGAAATCCTTCTTCTTGAATCTGGAGAGCAAGGACACAGCAACATCGTAGCGCCTAGACTTGTTCGCAGCTGTGAGTTGGTGGGGCACCCAACGGCCCTCCTTGTGAATCCTTCCAAGCTTGTGCAGGCGCTTTGCAATGGCTTACCGTGTTACTCTGAGCTCCTTGGCGAGCTCTGACTGTGTGCGACATGGATCCGCGTCCAACAACAGTTGTTCCAGTTCCTCATCGTCAACTTTCTGTGGCTGTCCCAGATGTTCTGCATCACTGACATCAAACTTTCCCTGCTTAAACCGCTGGAACCACTTCTTAAACGTACTGTACATCATCAGCAGCGTATCTCAAAGCAGCACAGATCATTTGCTTGGCTTCTGCGGCACTTGTTTAGGGCTGAAACGCGAACAGGAGGCAGTGCCTCAAATGTTGCTTCTCGAACGACATTGCTTTCACCGTCAACGTTCGTCCCTTCTCTCACTACAGCTGTGAGCGGTTACGGTTGCCTGGAAAGCTGTCGGATGGCGCTGCAATCAGCCATTATCGCACTCAGCTACTTGCATTTTCCGACGTTCTATGATTGCTTGCGGTTAGAGGCCGATAATTAAGTTGCCACCTAATATGTCTTCTAAAGAACTACAGATGGAATTGATTCAGCTCTCAGAAGATGACATTTTAAAGTCCTTCTTCGACGCAATGAAAGATTCAATTGAAATATATAAAAGTGCGATAGAATACCCACGCCTACGGTAGCATGCATGAGAAATGCTTTTTTGCTTTTCAACCATTATTTTCTGCGAATCCATATTCTCCTACCTAACCCAAATTAAGACACCCTTAAGGTCACAAATGGCGGATACCCATCTAGAAGATCAGCTAAAAGTGCGGACCTCCATCATGTTGCAACTAAATATTCAAATGCTTTCCACAAAAAAAAAAAGCAATCACAATAAAGTCATTAAAATGTTAGTTAGTTTTAGAATTAACAAATTTCTTTTCATTTTTTTGAAGTTAGTTAGTACATAGTAAGATTCTTGCAAAATAATGTACATTTTGAAGTATGTCTAATCGAAGTTTCTTGAATGCGGCCTTATTAGATTGCAGCTAATTTAATGCGGCCTTCCAACATGAAAATGTTCCCCACCTCTGTCCTAGCAGTTCTTCTAGCAGCCAGAGATGGAAACGGGTCACGTGTAAGAGGGTCAACGGGACGACAATTTCTTGCGGGTCAAACGGGTCGGGTCAAATTGTTCCTAACCCGATTTAAATTTCCGTTATATTTTCGAAAAGCAAAAAAAAAAAAAAAAAAAAAACTCTGGAATTTTGTGCTCGATGGTGGTGCCCGCGGACTGAAAAATGATTTGTCACGCAACTTAAAGGACGACTGGTCTCAGAAGGAAGAGTGTCTTTCTTTCTGAGAGGCAATGATGAAAAGAACATCCACATTTTGCAAACTTTATCGTAAGCTTCTGAAAATTGGTGTTGCTGTGAAACATATTCTGAAGCTAAATACACTGGTGTGCAAAAATTAAGGACGAAGAGGAGAAATTAGCATAACAGCGGAACGAGCAGGAAGAACGGACCGAAAGACCACTCAGGAGATAGACTAGGGTCCGGTACGGTAGGGCATGCGCATATATGCAGCATGACGTAGGGGAGCGAGTGCCGGAAGGGTACAAAGCACACGGGCGGTGTACGCTCAGCAATTCGGTGAAAGCAATTTCACGGTGTACATCAGTTTGAACGACGTCGAGTTGCTGCCACCGAGTGATATGGCCAACAGGCTATCCAGTAGACGACATCTGGATGACTTTACCCGAGGTCGCATCATTGGGAAGTTGGAAGAAGGTCGAAATGTGACTACTGTGGCCGAGGAGTTCGGGATCGCTCACAGCATCGTTTAACGAGCTTGGAGAGCATTTCAAACGACAGGAACAGCTGTCCGAGAGTTTAGCAGTGGTCGTTCACGAGCAACCACGGCGGCGGACTACCGGCATATTGTCCTACAGGCGAGAAGAGACACACGGCAGACAGCGGAAAAATCGCAAGGCACATGCAACAGACAACTGGACGATCGCGTTTTACCGTGGCCAGGAGGCTGCACGAAGGTGGTCTATTTGCACGACGACCAGTACGGTGTGTGCCATTAACGCCTGCTCATCGGAGACGGCGGTTTCTGTGGTGTCAGGAATACAAATACAGGACACATCAGCAATGGGGTCGAGTTCACTTTACGGATGAGAACCGATTTATTCTGACGAGCGATTCTGGACGTATACACATATGGAGAAAGCAGGGAACACGTAATCACACCTCCAACATCATCGAAAGGGACCGGTTTGAAGGTGGCGGAGTTCTCCTTTGGGGCGGTATCATGCTTGGTAGCCGCACTGACCTCCACATCTTCCAAGAAAGTTTAGTCACTGGTGTCCGCTATTGTACCAAGGTTCTCCTGCCTCACGTGCGTGTGTTTAGAGGTGCTGTGGGTCCTGAGTTCATCTTCATGGACAACAACGCTGCACCTAATCGTACAGTGGCTGCCTCAGAGCTGTTGGAGAGTGAAGATATTCAAAGCATGGATTGGCCCGCAAGGTCTCCGGACCTAAATCCAATCGAACACGTGTGGGACCTTCTCGAGAGACGCTTCGCAGCATGTCACCCGCCGCCAGCAACGATTCCGCAGCTGCGATTGGCGCTACAAGAGGAATGGACTGCGATGCCTTAACAGCTCCTTGACAACCTCGTCCTCAGCATGGACAGGCGTTGTAAATCCTGCAACGCAGTCAGGTGTGATCATATCACCTACTTAAGACAGGATTTTTCTTGGCAGCCGCCTGTCACATGGACGTTTCTGTCTTCTGTCCAGTTGTGCTCGAAGCTACCTTTTCAATAAAGTGGCTTTGTATCCTTTGGATTCCTTGTTTGGACGGTTTTGCTTACACTTGTCCCATATTCTTACATCTTGGGGATGGTATGATTTGAGTCGATGTGGACGACGTTACATTCGAAAAACCGTCTCATCCTTAATTTTTGCACGCCAGTGTATATTATCAAGAAAGCATCAAAAACTGAAATTAAACATACAAGTTACGTAATTCAAAAACTTTGGATGTAGCGCTATCAAAATTAGGTGATTAGGTGGGACAACCTTAATATTACTGCGCAGGAACTTTTTGTCGCCCACAGATGTTTTTTTTTTTTTTATTATTGGAGGTTTAACGATGAGCATCTCAATGAGCTAGAAGTCTGCGGTCCCTAATTTAGGGTCACTGGTTCCAGAGAAGGGAGACAGCCAGTGCCGTAAGACAAAAACAACATCCATACCTCACCGGGATTCGAACCAGGACCCCTTTTGGATGAATGATCAGAGGACTACGCTTAGACCACTGCGGCGCAGATGTATTTGAAGACATGTGTAAAACAATTAGGTTATGTCATGCAAATGAAGGACGACAGTTTCAATACTTCCTGCAAGTTAGTGAGTAAATTATGTGTTCCAATAATACGTTTGTTTGATTTCCGTATAACCTACGTAAGATGCCCCCTACGGAGATTTTTTGAACTCCCTGTAATAGATACCGATATTAGAATTCAAAGCAGACTTTTTCGGGTAGGGTCCGGGTCAGTTACAGTTCCGGGTCGAGTCCAATTATGTGACGTCCGGGTCAGGGTCGGGTCCGGGTCCAGAATTTTGTACCCGTTTCCAACTCTGCTAGCAACATGCCCGCATGCACGTCATTCACGTTAAAACATGTTCCCATTACAAAAATATTTAAACACTTTTTTTTCTGCAATATTGAGCAAGGCAGACACGCCTTTTCTCAAGATGGGTTTATTCGTCCCTGACCTCTCCCTTTTCCCGGACGTGATGGTGCGAATTTTATTTTATTCGTGATGTACTTTTATTTATTTTTCTAAGTTAAAGGTAGTCTTTTTGGCTATCAATTTCTTTGATTTGCAAAATTTTGAGCTCACCTGCTAGATTTCAACTTCTGGTGCAGAATACGGGGTATCTATCGCCTTTCTTAAACCCCTTGAAAAAAAATTTAATCATTTATGAATTTATTTCAATTGTACATGGATTTTCAAGTTCACTGTTATTCGTATTCGTTGCGTTGTGCTTTTAAACCATTATCGGAAATAAAAGCATGATTTTTTTTTTCTCTCAAAGCAGAAAAGCTATTGTTCCAAATCATAAAAATCGTCTTGAAAATACCTTCCGGGAAAAAAAAGAAGAAAAAAGAAATGAATACTCACATGTTATAAATTTCAGTATTATCCATGAATGAACGCAGCTTGTGCTATTTCCCGAGCTAAAGCCAAATTTGTATTTAAAGCCATAGGTAAGGTGAGTTTCCACAGAGACAGGCGTGACATTTATCAGTTATTTCGCCACGTTCTAGCCGAAGTACCTTTTGTCAAACTGCGTTTTCATCTCCGCAGGTGACTTCCGCGGATAGGTACCACGTGACAACACATGCTGGCTGCTACGGTGGAATCAGTGACAGGTGTTTCGAGACGGGGTCAACTTCCCAGTGTACACAGCCGCTAACTTTCTTTAAAAACTCGCTTGGCTCATTCGAACAACAGATGCAGTACAACGCAATAGTAAAATGTGACTGCCGACGCTGTTGCAAAACCAAGATCCTAGATTTTGTGCCGTCAAATTCTATAACCCTGAAAGTAAGAGTATATTCCGAGCTACTGTACTATGTATAGAAGTTGCGTCAGAAGAAAGGATGGGGATGGGTTAACTCGAGTGTGGCTTCCTGTCTATCACATTGTGACCTTTACCAAGTCTTCCAATATTAAACTTCACATTGAAAGAACGCCATTTTTTATTTTATTTTTTTCAGAAGCTCCTTGATCGGGGGTTTCCAAACTTTTATGCGCATTTGAATTTTCTAACTACTTTGCAGGCGCAGTCGCAAATAAAGAAACATACCTGTGGGATTAATTAATTAATTAATTATCTTATATACAATAAATATTTAATTAATTTCCACAGTTTTCCTTAATTGTTGTGGGAAAATAAAAGCGTCCGCAAACCGAATTTTAAACGCACTCTGTAGAAGTCCTAAAAATGATTCCAGTCATTCATTTGCAATTTAGATTTAATTATTTCTCTTTTTATTTTTGGAAAGATAACATGAAATTGTACTTAAAAGACGTTTTTTGGAATCTGAGGCAATCAAATACGAAGATTGTCATGAAAATAATACCCAAAGTAATTTAATATTTAAAGTAATTTTATATTTTCTGTTTTTCACTTTGCAAATAATTTTTCTCTCATCAGAGATATTTTAATGAATTTTTTGTAAAAATATATTGAAGTCTGCTCAGTGTAGATGTTATTCAAAATAGTCTCCCTCTCAAATCAAACACTTACTCCATTGCTCAAATCAACATGTGTAACCAGTTTGGGAAAACTCGAAGTCTGTTGTTTAACTTCATGCGTACCCTCATGACGTTGACCACGGAGACTCTACTTTAAGAGACACAACAGGTGAAAATCAGAAGGGGCCAAATCAGGACTGTATGGTAGATCTGGGATTACTCTCCAACCCATGTTATGAATGGCCCGAGATGTTTCAAGTGAGATGTGTGTTCGTGCGTTAGCGTGGCGTGCAGGACAGAACCAAGAGGCATTTCTGGTTTCCTTTTGCACAGCTTCTTTGGTGTCTCAGTATAGTGAGAACTGTTGACAGTGCCACCTCGTTGAAGAAAATCAACAAGAATGAAACCCCTGACAACCCATTTTGTCCAGTTCATTTTGCAATGTCTCGATATGTTTCAAGTGGGGTGTTTGGTTGGGTGTTGTCATGGTGAAGGATGACAGAACGAAGAGAAATGTCTGGTCTGTTCTTGTGGATAGCTTCTGTGAGCTTCTTAAGTGTCTCAACGTTGCGAGAACTGGTAACAGTGAAATCTTGTTCAAGGAAATCGACAAAAATGAAGCCCAGTTCATTTTGCAATGTCTCGATATGTTTCAAGTGGGGTGTTTGGTTGGGTGTTGTCATGGTGAAGGATGACAGAACGAAGAGAAATGTCTGGTCTGTTCTTGTGGATAGCTTCTGTGAGCTTCTTAAGTGTCTCAACGTTGCGAGAACTGGTAACAGTGAAATCTTGCTCAAGGAAATCGACAAAAATGAATTCCCTGACATCGTACTTTGTCCTACTTATTTTGCAGTGGCTCGAGATGGTTTCAAGTGAGGTGATAGGTCGGGTTTTGTCGTGGTGAAGGAAGACAGAACAAAGAGGGGTGTCTGGTCTCTTCATGTGGATAGCTTCCCTGAGCTTCTTAAGTGTCTCAACGTAGCGAGAACTGGTGACAGTGCCACCTCTTTCAAGAAAATCAAAAGAATGTTTTAATTCCATATTTGTATTAAATATGGAATTAAACTCCTTCAGCAAAACAAGAGGGGTGATAGTACACATCAAGAGGAACAATTTTTACAAGGGAACCTAGGGCCACGTTCCACTCCTAGTGCCAGAAAAGAGCACGTTCAAAAAACGTCCAGCAGGCACACGGAGTTCCAACCAGTGCATGAGAAGCACAAGATGCAAATCAGGTGAGCTGAACACTTGCGTAGACGATGATGAGCAAACATTTAAAAACGCAACCGAACCCGTTCAGCGATATTACCGTGCTAGCATCACATGAGAATTGACGTATACGTCTGACCGGAGCAGCGTACCGTGTGTTCCTGGAGCAAGTGCTTCTCGGTCTGTTGCAGGATGTTCTGCTCACCATACCTAAGGACAAGTGGTTTATGCATGATGGGGCCCCAGCATACTTTGCCACCGAGGTCCGATACTTCCTAAATGCAACATATCCCGGTCGGTGGATTGAACGCGGTGGACCTGTGGCTTGGCCTCCCCGCTCCCTGCACCTAAACCCACTGGACTTCTTCTTCTGGGGGCACATGAAAACATTGGTGTATGGGGTACCTGTGGACTCCCTGGAAGATCTTGTCGCGCGAATCGTTGTTGCTGCGGACAAGATGAACACCGCACCGGGAGTCTACGAGAGGGTGCGACAGTCCTTCCTTCATTCGCCGGTGTGGGCTGTGCAACGACGCCCTTGGACGCCAGTTTCAGTAGCTCCTTTGAGTTTTTCTCTGATACGACTGAAATTGTGTAACTCATAAATCAGGTATGTCTCTTTATTTCACTGTTGAAGGCTCAACGTTGATACGCAACTTTACTCTTTCATGGCACTAGGAGTGGAATGCGGCCCTGGGTTCCATTGCAAATATCGTTCGCCTTTATGTGTACTATCACCCCTCTCGTTTTGTTAAAGGAGTTTACATTCACCCTGCATAGTGTACGCCTATACTATACATACGGTTGTGACGTCCGTCGCTCTTAATTTCTTTGGAACTTTGGGAAGAAGACACTATGTAATTTTTTGAACATGTAAAACAATATTTTTTAAATGTTTAATTTGTGACGTACGTCACTGTTAATCTCCTTGGAGGGGGGCTTAAGCCCCCAAAGCTCCCTCCGTGGGTGCGCCAATGATATCAGGTAATCATTTTGATCAAGATAATCAATTAAATCATGTAATCATTTAGATCATGGTAATCACTTGCATCAGGTAATTATTTAGATGAAGAAAATCAATTAAATCAGGTAATCCAAATTTTGAAGATGACAATCCGATTTTTGGTGTAAATGTGACAAGGATGGTAAGTTAGATAATATCCGAAAAATAAAAAATTGCATCGTCCTGGAGCGAGACTCAAACCCACGTCTCCCAGATAGCGCCCGGTTATGCTGGGAGACGCGAGTTCGAGTCCCGCTCCAGGACGATGAGATTTTCTAGTTTTTGGATATTATCTAACACCATCCTTGTCACATTTACCCCAAAAATCAGATTGTCATCTTCAAAATTTGGATTATATGGTGTAATCCCGTATTTATTTCATAAATCAGGTAATCATTTAGATCACGGTAATTAATTAATCAGATATTGATTTAGATCAAGGTAATCATTTAAATCAGGTCCTAATTTGTACTAGGTATCATTTAAATCAGAGTAATCGAAATATTTGGCAGTTAAATATCATATGCTAAGGAAATGGCGCTCGTAAATTAGCTGTGAGTAGAAGGTTATGTTTTTGCTCTTTACGAAGAGAAATATTCGTATCCTGTAATTAAAAAACGCTCTGAAAACTATGGGATTAGCATTTCTAAAGGCAAAATAAGCAATATTATTAATAATAGAGGGAAAAATCGTCAAGCATTGCTTTTAACTGGAAAACAAAACACCAAACGAATATGCGAAGAATGTACGAACTTTGAAGACTATTTCAAAAGTAAGGCCTCTGGTCTAGAAAGAAAATCCACCGACCTAAAGAGCAACAGCTAAGGTGTTAAAAATCCCTGTATCAACTGCAAATAAGGTAATAAACAAAGATTTGAATCTGAAAAAACCCACCAAGAACAACAACAAAAAAAAAAACGCAATGTTCACACCGTTTTTACTACACACGTGGTTGAGCGCAGAGCACGGTGTAGACTTCTTCATGAAAATCGCTTAGCTGGAGACAGATGGAAATTTATTGTGACTATTGATGAAGCATGGATCTACCTAAACGACTGTAACAAAAAAAAAAAAAAAAAGGTAGATTTAGTATCGCAAAAGAGCAAAGAAAGACTTACCAACTTGGTTTCACGAATCCAAAGAAAGTTTCAGTAAAGGATTCGTGATTATTGCCGCTTTCTCGTACAATGGGAAATTAAGGTTAAGTTTAAAAGAAAGTTAAAATCAATTCTACATATTACCAAAATATTGTTTTAATTCCTATATTTAAAGAGGAAATACCATTCCTTTAACCACAGAGCCTTCAAAGAGTAGAGCTCCATAAAGATAATGCTACCAGACACACACAAATCTACCACTCTGTTTCTTTAAAAAATTAAAAACAGACGGTTATCAAGTCTATAGCTTTTGCTCATATTCCTTCAAAGTACTCTGGTGTGTCACCAATGGACTATTCTGTCGTTGCCGCGGTAATTCTTCTATTTCTGGCACATTGCTTCAGATAAAGAAATACCCAAATTCGAGATTTAATTCATTATATTAACTATTGTTACGGAGATTTAATACTAGAATTTTAGGCAAAGATATTAAATTTCATTTCGCAACTTTTATTTCGCTTTAATGCTCCATTTCCTTTCCTTCCACGATGCATGAGAAAATTTTGCTTGTTCACCCCGCTATGAAACATCGGAAACACGGTTTATTTAGAGACGCCAGTTTGTCGGATCTTAGGGTCTGGGCCTTTGTATTTCGTAGACGCATTGGTATTGTCCAGATTATTTGATCTTTTGACTTCTTAATTTCAAATCTGCCGACTGAAAGCGCAAGCCCTCTTAATTTCAACCTTGAAGTTTTGTGAAGCTGAAGCCGGTGTTTTTCGCAGGTTTTTTGTGGAAGTAAGGAGGTGAGTTTGCGTGGGGACAAGGGGGTAGCTGATAGAGTCGACTCGAGGAATTGAAAGCGAACGGTCGCAGGAGGACCAGGGGAGGAAACGCCTTAGGTGTTGGGAGGCACGTCTTAAGCTAACGGGGGGAATGGAGGTTTTTCTCCACAGGCGCAAAAGGAAGACGAAGGAATGACCGAAAAGCGATTTAGGGAAGGAAACCTGAGTTTCGGAAGAACAGGGAGAAATAATTACTAAGCTGAGGACAACCTTTCTACATTAATCAAAGAACAGAATAAAGTGTTTTAAGAGATCTAAAAGTATTGAATAGAAATTATTGTTTATAGCTATTCTTATTCTTATTTTATTATCTTCAACCACGCAAAAGTATGGAAGTTAACTAAAATGAGTTAACATTTTGTTAATTAGTTGATTAATTAGTTAACATAATTAATTAGTTATGTTAATTAGTTAACATGATTAATTAGTTAACATAATTAATTAGTTATGTTAATTAGTTAACATAATTAATTAGTTATGTTAATTAGTTAACATAATTAATTAATCATTTTAATTAGCGTAATTCCTGATCGGGTTTGCAGGGATATTATCCCGCCATAGGTCGCATAAAGATTTGCTATTTTCTTTTTTTTTACTTGCTTTCCCTTCGCGTGGGAAGGAGATCGTAACGCAAACGCCAGGCGAGGTACAGAATTCCGCAAACGAAGTAAAAGGTATTTTCATTGCCAGGCATTTGCAAAATCCAGCACGGCGGATTACATACTACAGCCTCAGATAAACATAGGCAAGTGGCGACTATACGGCGAAAGTCTAAGAAAGAAGCCCTGTCTAAGTCTGGTAAGAACGTAAAACTTATGTAATAACTGTCAACCAGTCTCTGTGTCGGAGAAACATAACTCAGACGGGCGAACGTGCATTCGAGCGTACTTAAGATTTATAAGGGTACTCTCGGATAGCCTGATAATAGAACCCCAAAACAAGGTGACAGTTAGGGTCAAATAAATTTTCAAAGGCATTACCTCGGCAGATGGTCAGCTGGCCAGAAGAACATCTGCTCGAATTAGCCACTGGTCAGCGTCCACAGGACGGTGGACCACTAGTGGAAGAGGTGGGGGAGGGGACCGCCAGGAACCCATGAAGACGAAGGTGACACCTCCAAGAGGTGAGAACACGCCTAGGAGAACGGCAGAAAGGGAAACCGAAGCGAAAATAAAAGCGAAAACTAGGAGAAATCAGAGTTGTTGTCTTTTTATTTTTTGGTTGGCAAAATGCTTGTCCGTGCGTGGGTCAAAAAGTAAGACTCACAAATTTCGTAATATATTAGGTGCCATTGGAAGGTAGCGGTGGAAAAGAAGCCAAGCTTATGGTGGAAGCTGTAGAAGTATCACGGGCTCCCGGGCTGCATTTTGTCCACCGAGGATACCAGCTTCGTATGGTTTAACGCCAGGGGATGAGAAGACCCATCATCAACTCCAGGAAACAGTCATGAACAGCAAAGGATGCAGGGTAAGACATTATCCAAATATTTCAATCCCTTGCATTCTGAGTAATAATTGAAATTTGAAAATGAAATATAATTGCTCATCTCGTAATACACTGCTGGCCACCCAAAATGCAACACCAAAAAGGAAGCATCAGATTGGCCTGAAATAGGCAGCACGCGTCGCCCGCGAGAGGACATACAAACGATTAACATTGCAGGGCATATGCAAATCATGTGCGCCCGGCACGCCACCGAGAAGCACTATAAGAAGGGTGCACAGAAAGCGGGGTGTAAGTAGTGGAAGTGTGTTGTACTGCCGGACCTATACGTGGGAAGCTTTCTTATGTCTCGTCGCAGAATACGGCAGTCATTCCAGCACGTTTCGGAGTTCGACAGAGGACGAATAGTTACTTATCGCGACAGCGGTTCATCGTACCGATACATTGGCACCCGTGTGGGAAAACATCCAGCCACAGTGAGGCGAGTATGAATTCGGTGGGTGCAGGAGGGACAGACGGACCGACGTGAGCGATTGCCGCAGCCGCGGCACACCACCAAACGAGAGGACCGGCGTGTTGCGCGGCGGGCATTGACGGCTAGCACCCCATCACGAACGTTAGCGCAGGTATTAGGGTGTGTTGCGCAACAACCTGTGTGAGCACGTACCGGTCGACGTCGTCTGCAGGAGCGGGGACTTGTCGCACGGCGCCAATTGCTCCGATTACCATTGACGTTACACCACCGGCGAGTGCGGCGGCAGTGGGCCATTGAACGTCGCACCTGGACTACGGAATGGCACGACATTGTCTTCTCCGACGAGTCCCGCTTCTGCCTGCAACACCACGATGGTCGGATCCGCGTGTGGCGGCACCGGCGGTGACGCCTGCATTATGCATCGCCATACCGGTCTGTCGCCTGGCGTTATGGTTTGGGGCGCAATTGGATATGACACCCGCACCCCTCTGGTACGCATCGCCGGTACATTCAACAGCCACCACACCATCTCCAACGTTTTGGAGCCTGTAGTCCTCCCTTACCTGCAGGACCTGCCAGCTGCCACGTTTCAACAGGACAATGCGCGCCCGCACGTGGCACGCATCATGCAACAATTCTTCACGGCCCACCAGGTGTCACTGCTGCCGTGGCCCGCCTGTTCTACCGATATGTCGCGCATCGAACACGTCTGGTCGCTGATGGGCAACCGAGTGGCCCAGCAAGCACCACCGGCGGCTACGCCTGATGAACTGTGGCAACGTGTGGAAGCAGCCTGGACCGACATACCCCAGGCCCACATCGAAAGCCTCTTTCGTTCAATGCCGCGGCGTGTAGCGGCCGTTATTGCTAGCCATGGGGGCCACACGAACTATTGATTTCTGCGTGTTCCGCAAGTCGCACGGGTCTGTAAACTCAATCGTTTCATTTTTGTATCTGTTGTTATGTGTCCAGTAAATCTGGTTTTGCTATCTCGTGTCCTTCTTGGTGTTGCATTTTGGGTGGCCAGCAGTGTAGTTGGATTATTAGGAAATGTTATTATGAATCTTAGGGTTAACCTTAACCATTTTTATAGTGATGTTTTAATATAACTTAATCTGGTCCCATCACTAAATTTGTGCATAAATAAAAAATATATTAAAATAAATTTTATATTTGTTTCTTTAAACAAACGTGTTTTTCTTCGCTGCTGCTCTGCAGATGAGTATAAATGTCGGGTTCTGGTTTATGTCTAGGAAAACAGTTTTCTTGCTTTTTGAAGGTACCACGATTTCAACACGTCACAGAAAAGTTAGTTTTAAAACTTAATTTCATTGCGGCATATGAGTTCGTGCCACAACCTCGTACGATTTGGTATGAATCACAACGCATGCAGGTCCCAACGATGAGACTGGGTCACCTATTCTAGGAAACCCAATGTCATTGTCGCCACTTTAGACGACGATCTGAATTAATTAACAAATTTTATATGTCCGCAAGTTCCCAAACGGGGCTTGGAGCGGTAATGCTGCTTTTGTACTGCTAAAAAGAGCTCTTTCATAAATGCAAACCTAAAACGATGATTGGACTGTGGAAACCAGTGAAGTGGAATACAATAGCACTACCAATTTTGAGATCCGCCCTGTTATCTTGGGAATCTAGATGTAGGTTCATAGTCCCGCCAAAGAGATGTCAGATAGAACATTTAAGAAAGAAATAATTTTATTTTGAACATCAATTATATTGCCGGAAAATCGTTCTAAAAATTTGTGGGCATCCACTGTACTTTCTTTACAAAACACGTGCTGAAAATTACGGCGTTGTTCGCAAGCAGACAGAATCAACAGATTTCAGTTGTCGGAAATTATTTTTTCTTATCGTTAAATGTGAATGGGAAGAAAAAAAGCGAAGAGAAAGCCTCTGGGTGTTACTCATTCTTTAAACAAACTGACATGGCTGGTACGAATGGAATTTTCCTTATTCCTTTATCTCTAGTTGCTCCGGCACACCTGCTGCCACGGAAAACATTCCCATCATTGCCACCACTGTGGCGTGTAATCGCTTCAAGTGTTGTTTATTACTTGTCGAGCTATATCAGGAATGAAGAACTCAGGGCAGTAAAAAAAAAAATATATATATATATAAAATAAAAAACAAGCAAGAGTGATGACATCAAATTCAAGATTAGCGGTTTTCAAAGTGTGATTCGCGGATCTCCGAAACCCCTGGTCTGCGAGGTCTAAACTACAGGGTGTCCATAAAGTCCTTCCCACATCACAAAAATTAATATAAAAAATATATATTACAGGTACAAGAAAGGGATTACACGACAATGATCGTGCACAAATAAAGTTTTGTTTTTCCAGTGTCAGTACACTTCCACATGGGAGCTATTTGTGGCCTGGAGGACATCTAAGTGATATTCGATTTCACGCCATGATTTATTTAACATCTCAGCAGAGACAGAACCGATATCGTCCGTTATTCTGCTCTTCAACGTCTCGACATCTGGAACACTGCTAGAGTAAACTTTGTCTTTCACATAACCACACAGGAAAAAGTCTAGAGGGGTTATGTCGGGTGATCGACGTGGCAATGTCATGGGACCGTCGCGGCCAATCCGTCTGTCCGGAAATGTGGCATTCAGGAACTCACGAACCATTATTTACAAATGTGGTGGGGCACCGTCTTGTTGAAAATAACCGAAGGTTGTTGTGCATGCAACTGAGGTGCTACAAAAAGTTCCACCATGTCCAGGTACATGTTACCGAAGGTTCTGTAAAACAAGTTAGTAAAATCATGCAATGCATTGATTTTGATACGCTTTCCAACATACCAGAAACCATTACTCAAGTTATCACTAAAGTTATGAGGATAATGGCTGTGGAATAAATCTCGGTCTTGTGCCCTGAACTTTGATCCAATTTCGATGATATTCTACAGAGCCGGTTCACTGTACCTCCGAAATAACATGATAAAGTTTTGTCGGAATGGAAGCATTTTTACGTAAGTTATGATGCATAAGGGCTATGGAATAGATTCCGCTTCTGTGTACTAACCTTTGACCCCATTTCGCCCATTTTCAAGAGGATTCGTTGAACCCATTTCGCCCAAATAATAGGCAGGCACCTAGAGCATACTAACATTTCATCCAGATCTAAGACTTTTTACGTAAGTTATGATGCATAATGGCGTTGGAAGTGATTCCGCTCCTATGTCCTGACTTTTGACCCCATTTCGCCCATTTTCAATAGGGTTTGTCCCCAGGTGGTTCCCTACCAGATATTAAAATTTAATCGAAATCGAACCCTTTTTTACGTTAGTTATGACGCATAAGAGCAGTGGAATGAATCCCGCTCCTGTGTACTGACCTTTGACTCCATTTCGTTCACGTTCAATAGGGTTCCTTCCTAGGTGATCCACTTCCACATACTAAAAGTGCATCGAAATCGAACGATTTTTACGCGAGTTATCGTGCGCACGAACATACGCAAACAAAGCGTGACGTAATGAGGCAGATGGGAATCGCGACCGTCTGCTCGCAAGAGTGTGACGTCATAAAACTTTAATAGAATCCACACACAACGCGTGACGTAATGAGACAGATGGCGTGACCGCGCGCCAACATATCAAGCGCGAGATTGTGACGTCATAAGTTCGTCCCCAGGTGGTTCCCTACCACATAACAAAATTTCATCGAAATCGAACCATTTTTACGCACGGTAGGACGTATAAAGGCAATGAAATGCATCCCGCTCCTATGTCCTGACCTTTCACCCCATTTCACCCATTTTCAATAGGGTTCTTTCCCAGGTGGTCTCCTACAATACACTAAAATTTCATCGACATTGAACCATATTTACGCAAGTTATGATGCATAAGCGCTATGGAATGGATCCCGCTCCTATGCAGTGACCTTTGACCCCATTTACCCATTTTCAATAGGGGTCATTCCCAGGTGGTCCCCTACAATATGCTAAAATTTCATGGACATCGATCCATATTTACGCAAGTTATGACGCATAAGGGCGATGGAATGGATCTCGCTCCTATGCCGTGACCTTTGACCCCATTTCGTCCATTTTCAATAGGGTTCGTCACCAGGTGGTCCCCTACCACATACTAAAATTTCATCGAAATCGAACCATTTTTACGCGAGTTATCGTGCCAACAGACAGACGGACGGACGGACAAAGCTGGAGCATATACGCTTCTTCAACCTACGGTTGGAAAGCGTAAAAAAGAAGGGTCCGATGATTCTGTCAGGTATCAGGCCGCACCATACGTTCACTTTCGGGCTGGCTCTCTACTGTTCAATGAGATAATGGGGATTTTCTGATCCCCAGATTCGCACATTGTGCCTCTTTACTGTACCAGAGACGTGGAATGTGGCTTCATCTGATAAACAGACACGTTGCAGATAATCACTGTCATGAGCTATGCGCTGCAACATCTCCGTCGCAAAAACAGCACGGCGAGACCCGTCATCAGGCTGAAGAGCTTGAACGATCTGCACCTTATTATAATCATACAGATGAAGACGTTTGGGTAAAAATTTGTGAACCGTGACACGGGGAATCCCAATTTCCAGTAAAGCACGACGAATGGATATCCTGGAGTTTCTCAGAAATGTCTCCTGAACAGCTTGTGAAAAAACAGGTTTGTCCACGCCAGGGCATCGAAATCGGGTCCCCCTCACTCCGGAGTAAGCCGCTCTCCCAATTGAGCTACGCGGACTTGTGGTTTCACTGCTATCTGCCTTTATCTCATGTGCGTCCTGCGGTTCAGGCACATCACAAGCTGCATCTGTCTCTTACGTAACCGGTGATCGCCCCGCTCGGGGGAGATCGCCTACATTACCCGTCGCTTTATACTTTTCATACCAAGCTTTTATGGTTGTTTAGTCTGGTGGTGATCGTCTGTATTCTTTTTACGCTTTCCAACCGTAGGTTAAAGAAGCGTATATGCTCCAGCTTTGTCCGTCTGTCCGTCCGTCCGCACGATAACACGCGTAAAAATTATTCGATTTCGATGAAATTTTAGTATGTGGTAGGGGACCACCATGGGACGAACCCTATTGAAAATGGGACAAATGGGGTCAAAGGTCACGACGTAGGAGCAGGATCCTTCCATTGCCCTTATGAGTCATAACTTGCGTAAATATGGTTCGATTTCAATTAAATTTTAGTATGTGGTAGGGGACCGCCTGGGGACGAATCGTAATCAATATGGGTGAAGTGGGGTCAAAGGTTAGGACATAAGAGCGGGATGCATTCTATTGCCCTTGTGCGTCATAACGTGCGTAAAAATAGTTCGATTTCGATGAAATTTCAGTATGTGGTAGGGGACCACCCGGGGACGAACCCTATTGAATGTGGACGAAATGGGGTCAAAGGTCAGGACATAGGAATGCGATCCATTCCATCGCTCTTATCTCATATTATTAAGGTGGACGTCAAGTAATTTTGCTTACTATACTTCCAATGGAAAACCTTTTGTACACATTTCCTTCACAATTAGTGTGTTCCCAAGGATGAAAATTTGAACATCGATTAAAATAACTTTATTACAACTTGGAATACTTAATATTTTCCAAAACATAACCATAATTACATTAAAAATCAATAACTTTTTCTTTGGTGGTGTTGAAGCAAGAAAAACGATGGCGCGACCTGTACTTTGATGACGTCAGTAGACAAACAAATGTTGGATTGCATAATTATGCTTATGTTTTAGAAAATATTAAGTATTCCAAGTTATAAAATGAAGCTATTTTAATCGATGTTCAAATTTTCATCCTTGTGAATGCATAAATTGTCCAGAAAAAAGATGGCGCGACCTGTATTTTCATGACTTCAGTAGACAAACAAATCAAGAAGAATAAAAAAGGCAGCTGTCTAAGCATGTAGAAAACTACCCAAAACGTACAATTAGAATTTTACTACTAAAAGGCATATTAGGTAAAAACAAGATCTTTCGCAACAGGCGCCCTGTGCGTCATCAGGTTAAAAGAACTGGCGCTAGGAGAACACACACACTTAATATATAGATAGTCCCGAAGACAACAGCGATCCCGGTGAGTGACATGATATCCGCGTCACAACTCGGTTACAGCGAGAAACAAAGCAAAGAAAGAAAACACCAAATAGATTACAAATACATATTCACCGAAGTGAAAAATAAGCACAGGGTCCGTTATCAACACCCGTAGTAGGGTACTTCGCACAAACAAATGTTGGATTGCATAATTATGGTTATGTTTTAGAAAATATTAAGTATTGCAAGTTATAAAATGAAGATATTTTAATCGATGTTCAAATTTTCATCCTTGGGAACGCATTAATTGTGAAGAAAATGTGTACCGAAGTTTTTCCATTGGTAGTATATAGGAAGCCAAATTACTTGACGTCCACCTTAATGTAGCAATTCTTGTATGTATGTATGTATGTATGTATGTATTTATGTACATTTTATTTTGAAAACGGCTCTAAGAATTTTGATGAAAGTCGTTAACCTACCGTTTTCTGGTACTAGAAATCAATGTAGCTTGATCTCCACTTTAAGAAAATTTGTTTAGTGGGTTAAATAACCACCCCGAATTACGAAGTTAGCAGTGTGATGTCATGGCCTCGCCCCTTTAGATATTGGCGAGTAGTCATGCCATCTATCTCATTACGTCACGCGTTGTTTGTGGATCCTATTAAAGTTTTATGACGTCACACCTTGGTAGCAGATGGTCGCGATTCCCATCTGCCTCATTACGTCCCGCGTTGTGTGCGTATGTTCGTCCGCACGATAACTTGCGTAAAAATAGTTCGATTTCGATGAAATTTTAGTATGTGGTAGTTGAACACCTGGGAAGGAACCCTATTGAAAGTGAACGAAATGGGGTCAAAGGTCAGGACATAAGAGCAGGATCCATTCCACTGCTCTTATGCGTTATAACTAACGTAAAAAAGGTTCGATTTCGATTAAATTTTAGTATGTGATAGGGGACCACCTGGGTAGATATGTGGTAGGGGACAAACCCTATTGAAAATTGGCGAAATGGGGGTCAAAGGTCAGGACATAGGAGCGGAATCACTTCCATCGCCATTATGAGTCATAACTAACGTAAAAATGTTTTGATTTGGATGAAATGTTGGTATGTTGTAGGGACCTTCCTGGGGACGAATCCTATTGAAAATGGGCGAAATGGGGTGAAAGGTTAGGACACAGGAGCGGGATGTATTCCATAGCGCTTATGCATCATAATTTACGTAAAATTGCTTCGATTGCGACAAAACTTTATCATGTTATTTCGGAGATATACTGAACCAGTTCTGTTGAATATCATCCAAATGGATCAAAGGTCAGGGCACAGGGGTGAGATTTATTCCACAGCCATTTTCCTCATACCTTGAGTAATAGCTTGAGTAATGATTTCTAGTATATTGGAAAGCGTTTCATAATCAATGCATTGCATGATTTTACTAACTTAATTGAAATGACGCTGAACAGTAACCGCCAATTTGGTCTTATGGAACCAGAACTCGCCTGCCGCTTTTTCTTGCATTATGGACGAAATGCTCCTCTTATTCAGTAGTAGCGCTCACTTGAAGAACAGAAAAAAAAAACTTTATGAGTGCTGAAATATTATATCGCCAACCATTTTATTTTAAATTACATAGATTTTTTTATTAATTTTTGTAATGTGGAAAAGACTTTATGGACGCTCTGTATTTTCAGAACAAGACTGTCATTTGCTTTTTTCACTCTCATTCTCTCACAAGTGTACAGTGGAGTTTCTAGAGTATTCATTACGTTGATGACTAATGGAATGCTGCTTGTGTGTTCTTATGGTTTCTATAATTTTCTAAGGTAGAAAGCTTAGTGTATAAATATGTGCCTTTTCAGATATTAACTCAGTGTGTTCTCAGTATTTCAACGTAATTCCTGGATGCCATTGCATGGATACATGGTAAAGGACCGAATAGTCACCAGTAACATAAGTAGTTTTTCCATGCTAGGTTGAGACCAATCGTCCGAGATGTGTCCGGGTTCGAATCCCGGTGAATACATGGTAAAAGACCAAATAGTCACCAGTAACATAAGTAGTTTTTCCATGCTAGGTTGAGAACAATCGTCCGAGATGGGTCCGGGTTTGAATCCCGGTGAATACATGGTAAAGGACCGAATAGTGAACAGGAACATAAGTAGTTTTCCATTCTAGGTTGAGACCAATCGCCCGAGATGGGTCCGGGTTCGAATCCCGGTGAATACATGGTAAAAGACCGAATAGTGATCAGGAACGTAAGTAGGTTTTCCATGCTAGGTTGAAACCAATCGTCCGCGATGTGTCCGGGTTCGAATCCCGGTGAATACATGGTAAAGGACCGAATAGTGAACAGGAACATAAGTAGTTTTTTCATTCTAGGTTGAGACCAATCGCCCGAGATGGGTCCGGGTTTGAATCCCGGTGAATACATGGTAAAGGACCGAATAGTGAACAGGAACATAAGTAGTTTTTCCATTCTAGGTTGAGACCAATCGCCCGAGATGGGTCCGGGTTCGAATCCCGGTGAATACATAGTAAAGGACCGAATAGTGAACAGAAACATAAGTAGTTTTTCCATGCTAGGTTGAGACCAATCGTCCGAGATGTGTCCGGGTTCGAATCCCGGTGAATACATGGTAAAGGACCAAATAGTCACCAGTAACATAAGTAGTTTTTCCATGCTAGGTGGAGACCAATCGCCCGAGATGGGTCCGGGTTCGAATCCCGGTGAATACATGGTAAAGGACCGAATAGTCACCAGTAACATAAGTAGTTTTTCCATGCTAGGTTGAGACCAATCGCCCGAGGTGGGTCCGGGTTCGAATCCCAGTGAATACATGGTAAAAGACCGAATAGTGATCAGGAACGTAAGTAGGTTTTCCATGCTAGGCTGAAACCAATCGTCCGCGATGTGTCCGGGTTCGAATCCCGGTGAATACATGGTAAAGGACCAAATAGTGAACAGGAACATAAGTAGTTTTTCCATTCTAGGTTGAGACCAATCGCCCGAGATGGGTCCGGGTTTGAATCCCGGTGAATACATGGTAAAGGACCGAATAGTGAACAGGAACATAAGTAGTTTTTCCATTCTAGGTTGAAACCAATCGTCCGAGATGTGTCCGGGTTCGAATCCCGGTGAATATATGGTAAAGGACCGAATAGTGAACAGGAACATAAGTAGTTTTTCCATTCTAGGTTGAGACCAATCGCCCGAGATGGGTCCGGGTTCGAATCCCGGTGAATACATGGTAAATAACCGAATAGTGAACAGAAACATAAATAGTTTTTCCATGCTAGGTTGAGACCAATCGTCCGAGATGTGTCCGGGTTCAAATCCCGGTGAATACATGGTAAAGGACCGAATAGTCACCAGTAACATAAGTAGTTTTTCCATGCTAGGTTGAGACCAATCACCCGAGATGGGTCCGGGTTCGAATCCCGGTGAATACATGGTAAAGGACCAAATAGTGAACAGGAACGTAAGTAGCTTTTCCATGCTAGGTTGAGACCAATCGCCCGAGATGGGTCAGGGTTCGAATCCCGTAAGGCACGGTAAAGGACCGAATAGTGAACAGAAACATAAGTAGGTTTCCCATGCTAGGTTGAGACCAATCGCCCGAGATGGGTCCGGGTTCGAATCCCGGTGAATACATGGTAAAGGACCGAATAGTGAACAGGAACGTAAGTAGGTTTTCCATGCTAGGTTGAGACCAATCGCCCGAGATGGGTCAGGGTTCGAATCCCGTAAGGCACGGTAAAGGACCGAATAGTGAACAGGAACATAAGTGGTTTTTTCATGCTAGGTTGAAACCAATCGTCCGAAATGTGTTCGGGTTTGAATCCCGGTCAATACATGGTAAAGGACCGAATAGTGAACAGGAACATAAGTAGTTTTTTCATTCTAGGTAGAGACCAATCGCCCGAGATGGGTCCGGGTTTGAATCCCGGTGAATACATGGTAAAGGACCGAATAGTGAACAGGAACATAAGTAGTTTTTCCATTCTAGGTTGAGACCAATCGCCCGAGATAGGTCCGGGTTCGAATCCCGGTGAATACATAGTAAAGGACCGAATAGTGAACAGAAACATAAGTAGTTTTTCCATGCTAGGTTGAGACCAATCGTCCGAGATGTGTCCGGGTTCGAATCCCGGTGAATACATGGTAAAGGACCAAATAGTCACCAGTAACATAAGTAGTTTTTCCATGCTAGGTTGAGACCAATCGCCCGAGATGGGTCCGGGTTCGAATCCCGGTGAATACATGGTAAAGGACCGAATAGTCACCAGTAACATAAGTAGTTTTTCCATGCTAGGTTGAGACCAATCGCCCGAGGTGGGTCCGGGTTCGAATCCCAGTGAATACATGGTAAAAGACCGAATAGTGAACAGGAACGTAAGTAGGTTTTCCATGATAGGTTGAAACCAATTGTCCGCGATGTGTTCGGGTTCGAATCCCGGTGAATACATGGTAAAGGACCGAATAGTGAACAGGAACATAAGTAGTTTTCCATTCTAGGTTGAGACCAATCGCCCGAGATGGGTCCGGGTTCGAATCCCAGTGAATACATGGTAAAAGACCGAATAGTGATCAGGAACGTAAGTAGGTTTTCCATGCTAGGTTGAAACCAATCGTCCGAGATGTGTCCGGGTTTGAATCCCGGTGAATACATGGTAAAGGACCGAATAGTGAACAGGAACATAAGTAGTTTTTCCATTCTAGGTTGAGACCAATCGCCCGAGATGGGTCCGGGTTCGAATCCCGGTGAATACATGGTAAAAGACCGAATAGTGATCAGGAACGTAAGTAGGTTTTCCATGCTAGGTTGAAACCAATCGTCCGCGATGTGTCCGGGTTCGAATCCCGGTGAATACATGGTAAAGGACCGAATAGTAAACAGGAACATAAGTAGTTTTTCCATTCTAGGTTGAGACCAATCGCCCGAGATGGGTCCGGGTTTGAATCCCGGTGAATACATGGTAAAGGACCGAATAGTGAACAGAAACATAAGTAGTTTTTCCATGCTAGGTTGAGACCAATCGTCCGAGATGTGTCCGGGTTCGAATCCCGGTGAATACATGGTAAAGGACCGAATAGTCACCAGTAACATAAGTAGTTTTTCCATGCTAGGTTGAGACCAATCGCCCGAGATGGGTCCGGGTTCGAATCCCGGTGAATACATGGTAAAGGACCGAATAGTGAACAGGAACGTAAGTAGGTTTTCCATGCTAGGTTGAGACCAATCGCCCGAGATGGGTCAGGGTTCGAATCCCGTAAGGCACGGTAAAGGACCGAATAGTGAGCAGAAACATAAGTAGGTTTTCCATGCTAGGTTGAGACCAATCGTCCGAGATGTGTCCGGGTTCGAATCCCGGTGAATACATGGTAAAGGACCGAATAGTCACCAGTAACATAAGTAGTTTTTCCATGCTAGGTTGAGACCAATCGCCCGAGATGGGTCCGGGTTCGAATCCCGGTGAATACATGGTAAAGGACCGAATAGTGAACAGGAACGTAAGTAGGTTTTCCATGCTAGGTTGAGACCAATCGCCCGAGATGGGTCAGGGTTCGAATCCCGTAAGCACGGTAAATAACCGAATAGTGAACAGGAACATAAGTGGTTTTTTCATGCTAGGTTGAGACCAATCGTCCGAAATGTGTTCGGGTTTGAATCCCGGTGAATTCATGGTAAAGGACCGACTAGTGAACAGGAATTTAAGTAGTTTTTCCATGCTAGGTTGAACCAATCGTCCGAGATGGGTCAGGGTTTGAATCCCGTAAGGCACGGTAAAGGACCGGATAGTGAACAGGAACATAAGTGGTTCTTCCATGCTAGGTTGAGACCAATCGTCCGAGATGGGTTCGGGTTCGAATCCCGGTAAATACATGGTAAAGGAGCGACTAGTGGACAGGAATTTAAGTAGTTTTTCCATGCTCGGTTGAGACCAATCGCCCGAGATGGGTTCGGGGTCAAATTCCGGTGAGGCATGGATGTTGGGTTTGTCTTACGGTACTGGCTCTCACCCTTTCCTGGAACGAACGACTGCTTATAGCTCATTGGCCCTAAATTAAGGACGGGCGACTGCTTATAGCTCATAGAGCTGCTCACGGTGGTCGTTAACACCCCCCCCCCCACCCAATGACAGTTCGGAGTCACTTTGCCTTCGGTCAGGGTTTTATACATCCCCCGAATACCTGTAACACCCACCAAATTTCTTCAATCCACCTCCCCACAGCCCCAAAAAATCTCACGACCCCATCATAAATATATATCTCTCCGTCTCTCTCTGTCTCTCTCTCTCTCTCTCTCTCACACACACACACAGAGGTATACATGTTTCTATACTTTTTTACGCTTTCCAACCGTAGGTTAAAGATGCGTATATGCTCCAGCTTTGTCCGTGTGTCCATCTGTCCGCACGATAACTCGTGTAAAAATGGTTCGATTTCGATGAAATTTTAGTATGTGGTAAGGGACCACCTGAGGACGAACCCTATTGAAAATGGACGAAATGGGATTAAAGGTCAGGACATTAGATCGGGATCCATTCCATCGCCCTTATGCGTTATAACTTACGTAAAAATGCTTCGATTGAGACAAAACTTTATCATGTTGTTCCGGAAGTATGCTTTACCGGTTCTGTTGAATATCATCGAAATGGGGTCAAAGGTCAGAACACAGGAACGAGAATTTTTCTACAGCCATTATTCTCATAACTTGAGTAATGATTTCTGGTATGTTGGAAAGCGTTTCGTAATCAATGAATTGCATGATTTTACTAACTTGTTAGTTCTTGTATTAGTCCTTTTTATTATCATAAAGCTCAGTTGTCAACAGAAGGTTGGCATTTATTTGGTTCGTTCAAATGAAAGTGGCAGCAAACATGCCAACTTACATGGATAAGCTAAAACCGGAAATAATCGCCATGAGCATTTAGACAAGAAACCCATCTTGACACTAGTGAGCGGATGGAGTGATAGAAAGACGAAGATGGTTGCTTCACTTTTAAACAAATCTACTTAAAAATGAGAACCTGAACCTACTCTTTTTTCTTTTTTTAAAATACAATCGTATCATAAACGAGTACATAACATGCTGAAATATAAGTAACCATACGTACTTACAAATAACTGCATCAATAAATATAAATATAATGTCGTATTACTTCATTTTAGGTATTATAGATTTCAAGAGAAATTGTTTAGTAAATGTGTAAAGTGACACACATAAATAATTAGTACAACAAAGTAACTGATCACAGGTAATTTAATTATGGGTAAAGTATCTTTGTGTACGTTTTTAGATTAACTATATTTGTGTTAATCCCATAAATAATATATTGTCGCATCATCACTATATTTGTCATAAAATTGTGCGGTCCATTTGCCCAGCATGTGACAACGAGTATATCTATTATCCCAGATGTGCCATCGAATAATATACTTCCAGTTGGTTCTATGAATAAATGGGTATGTATGGAGTACACGTATTCCAAACTTGAAATCGAATTGCGGATGTCTAAGTGGTTAGAGATTCAGACTACTCATGGAGGGACCACAGGTTCAAACCTAGACCCATAGGCTTGAAGGGGGGGGGGGGGGCTCCCTGTGGTGGTTCGAATTTGTAACAATCGCTGAATATCCACCGTGCATCGGACGAGCACGTTAAATGACGGCCCCCGGTTATATATAAAGGTGTTCATTCCTAAGCTCCCACCCTAATTTCTATGTGCAAATTCGTAAGGTGGCGCCATTTAGTGTGCTCTCTCTCACTTACAAACTATCCTGTCAAAATCGCTAAACTAACTTCCTTTAGTTTCTGTGCCCTGCCCGAAAAGGCACAGTAATTTTTGAGTACATATGGGTAGGCCATATTGATGGGACATATTTATATTTTGAATACTGCGAGCAATAACAGTCATGCATGTTTTTCATATAGCTTAACAGGAAGTGTAAGGATGGAAGTTACTGATGATACATTTTCTTTCATTGTTGCAGGGAATCATCGTTATGTAGACCGCCGTTGAAATTTCGTACGTCGTGGAGGCGTTCTTCAGTAGTGGAAGCTCCATCATCACAGCACACCGGCGTTTCAAACAACATTTTAAGAAACGGGTAGCACCATCCCGAAAGGTCATACTGCATGCTGTTAACAACTTTCGCGAGATCGCAAACGCGAACAAAAAACTATACCCCGGGAGACCTCGAACGTCGCGTAGCGCAATAAACATTGAACGTGTGTCCAATGCCATGGACCGAAGTCCAAAGAAGTCAACTCGGCAATTGTGTCGTCAAGTGCGTATTCCACGTACCAGTGTGCGGCGAATCCTGAAAAACGACTTACAACTGTATCCATACAAGGTACAGGTGGTGCAGAAATTGTTCCACCAAGATAAGGTTCAACGAACTACATTCTGTGATTGGCTGATCAGCAAAGGTGATGACTTTATGCAACACCTTATCACGTCCGATGAAGCTCATTTCCACCTAAGTGGTTATGTCGATAAACAAAACTATCGATTCTGGGATAGACAAAATCCGCAACTGTTGCATGAAACGCCATTGCACATTGCGAAGGTTACTGTGTGGGGTGCAGTGACTCATGCCTGTGTGATAGGTCCCTATTTTTTTAAAACGAACATAATGACACCGTCACAGTCACCGATGAGCGGTAAACCACAATGTTACGAACATTTTTCATTCCCGAAATGAGACGCCTTGGCCTGAGGGACATGTGGATGCAACAGGCTGGTGCCACCAGTCATACTGCAGAAGTGTCAATGACAACCCTTCGACGACACTTCCCGGGACGCCTCATCTCCAGATTCGACGATATCCATTGGCCATCCAGATCCCCCGATCTAACTCCACCGGACTATTTTCTGTGGGGTTATCTAAACGAGAAGGTGTACACGTTGCATGAGTTTGCAGTGGAAGCACCCATTGTCGCCCCCTCATCGCAAATCTAAAGGAGAAGGTGTTGGAGGTACGCGGCGTTGCTTTATCACGCAAGAGAACCACAGCTATAGCGTTAACTTTCCCAGCCGTTTCGACTTGATCGCCTGCCGCAGGTTTTCGAGCGTTGCGCAGTATCATTCCTTATACATTGTTGCACCGTGTGGTAGCCAGTCCTGCAGTATTGGAGCGCGATGATCAAAAAATGATCATTACAATGTCATCAGCGCCGGTAAGGTAATGATCATTACGATGATCATTACAACGTCATCAGCGCCGGTAAAGTAATGATCATTACGATGATCATTACTTTACCGGCGCTGATGACGTTGCGTGATTTGCGATGAGGGGGCGACAATGGGTGCTTCCACTGCAAGCTCATGCAACGGGTGACTGGTTCAAAGTGATGACCCCACGTTTCATCACCGGACACAATTCTGTCATCGAAATTTTCACCCTCCTTCTGGTACTACAGCAAGTTCTCCAAGGACAGCCCCATTCGTTCAGCCTTGTGCTCTGTTGACAACAATTTGGGAACCCACACCGCGCTCATCTTGCTGTACGCTAAGTTTTTATGGACTACTGTGTGCACAGTCCCTGTGCTTAGTTCCAATGCAGCACACAGCTGTTCCACGGTTATTCGCCTATTCTTCTTAATGTTAGCATCCACCGCCGCGATATTTTCTTCTGTGATTTTCCTGTTTGCTTTTCCTGGCCTCGAGAAATATGCCGTCGACATACGCCCTCCCTCTGGAGACATGTCTAACCATAGAAACACGGTACATTCTGACATGCATTCCTCGCCGTGTACTGCCTACATCCTGGATAAATCTCTGCCTTCAGTGGTGCATGGAGCCTGTAACTCAAACGCCATGAATCAAATTCGGAAATTATGATTCCTGGATAAATCTCTGGCTTCAGTTGTGCATGGAGCCTGTAACACAAACGCCATTAATCAAATTCGGGAAATATGATTCCTGGATAAATCTCTGCCTTCAGCGGTGAAGAGCCTGTAACTCAAACTCCACGAATCAAATTCGGAAAATATAATTCCTGAATAAACCTCTGCCTTCAGTGGTGCATGGGGCCTCTACTCAAATGCCATGAATCAAATTCGGAAAATATTATTCCTGGATAAATCTCTGCCTTCAGTGGTGCATGGAGCCTGTAACTCAAACGCCATGAATCAAATTCGAAAAATATGATTCCTGGATAAATCTCTGGCGTCAGTTGTGCATTGAGCCTGTAACACAAACGCCATTAATCACATTCGGGAAATATGATTTCTGGATAAATCTCTGGCGTCAGTTGTGCATTGAGCCTGTAACTTAAACTACACGAATCAAATTCGGAAAATATAATTCCTGGATAAACCTCTGCCTTCCGTGGTGCATGGGGCCTGTGCTCAAACACCATGAAGCAAATTCGGAAAATATGATTCCTGGTTAAATCCCTGCCTTCAGTGGTAAAGAGCCTGTAACTCAAACTTCACGAATCAAATTCGGAAAATATTATTCCTGGATAAATCCGTGCCTTTAGTGGCCTGTAACTCAGACGCCATGAATCAAATTCATAAAATATTATTTTCTTTTTAAATTTCGGGAGTTTAGTTTTCTTTCTTCCCCTTTTTTCAATTTTTTTAGTTTAATTATTGTTACTTTTCGAAATGGTGAAACTATTCGTTAATGAAAAATATTAACAAATATCATAATAAAAAGTATTTTTCCTTTGTATTCGTAGCGAAACGAATTTTTCTATAAAATATAAAACCTTCCAGATAAATCTTGAATCTCCGCCCCATTGGCATTCAGCTACGGAACTATACTTGATAGCGCCATCATTGACGTACAAAACATATTTTTTATTTCGTTCTATGAATTTTGCTTCAAAATTTATTCTTGAAAGTTCTTTAAAAAAATTATCTCAATTCAGTTCTGATTTCATGTTTTTCCTATCGCGAAACTACAGCAGATATTTTAATTCTTTTGCTCCGTGTGCTCTTGTAGACCTGCCTTTTTTTTTTTTTTTTCCTTTTTTTTATTTGTCCGATCATTGAGTCTTCCTACTAAATATCATCCGAAAAATGCATCTAGCAATAAAACACATAAATTGACAGATATAAAAATGTTGAGCAAAATAAGAGAATTGCGAATCGAACAAGCCATGAAACGATCATTTCTCAGAACATATTTTTGTTTGTTTGTTATTTATTTATTTACTTATTTATTTTTAACTAGCTCTTTCAAAGAAACAAAAATCTTTCAAGCAAATTGTTTTCTCAATTCTAACATTATACGATTTTTGACTATAAATATGTGTAAGATGCCTTAAAAATGGATAATTTTCTATGCATCTTTCGCATTTACTTGTTTAATTAGTTTGGAAATAGAACTAGAGCTTTCAAAAAACTAAAAATCTTTCAAGCGAACTGATTATTTAATTTCAGTATTATGCGGCTCTTTTAGCTACAAAAATAAATGAAAAAAGATGCATTGAAAGTGTTCAGCTTTCAATGCCTCTTTCTCATTTATTTATTTATTTACTAAATTTGAAGATAAAACTAGCGCTTTCATAGTAGTAAATACCTTTCCAAATGCAAATGAACTGATTGTTTAATTCCACCATTATACGTTTCTTTTATCTATAAATAAAAAATAAGATGTATTAAAAGTACTCAATATTTAAATGCATCATTTGTATTTTTTTATTTATTTACTTAATCTGCAGGGAATACTAATGCTTTCAAAAGAATGATTGTATTTCAAACAAGCTGTTCAATAATTCTACGTAGTGACCCATATGATTGCCTAAAAACTATGCAGGGTCAACTTTCCATGAATTACATTAAATTATGTATTTAAGATAAACTTAACGCTTTCAAAGTAATAAAATTCTTTCAAACGTTTAATTGCATTTCTATGAGTTTTTTTAGCTATGAATAAATCAATCAGGTACATTGAAAGTGAATAACTTGCAGTAAATATCTTCATTCGTTTATTTATTTAATTTAAAATTAGAGGCAGGACTTTCAAAGTAACAGATTTCCTTTCACGTGAGCTCAATTTCCCCAGTACGCGTATCTTTTCAGCTGCAACATACAAAGTAATAAAATCAATATTTAAACCCATTTTTTTTTATATTTATTTAATTAATCTGAACGCAGAACTAAATTTTCCAAACGAATTGATTGCTAAATTGTAGGAAGTCATCCACCGATCATTTTAAAAATATGACTTCCTCTGCTTTCAAACACAATACTACTTTTTCATTCATTTTTTTTCTTATCCAGAAATGTACTCTAAGATTAGATTTGCTTCATTTTTTTCCTGCCCTTCCTCCTAATGGCAGACCTGTAGAGAGAAAAACATTCTAAAGCAGATTTTTATTGTAAAATTAGCATGCATGCGAAGTCAGAGGAAAGTAGATTTGCATATGTAAAAACATTGCAAAACATTCTAAAGCAGATTTTATTATAAATTGGCATGTATGCGAAGTGGCGTGGGCAAACAATAAAACAGAACTCAATCCCACTTTTTGAGGGACGGAGGAGACAAAATATGACTCAGTTCTTTGGTCTAACGGACGAACTGCTGTGCAATCAATTTTGGATATATCCACAGCAGTACTGAGACGGGCCGAACCGGAGCCCGAAGTCGAGCCCGGGGCCAAACTGGGCTCTGGCGGCGTAATAATTACTGGAGTTCGGGCTCGGACTCTGAGAGAGGAAGAGAATTTTCTTCCTTTTTCTTTTAATGTGATTATGTATGATTTAGCACACGAGACTTCTTTACGCTTGCGTGTTGTTGAAGAGAATTCTTTGGGCAACTGGGTCTAGATGGGGAGTAGGAATTCGGCAGGGCTATTCATTCCGGGGTTGGGTAACAGATATCATAGGCTATGAATTACTGAATTTCTGCGAAGGAAAAGTTTCTTTAAGAACTATAGATATAGCAGATAGCAAGCTGACGAAATTTTGCTCCCTACCTCCAAGGGACCCTGCTAATTCTATTGAGCAACGTACGACGTAGATTGTTGTGCCTCCCGAGTTTTCTGACCCCCCCCCCCCAACCCCGGAACATTTCAGGAAGAAATGAATGGTCAAAGAAACTATAGAAATAGATATTTCCCACTCCACAGTTGAGAAAGATATCGGTTAATTGCTCGGGAAGGAAAGAGTGGAAGTCTGAAAGAGGAGACTTTTTTTTAATGCCTAAACATTTTAATCATAGTTTCGGGCTCGTTGGGGCCCGGAATCTATCTTGGAATTTAAAATTCGGGCTCAGGCTTGCTCGAGCTGACATACTTCGGGCTCAGACGGGCTCGGGCTTGCTCGGGCTGACATACTTCCTTCGGGCTCAGACGGGCTCGGGCTGACATACTTCGGGCTCGGGCTGACATACTTAGGGCTCAGAAGGGCTCGGGCTGACATACTTCGGGTTCAGACGAGCTCGGGCTGACATACTTCGGGCTCAGACTGGCTCGGGCTCTTAAAATTGAGCCCGAACTCAGCTTTGATCCAGAGCCGGCTTTAGACGATGGCTCCGCTTTAGGGCGGTGGGAGCAGTTTCGCCGCACCGAGAGCCAAGCTCATTTTTGTGCGTGTGTGTGTAATAAATTGTAGAGTAAATAAAAACCGGAAAAAAAAATATCCCGTGAATATTATAATATCAGATGATGAGCGATGATGATTGAAGAAAGGGAAGGGGAAATTTTGCCCTTAATTATTACAATTAAGTGCAAGAAGATGAGTGTTTTTTGGCTTTGAGCTTGGAATCAATGCGCACAACTATTAGTTTATATCGTACATCTTTCATATGCTGCTGAAAAACCAACCTAGCGCGTGCACACACGCACACACACACACACACACACACACACGCGCGCGCAAACAAACAAAGAAACACAAAAACGAAGAAAAGTCTTGTGGGGGGCTAAAACAAATTAATCGTTCATCCAGCGTCGGCCTTTAGCGGGAAGCGTGAACGCTAAAAGCCGACCTTGGATGTATGATTACCGTAATTTTCTTCGCATGATCCGCAGCCATGAAATTCAAGAAAAGAAAAACAATACCTACGTATAATCCACCTCTGCACATAATCCTCAGGACTTAAAATTCAAGAGCGGAGGGAGGATCTCTTACCCGCGATGTTGATTCCAAACGGTAATTTCGTTCAGAACAGTTGCGATTTACGGGATGACCCAACAGTCTAAAGAAATTGATGAATCTTCCTATTAATATGAATACAGGGTTGTAGCCAGGGGAGGGCCAGGCCGGGCTAAGCCCGACATGCGTTTCCTTTTGCCCGTCCTAGCGACTCACACAACAGTATAGTGCCCGACCTCTTTCACATCTTTTGCCCGACCACTTTACATACTTCGCCCGATCATAATCATCAGCCGCTTGACCCAACTTGCTTCTCTGGCTACGGGCCTGTATGAATAATTGACTTTTTTAAATGCTTTTCTGTTACGATCAGTTGAATAAAGAGCAATTTTTTTAGTTTTTTTCAGCATTACCGCAGTTCCGTGGTTAGACCTGCTGCATCCACGGACATGCGTGATGATGAGCTTCCAACAGCACGTGATTGTCCGCGAGGGCAAATGATATCGCCTTCGTTATATCACATTTTCTGTGAAATAAAAAACAAAACAAAAACTTCCCAACTGTTTGCGGGCCTTCATCTTTCTATTGCCTCAAGTTTTCGTGTTATTAACGCATGTCTAGTAATTTTCTTAATATGCAACCTCTCCTAAAAATTTCGACGTGGATTTTTTAAAAATCGAATTGCCACTAAAACGTGATTTGTTTTAAATTAGTGCGTTATCCGTAAGGGCGTATAAAAATTGCTTTATAACTATACCATTTTCGCACCGAAGGAGCTAAGTTTATAACTTTTTTAAACTGATAATCCGCGAATTATATGACGAAAAATACAATACTTTTTTCCCTGAAAAAACAACAGAAGAAAAAGTTAGATCTCTTCCTCTTTCCACTTACTGAAGGCGGACAAACAGCGAGATGGCTATTGAAGTTGGAGTAGTAGTAAAATAAATTGTATATACATAGAGAGAAAAATGAAAAAAAAATGTGTTATTTCCGCTTTCGGGGCATTTTCAGAATTGCCAGCTTCGTATTTGTCCAGGACTCGCTATCAGGCCAATAGCTTCGTTATCTGTCTTACAATGATACGTGCTGCCATCTATTCGAAATCAAAGTCTACGAATGTATTTGAATCGTTAAATAGATGTCCTTAGTCTGATTACCAGTCTGATCAACTGACAGCAGAGCAGCAATCAAAAAAGAAAATAACTTTACTCGCTACTTATTGCAATTTCATTTCTGTTGTCTTTTTAAAAATTATTACTGTAAAAATCACCAAACGTTTTACGGAATAAAATTCTAAGAAACAGGAAAATTTCGAATAAAATTCATAAGTTACGTAATTCTTAACATGGGAAACAGGGCCGTAGTTATCTGGCCTACAGGGGGGGGGGGGGGGCTAAGGCCATTTGCAAGGCAAACAAGCCTCCCCCTTACTGGAAAATGAGAGAAAGTTCTTTGAAATTTATTTCTTTTATTTTTGGTAATTTTTATTGAATAAAAGCGGAACTGGTTTGCGCCAAGTATTATCTAATACCTTACACTGGCCGTTTTCTTGAAGTGCGTACTTAGATATTTCCATTATTATTTATGTGTTTCACTTATTACAAAACGAATTGGAACGATCCTTGAAAGTGACAAGACTACAAGCTATAAATTGAAGTAAGGTTGAGAAATTGAAAAATTGAAGTAAGGTTAAAACCTTAAAAGAAAATAAATCATTCTACAATTCAGTTTAAAGTTCCTGTATCGCACGTCGCAATCTATCGTTAATACTCAAGAAAGCAACGAGTTTCTACTGACAAAATATAATACAAGAAGTAGGGAGGGGGAAGGGGGAACGAAAGAGTGTCCCGGTACTTTTTGTAGATAATTTATGCTATGCGTCTTTCGCTTGCCAAAATTTTTGTGGATATGAAATAAAACAAGTGTTTCGAGAGCATACATTTTTTCACGTGTACCACTTTGCGTTTATTCGTCTCACTCACAGCACACCCAACTTCCTTTGAGCCCACCTTTTAGCCCCCAAAATTATTTAAGCAGTTGGAACATATGGCGGGTGCAACCATCTAAGATTCCACGGAACTTTGATAACTGTATCTACACTTCTCGAATTCACTGAAATTTTATTAAATAAAATGAATTGTTTGTTTAATTTAATGAACACTATATTGACAAAAGTCACCGGACACCCCTACAAAAGCAAATGAACTAACGCGCTGCGTTATTAAGATGCGCGATACAGCTGTAAAACGGCATAAAAACAAGCCTGCAGCTGACAAAATGGCGTGCCTGAAGCAGCAAAACGTACGGGCCGATCAAAGAAAATCAGTGATAGAGGACGTCGAAGCCCCAGGAGAGTCGTTACAGCTAATCGACGGAGTACTGCACAAGACCTCAGTGTACAGGTTAGTAACAATGCTGAAACCTCGGTATGTACACATACCATTCGCAGAGAACTTCATTGCATGAGCTACCGTGGTCGTGCGGCTGCTCATAAGCCTTTAATCTCCACTCGGAATGCTGCTCGTCGTTTAGCATGGTGTAAAGAACTTTTATCGTGGACCGTAGATCAATGGAAACGGTTCCTATGGACTGATGAATCCAGATACACGATCCATCAGTCTGATGGATCGTGTGTGGATCGTGGAAAATTAATAGCGTTCTCACGGCCCGAGGGAACGCAATTTACCACAGTGTACTGTTCCTACGGCCTAGTTTGGAGCTGGCAGTGTACTAGTGTGGGGGTGTTTTTCGTGGGATGGTCCCGGCCCATTGGTTATCATGGACAAACTTGTTAACCAGCACGTCTACCTCGATATTCTGGACAATTATGCCCTACCAACTCCGTGGCAGTACAATGGAACCGAGCATTGTTGGTACCAGCAGGATAATGCACCGAGCCATAAAGCAAGGATTGTTGCGGCATGGCTTGACGATAATTCCGTATTATGTGTGGACTGGCCAGCACCGAGCCCTGATCTTAATCCCATAGACCACATATGGGATGAACTAGACCGCCGCATAAGAATTTTGGAACCAAGGCCTACTACAAAGCAACAGTTAGCGGTAGCATTGTGTACTGAATGGAAGTGCATACCAATCACTGTGTGCCAAAACCTTGTCGAAAGCATGTCTCGAAGGGTCAGTGCATGCATTAAGGTCAAAGATGGACCGACACCGTATTAATGCATGTCAATAAATGTCATGTTGTGTTTCGCTTCTAGGTGTCCAGGCGGGTGGACTAGTGGTCAGCGTTCGTGACTGCCATGGATGTAAGCTCAGGTTCCATCCCGGGCAGGTACGAACGCTCGAACCACTAAATACCCGCCGTGCGTCAGATGGGTACGTTAAGCCGTCGGACCCCGGGTACTGCCCCCCCCGTAAAAAATAAGGGCGTCTTTCTACCTCGCTTCAGTGTCACTTTCTTATCTGGCACTCTAGCCCAAATCTCCTAGTTTCCTATTTCTAAGGGTTGTTTAAGACCTGGGGTGAGACACTCCCTTCCTAAAATCCTCTACATATGATCTGATCTGATCTGATGGGCACGTTAAACAGTCGTGTCCAGGGTACTGGCCCCCCGGTAATAAACAAAGGTGTCTTCCTCCCCCTTTCTACCTCGCTTCCGTGTCACTTTCCTATCGGGCACTCTAGCCCAAATCTCCTAACTTCCTATTCCTAAGGGTTGTTTAAGACCTGGGGTGAGACACTCCCTTCCTAAAATCCTCTACATATGATCTGATCTGATCTGATGGGCACGTTAAACAGTCGTGTCCAGGGTACTGGCCCCCCGGTAATAAATAAAGGTGTCTTCCTCCCCTTTCTACCTCGCTTCCGTCTCACTTTCCTATCGGGCACTCTAGCCCTAATCTCCTAGTATCCTATTTCTAAGGGTTGTTTAAGACCTGGGGTCAGACACTCCCTTCCTAAAATCCTCTACATATGATCTGATCTGATGGGCACGTTAAGCAGTCGTGTCCAGGGTACTGGCCCCCGGTAATAAATAAAGGCGTCTTCCTCCCCCTTTCTACCTCGCTTCCGTGTCACTTTCCTATCGGGCACTCTAGCCCAAATCTCCTAGTTTCCTATTTCTAAGGGTTGTTTAAGACCTGGGGTCAGACACTCCCTTCCTAAAATCCTCTACATATGATCTGATCTGATGGGCACGTTAAGCAGTCGGATCCCGGGTACTGGCCCCCCGGTAATAAATATAGGCGCCTTCCTCCCCCTTTCTACCTCGCTTCCGTGTCACTTTCCTATCGGGCACTCTAGTCCAAATCTCATAGTTTCCTATTTCTAAGAGTTGTTTAAGACCTGGGGTCAGACACTCCCTTCTTAAAATCCTCTACATATGATCTGATATGATCTTCTAGGTGTCCGGTAATTTTTGTCAATATAGTGTATGCACTTATGGGAAATGGAGGGAGTCCTCTGAACGAATTTTTAAGAGATTGGTAGAACCATACCATTTTTGTAATTATAGTTTTAAACGATGAGAGAGAGATTCCTTATCAGGTTACAAACTACAACGGCCGTTCCGTAAAAACTGAGAGTAAAATCCCACAAAATGAATAAATATAGCAAAATATATGTTATTCTCTCTCAAAGTATCTTCCATCAGATGATATGCAACGGTCCCATCTTCAGTCCACTTTTCAAAGCATGTGGCGAAAGCATTTTCTGGAAGCTGCTTTAGCGACCCCTGTACAGCTTGAATAACGTCAGCATCTGTTTTGAATGTTGCGCCACGGAACTTCTCCTTCATTGTTGGAAAAAAAACAGAAATCGCACGGGGCGAGGTCAGGACTGTCGGCGGCTGTGGCATGATTTCAATACTGCATTTCGTAAGAAACTGTTGAACGCAAGCAGCCACATGTGGGCGGGCGTTATCATGGTGTAGGGTCCACTTGCCCACAAGTTCCGCTCGCTTATTCGATATGTGTCGTAGCAGACGCTTCAAGACTGAAGTGTAATACTCAGAACTGATTTTAATTTATGAAGAAACGGAATGCGGGTAGACTACACCTTTACAATCAAAGAAAATTATCATTATCACCTTCCCAGATGATTTAGTTTGGCGGACCTTTTTCGGAGGAGGCGAGCCTGTGTGTTTCCAGACACTCGTTGAGCTCTTCGTGAGGGGGGTAGAAATAGTGGACCCATGTTTCATCGGCAGTTATTACTGTATTTAGAAAGTTCGGATCCTTTGCAATCATTTGTTTCCACTCGTGACACTCCTGAACTCCGGCTAACAATTGTTCTTTCGTCTGGTGATGAGGTACCCATCTGGAACACACACGAAGCAGCAGCAATTTGTCGCGTAGAATGCGGAATGCCGACGTTTTTGAAGTATTAGTTAACGTCGCTTTGTCATTCGACTAGCTTGATGCAGGATTGGCCAGTGTTATCAATACGTTCCGTAACAACACTTTCAGGTCGACCAGGCTTAGGAGCGAGTTCGCCAAACGCCCTTTTTGAAATCATGGTGCCATCTAAAAATCGTTGACTCACCTAAACATTTATCTTTGTAAGCACTTTTCATTAAATCAACTATTTCTGGAGCCATTTAACTCAAACGATAGCAGAATTTTATCGCACAACGCATTTCTCTTCATAACTCTGAATGACTCACCTCCATAGCTGTATGGCGAAATGCAAACGTACCTTAAATAACTGCGCAATAAGAAATCCAGAATCGTCTGTCACGTGTCAAAACTGTTTCTATAGATACTTCCTCCATTTAGTTAGTCGTCTGTGTGGTTGTTTTCCCCTTCGCACTGTTGCAACCCCCCCCCAAATTACTCTCAGTTTTTATGGAATGGCCTCTGTAAAATTCATGAGCAGCCTTATGGAAGCAAAAAAAAAAAAAAAACGAACTAAGCAACCTGAAATTGTGAAGAAATAGTAAGTTGCCGTTGAGATCCGTATCCATGGTTCCCATACTATATACATTGAATAAATACTACGCACAGTATTCACTTGAAAACCTTTTTCTGCTAGGGATAACATTATCAGAGTAGGGTAAAATTCACATGAGCGGAATTTTTTGACACAATTTCTGCAAAACATTTCAAAATTTGTGCCCCCCCTCCCTCCCTCCCTCCCTTCCGTCATGCTTAGCCCCCCTAATAGTCTACCCACTCAAAACCCAGTTCTGAGCGGGTGGCGTCGTCAATGCTCGCGACCCGCAGCCAACAGCTTTCTCGTTGGCTGCGTCACGACCACACCAAGCCACGGACCGGTACGGTGTCGTCGTTTTCGCGGCCGGTACCGAAAACGTAGCTTTTGCGACCTTTGGTACTTTGACCCTGCCTTTTGAGATAGAACAAGGCTATACCTTTGTGTCTTTCAGACTTAGCGATTTTTCAGGAGTGTCCGTGCCTTTTGTGCTGTTCTCCCACCACTGATCGTCTGAGGAAGGCTAAAGATCGTATGGTTCAAAAATCGCCCAGCCTGAAGAAATACGTGGCCTGTCATTTTATTACAATTCGTTTTGAGTGTACATCGTTTCGCATCTTTATCAATGGAAACTTATGAAGTTATTGAGACAACAAACAAGAAAGATGACACCGAATTTTCAGTTGTAATGAGCACGTCTTTTTAAATTCTTTCCTGCATGAATAGAATATTTCAAAGTCATTCATACAGTGATGTATTCACACTTCTTCTCGGGGGTGCTTATCCCCCGAAAATCCAGAAACGCCGCCCCCCCCCCCCCCCCGTCAGTTTTTGGGAGATTTCCCCTTATATGTTAGTTTAATCGATTTCGTTTACGAAATTAATTAAAAAAAACTTAATGAGGAAAAATATAATAATAATAATAATAAGATGGAATTTGGACTGGAAAAATGTGCAGTACTATCCATGCGCCGGGGAAAAGTCCAGAATATAGATGGAATAGAACTAGAAAATGGTAATATAATGAAATCATTGTCAGATAATGAAAATTATAAATACCTTGGAATTCTTGAATCAGATAACATCTTGCATACAAAAGTCAAAGGTCTTACTCAGAGTGAGTATATCAAGAGAGTAAGAAAAATATTGAAATCAAAACTAAATGGTGGAAATACAATCAAAGCCATAAATACATGGGCCATTCCAGTAATTAGATACCCAGCTGGAATATTTGATTGGACCCAAAGTGAATTAGAAATACTGGATCGGAAAACTCGAAAGTTATTGAACATGTATCATGCACTCCATCCAAAACGTGATGTTAACAGATTGCATTTACCTCGGAAGATTGGAGGCAGAGGGCTACTACAAGTACAACAGGTAGTAGAGGAAGAAAAAGAAGCCTGGATGAATACGTCAACAGAAGCAGAGAAAAGCTACTTCAGGCAGTGAATAATGAAAATATCTTAAAAACAACAGAAAACAAGGCTGAATACAAGAGGAAACAGTTTGAAAGCAGATTAGACGGCTGGAAGAACAAGCCACTGCATGGACAATTTCTAAAGAATATTGATGAAAAAAGTGACAACAACTTGACTTGGGCATGGCTGAAATCGGGTTCCATCAAGAAAGAAACAGAAGGTCTGATTTTTGCTGCACAAGAACAGGCATTGCAAACAAATGTTATGAAGGCTAAAATCCAGAAAGTCAGTGATAATCCAAAGTGTCGACTTTTTCAAGAAAAAGATGAAACTGTGTCTCATCTAATATGTGAATGTAGCAAAATTGCACAGACAGATTACAAAGTTAGACATGACAGGGTTGCACAATTGATTCATTGGTCATTATGCAGAAAGCACAATCTGCCAGCATCGAAAAACTCACGGGAACACAAGGCTGAGAAAGTCATAGAAAATAATAAAGTCAAGATCTTGTGGGATTTCAGAATTCAAACCGATCGTCACATAGAACATAATACACCAGACATAACAGTCATAGAAAATCGGAAAGTCTAGCTAATTGATAAAGCGATCCCTGGAGATGCCAGAGTCAATGAAAAAGAATTGGAAAAAATGACTAAATATAGAGACCTGGCCATAGAAGTTACCCGGTTATGGACTAAACACACAACAGTAGTCCCCATTGTCATCGGGGCACTTGGAACAATGTCAAAAAAATTTATGAATCATTTTGAAAAATTGCAGCTTTCTGATATACCACCTACAGAACTGCAGAAAACAGCTTTACTTGGGACATCATATATTTTACGCCGATTCTTGACTGATACCTAGGTCTCCGGTGGAAACTCGTATCAGTTCAACAATATCAGTCAATGATAATTTGCTGTTTATTTTGTTTGTCAGAGGCTGTGATTCATATATTTCGAATAAAGAAAATAAAACACCCATAATAACAATAAAAAACACCCAATCTTAAATTGTTATCATCCTTTAATGAAACATCAAACAGTCCTCGCTGAAGGGACAATTTTTCAAGCACTGACAACTCAGAGTACTTCCGCAGTAAAAACCTAATTTCACAGAGTAGCGATGTTTGCACTACAATACACCACCATATTTTGAAAGCTAGCATTCAGCTTTATTTTAGTCTTCTGGATGCCGACTTTCCATGTATACTGTTAAGAGTCAGTGTAGCTAACGTCACGTTAGTGCTTCCAATACAACAATATATTTGCTGCCTAAATTTTAACAACAGCAAATTATTACTGGCTTTGTCGGAAAAGTCATAACGTATTTTAACCATGTTTTGCAAAGGTCATGTATTGATAGAAAGAACATCAATCAATGATATAATGCCCGTTTTGTTCGATAACCTTTTGCCATCTTTCAGTGAGCTGCAGAATGTCTCGTTCATAGAAGGACCTGTCTTTCGTGGTGAAAAACTGTACAAGATGCTGATTTACAGCCTCATCTGAATTGAACGTTATACCACGCAAGGACTGTTGAAGAGAGTGAAACAAGTGGAAGTCTGACGGCGCAAGATCAGGCGAGTATGCTGGGTGTGGCAACACATCCCAACCAAGCTCCAATAATTTTTGGCGGGGGATCAGACTGGTGTGTGGTCTCGCGTTGTCGTGATGGAACACAATACCTTTACGATTAACGAGCTCTGGCCGTTTCTGGATGATAGATTCGTTCAAACTGTCCAATTGCCGACAGTACACATTCGAATTGACTGTTTGGTTCCGTGGTAGGAGCTCGAAAAACACGACACCTTTAAAATCCCACCACACTGAGACCAGAACCTTCCGCTGATGAATGTCTGCTTTGGATGTCGTTTCAGGCGAAGCAGCACGTCGGGACCCGGACCGTTTGCGCAGCACATTGTTGTACACAATCCACTTTTCGTCACCAGTTATCAGTCGCTTCAAAAAAGGATCGTTTTCCTCACGTTTAATGAGCATATCGCGGATGTTTGTGCGCGCCGTCGATTGAGCTTCTTTGAGTTCATGAGGAACCCACACATCGAGCTTGCTTACGTATCCCAGCTTCTTCAAGTGGTCGGGAACGCTTGAATTATGAATGGATGTGCAATGTGTCTGCAATCTCTCGTGTCGTGTAACGTGGTTTTGACTCGATCAGTGCCTTGATTTGGTCGTCCTCAACCTCGGTTGGCCTCCCGGACCGAGGAGCATCGTTGAGGTCCAAATCACCAGCACGGAATTTTGCGAACCACCGCTGGCACTGACGTTCTTGTAGAGCATTATCACCGTACACTTTACGCAACTTTTCACAAGCTTCACGCGCGTTCTTCCCTTTACTGAAGTAAAACAGTAAAATATGGCGAAAATTTACAGTTGGGTCTTCCATCTTCAACTTGATGTCAAATCTCCGCAAATCAACCAAATCGCTCACTATTCCTTTTAGACTGCAGCTAGAACTAGCACCTGTCGAATGCCATAGCGATAACAGAGCTGCGCATGCCTCTAGTACTTCCAAAACCGCCCAACCGACATCGGGCGCCAAAATACGTCATGACTTTTCCGACAAGAAATTGTTCTCATAAAAAGTTCCTTTTCCCTGACGATGGGTGGTTTACAATCTTTGACAAAAAAAAAAAAATCAAAAAATTCGAGCCACCTCAAACTGGCATCTACGCGGTTAGTTAGTTGTTGTTGTTGTTTTCGTTTTTTTTTTTTTTTTTACTACTATGTGCTAATCGAAATAATATAACGGGGCTGAAACGAAATGGCAGGGGAATGTTTTACATCATACGTTTTCAGGTAACATCGTAATGATTCCTTAATAATCAGAAACAGGCCTGTAGTAAGGAGAGTACATTTTTACCACTCCTAATGTTTAGGGGGAAGGTATTTTCTCCGGCACAGCGTTATCTTACTAGCATCTTCAATATTTTACACAACCTCATCGTGAAATCAGTGGTGCATTACTGAATTAAAGCAAAGGTAAAAGATAGTTTACATTTTTAATCACTTATATATGTAGTTTACTTGGAATTCGCATTTGCGATATACGAACATAAGAAAAATTATATACTCTATTTAAAACTTTTTATATACAGTGTATATTAATGTATATGTAAATAACGAAATTGGGATTATATGTATAGGTATAATCATTCAACAAGTTTCAGACCCCTCAAAATTTGTAATCCCATCCCCCCCTCCCGGAAAAAAGTACCTGAATGCAACATTGCATTCATAGTCAATGGAACCCATCGAAAAGAAAAACAGAAAAGAAAAGAAAGACAAGCGGTTTTTTACAAACGATAAAACATTTAGAAATAGAAATAGTTACTTCCTCCCACTGGCGGCTGAAAAGTATATCACAAATTGTGCACAAAAAAATTCTCGTAGATGAAGGAAGATATCACAGACAAAGGAATTTTCACGTCGAACAGTTAGAAGAAGAGATACAGATGATATATTTACGCTACCTAGCAGAAAAGGTTTGAACAATAGAAACGTGGAAAATATACGAAAAATATTCTTCATAGCATAAGATATGGTAAGGAAAGAATTTTTTAAATACGTCTCTTGGAAGCAGAGATGACAAGTAAAAGACTAACATTTACGCCCTTAGCGAGAAAACTGTACATTACTTCGGGAAAAAAAATTCACACAAATATTTTTCATAATTAGTAGCATCTGACTGAAAAAGGATTTTTTGAGTCGGCTTTACAGACGCGCAGATATTACCGTAAATGTGCTGTAAACATAAACGTGAACATATGCTCTCTGGGGGGCAAACTTGTACGTTAAGAAAATTTTTAAATTATATGCAAAACATTTCGCAGTAGAAACGATATCCGACAAAGAAAAGAAATTTTCAAATCGGACTGTTAGAAGCAGAGCTATCGACAAAAAGAAGATATACACCTACGTCCCTGGCGGAAAAACTATGCACCATTTTAAGCAGAAGATATTTTGGAAAGATTTCTCGTAGTGATAACTATGTGACCACAAAAAAATTTTCAATCAGGTTTTCAGAAACGCATAATTGTTGCAAATACATACGTTTTTCACGCCTTCTAGTGAAAAAACTTTTCTTTACCAAAAATTTGAAATACATGCCTAACATTTCCCACCAAGATCTCTATCTGGTACAGAAAGAATTTTTCCAAATGACCATTTTGAAACAGAGATACCGCGGAAACTGCAATTTACTTTTACGCCCTCTAGCAGAACAACTATGCACTACATGAAAAAGACGCAAAACAGTCTTCGTCATAAATAGTATCGAAAGAATTTTTGCCGTCGCATGTTTAGAAGTGATGATGTGGGTAAAAATGTATTTTGAATTCAATAGCATTTGCATTTACGCCCTCTAGCGGCGGAGCTGTGTATCGGAAAAAAGACTGGAATGCAAGGATCGCCGTTCTTGCATTTCAAGCTTCTCAGTGCAAAAATAATTTTTCAAATCGGACAAATAGTGGAAGAGATATGGTGTCCACGGACAAAGTGATAATATAAGCAACGATCTTATTTTACAAAAGTCGTGCTAAAGATTCTGTATAGACGACTTTTAAATGAGTTCCTGTAAACAATGTTTTAAGGAATGCTGCAAATAAGTAAATGTATCATTTAGGGAAGAAGTCGGGTTTGTGTTTTAACAGGTGAGCCTTTTTTCAATTTTAACTTCAATTGTTTTAACTTTTATTTTGAACATTGTTATAATTCCTCCACCAAGTGCAATGTTAACTATTACGCGAGAAACAGAAGTTAACGAACTTCCTCATGTTCGTAAGCATACTTAGTACGAACATGAGAAGGTTCGTTACTATTTCATATTCGCAAAACATCGAAATAGATTCATATGATAAGTAAATGTATGCATGTAGTGATTAGGATTTCGTAACATATGAGCTTAAAAAATAACTTATTCATTACATTTCATGTGCTGAAATGTAAATTTACGCGAGACTTGCATATTTTATTTTGCTGTATATCTTTACGCGTACCGTTTTTCTCTTATTGGAGGATTAACGACCACCGTGAGCAACTAAATCGGCTATAAGCAGTCGCCCATCCGTAATTTAGGATCACTGGTTCCAGGAAAGAGCCAGTGCCGTAAGACAAACACAACATCCATGCCTCACCGGGATTCGAACCCGGACCCCTTCCGGACGAATGGTCATAAGCCATCGCTTAGACCACTGCCCAAGCACTAAGAATAAAATGCTTCCCATTGGAACGTTTTGTCACGGATAGTTCAAGAAACGAACTATATATTATGGTGCAAAGTACATCTCCCTTTGCCTATGAGAAACTTTTTTAATAGTTTGTTAATTTGCATGGCATGCTTTTCGGCTGCTAGAGAGAAAAAGTAACTACGTATTTCTATATCTAAATGCTTTATCGGTTGTAAAAATCCGCTTGTTTTTTAAATTGGTTCCATTTACTATGAATGACTTTGAAATATCTTATTCGTGTCGGAAGTATTCAAAAGACATACTCATTACAACCAAAAATTCGGTGTCATCTTCCTTGTATGTTGTCTCAATGACTTCATAAGATTCCATTGCTAAAGATGCGAAGCGATGTATACTCAAAACGAATTGTAATGAAATGAATTCGTTGCATTACAATTACTTATTTCTGGACTGGACGATTTATAAACCATGCAACGTCTAGCTCCCTCTGGCAATCGGTGGTGGGGGAATAACACAAAAGGCGCGGACACTCCGAGGAAATCGCTAAGTCTGAAAATCGCAAAGGGACAGCCTTATTCTTTCAAAATGGAGAGTGAATGTACGAACGGCAGCAAAAGCTACGTTTTCGGAACCGGCCGCAAAAGGGACCATATCGATCAACGCAGTGGCATTGAGGAGTTATTGATGCCGCATTTCGGCTCCTTCTTTTCTATCTCTAACTACGCATTCTCCGTTGCTCGTGCTTGGAGATAGCCCCCTTCTTACGGTAATCAACAGCCAAACCTCACTACCCCATTAAAGGACCAAAAGCCCTCTGACTGCCTCCACTAAACACTTTTTCGACCACACATGAGTCGCAAAACCGCTTCTACTGACTGCAAAATAATGAACAGGAAGAAATTGAAAGTTTTCTATCTCACACGCACAAAGATTTCTCTTTAGCACTGTTTTATATCGTCCACAGGGATCACCAGAATTCCATACGTAAAGAACTTACTCCAAAACACATACGTGGTAACGTACATTGAAGAGCAATTGAATTAAAGACAGCTGGCGTTATGCAAATGCGGCGCTGTGGGCGGCCCTGTAAACGGAAACGACATGACGTATGCAGCGATTCGACAATATAAGGAGTGATGCGACGGGAATCAGTAAGAATCGGATGCAGCATGGGAAAGACAAAGGATCTAAGCGCATTAGATCGTGGGCAAAATTGTCGGGGCTCGACGAATGGGTCACTCCATCTCGGAAGTCGTGCAGGCACTGGGATTTTCACGAGCCACTGTGTCACGGGTACACCGTGAGTGCATCGAATCCGATAAAACCATCCCTGCAAGGGCCAACTGCCGTGAACAACAGCGTGTGGATGAGCGGGGTCATCGTCGGCTAGCTCGCATTGTAAAAGCGGATAGACGGACCTCAGTGCAAGAAATCACTCGGCAATTTAACGCTGGTGCACAAAAACGTGTAAGTAGCCACACCATCCAGAACCATCTCCTCGCTATGGGTACAGAAGCCATCGTCAAACGAGGGTACCGCTGCTGACCGCACATCACAGGATGCAGAGATTAGCATGGGCGCGGGAACATCGCCATTGGACCCTAGACATGTAGGGAAAATGTTGCCTGGACTGATGAGTCGAGATTCACGTTGGTACATGCGGATGGCAGGATACGAGTACGGCGCAAACCAGATGAAGCGATGGATCCTTCATCTGGTTTGCGCCGTACTCGTATCCTGCAGGGTACTCTTCAAGCTGGTGGAGGTGGCATTCTCGTCTGGGGACTGTTTACGTGGACTGAAATGGGATTCCCGTCTGGTACGTGTGACATCGTCCCATTCACAGGTCTGGACCGTTACCGGGATATCCTGGACGACCATTCGCTCCCGTTTGTGCGTCTTCAACATCTCACTGGGGACCTCATCGTGCAACAAGACAATGCTCCGTGCCATCGCTCCAGAATTGTATCCGAATGGTTAGATGAACACTCCACCGACGTGACCTCGCTCCCTTGGCCAGCTAGGTCACCTGACCTCAATCCCATCGAGCACATCTGGGATACCATCGAGAGAGATGTTCGAGGCTCTGACCCTCTCCATCAAATCTTCGTGAACTGTGGGAGCTTGTTCAGGGGTCGTGGATCCGTATTAAAAGGTGGGGACTTCTCAGTGTTTCCTGAGAAGTCCCCACCTTCAGGAAGCACTGAGAAAGAAACACTGAGAAGTCCCCACCTTCCAATGAAGCAAGTGTTTATGCCATTCCTCTACTATATCCGGACGGATCGGCGAGATACTACATTGGAATGACTAAACGTTCATTTAGAATTAGAGTTAATGAACATAAAAGGGACATAAAAAAAACGGAAAAGTAACCACGGCGCTATCCAGAGAAGTCAAGTTCAAGTCCGCTTGTCCTATGTGGGATGACGTAAAGAAATTAGATTCCTACTCCACCCCAATATCTACTGCCATTCTCGAAACTTTGGAGATCATAACCAACAGCGAGTCGTGCAATGATAGCGTCTCACTGGAGTTGCCACGAGTTTGGAACCAGTTCTTCAAATAGTGATTGCCTCTTTGTTTTCCTTCCATGATTTTACGTGCTGAAACGAGCATAACGCCTCGTGTCTTTGAATACCTGATTACGTTCGCATCTATTCGTTATCGCCAAGTCACCACGTTCAAATTGTTGAACCGTTCTGTTATTCAGTTTGCAGTGAGCTGTCTAACTTCCTTGAGAAATCCATCGGTTGATCTGCGATAGCTTGGGAACTTTTATTTCTATTCTACGCCAAGAAATTTCGGATCACTAGTATAGTTATACTATTTAAGTACATAAACAGCGTTTAACTTGATATATGTTTCCACGTATGTGTTTGTGAGCGTCTACAGGGATATGTTTAACTAAAATGTTCCCACATCAACAATATTCCTTTACATTTTACGTTTCTCCAGAAAAAAAAAAAAAAAAAAAAAGAAAAAGGTGATTTCTCTCTTCCATGACTCCTTAGCAGCAGCAAGTTCGGTACCCATGAAACAGGGAATCATTGGTGCAACTGTTCCTACTACTTCCCTTCCAGAAGTAATTTCTTCTGAATTATTCATTGTTCTTGCTGTATCATTTCAATTTTTTTTTCGTTAAATGTTCAGTACACGAATAAGCAAGGTAAAGTACTTATGCTTATAATGAAATACAAAACAAAATTTTCATAAGCCACCGAAAACAAAAGTTCAGAGAATTTACATCGTCCGTTTCCCGGAGAGGGGGTGGGTGCTTGCCGTGCAGAGGGTATAAACCCCCTTTATTTCCCTGCTGGCTACGTCCCTGAGTGCAGTAGTATTATGTGTGAATTTCGATGATCCTCTGTGCTCTGTATTTCACGCAAATTTTTTAATCTTTTACGACTCGATAAACGTATTGTAGGAGCTACACACCATACGGTTAACAAAGATTTGGACGACCCCATAGAGTGTAGTGTTAGAAAATTATGAAAATCGCTGTATATTGTTGAGCACAAAGATTTTGAAGATTCCTGTAATACACGTAGATTTTGAAGACTTCCTATGATGCGTAGTTCACGTAAATTACAGGTTCTGTAAAGTTAAAGCATTGCCGAATTATTTATTTCTAATCGTACTGTCTCTAATGCTGGAAAAAGCACTTTCATCTCATGGATTGCGTTTTAAAAATTGATACAAAAAGCCATTCTTTAAATTAAAAATTGGTTATTCAGAACCATAACAGTTTCAGGACAAAAATCTCGAGCAAATTTTGAATGTCCCACTTCAACGAATGTGAAAGTGTTTTGAAATTTGTCTCTGAAAATCTTATCCGAAATCGTATACTATCTCGTGCTGCAAAATTTGCTGAAATTTGAATCAACCCGCACGCTTAAGAAGCAAATTTTTCTCTAACTCGACTATAACTCAATTCCTTTGTTTAGATATTTTGCACAAGCTAGCACATATCAGTTTTAGACAAAATCATTTACAGATTTTAATTTCGTACTCAGGGTCTCTGGAATGAACCTTTCCTCGTTAAATATCAGGTTCTTTTTACATTTTGTAGTTTAACGATCACCATGTGCAGCTCTAAAGCTATAAATAGTCGCCATCCCTAATTTAGGATAATGTTCCCAGGGATGGGGCAAAGCTGGGGGACCCGTGCGTCATCTGAGGCTTGGGCCCAGCTATAGTAACTCACGCCTTTGACCACTCAACCACTGGGACGGGGAATTGCAGTTTCTTATGGTTTATTTGTCGCTTGCTAATACATGGCGGGATTATTATTATTATTATTATCATTTTTAGTCTTCAAAAAGTAGGAACTGTACACCAAATTAAACTCAAAATAGTATAACTATATACTAAAAATCCGAAAATTTATTGGCGTAGAATAAATAATCAAAATTTCCAAGCTTTCGCACATCAACCAGATGGCTTTGGCTACGATACGCAGACGACATATTTTTCATATGGCCACACGGAAAGGAGACTCTCCCGTTTTTCCTCGATAAAATAAATTGTATACACCCTACAATCAATTTCACCATGGAGCTTGAACACAATGGTACCTTACCTTATCTCGACGTCTCAGTGAGAAAGTCGCATGACAACCGCCTTCATACGGAAGTCTATTATAAACCCACCTCCGTTCCCAACCTGATGCTCCGCAGTTCATTCTGCCCTGATGATTACAAGACCGCCTTATTCCGTTCACGAATTAGAAGAGCCTTCGCTGTCTCGTCCGATGTTCGTTCTAGAGAATCCGAACTAAGAAACATCGTCGAATTGGCCACTGAGGCAGGATATACTTCGAACCAGATGCATAACTTTATCGAGAAAGCCAGAACCAGGAGTGCTAATAATATTTCTATGCCGCAACTTCGCTACCTGGGCTCTATTCCCTACATACCAAATATTTCCTATCAACTCAAAAACGCGCTCAGAAGGATAAACTTCGGTGTCGGCATAAGGTCTCCGGCATCTTTATACACGATGCTTAAGAGAAATATTGACAAGCCCCTCTTCTCAATGAGGCAGGCATTTATGCCATCCCACTAAAATATCCGGACGGCTCCAGGCGATACTACATCGGAATGACCAAACGTTCGTTTGGAATTAGAATCAGCGAACATAAAAGGGATACAAGAGACGGGAAAATAACCACTGCCCTATCAAGAGAAGTCAAGTTAAAGTCCGCCGATCCTATATGGAGTGATGTAAAGAAATTAGCTTCATACTCCACACCCAAATCTACTGCCATTCGCGAAACCTTGGAAATCTTGACCAGCTGCGAGGCTTGCAACGATAGCGTCTCTCTGGAGTTACCACGTATTTGGAATACATTCTTCAAATAATGCCGAGATTTCTACCATAGTACCGCGTGCCCTTCCAACGTGACCTCGTTTCTTGGAAATATCACGTTTGCCCCTAATCATTTATTGTCTAGTCAAGTCACCGCGTTTAAAGTGTTGAAACGTTCTATTATCCAGTTTGCAGTTAGCTGTCTACCTTCCTTGAGAAAGCCATCTGGTTGATGTGCGAAAGCTTGGAAATTTTGATTATTTATTCTACGCCAATAAATTTTATAATTTTTAGTATATAGTTATACTATTTTGAATTTTTAGTCTTATTTGCCCACCTTGCTTTTCATATGGTACCTGCTTCCTTTGATCACTGTCAATTTATGTTAGTTTCTTAGTTGCTTTCATTTCTCATTTCATACAGCACAAAACGTTTCAGATATGTATCAATAACGTTACAATCTCTCATTTTCGTTACACTCTTAGAGATACCTTACAATTACGTATAATCAACATTTTGGAACGTAACTATTTGTACATTACTGTTACGTTAAAAATAGCATTCACCGATACTACTGTTTTATAGTTTCCATTGTACATAATTGCTACCTTTATGTTACATTCTGGCGATATTTAAGATTTTTTGGTTTGGCAGTGGTGTGGATGCGCATGCGCATTTATGCCATTTCACCGAAGCACTCTCGTAGTCGTATTTCCACGTGCTACTGGGATATTCTTTGGTGATACTCGAGTTAGCTATTTAGTTGATTTAATATTTCATTATTTTTTTTTTGTGTGTGTGTGATTCAAGATCATCTGAAAGCAAGTAATTGTTTTGATAATTATAATTTTTAAATTCTAAAAATCATTTTATAAAATCTAAGTAGATGGCTGTGTTGTTGTATTGGTATACAATACCAGAATGTTTTTTCTTTTTTTTACTTGAAGCTGAGAAATTTCATATTGGTAGGTATTTAGAGAAATGACGAATTTGATTTTCTTTCTTTTTTTTTTGCTGAAATATAGTCTATTCCACATGTATAATAGAAATTCGACACCCTCATTTGGGACCGATTTTTATTTCTTTTTTAATCAATATATATAAACGTCGCCACTGTTCCCAATGGACAGCGGACTGCGTTGAACCTGTGAAAACGTAAACAACTCGTATACGAGGAAATGGTTACGAGAACAACCTGAAGTTTTTTATGAAGACGGGTATAAAAAATTTTTTAACGTTGGTGTGTCAGTATCGAGCGTGAGGGAAACTATGCAGAAAAATAAAATATGTGAATTAAGGTAGAAACTCTGTGCTTTGTTCTTGTTTTATTTCAATTTGATGAATTTCGAACCCGAACCACCCTTCACTGCGGCGTAAGTTGCTCTCCCAACTAAGATACACGGCAGGTGCGGATCCAGAAGTTTACTCTAGGAGGGGTGGTTTTTCGAGTACAAAAAGGAGGGAAGAAGCCATTATGAAAGGATTTTTTAGATATAACGTTAGTGTGAGTGGCCACTTTATTATGTCCACCCGACGGTTTTCAGCAAATGAGCTATGACTGCACGCTGTTGCCGCCAGAGGGCAAGGCTAGTATAAAAAGGGAAAGCTTAGTGCTTGCGACAGTAGTACAAGTGATTTTTGGGTGACGAGATGGGTAAAAAATGCGATTTAACGGACTTTCAACGTGGGACGACTGTAGGAGCTCGGAGCCATGGAGCGAGTATCACCGAAACCACCGCATTCGTGAAATATTCCAGAGCAGCTGCTGTTAAAGTGTTTAAAGACTGGACTGCCAGTCAGACCAAAAACTGGGTCTCTACGTGCAACGTGTGGTCGTCATCGACTAGTGACTGCTCGGGCGGAACGGAGAGTGTCCAGACGGGTAACAGACAACAGAAGGGCAACAGTGCAGCAAATTACAGACCATCTTAATCAAGGTTCTCCTCAAATGATCTCTGTACGCACTGTTCGCCGTACACTGCATCGGATGGGATATGGCAGCCGAAGGCCTGTTCGAACACCTTTGCTGTCTGGAGTTAGCAAGAGAAAACGTCTCCAGTTCGCACAGGAGCACAAGGATTGGACAGCCGATAATTGGAAACAAATTATGTGGTCCGATGAATCACGTTTGCAGTTGTACCATGCCGATGGCCGAATGAGAAGTTGGCGGAAACAGCACGAAAGCATGGACCCCAAATGCATTGCCACAACCCTTCAAGATGGTGGAGGCAACGTTATGGTTTGGGGAATGCTTTTTCTGGCATGCTTTGGGCCCTTTAATTTGTTTTGATCAACGTCTGACTGGCACATCATATCTAAACATCGTTGCGGACCAAGTGCATCCTGTCATGTGGATGGTTTATCCCAATGGCGATGGCTACTTTCAACAAGATTATGCGTCCTGCATAGTGCTCGTATTGAACAGGATTGGTTTCAGGAACATGCTGGTGAGTTTACTTTGCTTAGGTGGCCCCCACAATCTCCAGATCTCAACCCCATTGAGAATTTGCGGGATGAAGATGGACGAGCCATTAGACAGCTGGATCCACAACCCTGCAATCTCACACTCCTGGAAAGTGCTATTCATAAAGCATGGTCTCAGATTCCACAAATCACCTATCAATATCTCGTGGAGTCCATGCCACGAAGAATCGATGCAGTATTAAAGACAAAAGGTGGCCCAACGAAGTACTGAGGGGTGGTCATAATAAAGTGGCCACTCAGTGTATATAATGTTAGTAGCAGGAGATGCCAAAAATTACCCGGTATTAGCCACGCTACCACCCTCCCAGCCCGCCCCACCCAAGCGTGGATTGACTTCGGAGTGGGTGGAACAACGGGAAGCGCCCGTAAGGCGTGAGGGAACTGGAAAAATATGGGAAAAGAAAGAAGTCCTGAAAAGACGGTCTGGGAGGAAGCGGTGGGGACATGTTTACGAATTTTCTCTACGACCTAATTAAGATACGTGCTTAGATCAGATTGTTATTCACAGTTTCTCCCACCTACTCTGATTTCAGTACCAAGCTCTGCCTTACCCTGTTTCGAGACGTTATAGATGCTAGACAATATGACATTAGCAAAGAATTAACAAAGAATATCTCCGTGTTTTTTACCCCCGCTGTCCCTGTTTTCCCTTTATCTTTTGCGCTCTCTCTCTCTCTCTCTCTCTCTCTCTCTCTTTTATTCTATTCCCTTCTCTTCCTTTTTTTACTGAACCTAAATCAATGTAATAAGTATTTTAAATCCTTCCTACTAAGTTTCATTGTTATTTTTTTTTTAAGAAAAACTGAAAACAAAATATGCAAAGTTAATCATTTACGATCTTTGCTACTTTAAACGTGAACACGTAGTTAGGGTTGGGGGGGCGATCCCCCTCCCCCGGTGGATCTGCCACTGCTACACGGACGAAATGTACTACTGCAGTTTGGTCGTCTCGATACGTGATTCACCTCCGTAGCTCATCACCATCATCTCCCTAACTTCTTTTTTTTTTTTTTTTTTTTTTTTTTTGAAGCGAAGTAGAAATTTTTCATTAATTCTAGATGATGTGGGGAACAAACAGCACACATTTTTCGAAGAACCCAACGGCCAATGCATCCACTTTCTTATGTTTGGGCGCCAATGTGAAAATGCAAATTTGTCCGGGACGGGGATCGAACTCGACCCCCCTCTCACTCCGGAGTAAGTTGTTCTCCCAACAAAGCTACACGGACAGAATGTGTCGCAGCAGATTTGTCGTCTTGACACGTGATTCACCGCCGTAGTACGTCACAATACTTGTATGTAAATATAGAGACATTACTTTTTGAACACCTTCTATATATTTCTTCGTTTCCCTGCGACAAACTTCTTTTTCGTCTTCAGGGTGCAAGGGTGTCAAGTAACCCATCAACCACGTTAGCAACATATAAGGGAGCTTGCACACACAAAAGGCAAGCTCCCACCCACTTCTCTAAAAATCGTGCTGTCACTACTTTTTTTTCCCAGCTCTTGCATGTAACACAAAGGTTTGGAGATAATTATTCAGCATTTCAAATGTTCCCATTCTATTGTCTGACATGCAAACAAACACTAAGTTCTAAATAGAACAGAGATCGTCGTGTGATCATCTAGCGCCGTTTCATTCCACGCTAATCAGTTGATGAATGCCAGTTAATTTGGACAAGACAGAGGCACATCTTTCCGAACTCTTTACTTCCACTCGATTGGCTATCCTCCTTTATTTGTAAATTAGTTGTTTAGCGTAACTAAGAGAATCCATCCCGCAAACGCGGCCTCTTGAACGAGTTATGTTGAAGGACTCCGCCCAAACAAACTATGGAAATTATTTGGCTGAGATCACTCGCTGCTTTGCCCGCGGCCAATTGCAATGGCTACACCCGGTCAGCCCTTACCACGTGACCCATATTTCCATCTATTCCGGTTTACTACAGAAGGAACAAAAAGAAATAAAGAGAGAGAGAGTGAAAATAGAGATCTTCTTGATCGCTGAGTCTTTTGAACCGAGACACCTTTTAGCCGCAGCTGCTTCTCGTCTGCTGTTGTTGCCCAAGCCTGTACGGCCTCTACTGGTCACGAAATAAGCAAAGCACGCATTTCACATCTTAGGAAAACTGGGCCTATTAACTTCAACGCTCAGGCTACTTTCTCAAACACATAAAGTGGGTGATAGGGATCTATTGTAAAACCAGCAGCCATCGTACCCTAGTTTTCTGTTTCTTTCCCTCTCCCACGTTTTTCATTTTAAAAAAAAAAAGGGGGGGGGGTGACGCTTTGGTAACTTGGACAAGGTCAGAGTGCAAGATCCAAGAATGGGTGTTGAACCTAAAGGACATACCACTGTGTGACCTCAACTCTTGGACATGTGAAAAGTGGTAAATCCACATGCAGAGACACACCCGGAATTTTAATTACACAGTGGAAAACGTTTAATTACAAACCCCATACTGTAGTAGGATTAAAAGTAGAAACCAGCGATGCAGTTATAATAAGAAAGCGCTTTAACAATGAACGGATTTGGAAAAAACAACACGGGAAGAGTTGTGAAAATACAAGTTTGTCCGTGACGGGGATTGAAACCGCGTCCCTTCACTATGGTGCAAGTTGCTTTTCAAACTAATCTACACGGACAGAATGTATCGGTGCAGATTTGTTGTCTTGGCACGTGCTTTACCTCTGTAGTGCGTCACATCATTTCTCTCTCTCTCTCTCTCTCTCTTCTTTTTTTCAACCGAAGAACCAACTTTCATTCATTCTAGACGATGTGTGGAACAAACATCACACATTCTTCGAAGAATCCAACTGGCCAGAACATCCATTTCTACGTTTGGGCGCCAGTGTGAAAACCGAAATTTGTCCGTGACGGAGATTGAAGGGGTGCCCCCTCACTCCGGAGTAAGTTGCTCTACCAACAAAGCTACAAGGACGGAATGTATCGCTACGAATTTGTCGTCTTGATAACGTGCTTTACCTTTGTAGTGCGTCACAGGTACTTTAAAAAATTAATTCAACAAACCACTTCCGGAAAACGTCAATAGAAGGTAACGCCTCTTTAATTTTCTTAGCTTTCTCAGTGTTATTTTCTCATTTTGGAGAGGGGGGGGGTGGCGGATCCATCAAACACTAAACAAAAAAAAGGTTTAGAGCCCAAAACCATGATAAAGTCGGAAATTTAAGCTTGCTTTTTAGCACGTCTTTTTAAAAAAAAGATCGTGCTTATGTTACCGGTTTGTCCATCCGTCTGTACCCACGATATCTCTGCAACTATTAGTCCGATTTGAAAAATTATTTTTGCATTTGGGAAGCTTGAAATATGCGAATGATGATCCTTTATTTCCTTTTTTTTTTTTTTTTTTTTTTTTTACGACGTACAATTTCGCCGCAGATGATGTCGAATTCAAAAATATGTTTTGTTCCACTTATTTGCGTCTAAACATCCGATTGAAAACAATATTTTATCATTCGATTCCATTTATGGCGAAGAGTAATTTAGATATAGTTACTTATCCAATTTACTCATAGATTTTCCGCTACGAGGCGTAAAAGTAAATTACATTTTTCCCGATAACTCTTCTTCTAAAACTCCGATCTGAAAAAAATCTTCAGCGGATACACCTCCTGATGGAAAATTGTTTGCATATAATTTCAAATTTTTGTTTAAGAATACTTTGGCCACCAAGGGGCGTAAGTGTTAATTTTTGCTTCTGAAGTATTTGCCCTAAAATCTGAGCTTCTAAAATATCGATTGAAAAAATTATTTCGTGGACTGATGCCACTCACATTGATAATCCTTTTCCGGAATATTTTCTTCTTAAAATATTTCTACAGTTTTTCCGCCAGGGGGCGTAGATGTATATCTTATTTTTGTCAATATCTCTACTTCTAAGAGTCCGATTTGAAAAATTTCTTCTTTGCTGGATAGTGTTTTCAGTGTGACATGTTTTTCATACAATTTCAAAATTTTCAAGTAATTCATAGACTTTCCGCTAGGGGGCGTAGAGGTAAATTGCGTTTCCCCCTATATCTCTGCTTCTAAATCTCCGATTTGAAACATTCTTCCTGCACCGGATACAGCTCCTGGTGGAAAATCGTTTGCATATAATTTCTAATTTTTGCAAAAAAAAAAAAAATGATTTGGCCACCAGGGGGCGTAAATCTTAATTTCCGCTTCTGATGTATTTGCAGCAAAATATGAGCTTCTAAATTCTCGATTGAATAAAACGTCGTTTGTATATCGATACTACTCATGTCGACAAACCTTTTAAAAAAATGTTCTTTAAAAAAAAAAATGTTCTTTTTAAAATAATGCATGGTTTCTACGCCAGGGGCGTAGATGTATATCTTATTTTTGTCAATGTCTCTACTTCTAGGAGTCCGATTTGAAAACTTCCTTCTTTGTTGGATAGTGTTTCCGATGCGAAATGTTTTTCTTATAAATTAAAAATTATCAAGTAAATCCTAGACTTTCCGCTAGGGGGCACAAAGGTAAATTGCGTTTATCTGCGTTATTTCTGCTTCTAAAACTCCGATTCGAAAAATTCTTCCTGTATCACATACAAGACCTGATGGAAAATATTTTTCACATAATTTCTAATGTTTGGTAAAGAATGGTTTGGCCACCAGGGAGCATAAGTGTCAATTTCTGCTGCTGATATATATGCAGCAAAATCTGGGATCCTGAAAACTCGACAAAATTTTTTTTTCTTGGACCGATACTGCTCATATGGAAAAACCTTTTGAGAATACTTTCTTCCTAAAATAATGCATGGTTTCCCCACCAGGGGACGTAAAGTCACATCTTATTTTTGTCGATATCTCTGTTTCTAATAGTCCGATTTGAAAAATTATTTCGGTGTTGGAGAGCGTTTCCGGTGCGAAATGTTTCTCATATAAATTCATGTTTTTCTATTAACGCTCAAGTCTTCAACCAGAGGGCGTAAGCTCACGGTTCCGTTTACAGCAATATCTGATTGATTGAAAAACCCTATTGAAAAACTTCTTTCTTCCGTCAGATACTATTGTTTTCCATACCGGTTCCATTGACTTTGAATAGCTTTGATGAATTTGATTTGCGTCAGAAAGGGATTCCCAAAAGACGGGCATATTACACCCGAAACTTCGGTGTCATCTTTCTTGTTAATGATTGCAACTGAGACATCGTTCCGAAATTATCGGTAGGTGGAAAAACGTTTTATGCGCACCGTTTTTGAGGCACATATGGGAAACCTCCTCTGACGTTTTTTTTTTTTTTTTCTTAAACTGCCCAACTTCATGTCGAAGTGTTCTGAATTTGGATGCACTGTTTTCACGAGTGACTATCGAAATGCTCGAACGAAAGTAATTAATCCCGAGGCGGGGAAGGGGAGGGAGGGGTTAAAGAAGGAAACGCAAAATTTCGAGGAAAAAAATGAAAAAATGATACCGCATATTGTAAGCAGTGATTAAAAAACAACTAAAAACAAGTAGGCTCAGTTCTGATTGAGCTGTCAGTTTGGAACGTAGGACTACGATCGGGGTGTTTGATTTTTGTTTGGCGGTAGCTGCTCTCAGGTGTTCTCGATACTCTCTCGTTCGTTGCGCTGCAGTCTTCTTGTGCTTCTGACATTCCTCATCATTTACTCTTGTCTCTCGCTTCGATTTTCTCCACTTTTGCTTGCGTTCATTCCGCGTCATTGTCGAAAATGTTAACCCGTTCACATGAAAACAATTTTTTTTATTTTATTTTAAACCATTGCGATATGTTCTTTATATATTTGAATAGATCTCCTCGAGAGCTTTAACACAATACCCCACAGTCGTTTTGCACTCACGGTTGTCTAGATAAACCGCGATATTGTCAAAAGTGTTCACCGGTTCACAAGAAAATAAGTTTTTAAACGTTCAGTTCAAACTACGGCAAAATATTCTTCGTATATTTGAATAGATCTCGCTGAGAGCTTTAAAACGATGCCACGCACAGTCGTGTTGTGCTCACTGTTGTCGATATAGTCTCAGTCAAACGAGGCTGCACACCCCCAGAAATATTGCATCATCTACCACGCGCACAGAGAGCTAGGGGAGCGTAGGGGTGCACGATGTATTGCGCAGTACGCGAATTTTACTCCATGCTGTCAATTGGGACCTATTTTTGTCACAGGCGGTTGGCCGTAAATTGCCCCCTACTATCCGCGGAGTTAAACATTGTCCTACGTTAAAAAAAGCTTCACTCGGCAGCTAAAAGGTGTTGCAGTCTGGACAATGAGAAATGCTTCTCTTGACAGTGACTACAGTGTACATATATATATAGTCTAAACTCTGCGAGATGCTGATAACCTTTTGTTTGGATGTTTGCCTAGAGAAACTTAAAGAGTCCTTCTACAATAAGTTGGAAATTCTTAAAGTGTACTACAATTGTTCCCAAGACTCAGAAATTGGAAAAATCGTGCACTGGGAGAGACTGACAGCATCGAAAGAATATCCCAACTGCAATCATTCAAAAATAGATGAATTTCTCAATTTTATTAAGTTTTTCAGCTTCAAAACTTTTTTTAATTTTTAGTGTTTAACGAAAAGCAGATATTCTGCGAAGATGTTTAGCAGACAGAAGAACACACGGCAACTGGCACGGTGCCAAAAAATTTCTCTGCGTTTTTTTTTTTGGTTGGAGGTTTAACGACCACCGTGAGCAACTCAATGGGCTATAAGCAGTCGCCCGTCCCTAATTTAGGGACACTGGTTCCAGGGAAGGGAGAGAGCCAGTGCCGTAAGACAAACACAACATCCATCCCTGAGCGGGATTCGAACCCGGACCCCTTACGGACGAATGATCAGAGGCCAGCGCCTTAGACCACTGCGCCACCGGGGCGGCCTCTGCGTTGCTATCGCGTGGTCTTGGTATAAGGTAAGTAGTCATGATACACATCCACACAGACAAACAGTGAGGCATTAGAGCGAGGAGGGCAAATGAAAATTGAGTCCGAAGTCACGTGATTCCCCTTTCCTTTGAGAGTCTGTTGCAGAAGATTCTTATCAGGACGTAAGTTTTACCGAGTACATATACTGCCAAAAAACGTTAGATTGTAAGTATTTCTAATATGCTTGCTGCAGAAAGACAGTGCACCTTATCTTTTATGTAAATTTTGGTTATCTCACGTCATAACTTCTGAATTTAGTCATGTCTGAACTCCCAAGTTTTCCTCGACGTGTGGCAGCACTTGAAGTTAGTCAAGTCTGGCAAGGAATGAAAACTGTGAGAGATATAATATTGTAAGCTGTGCGAGGAGTTGCTCTTCTACTACGTTAGGTGTTTTCGATACTGCTCCTACATTGTTTCAGATTTTGTTAATCTACGCTATTCAGTGGCGTATCTTGGGTCCGAGACCTGGACTATCTTACCTGCTCCCCCCCCCCCCGTACTGCTTTTTAAAAATTGCGAAGTTTTTTTTTTAATTGTTAAGTAACAGAAGTAACATTTGTTTTCTAAATTTTAGGTACATGCTATTGCTAACATGATACCAAATAATTATGAGGATTAGGATTTGAACACTTATTTGTACACGAACTCCATTCTTCTTTCCTTTTGTGTGAACTTGAGTGTTATGTTTTCACAAAAATGTTTCTTACGAGTACTTTTTCATATTTTAAAAATAATGGTTTTCTCTATTAACAAACCAGCCAAGTTGCTCGAATGTGCATGTTCTTGTGTGGCTCTAAGATATATCTTGATTATTTTTAATACGGAAAAACTTCTTTCGGAAGCAGATGAACAGTTTAATATTGATCTGCTAATTTGTATACCTCAATAAACACTAAGTCCAATTATTAAACTTTATGTAACAAGTAATGTTTCTTACTGATTTGTTTTGTATTCATCAAGGGAATTAAACGCCTTCAGTTCATTTTTTAATCGAGCTGTATCAAAATTTGAAGCATAGAGTTCTTTAAGCTCTGATAGTAGATGTTCAGGGAAGCTTTCACAAAATTTATCAAAACAGTTCGAATCCAACAAAGCTACGAATTTAAGATATAATATCACTGATTTGAATTCATTGACACTTCACACAAACTGAAACAACTCTCGTGAAACTCGTGAAACACCCGCTGGAAGCATGGAGGGACTGAAGTAGTCCGAAGTCTTCGTTTTTTCTGAGCGAACCCTTGGCCAAAGCAATGGCCACTCACGAGCTCCGTAGCTCATTCAGGTTGTCATGAAAACGCTAGCAGGAGATAGTATTGAAGATCTTTGCATCAGAACAGCGAAGAGTCTCGAAGACCTACTTGCGTTACGTTGATGCCGTTGATCATCGCTCGCCAGAATGATTCTCATAATCGAAAGAAGCGAATCCGCTCGTGTTTATTTTTCGCACCGAAAGCATTGACGTATCTTAATACCGTTGATAATTGACTTTTATTTGTGTATATTCAATTAACTTTTATTTCTGCATTCTCTGGGCTTCGCAGCTACCTAGCTCGCCTCGAATATACGCCACTGACGCTATTATTTTGCATCACTACTTTAGCAGTAACCTCGTCATTGTGTTTCTACGAAGTTAATAATAGAAATTTTAATAACCTATTTCAACGTCTTCTGCGAGCCAAGTTATCGTCTTTGTGTTTATCATCACGATGTGTGAGTCTACTGAACAAGAGAGCAAATAAAAGATTTGGACTGCAGAACATGTAAGTTTTTTTTTCTTTTTGCTTCTTTTGTTTTAAAACTTTTAGTGTACTGTTTAGTTTTACGAATCCTTTTATAAATAATTGCAGTCTTGTGCAACTGATATCGCAGTTTTAGCCATCTCAGTGAGAAACATTGCCTTTCTTCGTCGCTTTCCTGCTAAGCTAATTATGTTTTGTTTTTTTTTCGAAATAACAAAAGGGTTTTTGTTGACGAAAAACCAGCTTTCTCATGTTTTAGGTCTGAAAAGCATGAATCGATCGACTGAGATTGTAGATATAGTGTTAGCCGCCACGGTGGTGCAATGGTTTAAGAGCTGGCGAATAACCATTCGTCCGAGAAGGGTCTGGGTTCGAATCCCGTGAGGCATTTTTTTTTTTATTGGAGGTTTAACGACCACCGTGAGCAACTCAATGGGTTATAAGCAGTCGCCCGTCCCTAATTTTGGGCCACTGGTTCCAGGGAAGGGAGAGAGCCAGTGCCGAAAGACAAACACAATATCTATGCCTCACTGGAATTCGAACCCGGACCCCACTGAGCCACCGGGGCTGCATCCCGTGAAGCATGGATGTTGTTTTTGGCTTATGGCACTGGCTCTCTCCCTTCCCTGGAACCAGTGGCCCTAAATTAGGGTCGGACGACTGCTTATAGCCCATTGAGTTGCACACGGTGGTCATTAAATCTACAAGCAAAAAAAGGAAAAATGGTGTTAGAGCTTCACCTCTAAAATCTGCGTTTACAACAATTTCATGAGCGCTAGATGTACAAACCGAGTCTCATATTTTTGTTGGCCTGATAATTATAATTATTAATCATTGAAGCAGGCGCCAAAATGATATCAAACGAATTGCTGTTTTCAAGCTCCTATGTTCTTGGAGCAGCGAAGCAAATAAATAAGTAAAGAAATTGAAAATAAAAACAAAGTATTTTGGGCGAGCATAATATCTTTATTCCTCTGATTGGGAAAAGAATAGGAATTGTCGATGTATTAATATATCCATTACTTTCAGATCAGAAATATGTATTTCAAATTTTCGATAATGTTTCTCCCACCTAAAATCCGCTATCTACATTCCGTAGGTAAACATTCATTCCCTTCAGACAGACGTCTTAGCTTCAACTCCCCTGGCCGCCCCGGTGGCGCAGTGGTCTAAGCGATGGCCTCTGATCATTCGTCCGTAAGGGGTCCGGGTTCGAATCCCCGTGAGGCATGGATGTTGTGTTTGTCTTACGGCACTGGCTCTCTCCCTTCCCTGGAACCAGTGGACACTAAATTAGGGACGGGCGACAGAGCATAGCCCATTGAGTTGCTCACGGTGGTCGTTAAACCTCCAATCAAAAAAAAAAAAAAAAAAAAAAAAAAACTCCCCTGCTCCTAGATTGAAAAATCCCTTTTCTCTGCGTTCTTGAAGGAAGATGCTGCCCAGTGATCTATGACGTAAGGAGTTGCTTATTGGTGGGGGGTCAGTTCTCACGCGGGTCGGGGCTTCTCCGAGAAATTTTGTTGCATCTACAGCCGGGATAAAAGATGGCGGTGCGTCGTTCCTTTTGTTCCGTGAGTTTTCCTGGTCAACGAAGATATCTGTGTTCCACGAAAATTTGTGGCGACAAATTTTCCGCTGCTGTTCGCGTTGTATAATTTGAGACACACTATTTAATGATGTTTCAGAGGACGAGATAGTACGATTTCCCGAACGCATCGGAGACTTCATTGCCGAAGCTGGTCTCAAACTAAATAGAGCCAAGTGCCTGTCTTACAGTAGTGTGGACAAGGTCGGAGTGCTTCCTCAAAACTTCGAACAGGTACCCGTTATTGCCCTAAAATTAGAAGTCATATATCTGGGAGCCTGCATAACCAAAAACGGCAATTGTGAAAGTGAAAAAAAGATAATCGGATTGGCCAAATCTGCCCTGGCAGGGCTTACAAAAATCTGGAAGGATCAATAAACAAAAACATCGCTCTTTCCACGTTTTATCCACACACAGCAACCGAAAAATTGTTATTCGGTTACCGCTGGGGAATCGAATCCCAGATACTCTCGATGTCTAGCCGAGCGCGTTAGCCTTACACCACGGTGGCCAACAATCCACGGCGCTATTTGTGTTTTTCTGTCAGCTCCTGACATCATAAATGTGTTGCTAAAACGTGGAAAGAGCGATGTCTTTGTTTATTCACTGACGCCATGTATTTGGTGGATTTTCACTTTAGATCTCGCCCTTTGGATTTAACTGCTATAATTAATATATAGCCATCAAACAAAGGTCTTCGCTCTTTCCACGTTTATAAGTGAGTCATGGAAAAATTCTCATTGGCCGCCACCGGGAGTCGAACCCAGGGTCTTCCAGTTACGCGCCGGATATACTACCGCTACACCACAGCGGCCTCGAATTCCTCCAGACTCACACACGCTAACTGCCAAGCCAAGTTGGCAGGTTGCTTCTTGGAGGCCCGCACAATGCTGGGGATTCACCAAAGATGGCAAGCAGCAACTGAAGAAATAATTAGAAGGCGAATGAATAATTAATACAGACATTTAACGCGGACCAGGGACATCAAACAAAGGTCTTCGCTCTTTCCACGTTTATAAGTGAGTCACGGAAAAATTCTCATTGGCCGCCACCGGGAGTCCAACCCAGGGTCTTCCAGTTACGCGCCGGATATGCTACCGCTACACCACAGCGGCCTCGAATTTCTCCAGACTCACACACGCTAACTGCCAAGCCATGAAGCAACCTGCCAACTTGGCTTGGCAGTTAGCGTGTGTGAGTCTGGAGGAATTCGAGGCGTGTGTGAGTCTGGAAGAATTCCTGGTCCACGTTAAATGTCTGTATTAATATATAGCCAGTGCCGTAAATGACCACCAGGTGGAGACGTCTCAGTAGCTGAGCCCATTTCACAGATTTATGATTTCAGAAGCTGACAGAGAAACACACATAGCGCCGTGGATTGTTGGCCACCGTGGTGAAAGGCTAATATGCTCGGCTAGACATCGAGAGATCTGGGATTCGATTCCACAGCGGTTAACGAATAACAGTTTTTCGGTTGCTGTGTGTTGCTAAAACGTGGAAATTCACTGAAGCCACGTATTTGGAGGATTTTCACATCTGGAAGGATCGCCACATCAGCAAAACCATCAGGCTGAGGCTGGTCAAAGCCCTCGTGTTCCCCATTGCGACTTACGGTTCTGAAACAGACCTTAAATGCAGCACGTCGCAGACGAAATGAGGCGTTTGAAATGATCTGCTACAGGCGTATGCTGAGAATTTCCTGGGGTGTGCATAGGACTAATGTACACTGGTGTGCAAATATTAAGGACGGAGAGGAGAAATTAGCATAACAGCGGAACGAGCAGGCAGAACGGACCGAAAGACCACTCAGGAGATAAACTAGGGTCCGGTATGGTAGGTCATGCGCGTACATGCAGCATGACGTAGGGGTGGGTGTTGGAAGGGTATAAAGCCCACGGGCAGTGTACGCTCAGCAATTCGGTGAAAGCTATTGCACGGTGTACATCGGTTTAAACGACGTCGAGTTGCTGCCACCGTGTGATATGGCCAACAGGCAATCCAGTAGACGACATCTGGATGACTTTACCCGAGGTCACGTCATTGGGAAGTTGGAAGGAGGTCGAAGTCTGACTGGTGTGGCCGAGTAGTTTCAGATCGCTCACAGCATCGTTTCACGAGCTTGGAGAGCATTTAAAACGACAGGAATAGCTGTCCGAGAGTTTAGCAGTGGTCGTTCACGAGCAACCACGGCGGCGGACTACCGGTATATTGTCCTACAGGCGAGAAGAGACAGACGGCAGACAGCGGGAGAAATCGCAAGGCACATGCAACAGACAACTGGACGTCCGTTATCGCATTTTACCGTAGACAGGAGGCTGCACAAAGGTGGTCTATTTGCACGACGACCAGTACGGTGTGTGCCATTAACGCCTGCTCATCGGAGACAGCGGTTTCTCTGGTGCCAGGAACACAAGAACTGGACACATCAGCAATGGGGTCGAGTTCTCTTTACAGATGAGAGCCGATTTAGTCTGACAAGCGATTCTGGATGTATGCACATCTGGAGAGAGCAGGGAACACGCAATCACACCTCCAACATCATCGAAAGGGACCGGTTTAGAGGTGACAGAGTTCTCGTTTGGGGTGGTATCATGTTTGGTAGCCGTACTGAGTGCCACATCTTCCAAGGAGGTTCAGTCACTGGTGTCCGCTATTGGACAGAGGTTCGCCTGCCTCACGTGCGTTTGTTTAGAGGTGCTGTGGGTCATGAGTTCCTCTTCATGGACGACAACGCTACATCTCATCGTACAGTGGCTGTCGCAGAGCTGTTGGAGAGTGAAGATATTCAACGCATGGATTGGCCCTCAAGATCCCCGGACCTAAATCCAATCGAACACGTGTGGGAACTTCTCGGGAGACGATTGGCAGCACGTCACCAGCCGGCAGCAACGATTCCGTAGCTGCGATTGGCGCTACAAGGGGAATGGGCCGCGATGCCTCAGCAGCTCCTTGACAACCTCGTCCTCAGCATGGGCAGACGTTGTAAATCCTGCAACGTAGTCAGGGATGATCATATCCCCTACTAAAGACTGGATTTTTCTTGGCAGCCGCCTGTCACATGGACGTTTCTGTCTTCTGTCCAGTTGTGCTCGAAGGTGCCTTTTCAATAAAGTGCCTTTGTATCCTTTGGATTCCTTGTTTGGGCGGTTTTGCTCACTTGTCCCATATTCTTACATCTTGGGGATCTTATGGTATGATTTGAGTCGATGTGAAGCACTTCTGCACGACGTTACATTCGAAAAACCGTCTCGTCTTTAATTGACGACATCTGGATGACGAAGTGTGAAAATCAGTTCATAGTATCGCTCTACTTATAAAAAACAGAAGTTGACTTCTTAAACAAAAAAACGTTTTACGAGTACTGAATCCCCTTAACAGGGGATAGCATCATCAGAGTAATGCTAAATCTACAAGGAACAGAATTTTATGGCAAATTTTCTGCCAAGCACTTCAATATACTGTGCCCCCAACCCCCCCATATGATACTTAGTCCCCTAATAGCCACCCAGCTCTGAATTGCGTCGCCACTCAGAATGATTGCTGTGGTTAAAAATAAAACGTAAAGTATCTTAAATAAAAGGATTAAGCCCATTTTGTACATGTGAACCTTCCTTTTTTGTTTGTTTGTTCTTTTTAAAAGAGTGTCACATCTTGTTAAGTACTTGTTTCTAGCTGAGAGTTTTGTCCTTTTTCTTGTGTTAACTAACTTACCCTCTTGACCCCGCATGTTGAAACCAGTGGTTTGCGCTACTAAGATAATCCGTTAAGCTTTCTTTCATCACTGCTGAGCAATTGAGTAAGGAATTCCACCGCAGTATTTATTGGCTGCCAGTCGGACTCGACAATAAGTAGAACTTGCTGCACAACGTAATTTATTCACTTTTTCTGAGGGAGAGGGGGGTAACTGCAGATTCAGTACACGTCCTGTTGCAGAACGCTTCACACTATCATTCTGCTTTCAAGCGCCTATGTAAGACATTACATTTCAAAATTGTCTTTATTCTTCAAATAAAAATAGCATTTCTATGTACATGACAGTAGAATTCTGCCAATAAATACAGTGGTATATACAACAACTGGAAAGTTCCAGTGAAACGTAAAACAAAATATTGTTAAAATCATAAAATTATTTCGCCCCGAAGGGCGATGGAGAGGCAGACAATAAAGCACGAGCGATGCAAATGAAAATGTATACTACAGTATTGTAGACAAGAAAAGACATGATGCTATACTATTCACAAATTCCAATTAAGTATTACTACCATACTCAAGATTAAATATGCACAAGGTACTAATTCACATAAAAGACCATGGGTGAAAAGGAACTAACAGGTGCAACAGTATTTAGAAATATGACAGAAATGGTAGAAACAATTAAGCACAAATACTTATTATATGCACAGAATTATGCAGTGACAAGAGAGAAATACGCTAAACGGACCCAGGAGGGCAACTTTACAAAAAAAAACAGAAATCGAACAAGAATGCAATTCATAAGTGTCATATCATATGTACAGAACAATACAGTGACAAAAAAGAAAGCCGCTAAGCATACCCAGAAGGGCAGCTTCTCATAAAACAGAAATGTAACAGTGGTGCTACACTCAAAATTTACATCATATGTACAGAAGTATTCAGTGACAAGGGGGAGAATCGCTAAAAGTACTCAGAAGAGCATCTTCTTACATTAAATTATGTACACAGGGACAATAAAATTTCAAAATATATTCAACATAATGTAGGGGACATTGCGTAAGACATTACAGGTCGTAAACAAATTTCAACTTTTACGCGCTTTCCCGTCTAACTACGAATGCAGAGCCGCCCTTAAGGGTGTGCGACAGATGCGGTCGCACAGGGCCCCGCGCTTAGGGGAGCTAGCGCTCACACCCTAAGAAATTGAGAGAGAGAGAGAGCGAGAGAGCAAATTTCTTATTTTCAATTATTCTAATTCTATTTTTTTAAACTCCGTCACGTTTAATTATTCTTTTGTTTTTAATATCGATTGCTGAATTTATATTTATCCAAACATCGGCAGCAAACTACAATATTATGTCTAGCGAAACATTAGTATTGAAGTCATATCTTTCAACGTGCACCGCGTGCACTGATAGTTATCGAAAAAGTTGTGCTACATGAGTTACTTACATTTGATGTCAAAACTACAACTGGTGCTTTAAGATACATGAATAAAATTCAGAATCCTCCTAATGCCTTCATCGCCTACAGGATGTTACTTACTGTCCCAGTGACGGTGACAAGCGTAGAAAGAAGCTTTTCGCGTTTGAAGCTTAGTAAATCTTATTTAAGATCTGCCATGTCTCAAGAAAGATTGATGTACACTATCTAACAAGTAATTAGACACCCCTGCAATCGACGATATCTGCGGTCCTGATACACGTCACGGCCTCCGCCGTTAAATATCGTGTGGAAAACAACAACGCAACCAGTCGCATGCAAGATGCCACGCAGTTCGGAGCTCTCTGATTTCGAGAAAGGTGTAATCTTCGGGTATCACAGAAATGACCGATCCATACGTGACATATTCAGCGAGTTGAAGTACCCAAAATCGACAGTGGCCTACGTGATTTGCAAGTGGAAGATGAGAGGTGACTGTCGGAATGTGCCCCGACCCGGCAGAACCACAAAACTGGGAGTTAGAGACCGACGGGTGCTGGCCAGAGAAATTTGGAAGAACCGCACCAAATCGATGGGCCACATCCGCGAGGAGTTTCAACAGGCATCCGGTAGTGTTCTTTCAATGAATACCATCCGTAAGGAAGCCCATCTGCTCGGTTATCATGGACGTGCTGCCACCCACAAGCCTTTGATCACCAAGTCCAATAGCGTTGCTCGGCTAACGTGGGAAAAAGAACGTCGACAGTGGACCGTTGAACAGTGGAAACAGGTTCTCTGGAGCAACGAATCAGGGTTCACCCTCTACCGTTCGGATGGCAGAGTCTGGGTTTTGCGTCTGCCTAGAGAACGTCCTCCTGCCGGAATATATTGTGCTAACTGTGAAGTTTGGCGGCGGTGGAATTATGCTATGGGGGTGTTTCTCCTGGTATGGCACGGGACCCTTGGTCGAAATTCCTGGTAGACTCAACGCCGAGACCTACTGCACCATTTTGGATGACCATGCGCTACCTACGTTGTGGCAGTTTTACGGGGTGGACCCATGTTACTTTCAGGATGACAATGCCACCTGTCATATTGCGAGGTCCACCATGGCTTGGTATGGTGACAATGGGGTTAATGGAATGGACTGGCCTGCGCAGAGCCCGGACCTTAATCCTATCGAGCACCTCTGGGACGAGTTGGAGCGTCGACTTAAGGGGTGCCCCAATCGTCCGAAACCGGTGAAGGAACTGACCTGTCTTCTCCAAGCCGAGTGGAAGAAAATGCCGCTAACCGTCGTACAACGCCTGGTTGAGAGTATGCCCCGGAGGGTCGCAGCTGTAATCGCTGCTCGTGGAGGCTCCGCCAACTATTGAAGGTGAATAAACTTCGTTTTCCTTTGCTATCACAGGTGTCCAATTACTTGTTGGTAGATAGTGTATTTGGCAACTTTGTCAATTGAACAGGATAAAGCAAGCAAAAAGAATTTTTGATGATTCAATAGCTGACTTTGCTCGGATAAAAGCAAGAAAAGTCCAGTTCTTATAAGGTGAGTATTCTCCCGTAATAGGTAGAGACGGAGCCACTGTAATGGAAGGACGTATGCTAGTGTGCTAGTGTGCTTGTTTTTTTGTTTTTGTTTTTTTATTGGAGGTTTAACGACCACCGTGAGCAACTCAATGGGCTATAGGCAGTCGCCCGTCCCTAATTTAGGGTCACTGGTTCCAGGGAAGGGAAAGAACCAGTGCCGTAAGACAAACACAACATCCATGCCTCACCGGGATTCGAACCCGGACCCCGTTCGGGCGAATGATCAGAGGCCATCGCTTAGAACACTGCGCCACCGAGGCGGCGCTTGTTTTATCTACATCATTTAAAAGATATTTACAAAATATCAGTAGCGTTAAAAAAATTAAAATACTGTATTTCGTTATTGGTTAATTTTCAAACGTCTTGATATTTCATTAAACTGTACAGATAACTATAATAAACTATGTTTTAAGTATAGCGTATGTTTTATGTTTAGTGTAAGGGGGTATAACGTAAGCCTTTTTCATGTGCGCTATTGGCGTTACGCTATGTCTAAAACCATGTCTAAATAAATGTTAAACTAAATGAGAATACGATGCAATAGTTCCTAATTAAGCTTTTACGGCCAAACGAAACATAAACAGAAGTCAACTTACGATAATCTATTATTGGTCCAGCAAATTGAAGACATCAACAATATATCCACCACAAGTTGTAAATTTCACATTTATCTTAAAACCGATCGCACATCTCCACACACACACACACATACATACATACATACATACATACACTGAGCAACAACTGCTGTATCGTCCTTTTTATCTATCGTTCTTATCACATTCATACGTCACTCTCTCTGACCTCAATTATATTGCCAACGTCATTCTTGTGAGAGAGAAGATATCACGTTAAGTTTGGAAAGTGTAAAGGAGAACAAACTCAAATTTACATAGGAAAAGGAACTAAAAATGAAAGTTATTTTAGAATATACGTCACAGGGGTGAGGATGGGGGGGGGTAAAGCAAGGGGCCCCGCGGCTGCTAAGGGCGGCTCTGTACAAACGTGTCAGTTTCAACCTGTGCACGAAATCACGGGGAATTTTTTTTAAATATTTGAAACAACCCGTAATTTATAGGTAGAATCAATATTTATATAAGGGTTAACATGCGAGTTTTTAAAGTATAAAAGAAATCCTCTAACACAATGTAAAAGAAAATGTAGTTTTTACTGAAAATTACTACATATCGCTACAGCAAAATAAGGCAACAAAGTGTGAGCAGTATAGAACCATAAGCTTAATTTCACATGCATCCAAGACTGCTGAAAATTATTAAAAAGAGATTGGATTTTAAGGTTTGGGAAGAGGCTTTGGGAGAGTACTAGTTTGGATTTAGACGAGGAAAGGGTACTAGGGATGCGATTGGTATCCTGAGATTCTTAGCTGAAAGAATGACCGACAGGGGGCGCTCCCTCTACATATGTTTCATTGATTATAAGGCCTTCGACAGAGTGCGTTGGACAAAACTTTTTCCAATCTTAGAGAGACTCGGCATGGATGATAACAGTATTCAGCTTTTCAAAAATCTCTATGTAAATCAGGAAGCATTGATTTTAATTCAAGAGGGAATGACTGATCCAGTCCCAATAAATAAAGGTGTGGAGGCAGGGACGCTTGTTGTCACCTGGCCTGTTTGGTATCTATGCCGAAGTTATGATGGATCAATCCTTGGGGAGCGCCAGTGAAGGAGTTTGGATTAATGGAGAGAGAATTAAGGACACTAAGTTTGCTGATGACCAGGCAATAGTTCCAGGATCAGCCAAATTATTACAGCGCAGGATGTCAAAAATACACAAAAATGCGTATGTCTATTAAATGAAAATAAATAAAAATAAGTCAAAACTAATGGTAAGAAGGAAGGATCCAAAACAGGCTTTCCTTAAAATTAAAGAACAATGCATCGAACAAGTTAACTCATTTTGCTATTTGGGTCAAATTATTATTGAAGATGCAAGATGTGAAACGGAAATTAGAATAAGACTGAGGATGGCAAAAATGGCTTTTAGAGAGAATCAATAACTACTGACAGCCAAAAATAGATCTAAAACTGAGGAAGAGAATTTTAAAGGTACATGTTTGGCCAGTAGCTCTTTACAGTTCTCAGACATGGACATTGACCAAGAGGAAAGTGAAAAGGCTGGAGGCATTTGACATGTGGAGCTATAGAAGAATGGAGAGAATAGGTTGGCTCGATAGAAAAACTAATGCCTAGAGAGAGAGAGAGTGGAAGAACCCGGAAATCTCATCAACATGTTAAAAAGAAGAAGAATGTTATGGATGGGACACACATTGCGCGATGGAGGCCCGTTTCTGAAAGTTTTGGAAGGGAAAATTCAAGGCAAGAGAGGAAGAGGACGGCCAAAGTAAAGTTTTGTGGCGCAGTTACTCCGAGACACCAATACTAGGACATACTACGACCTGAAAAGAACGGGGAGGATAGAGAGCAATGGAGAGACATAGTTCATCTACTGAACAACTAGTCCATGAGGCATTTGACATGTGGAGCTATAGAAGAATGGAGAGAATAGGTTGGCTCGATAGAAAAACTAATGCCTAGAGAGAGAGAGAGTGGAAGAACCCGGAAATCTCATCAACATGTTAAAAAGAAGAAGAATGTTATGGATGGGACACACATTGCGCGATGGAGGCCCGTTTCTGAAAGTTTTGGAAGGGAAAATTCAAGGGAAGAGAGGAAGAGGACGGCCAAAGTAAAGTTTTGTGGCGCAGTTACTCCGAGACACCAATACTAGGACATACTACGACCTGAAAAGAACGGGGAGGATAGAGAGCAATGGAGAGACATAGTTCATCTACTGAACAACTAGTCCTTGGACTGAGTAGCCAAGAAGACGAAGAACGACATCGTACACATATCCAGCAGTTCATTACTATAGAATTTACAGTTATAAAGTTCGAAACACAAATGGAACAAAGAAACTGCGTATGCTCTTAATTAATGCTGTGGCTAATAGAGGCGTAACTAAGCATATCTGCTCCCGAGAAAACCACAAAATATTGCGCTTTCCATCTGTCTTTCTGTTTCATATATCATCATCATCATTGTCAACCGCTATTTATCCACTGCTGGATGAAGTTCTCCCCAAGTTTCTTTCTCAACGATCTGTCTCCCATGTAGCCTCCTTCTGGGTCTCTTCCTGTCTTTTGGAATCCAGTCTGAAATTTTGGTTGTCCATCCGTGGTCCGTTCTTTTGGCCATATGTCCAGCCCATTGCCATTTCAGGGATTTTACTTTGATTACGATGTCTTCCACTCTTTTCATTTTCGTGATCCACGCGTGTTTCTCTTATTATCTTTCTTGGTTACACCAAGCATGCATCTCTCCATACATCTTTCAGTTGTCTGCAGTCTTTGTATGTCTTTTTTACGCTTTCCAACCGTAGGTTAAAGAAACGAATATGCTCCAGTTTTTTCCGTCCGTTTGTCAGCACGATAACTCACGTAAAAATGGTTCGATTTCGATGAAATTTTAGTATGTGGTAGGAGACCACCTGTGGACAAATTCTGTTGAAAATGGGTGAAGTGGGGTCAAAGGTCACGACAATAGAGCGGGATCCATTCAATTGCCCTTATGCGTCATAACTTGCGTAAATATGGTTCGATTTCAATGAAATTTTAGTATGTGGTTGGGGACCATCTGTAAACGAACCCTATAGACAATGGGTGAAGTGGAGTCAAAGGTCAAGACATAGGAGCGGGATGCATTCCATTGCCCTTATGCGTCATAACGTGCGTACAAAGGGTTCGATTTCGATGAAATTTTAGTATGTGGTAAGAGACCACCTGGAGAGAAACGCTATTGAAAATGGGACAAATGGAGTCAAAGGTCAGGACATAGGATCGGGATCCATTCCATCGCTCTTATTAAACACTATTAAGGTGGACGTCAAGTAATTTTGCTTCCTATATTTCCAATGGAAAACCTTTTGTACAAATTTCTTTCACAATTAGTGTGTACCCAAGGATGGAAATTTGAACATCGATTAAAATAGCTTCATACTATAACTTGGAATACTTAACATTTTCTAAAACATAAGCATAATTATATTAAAAAGCAATAACGTTTCCTTTGGTGGTGTTGAAACCAGAAAAAAGATGGCGCGACCTGTACTTTGATGACGTCAGTGGACAAATAAATGTTGAATAGCATAATTGCGGTTATGGTTTAGAACATATTAAGTATTCCAAGTTATGGAATGAAGCTATTTTAATCGATGTTCAAATTTTCATCCTTGGGAATGCATGAATTGTGGAGAAAATGTGTACAGAAGTTTTTCCATTGGAAGTAAAATTACTTGACGTCCACCTTAAAATAGCAATTCTTGTTTGTATGTATGTACATTTTATTTTGAAAACGGCTCTAAGAATTTTGATGAAAGTCGTTAACCTACCGTTTTCTGGTACTAGAAATCGACTTAGCTTGATCTCGACTTTAGGAGAATTCGTTTAGTGGGTTAAATACCCACCCCGAATTATAACGTTTTTAGTGTCATGGCGTCGTTCCATTAATGTTACCAATGCTTAGAAATCTTATGACGTCACAATCTCGCGTTTGAGAATGTTGGCGCCTGGTCACGCTATCTGTCTCATTACGTCACGCGTTGTGTGTGGATCCTATTAAAGTTTCATGACGTCACACTCTTGCGAGCAGATTGTCGCGATTCCCATCTGTCTCATTACATCACGAGTTGTGTGCGTATGTCCGTCCACACGATAACTCGCGTAACAATCCTTCGATTTCGATGAAATTTTAGTATCTGGTAGGGGATCATCTGGGAAGGAACCCTATTTAAAGTGAACGAAATAGAGTCAAAGGTCAGTACATAGGAGCGGGATCCATTCCACTGCTATTATGCGTCATAACTTGCGTAAAAAAGGTTCGATTTTGATGAAATTTTAGCATGTGGTAGGGGACCACCTGGCGACAAACCCTGTTGAAAATGGGCGAAATGGGGTCAAAGGTTAGGACATAGGAGCGGAATCACTTCCATCGCCATTATGCGTCATAACTTACGTAAAAATGCTTCGATGTGGATGAAATGTTAGTATGCTGTAGGGGCCTGCTTGGGGACGACTTCTGTTGAAAATGAGCGAAATGGGGTCAAAGATTAGGGCACAGGAGCGGGATCTATTCCATAGTCCTTATGCATCATAACTTATGTAAAAATGCTTCGATTGCAACATAACTTTATCATGTTATTTCGGAGGTATACCGAACCGGTTCTGTTGAATATCATTGAAATGGGATCAAAGGTCAGGGCACAGGACCGAGATTTATTCCACAGCCATTATTCTCATAACTTGAGTGATAACTTGAGTAATGATTTCTGGTATCACGGAATCAAAGGCATTTTCATAATCGATAAAAGCTATGCATAATGGGAGTTCCTATTCCATCTCTCTTCCAATTAGTTCTCTCAATATATAGATATGATCTAAGTTATAGTGCTGTAGCCACCTGAATCCAGCTTGTTCTCTCGGTTGAGCCATGTCCAGTGTTACTTTCAAGCGATGTGAAAGAACTTTAGTGAAGATTTTATAAACCACTGATAGGAGGCTGATGGGCCTGTAGTTCCTAAGATTCTCAGTATCACTTTTTCTATGTAGTAGGATCATTGTTGCATTGTTCCAATCCTCAGGGACAATCCCTTCATTAAGGCAACTAGTGAAAACTTGGGCGGGTGTAGTTTCAATTTCTCTACCTGCTTCTTGTATGATGTCTATGGCAATTCCATCTTCTCCTGGTGCTTTTCGCAGTTTAATGTTCTTGGTTGCATGAGTAACTTCTGCTGGGAGGACTGGAAGTATTCTGGTACTGGTACTTTTTGTAATGTCTGGAGTACATATATCATCCCTTGCATATAGTTTTGAGTAGAATCTTTCACTCTTGGATTATATATATTTATATAATCTCATTAATCGTATCTTTTTCGATTTGTTATTATTTTGGTTTTCTCAGAGTTAATTTTTAGTCCAATTTCTGTTGATTTAGTTATTAAATTTCCTATCATTTCTTTTAAATCTTCCATATTGTTTACAATAATAAGAATGTTATCAGCAAACTGTTGGTTGTTTAATTTAAGTCCATTAATGTTGACTCATTTATTGGACCATTCTAAACTACGCATCATATATTCCAGTGTGAAAGTAGATGATGTTCAGTTGTGAAATTTGTCATTTCTCCAGTACGTGTGGTAAATCTGACTTGTATCACTAGAAAGATAAACGAAATGTGCGTAATATTGAATTTTTTTGTGGTAAAAGATCGTGCAGCAGAATGTAATACAAAAATTATAATTCTTTTAAATCTTCTGTCTTCAGAGATCAGTACTTTTTAAAAGTGAAGGACCTATGTTATATACAGTAAATTACACGGTATGTAATTGTCAGTTTTACGGCTTATAACCGTTTCTTTACAGTAAATTGTAACTTTAAGATTTGCAGCGCAGAACTTTTCTTTCACAATTATTATCTGTAAATAAGACAGCATGAAACTGTTCGTTTTACGGCAGTATCGTAGAACTGTAAAATTTCCAGTAAGATTTTTTACAGTGTATTGCACGATTCTGTTTGCCGTGGAAATTTGTACAAACGATATTTACTTTGCTCTGATCTTTCCAAGGGGGAAAAATTCTCTTAGATCATCTGCTTCCAGTACAACTGGGAACAATTTTTGTTGATCACTGCTTCCAGTACAACTGGGATCAATTTTTGTTGATCACTTGTGCCGTGTACTGCCTGTATAACTTTCCATTTTTATTGACTTGGTTGTCTCTCCTTATGTTTTCTATGCTGAACGTCACGTCTGAACTCCCAAGAGTTTATTCCCTTGGTTCTTTCTCGTAGTCAGTCCAATCAAGATAACTGATATAAAGACCTGAGCATCTTGCTGAAGATTGCGTAGACTTCACTGTAAAATAATTTCTAAAATTCACGAGCCGCTTTCCGTGATTCCTTCGTTAATTCCCGAAGCATATTCCTGGTACATCCTACTAGGCCGGAATATCACGGACTTTTCATACGCCAGGAAAATTCTGAATATTCAGAAACCTTTCCACAATTCTTTTCTTATAGCGACGGTAAATGCCGTTTTCAGCACGTCTTTTGTAAAAAAAGATCGTGCTTAATGCTTTTGTTACCGGTTTGTCCGTCCGTTTGTCTGTACCCACGATATTTCTGCAACTATTATTCCGATTTGAAAAATTATTTTTGAATTGGGAAGCTTGATATATGCGAATGATTATCCTTCTTTTTTTTTTTTTTTTTTTTTTTTTACGTGTTACAATTTACCCGCTAGAGGGCTTAAATTCAGATGATGTCGAATTCAAAAATACGTTTTATTCCACATATTTGCTTCTAAATATCCGATTGGAAAAAATATTTTACCTTTCTATTTCATTTATGTCGAAGAGTATTTTAGATATAGTTACTTTTTTCAACTTATGCATAGATTTTTCGCTAGGGGGCGTAAAAGTAAATTACATTTTTCCCGATAACTCTGCTTCTAAAACTCCGATTTGAAAACTTTTTTCTTCAGCGGATACACCTCCTGATGGAACATCTTTTGCATATAATTTCAAATTTTTTGTAAAAAATACTTTGGCCACCAGGGGGCGTAAGTGTTAATTTTGCTTCCGATGTATTTGTCATAAAATCTGAGCTTCTAAGATATCGATTGAAAAAAATCTTTCGTGGATTGATGCCACTCACATCGATAAACTTTTTCGGAATATTTTCTTTTTAAAATATTCCAGAGTTTCTCCGCCAGGGGGCGTAGATGTATATCTTATTTTTGTCAATATCTCTACTTCTAGGAGTCGAATTTGAAAACATCCTTCTTTCTTGGATAGTGTTTTCAGTGTGACATGTTTTTCATATAATTTCAAAATTTTCAAGTAATTCATAGACTTTCTGCTAGGTGGCGAAGTGGTAAATTGCGTCTCTCCCTATATCTCTGCTTCTAAGTCTCCGATTTGAAAAAATTCTTTCTGCACCGGATACAGCTCCTGATGGAAAATCCTTTGCACCTAATTTCTAATTTTTGTAAAAAATAGTTTGGCCACCAGGTGGCGTAAGTCTTAATTTTCGCTTCTGATGTATTTGCAGCAAAATATGAGCTTCTAAAATATCGATTGCAAAAATAGTCGTTTGTTGACCAATACTATTCATGTCGACAAACCTTTGAGGAACATTTTCTTCTTGAAATAATGCATGGTTTCTACGCCAGGGGGCGTAGATGTATATCTTATTTTTGTCAATATCTCTACTTCTAGGAGACCGATTTGAAAAATTCCTTCTTTGTTGTATAGTGTTTCTGACGCGAAATGTTTTCCCTATAAATTCAAAATTTCAAGTAAATCATAGACTTTCCGCTAGGAGGCACTTAGGTAAATTGCGTTTCTTGCGTTATTTCTGCTTCTAAAACTCCTATTTAAAAACTTCTTCCTGTATCGCATGCAAAACCTGATGGAAAATATTTTTCACACAATTTGCAATGTTTGGTAAAGAATGGTTTGGCCACCAGGGTTCATTTCTGCTTCTGATGTATTTGCAGTAAAATCTGGTCTCCTGAAAACTCGACTAAATTTTTTTTTTCTTGGACCGATACCGCTCATATGGAAAAACTTTTTGAGAATGCTCTCTTCCTAAAATAAATGCATGGTTTTCCCACCAGGGGACGTAAAGTCACATCTTATTTTTGTCGATATCTCTGTTTCTAAGAGTCCGATTTAAAAAAATTCTTTTGGTGTTGGAGAGCGTTTCCGGTGCGAAATGATTCTCATATAAATTCATGTTCTTCTTAACGCACAAGTCTGCAACCAGAGGGCGTAAGCTCAAGATTCCGTTTACAGCAATATCTGAGGGATTTAAAACCCGATTGAAAAACCTCTTTCTTCTATCAGATATTACTGTTTTCCATACCGGTTCCATGACTTTTTGAAGTTCTGTAGTGAAATCGGATATCATGGATAGAATATCACATGAAATTTTGGTTATTCTGGCATAAGATATTCCTTCCCCATTTCTGCACCAGCTACTGCCCCCTGGCATCAAATATTAAAATTGCCCCCATTTTGTGCACCAGGTATTATATGTATATTGTGCTACTGTAAGAAATCCGGTCGTTAAATTATTGTACAGGTGATTGTACGATGTCTATGTATCAGTATGTGGAGCCTTAAGTCAAAAGCTGTTAGCTATCAAGAGTAAATTTGATGTTTAGGAGTTATGTGAAAATAATACAGGGTAATTCAAAATGATCATCCGATTTCAAATGACTGTATTTTATGTGTTTCTAAATATACAGCGATTAAATGTACATAGGATAAAGAAAAAACTGCCCAAATTTTGTTTTCATAACTTAGAGATGTTCTATGTGACTAAATCAAATTCCTGCTGGACGTGATCAAGTATATCTGTTGTCAACGACTACAGAACATTATGAATGCGAACTTTAAGTTCACCCAGCGTTGTAGGCAATGGTGAAACATACACATTGTCCTCAACATTCCCACATAAGAAAAACTCGCAAGGGGTCAGATCCGGAGACCTGGCGGGCCACTTGTAGAGCGCCTTGTCGTCGTGTCCACAGCTACCAATCCAGCGGTTAGGAAGCTGTAACGGCGTTTCCTAACCGCTGTTCGTTAAGGTCCTGCTCAGAGTCAATCACTGCATGTGGGTTTTCCGTGCCCAATTTGCGAACGTTGTGACGGTTGAGCTTGCCACTTAAATGCGATGTTGTTTTGTTACTAAACACATGGAGTGAAGCAAATTCGTCTTCCTCCATCGCCTCCTGCATGACATTTTTCACAATGACAGTCTTTTGCCCAGGTGAAGATCCACGGGTTACATTGCGCCATCTAGCGGTTACATTCATAAACGCGGTGCGTTTCTCTTCATTTTAATGTGTTTTGCGCTATTATTACCTTGATTTTTACCGAGCTGTGATCTAATGAAATCGGATGAATTATTTTAAGTTACCCTGTACTACCCAGTAAAAACACAAGTGTTGGGAAACTGCTAGCCACCAGCTGGCAGTGATGGGTGACTGCTGGCTGAAATCTGCCACTCACGGCACGGTAGCAGCCCGTTGGTGGCAGCGCCATCATTTGGCTGCCATTGATGGCCCTGCAGCATCGCCGTAAGTATCGGGCTTCCAGGCAAGTGCCACTAGTGGCCCGTAGCTAGCAACCGAAGCAACCCCAACACGAAGGTGGAAGCAACGGGACTGCGCATGCCCAGAAGCAAAACGTGCTGTGTCTCTCGTGGTACTACTTATTTGAAGACGACGCTATCGCCATCGTGTTATAACAGCAGTTTTCCTTTGGGAAACTGCTGTTATCTTTTTTTATGGCTACTACTGGGAAATTGGCGGACAAGATCCGGCAAGCCATCAGTAAAGTCATGTGATTGACGACTGCTACTACCGGGAAACTGGCGGACCATTGGCACCCCATCAGTTTTCATTTATAGCACGTGCTTGCAGGGCCGCTTGTGGCCGCCACTGCCTGTGATGGATAACTGATGGCCCTCTTCTGGCATATGACAACTGATGGGGTGCCAGCTGTTGGCCATCTGTTGGCCAGTACCGCTGACCCATATGGTGGCTGCCGAAATATTTTATTGACGGTTGCGCAGCGGCAACATAGTGCTGGGCCACTGCTGTCTACCCAGCAACACCGTTTTTGCTGGGTATAAAATAGTACATTTCAACTTTTCTTAATGATAGTTGAAAGTCATAGTCAGTTTAAGAAGATTTCAAGTTCCAAAGGATTTTGTTGTTTCGACAAACCATGATGAAAAACAATACTTTATTTGTGATAAGTCCTCCTACAGAAAAAGTAAAATTACTACAAACCTATTAAAAAATAAAAAGCTCCTACAGAAAATAAAATGATTAATTCATTGGCATTAATCACAAAAAGAAAACATTTCATCATCGCGTAATTAGAGTTTTACATTGGACGTGGCTGTGGTTTCTGGGTCTTTCTGACTCAGTGGTAAGACGCACGGTTTCTGTTAAGGACGACATCAGATCGAATCTCACCTAGGAAGAAGATTCTTTGTTGTAACGATTGAAAAATTCAGGTTCTTCGCTTTAGCGAAATTTCTGTATAAATACGGTAAACCCCGAAACGGGCTTTTTTTTTTTTAAATAAACGGAATTACTGCCTACGAAAAATCTGTGAAAATATGGAAGTTAAAAAAACGTGCACTTGTAAAAATGCTAATTTTGTTAAACCTAACGGCAACTTTGCTGCACTTTCTTTTCAGGAATTTTTCGTGAATTTACAGCCACGGGTGGGTTTCCGACTAGGCGCACCCCTAGGACATCAGAGCTTGAGGGGCTCCGAAAATGTGTAATTGGATTTCCAGTTTTGTTTTGGTTTGCACGGACCAAAAACAAATCAGTCTTTAAAGCTATTACTTTGTATTGTCAATTGTTATATTTTACTTTCTCATGTAACATATATTTTTTCTTGCTGTTACCGATACTCTGAATTTTCGAGTTCTTATCGATGTACTTATTTTGAAAGGAACGGTTAAAATACACTGGCGTGCAAAAATTAAGGACAAGACGGTTTTTCGAATGTAACGTCGCGCAAAAGAGCTCCACATCGACTAAAATCATACCATAAGATCCCCAAGATGTAAGAATATAAGACAAGTGCGCAGAACCGTCCAAACAAGGAATCCAAAGGATACAAAGACACTTTATTGAAAAGGTAGCTTCGAGCACAACTGGACAGAAGACAGAAACGTCCATGTGACAGGCGGCTGCCAAGAAAAATCCAGTCTTTAGTAGGGGATATGATCATCCCTGACTGCGTTGCAGGATTTACGTCTGTCCATGCTGAGGACGAGGTTGTCCAGGAGCTGTTGAGGCATCGCGGCCCATTCCTCTTGTAGCGCCAATCGCAGCTACGGAATCGTTGCTGCTGGCTGGTGACGTGCTGCCAAGCGTCTCCCGAGAAGGTTCGATTGGATTTAGGTCCCGGGACCTTGCGGGCCAATCTATGCATTGAATATCTTCACTCTCCTACAGCTCTGCGACAGCCACTGTACGATGAGGTGTAGCGTTGTCGTTCATGAAGAGGAACTCAGGACCCACAGCACCTCTAAACAAATGCACGTGAGGCCGGAGAATCTCGGTACAATAGCGGACACCAGTGACTGAACATCCTTGGAAGATGTGGAGATCAGTACAGCTATCAAGCATGATACCGCCCCAAACGAAAACTCTGCCACCTCCAAACCGGTCCCTTTCGATGATGTTGGAGGTGTAATTGCGTGTTCCCTGCTCTCTCCAGATGTGTATACGTCCAGAATCGCTCGTCAGACTAAATCGGCTCTCATCCGTAAAGAGAACTCGACCCCATTACTGATGTGTCCAGTTCTTGTGTTCCTGGCACCACAGAAACCACCGTCTCCGATAATCAGGCGTTAATGGTACACACCGTACTGGTCGTGGTGAAAATAGACCACCTTTGTGCAGCCCCCTGACCACGGTAAAACGCGATAACGGACGTCCAGTTGTCTGTTGCATGTGCCTTGCGATTTCTCTCGCTGTCTGCCGTCTGTCTCTTCTCGCCTGTAAGACAATATACCGGTCGTCCGCCGCCGTGGTTGCCCGTGGACGACACTGCTAAACTCTCGGACAGCTGTTCCTGTCGTTTGAAATGCTCTCCATGCTCGTGAAACGATGCTGTGAGCAATCTCGAACACCTCGGCCACACTAGTCACACTTCAACTTTCTTCCAACTTCCCAATGACGTGACCTCGGATAAAGTCATCCAGATGTCGACTTCTGGATTGTCTGTTGGCCATATTACACAGTGGCAGCAACTCAACGTCGTTCAAACCGATGTACACCGTGCAATAGCTTTCAACGAAGTGCTGAGAGTACACTGCCCGTGTGATTTATACCCTTCCGACACCCCCACCCCCCGCCTGCGTCATGCTGCATATATGCGCATGTCCTACCGTACCGGACCCTAGTCTATCTCCTGAGTGGTCTTTCGGTCCGTTCTGCCTGCTCGTTCCGCTGTTATGCTAATTTCTCCTCTTCGTCCTTAATTTTTGCACACCAGTGTAATGCTGCCTTCCTATAGTGGTAGGTAAAGGAAGTACTCACGCTTCCCACACTTTTCATTGTTTATGGCAAATTCTTAACTGGCCTTCTCTGCTATAAATTGTTTTAATGCTACTTCCAGCCAAGGGAACACATCTGAGTTTCACCCTTCTCACCCAGTTGCAATGAGGAGTGCTTGTAAGAACTTTCCTGATGATCTGAGGTGTTTGCTGTTAATTGTTTTTTCCTTGCTGGTAGGATAATGAAATTCCTTCTCAGTTCTAATCCCTCTAAACCAGTCAAAACCAAAAAAGCTAATATAAAGGCTGAAAAAGTAAAGAAATTCGAGAATATCACAGTCTATCTTTTTCTTATTTAGTAGTGTTTAAAGTAATTTATATTGTATTGCAACAACATTTTCTCATTACTTCCTCCTCCCCTGGTTTAATACTAATAATTATCAAGTATTCTCACCTTTTCTATTCCTTAAATCGACATAAAACTAACTTTTGAAAAAGCAATAAAAAGTTTCAGTGATACTCATACTCAAAAGCCTGTGGTTCCTTTACTTTTCCATTTTCAACCGGATCTTTTGCATTTGATTCCTATACTTCTGTTTCTGATAACTGCAGTGCAGGCATAAAAAAATCTCACGCATCTTTTTGACAGAATAAAAATAAATGCGGACCTCAATTTTCCGATGAAAATAATGAGAAAAAATGATTTCAAGAAACTCTTCACATTTTTGTTTTCCTGTACTCACTGACAATATTCTTACTGTCCAGCTTTCTTGGTCCATGGCATTCGTCTATACCATGGACGACTGAATCTGTTCGATTTAGGTAATTGTTCGCCACAGCAAAACTTCTCCACGAAAAGTCATCCACCTTTTTCAAGTGAAGCACTGTGTACAAATTGCACTTTACACGAATTTTCTAATATGGAGGACTTTTCCCGTTGCCAATGTCTTCAAGCAGAGGCCTGTATAGAAATATATAGAAAGTAAAGCATTATTTTCTATTGTAAGTTGATGCACTTTTCTTAAATTAAAGCATTTTTTCTGAGGTAAGTCGTATTTTAACAAAGAAATTAAACACTTTCGGAGGGCAAACCCTTCTTGCCTCCCCTAAATGCAAGTACTTTATTATTGTTTTCAAGTACTTTATTTTTGCTTCATACCATGCTCGTTGCTTACTAATTTGTTCATAACATAAAAAAACAAGTTAGTAAAATCATGCAATGCATTGATTATGATACGCTTTCCAACATACCAGAAATTATTACTCAAATTATGTGGATAATGGCTGAGGAATAAATCTCGCTCCTGTGTCCTGATCTTTGACCTTATTTCGATGATATTCAACAGAACCGGTTCACTATACCTCCGGAACAATATGATAAAGTTTTGTTGCAATAGAAGCAGTTTTACGCAAATTATGAGAATAATGGCTGCGGGATAAATCTGGCTTTTGTGCAATGACCTTTGACCCTATTTCGTTGATATTCAACAGAACCGGTGCACTATACCTCCGGAACAACACGATAAAGTTTTGTCGCAATCCAAGCATTTTAGGTAAGTTGTGATGCACAAGGGCAATGGAATGGATCCCACTCCAGTCTCCTGACCTTTGACTCCATTTCGCCCATTTTCAATAGGGTTCGTCCCCAGTGGCTCCCTACCACATACTAAAATTTCATCGAAATCGAACCATTTTTACGCAAGTTATGACGCATGAGGGCAATGGAATATATCCCGTTCTTATGCCCTGCCTGACCTTTGACCTCATTTCGCCTAATTTTCAATAGGGTTCGTGCCCAGGTGGTTCCCTACCACATAGTAAAATTTCATCGAAATCGAACCATATTTACGCATGTTATGACGCATAAAGGCAATGGAATCGATCCCGCTTTTATGTCCTGACATTTGACCCCATTCTGCCCATTTTCAATAGGGCTCGTGCCCAGGTGGTTCCCTACCACATTCTAAAATTTCATCGAAATCGAACCATTTTTACGCAAGTTATGACGCATAATGGCAATGGAATGGATCCAGCTCCTATGTCCTGACCTTTGACCCTATTTCACGCATTTTCAATAGGGTTTGTCCCCAGGTAATTTCCTATCACATACTAGAATTTCATCGAAATCGGACCATGTTTACGCAAGTTATGACGCATAAAAGCAATGGAATGGATCCAGCTCCTATGTCCTGACCTTTGACCCTATTTCACCGAGTTTCAATAGGGTTCGTTCCCAGTTGGTCCCCTACCCCATACTAAAATGTCGTCCAAATGGAACCATTTTCACGTGAGTTATCGTGCGGACGGACGGACGGACGGACGGACAGACGGACGGACAAAGCTGAAGCATATACGCTTCTTCAACCTACGGTTGGAAAGCGTAAACAAGAGGATTTTCCAAAGCTGATCGCACGTTTTGTAAATGAGACGCATTTGAATTTCATAACAAATACGCAACGTTCTGATAAATTTAAAGAAATTCCATTTTCAGAGCCCTTAGCGTTAAATTTGCCACGTAACTTGCAAATGAAAAGCCGCTAACGTAATAAGTTTTGCTTAACGTATCAAATTCAAAAAGAACTTTTGCTATAACTGAAATGGTCTCTTCGTAGCGTAAAGCTAAATTTTACTAAATTTTCACTTTGAGAAGTACCAGCGGAAAGTGTACGAACTAGTAGTGAAATTTTAAATGGGGAAAATTCAATGAATGTTAATGGCAAAATGTTTCAAAAATCTATGAAAACGAAATTTTTGGGACTTAGTGCCGCTAGCAGGAAATTAACGAATTAACTGAAACATTTAAATATTTGAGAAGGAACAGCTAAGTCTAATCTGAGGAACACAAAAATAATATCCCCATCTAAGTTGAATAGTTTCTTCATAACAGAACTTTAATGTTTTGAATTTTCGGCTTCGACAGCTCTAAGTGGTAAATTCATGAAGTATATGGATGCTTGAAGTGCCAAATTTAGTGTCCTTTGATTTCCTATGAGCCGCAAAAATAATATTTCAAATATCTCTAAAATCAAAAGTTCGAAGTGCACAGACAGACAAATTTATTTCACTAGCACTGTTTCTTACAGAACGTTCTAATAATAGGAAAATAGAATGGCATTTTAAAAAGCGGAGAAACCTTTTTCAGGACTTCACTTTACTTTTTGTTAATCTGACAGATGAAAATTTCTGAGGCGATAAGAAGGGGGGCTCAACCTTTTAGTGAATAGTGCCCCAACAGATATAAAATCATCTCTGTTCACAGCACTAATTTTTTACAGTGTTCATTTTGCGTTAGTGTTGTTCTCGTCTGTTTAATCTGATATGTAATTTTTCAAGTTCGGTAGTGTTGTTGCCGTCAACCCAAACGTTCTGCTACATGCTGTTAAGTTTTCAACTATGCATTTAGAGCTAATCGCTAAAGGATATCATTGTTCCAACTATTGCGATTACCTGTCTTTCAAGTTACAGCGGTGTAAGTTCAGAAAGAAAAAATAAATCATTGAACCGTGATTTGATTGTATGTCACTTTTCTCCCTTGTCGTTTGTTCCAGTTTTAGTTAGTATATATATAAAAAACATATACTACTTGAAAAACAAATGAATTGAAATAAGGTATTTAAGACTGACTAGCCGCTGCATTTGAATGTACATTTGGCAATCTTATTTAACTGACAAAGTTATAATTGTTTTTTCATGTTACTCAAAAAATATGTAATTGAATTGTTTTCAAAAATATGTAATTCATGTTGATATATACGATAAAAATATTTCTGAACATTTGTAACGTAATATTCCAACGATCTATTTACTTACTTCTTACGTAAACCCAAAGCATGTTTTTTTAAATATTTAGGACCTCACTTAAACAATTTATTTTTTCCTCCATAAGTTTGTTAACACAAAGCATTATACAATTTAAGCATGGATTTAAGATTTTGAACACTTTCTATTTTTTAAGATTTTGAACATACTTTATTTATTTTTTATTTTGAACTGTTTCTTTTGTGTATTAATTTCCGTATCATTAGAAAATCGCTATATTCTTGGTAGAATGCCAAATACATCCTTTTGTGTGCAGCTTCAAATTGTAACAGCTCTAGATTTAAACGGTCATTCAAAATTTTTGCCAATAAGAATGTAGTGTGGTATGATGAGAGCAGTGAGGAGCAATCAAACACTATTGTTTGCAGTCAAGTGGTTGTTGTACAGACGTAAGGCCCCACTGAATCCTTTGCTGTTATGCTATACTTCAAGAAAGTGATATATTTGTAAAACTCTTACTACACAATACGGTTACCTTCACCCAGGATTCACTCAATGTAGTAATCCGATTTATTAGCGTAGGAATATATATCATTCATCATCATTGTCAACCATTATCAATCCACTGCTAGACGAAGGTCTCCTCCAAGTTTCTTCCACAACGGTCTGTCTTGTGCCAGTCTCCTCCATGTTACTCCCGCATACTTTCGAATTTCATCCACCCATCTTCCATGTGGTCTTCTTCTGGGTCTTTTCCTGTCCCTTGGAATCCAATCTAAAATTTCGGCTGTCTATCGATGGTCTGTCCTTCTGGCAGTATGTCCAGCCCATTGCCATTTCAGGGATTTAACTCTGATCATGATGTCATCCACTTTTGTCATTTTCCGGATCCATGAGTTCCTCTTCTTATCTCTCCTGGTTATACCAAGCATGCACCTCTCCATGCTGCTTTGAGTTGTCTGCAGCCTTTGTATGTCACTTTTAGTTAAGGTCCACGTCTCGGCACCATACGTAAGCACTGGAAGCATGCATTGATCAAACACTTTTCTCTTAAGACATATTATGCTGTTTCTTCCAAAAGCTCTTCAGGCAAGTTTTGTACGCCGATTAATTTCTTCATCAATGTGACCCTCACTTGATATCTGCTGTCCAAGTTAAACGTACGTGTCTGTTATCTCCAGCTTTTCTCCATCAATCGATAAATCTTCCTTTTTTTGTAAAAGCATTGAACTTAACTTTTGTCTTCTGAAAGTTCATTTTTAATCCCACTTCTTTACTCTTGTCAGCAAGTTCCTGGATCATACTCTGCAGCTCTGATGGGTAGTTGCAAAAATGACTACGTCATCAGCAAAACGAAGGTGGGTTAGATAATCTCCATTAATCTTTATCCCTTTGTTTTTCCAGTTCAGTGATTGAAAGACATTTTCCAGTGTGGCATTAAAGAGCTTCGGAAATTTCCACTTTTTATGTGTGTTGAATTTTCAAACAGCCGAATCATTGCACTTGCATTTTCATAGATGTTATTAATAATACACTGCTGGACAATTGCTAAAGACGGATCATAAACGGCTATATAGCGCATAAAAAAGTTAGTGTGGTTGGATGCCAAGTGAAATAAAATAATGTCAGAATGCCTGGACATTACAAGAAAGACAATTTATTGTGCTCTGAAATCCAGAAGGCTTTGGAACGTGTTCAAGGGACAAACGGGCCATTTTGTGCAGAATACGTAAACGTGAAAAAAATGCAATTACCGTCCGCAGGCGTTCCGGCGTAAGATGTCAATACGGGATATGGCCACCATGGAGGGCGATGCAAGATTCCACACGTGGTGTCTTACTTTGCACAACATTATCAAGCAGCTGTTGGGGTAATTTATCCCATTCCTCTGTCAGTGCACGGATGAGGGTGTCTTTGTTTATTGGAGGGTATTGGCGACCAGCACGACTCCTCCCGAAAGCATCCCACACATTTTCAATGGGATTCAGATCTGGAGAACGTGCTGGCCATACGAGGCGTTGAATATCCTCGCTCTCAAGACACTCCTGGACAGCGACTGTTCGATGACATGTTGCGTTGTCGTCCATGAAAATGAATCTATCACCGACAGCACCACGGAACATGCGAACATGAGGTAGCAGAACATCATTAATGTATCGTTGGCCAGTCATAGTCCCAGTTTGAAGCACATAGAGGGACGTACGGCCATTGATCATGATGCCAGTCCATACCATGACAGTACATGTTGGATATCGGTCCCTTTCCTGTATGTTTGCTGGACAATATGCAGTACCGCTATCACGCCAGATCAGTTGTGGTCGACAATCAGACGATAGACTGTATCTACTCTCATCTGAGAAGAGGACAGCAGACCAGTCGTTATCAGTCCAATTGCGCTGTTGATGGCACCATTGCAAACAGGCGGTACGGTGACGTCTGGACAATGGGATGCACACAACAGGACGGCGGGCGTATAGTCCTCCTTCATGCAAACGTCTGGCGATAGTTTTTCGGGAGATCCGCTTGCCAGTAGCAGCCATAAACTGATTTGCTCCCTCACTAGCTGTGCTGCGCCGGTGTCATTTTGTTGATAGCACTATGTACCAATCTTCTGCAGGTGTCGTACTGCGAACACGACCTCCCCCGTGACGTTTGATACACTCTCCATTTGTTTGAAATGATTTCCAAAGCCTTGAAACAACACTGTGGCTGACGTCGAACTCCCTGGCAACATCTGTTATTTTTCGGCCTTCTTCAATCTTGCAAATAATACGGCCACGCGTAAAATCATCTAGATGATGTCGGGAAAACATACTGAAAATTGCAAGTTCGTCAATTGATTCTTTCGCTTTCAACTTTGCGTTTGAACAACAACGGTCAATACACGTCAAATCCTTTATATCTCTTATCAGCGCTATGACTTCACGAACAAGTTCGGCAATCCAAAATTTGCATATGCACAACACGTCTTACTGTATCCCGCACTTATGCTAATTTCCACATTTTCCTGCCTTCCATTTTATGGTTGCTATCGTTGCTATTGTCATCCGTCCTTAGCAATTGTCAAGCAGTGTATTAATGTATGCATCTTCAATACCGCAGGATTTCAAAGCCTTTGTAACTGCTGATGGTTTCAATGAATCAAAGGCTTTTTCATATTCGATAAAACCCATGCACAATGGAAGTTCATATTCCCTCGCTCTTTCATTTAGTTCTCTCAGTACGTGGATATGATCCATTGTGCTGTACCCACACCTGAATCCAGCTTGTTCTCTCGGTTGAGCCATGTCCAGTGTTACCTTCAAGCGGTGTAACAGAACTTTAGTGAAGATTTTATAAACCACTGATAGGAGACTGATAGATCTGTAGTTCCCGAGATCCTCAATGTCACCTTTTTTATGTAGGAGGATCATTGTAGCGTTGTTCCAATCCTCAGGAATATTCCCTTCATTAAGGCATCGAGTGAAAACTTGGGCTAGTACTGTTTCGATTTCTGCACTTGCTGTTTGTATGATGTCTACAGTAATTCCATCTTCTCCTGGAGCTTTTCCCCGCTTCATGTTTTTGATTGCATATGTGCAACTTCTGCTGGGAGGACTGGAAGAACTCTCGTACTGGTACCTTTCATGATGTTTGGAGTACATGTTTCATCCCTTTCATATAATTTGGAGTAGAAATCTTTCACTCTTGTCAAACTTTCGCCTCTATTTCTTGTTACAGAACCATCTTCTTTTCTCAGTGCCATAATCTGTTTTCTTCCCTTGCTGAGATGTCCCTTTGCTATCTTTAGGCTTTGGTTGTTTTCAATTGGTTTCCTCACTAGTTCACAGTTGAATTTCCTTACTTATTCAGTGATACTTTTTCGTACTGTCTTGCAAAGCTCTATATATTCCACTTTGGAAGTCACATCTTCTTTAGTTGTCCTCATCTCTCTTCTTTTTTGCATCAACATTTTGGTTTTTCCCGATAATTTGTTCGCATGTAACTTGTTCTTAGATCCAGCTAATTTTGTTGCTGTTATATGTATATATATATATATATATATATATATATATATATATATATAGATAGTCAGGTGATGCGTAACATCACAGCCTCTCCTTGACAAATGTCAACCCCGCCTTCTCGTGGTGCATCCTGTTCCCACTAAAGGGGCTCTGACGACCGCCCATAGCGGTATAACTATACCATCGGGATCAGAGGAAATGCTATCCCACACTCACCAACCCGCTTGGCCAGCGTGGTGAGTTATGGCCAAACCCCTCCAAAATGATTCCACAACTTAAATCTTGGCCCTCAGTCTCCGGCAGCTGGAATGTACCTGGCCAAGGCAGCGGCCAGTGCGACATGAAGGCAGAGGGTGCTAAGAATCCCCGGAGGACCGGACTAGGCTGCCATCTGATGCTGACCTTGGCTACTTACAATGGACGCTCCCTATCTTCTGATTCAAGGCTTCTTGAATTGGAAGAGGAACTACAAATGATCAAGTGGGACATCGTGGGGCTAAGTGAGGTAAGGAGAAAAGGAGAAGATCTCATCGAACTGAAAAGTGGACATCTCTTCTACTATCGTGGGACAGATACTGGCAGAACTAGTGGTGTTGGATTTATAATAAACAAGAAACTGAAGGATAAAGTTGTAGAAGTTGAAAGTTCCTCTGACAGAGCTGCACGACTTGTTATCCAACTCTCGAAAAGATACCAGGCTCAGATTATTCAAACTTATGCACCCACCACAAGTCATCCTGAAGAAGAAATTGAAGAATTTTATGAGGAAATTTGTCATCTAAATAATAAAGGTAAGCAGCACTTGAAAATAATTATGGGAGATTTCAATGCAAAAATAGGGCAACGGCAACAGAATGAAACTTCGGTAGGTAAATTCGGTCATGGCAACAGAAACCAGCGTGGAAATACTCTCGTTGAGTTTGCAGAGGCAGAAGGGTTTTTCATCTTGAACTCCTTCTTCAAGAAAAAGCCACACAGGAAATGGACATGGAGACATCCAAATGGGACGACAAGTGAAATTGATTTTATTATGTGTAACAAAAAATTCGTCATAGAAGACTGCAGTGTGCTAAACAAGTTCAACACAGGTAGTGACCATAGATTGGTGAGATGTAAGATGCACCTCAACACTAAACTTGAACGTGGCAAGCTCATAGGACAAACAAAATCTATTGACATAACCAACCTTAAAAAAACACCATAATACCTTCAAGTTAGAACTGAAGAACAGGTTCTCTGCTTTAGAAGGCCTAACATCGGAAGAAGTGGACATCTCTGAAGTTAACAGAAAAGTAACCAAAGCTCTTATGGAAACAGCAACAAAATTAGCTGGGTCTAAGAACAAGTTGCATGTGAACAAATTATCAGGAAAACCAAAATGTTGATGCAAAAAAGAAGAGAGATGAGGACAACTAAAGAAGATGTGACTTCCAAAGTGGAATATATAGAGCTATGCAAGACAGTAAGAAAAAGTATCACTGAAGACGTAAGGAAATTCAACTGTGAACTAGTGAGGAAAGCAATTGAAAACAACCAAAGCCTAAAGATAGCAAAGGGACATCTCAGTAAGGGAAGAAAACAGATTATGGCACTGAGAAAAGAAGATGGTTCTGTAACAAGAAATAGAGGCGAAATTTTGACAAGAGTGAAAGATTTCTACTCCAAATTATATGAAAGGGATGATATATGCACTTCAGACATCATGAAAGATACCAGTACCAGAGTTCCTCCAGTCCTTCCAGCAGAAGTTGCACATGCAATCAAGAACATGAAGCGAGGAAAAGCTCCAGGAGAAGATGGAATTACTGTAGACATCATACAAGAAGCAAGTGGAGAAATCGAAACAGTACTCGCCCAAATTTTCACTCGATGCCTTAATGAAGGAAAGATTCCTGAGGATTGGAACACCGCTACAATGATCCTGCTACATAAGAAAGGTGACATTGAGGATCTCGGAAACTACAGACCTATCAGCCTCCTATCAGTAGTTTATAAAATCTTCACTAAAGTTCTTTCACACCGCTTGAAGGTAACACTGGACATGGCTCAACCGAGAGAACAAGCTGGATTCAGGAGTGGCTACAGCACAATAGATCATATCCACGTGCTGAGAGAACTAATTGAAAGAGCGAGGGAATATGAACTTCCATTGTGCATGGCTTTTATCGATTATGAAAAAGCCTTTGATTCGGTGAAACCATCAGCAGTTACAATGGCTCTGAAAACCTGCGGTATTGAAGATGCATACATTAATATTATTAATAACATCTATGAAAATGCAAGTGCAAAGATTAGGCTGTTTGAAAATACAACACACGTAAAAATTGGAAAGGGAGTGAGACAAGGTGACACCATATCTCCGAAGCTCTTTAATGCCACATTGGAGGGTGTTTTTCAGTCACTGAGCTGGGAAAACAAGGGGATAAAGATTAATGGAGATTATCTAACCCACCTTCGTTTTGCTGATGACGTAGTCATTTTTGCAACTACCCCATCAGAGCTGCAGAGTATGATCCAGGAACTTGCTGACAAGAGTAAAGAAGTGGGATTAAAAATGAACTTTCAGAAGACAAAAGTGATGTTCAATGCTTTTACAAGAAATGAAGATTTATCGATTGATGGAGAAAAGCTGGAGATAACAGACACGTACGTTTATCTTGGACAGCAGATATCAAGTGAGGGTCACATTGATGAAGAAATTAATCGGCGTACAAAACTTGCCTGGAGAGCTTTTGGAAGAAACAGCATAATTTTCAAGAGCAATATGCCATTATGTCTTAAAAGAAAAGTGTTTGATCAATGCATCCTTCCAGTGCTTACGTATGGTGCGGAGACGTGGACCTTAACTAAAAGAGACATACAAAGGCTGCAGACAACTCAAAGCAGTATGGAGAGGTGCATGCTTGGTGTAACCAGGAGAGATAAGAAGAGGAACTCGTGGATCCGAAAAATGACAAGAGTGGAAGACATCATGATCAGAGTTAAATCCCTGAAATGGCAATGGGCTGGACATACTGCCAGAAGGACAGATCATCGATGGACAGCTGAAATTTTAGATTGGATTCCAAGGGACAGGAAAAGACCCAGAAGAAGACCACATGGGAGATGGGTGGATGAAATTCGAAAGTATGCAGGGGTGACATGGAGGAGACTGGCACAAGACAGACCGTTGTGGAGGAAACTTGGGGAGACCTTCGTCCAGCAGTGGATTGATAATGGTTGACAATGATGATGATGATGATATATATATATATATATATATATAGAGAGAGAGAGAGAGAGAGAGAGAGAGAGAGAGAGAGAGAGAGACAGATATCAAGCTCAGATTAAAAGTTTATGCACCCAAAGAAGAAATTGAAGAATTTTATGAAGAAATCCAGAATCTAAATAACAAGGGCAAACAGCACTTGAAGATCATTATGAGAGATTTCAATGCAAAAGTAGGGCAACAGCAGCAGAATGAAACTTCGGTTGGTAAATTCGGCTATGGGAACAGAACGTGGAAATACTCTCGAAGAGTTTGCAGAAGCAGAAAGATTTTTCATCATGAACTCCTTTTTCAAGAAAAAGCCACACAGGAAATGGTCATGGAGACATCCAAATGGGACGTCAAGTGAAATTGATTTTATTATGTGTAACAAAAAATTCGTCATCGAAGACTGCAGTGTGCTAAACAAGTTCAATACAGGTAGTCACCGTAGAATGGTGAGATGTAAGATGCACCTCAACACTAAACTTGAACGTGGCAAGCTCATAAGACAAACAAAATGTATTGACATAACCAACCTTAAAAAACATCATAATACCTTCAAGTTGGAATGGAGGAACAGATTCTCAGAGTGCTATAGAAGCCCTAACATCGGAGGAAGAGGATATTTTTTAAGTTAACAGTGAACTCACCGAAGCTCTTATGGAAACAGCGACAAAAATAGGTGGTACTAAGGTCAAGTTACATATGAAGAAATTTCAGGAAAAATAAAAACATTGGTGCAAAAGAGAAATGAGATGAGGACAAATAAAGACGTAACTTCCAACGTGGAATACATAGAGCTATGCAAGACAGTGAGAAAAGGTATCACTGAAGACATAAAGAAATTCAAATGTGAACTAGTGAGGAAAGCAATTGAGAACAACCAGAGCCTGAAGAGAGCAAAAGGACATCTCAGTAAGGGAAGAAAACAGATTATGACGCTGAGAAAAGAAGATGGTTCTGTAACAAGAAATATAGGTAAAATTTTGAAAAGAGTGAAAGATTTCTGCTCAAAACTGTATGAAAGGGATGATACATGTACTCCAGACATTACGAAAGGTACCAGAGTTCTTCCAGTCCTCACAGCAGAAGTTGCACATGCAATCAAGAACATGAAACGGGGAAAAGCTCCAGGAGAAGATTAAATTACTGTAGACATTATACAAAAAGCAAGTGGAGAAATTGAAACTACGCTCTCCCAAGTTTTCACCAGAGATGTCTCAATGAAGGGATTGGAACGATGAGGATTGGAACGATGCACTTGCATGTTCACAGATGTTACGATGCTACAATGATGCTACAATGATCCTGCTACATAAAAAAGGTGACGTTGAAGATATCGGGAACTACAGGCCCATCAGCCTCCTATCAGTGGTTTATAAAGTCTTAACTATTCTTTCATATCGCTTGAAGGTAACAATAGATATGGCTCAACTAAGAGAACAAGCTGGATTCAGAAGTAGCTACATCACTGTGGATCATATCCATGCACTGAAAGAACTAATTGAAATAACAAGAGAATATGAACTCCCATTATGCATGGCTTTTACTGATTATGAAAAGGCGTTCGATTCTGTGGATTCATGAGTAGCTACATCACTGTGGATCATATCCATGCACTGAGAGAACTAATTGAAATAACAAGAGAATAACTCCCATTATGCATGGCTTTTACTGATTATGAAAATGCCTTCTATACAGTATGTGCAGTTACAATGGCTTTGAAATCCTGCGGTACTGAAGATGCATACATTAGCATTATTAAGAACATCTATGAACATGCAAGTGCAAAGGTTCGGATATTTGAGGATACAGCACAAATAAAAATTGGAAAGGGAGTGAGACAAGGTGACACCATACCTCCCAACCTCCTCTTTAATACCACATTGCAAAATGTCTTTCAATCATTGAACTGGGAAAACAAAGGAATAAAGTTTAAGTAGATTATTTAACTCACCTTCATTTTCCTGATGACATAGTCATTTTTGTAACTACCCCTTCGGAACTGTAGAGTATGATCCAAGAACTTGCTGACAAAAGTAAAGAAGTGAGATTAAAAATGAACTTTCAGAAGACAAAAGTGATGTACAATGCTTTTACAAGAAAAGAGGCGTTATTAATTGATGGAGAAAAGCTTGAAACACCCGATACCTACATTTATCTTGGGCAGCAGATATCAAGTAAGGATCATTGATGAAGAAATTAATCGTCGTATAAAACTTGGATGGAGAGCTTTTGGAAGAAACAGTACAATTTTTAAGAGCAGTATGCCATTATGCCTTTAAAGAAAAGTGTTTAATCAGTGCATCCTGCCAGTGCTTACATATGGAACAGAGACATGGACCTTAACTGAAATAGATATACAAAGACTGCAGAAAACTCAAAAAGCATGGAGAGATGCATGCTTTGTGTAACCAGGATAGATAAGAAGAGGGACTTGTGGATAAGGAAAATGACAAGAGAGGACGACATCATGACCAGAGTGAAATTACTGAAATGTCAATGGACAGGGCATGTTGCCAGAAGGGTGGACCACCGATGAACAACCGAAATTTTTGAACTGGATTCCAAGGGGTAGGAGAAGACCCCAATGGGAGATGGAAGGATGAAATTCGAAAGTATGCTGGAGTGACATGAAGGAGACAGGCCCAAGACAGACAACTGTAAAAGAAATTTGGGGAGACCTTCATCCAGCAGGGGATTGATAATGGTTGATAATGATGATATGTATATATGCATACAATATATCGTTTAAAAGCGCTAGACGAAGTATGTGCCTTTACTAATTTTAGTTTCAAAGTTCCGTTTTCATCCGATCTCTGCAGGCACAGTCATGATTTTCTGTGCCTTTTAAACTCTTCCTATGCAAGATTTTCCCACCAGACGGAACAAAGTTTCACTTTATTTTCTGATTTTAAAAAATTCTGGATACTGCTGTATCCAGAGTTTTTAAAAATCTTGCAATATCTTTAAAAATTCAGGTCTGAATTTTTAGCAAAGTATGTATACGTGCTCATTATACACCTATGGAACTCGTTGTCTTTTTAAGATTTACGTATTAGAATCAGGAGTTTTATATTTCTTGAAATATTTAATGACACGTAGTAGTATTTTTATTCTACGTATGGCATTCTTTAAAGGTGATTTTCTGTTTTAATGACTTGTCAGCCATTTTGTTGATTCTCAAAACGCTGCTTCCACGAAACATCCACAAAACAAAATAAACTGTATGCGTTTTTTTTAAAGTTCGTAACTTTTACGAGTTCAGTGGCATCACTTCCAACAAAATGGCGTTACTTCTTAATTTTTCTCCTGTAATTGGATCGTCAATCACAATCACATTAACAATCAAAATGATGTTTTAATTTAGTCGGAAAGAGACCCCCAGCAGTTTATGCAGTTAGTGTAAGTCGTGTTCTTCCAAGTCTCAATTACGGCATCTATTCTTGATAAATGAACCGTCAGAAATTCGTGCAATTATTATACTTTCCTTCTTGCACTGTCATTTGGACTTACGTCGTGATTGGCTAAAAAGGTGTCGCAGTCTGGTGTGACGTCACAGGATTCCAGTTAATGGCAAGCATGTGTGACTACTTGTATGTGCTTTTAGAAGCTGAAGAATAATAAGATGATTAATGGTCCATTCGGTTTAATCTTTTTCTTTTATGAGATTAATCCATACTTCATGCTTTGTCGTGTCAAGGATAAATGTTGCTAAGATTTGAAATCTGAAAAGTTCAAGGCAATATTATCTTATGGGTGGAATCGGCAACTTATTTCCTTTGATTTTAGGTTTAATGATATAACAGGGTATTGGATTATGAAAAGTGGAGCTGAAGCTTTGTGCGAACTTTTGATATCCAAGCGACGTTAATCCGTCTTACGCAATGGTACACCCATTGTCAGAAACTAAATATCTTAAAAAGGAAAGTCGTAGAGAACGACAATTTCTACGAACGTTCAATACGGAAGGTTTTATATCAATTTCTTTTTTCATGGCAGGAATTTTTTCGATCAAAAGAGCAACGTAGGAATAAAAAAAAATATATCAATCAGCTTTTAAAATAAAACAAATATATCAACTACAAATATCAGTTTAAGTTCTGTAATTGCATTTTTTTCTTATTTTTTTTTTTTTTTTTTGATTGGAGGTTTAACGACCACCGTGAGCAACTCAATGGGCTACAAGCAGTCGCCCGTCCCTAATTTAGGGTCACTGGTTCCAGGGAAGGGAGAGAGCCAGTGCCGTAAGACAAACACAATATCCATGCCTCACCGGGATTCGAACCCGGACCCCTTACGGACGAATGATCAGAGGCCATCGCTTAGACCACTGCACCACCGGGGCGGCATTATTGTATTCAAGTGAGTATTTTCAAAAATTTAGAAGATTTTTTTTTTTTTCCGTCGATTCCAGTTTCATACAGAAGCGGGTAGTTTCCGGTTGTGACTCGGGCGGAAAATATGTCTTAAAAATAATGAAATGCAAAACGAAACCGTAATCACGTAGAAAAAATATATATAATTGGAAATTTTGTGAACAGATAAATGGTAATGGTAATGCGCAACTGATCAGTTTTCCAAATTGAAAAAGAAAACACAAATGCAGTCAGCTTTACTTAATTAATATTTTTTTTTCTTCTATTTCTGAAAAAACAAAATATCCTAGGTTTTCTGAATTTAGTTAGGTGATGTAAACTGATGGGGCTTCGTTTGCTTCCATGCTTCGGGCTCCTGATGTCCCTGGAGCTCACAAATTTAAATTGAAGCAGCACCAGTAAAAAAAAAAAAAACAAGAAAGGAAAGGAAAAAAGCAAAAGCGATGTCGTTAATGGCATAACGGTTAACAATGTCACATTTTGTCATTAAAAAATTCTGCAGAATTTTTAGTCCCATTGTAAGGAGAGCGCGTTGTCGTCAATCTATGAATAAATAATAGAAACGTACGATGAACCATACTAGGTAAGAAATTTGACTGTTAATTTTACTGTTTTGACCGCTAACGAGGTTGCTGTTATTAGACCGTTAAATGTTTTTATAAAAATAATTTTTATGCAAATAATATGGCATAAAGTTAAAAAAATTATGCCGTATTATTTACAGAAAATAACCGAAAAGAAACAGTGAGGCATCCTAAATCTCACAGTTTTAAGCCGTGTTATTTACAGAAAAGAACTATGAAGGAATACTCAGGCACCGTATTTCATCAGTTCTGTACCGTATGGTTTACAGAAAAAACTGTATCTTGTATATTCTGAAAAAACCTTAATCACACAATAAACGAAATGAAACTTTCTCGATAAGACCTTTGGATTTCGTTTATTATTTCGCGCTCTTTTCTCGAGTCCGTTACCCTGAATTAACTATGAGCGAGTTAATCTTTAGAGTTCATATTTATCAATCAGCTGCTTCTAGAAATAAAAATAATAAGAAGAAAGAAATAGAAGTAATTTCGCTAGTTTGAAGAAAAATGCCCCCTTTTTTCTTTTCTTTTCCTTTTTTCTTTTCTTTTCTGGAGCTTGTTACACCTATGAGCACCTAACACAAAGAAGAGCGAATTGATCGCGACGAGTTGTCTCTGTCTAATCGCTAACCATTCATCGCGAACGGTGAATGACAGAGACCTCGCGCTCCATTAAAAAACAAATTAGTAAAATCATGCAATGCATTGATTATGATACGCTTTCGAACATACCAGAAATCATTACTCAAGTTATGAGGATAATGGCTGCGGAATAAATTTCGCTTCTGTGCCCTGACCTTTGACCCCATTTCGATTATATTAAACAGAATGGGTTCAGTATACCACCGGAATCGCATACTAAAGTTTTGTTACAATAGAAGTATTTTTAGTCAAGTTATGAGGATAATGGCTGTGGAATAAATCTCGCTCCTGTGCCCTGACCTTTAACCCTATTTCTATGATATTCAACAGAACCGGTTCAGTATTCCTCCTGAACAACATAAAGTTTTGTCGCAATCGAAGCATTTTTACATAAGATATGACGCATAAGGGCAATGGAATGGATCCCGCACCTATGTTCTGAACTTTGACCCCATTTCGTCCATTTTCAATAGGGTTCGTCCCTAGGTTGTCTCCTACCACATACTAAAATTTCACCATTTTTACGCGAGTTATCTTGCTGACAGACCGCCAAAAGACGGACAAAGCTGGATCATATACTTTTCTTCAACCTACCGTTCGAAAGCGTAAAAAAAGCTCTGAACTGTTGTTGTCCGCCATTACTGCGACACTCATTGAACAGGAAGCACGTTAAATTTCTTCCGTCCTCAGAAGTTCGGAAACGAATTCCCAATAAGAAAAATAATGTCGATAATTAATAAGTGTCAACTGTTATGTGAGTGAGCAATAGGAAATAATGGTAAAACTTAAGAATGGGAATAAGAGGAGAATGCCATTTATTTCAATGGTGTTCCCGAATTGTTCGTGTAAATCATTCATCGTTAGCAATGGGCATCGGTTTCGTCCTGGTAGCGGAGTGGTCTAATCGCTGGTTTGTGACCATTCCTCGGAGAGGTTCCAGGTTCGAATCCCAAAGATATTTGGATGCTGTCTTTGTCTCACGGCGCTGGCTCTCTCTGGGTTCCCTGGAACCAGTGACTCTAAATTGGAGCCATAGAGTTGCTCACGGTTGTCGTCAGACTTCCAAAATATTAAATGTAACATAGAATCCTGAATTTTATGGTGCTGAGGGTGCCCATACACACTAAAATTGAGATAAAAGAAGCAGCACATCAATCGTTAGGTCCTTGTTTTTTTTGCAAGCTTTTAGTTCAACGCTTAATATTTTGTTTGTGTGCACGTACTGCTATTTAAAAGTACGCAACATATTGATCACGGCACTCATACAAAGCCCCTATGGGATTAATTCTACTGAAAAAGGCCTTAGGCCTTTTCAGCAGAATTTTTCTAACGGTCTTAAAATTTCGTATTGTTAAGTAAGAAAATTTAATAAGTAGGAGGCAATATACACTGAAGTGCCAGATAAACTGGTACAGACGGGCTTATGCAAAATACATAACAACGTCACCTATGCGCGTACTCGGTTGCGTCCGCCAGTGCGTATATAAAGCGATAGACATCCTTGCCATCTGTACGAGCTGTTTTCGGCATGAGAATGACAAGTAATAACGATTTAAGCGATTTTCAACGCGGTGTCATAGTTGGCGCTCGTGAGATAGGCCATAATATTTCGGAGGTAGAAACGAAGTTCGGATTTTCACGGACGACTATTGCAAGGGTGTACCGTGACTGCAAGAATTCTGGCAAAACCTCCAAATTTCAAAACCAGTGTGGCCGTAAAAAGACATTGGGTGAATGTGACCACCGTCGGCTGTCAAGAATCGTTTCACGCGATAGGCGTGCAACACTCTCGCACGTATCATCGGAATTCAATGCTGGAGCTTCTACAAGCATCAGCGTCCGGACTGTGCAAACGTACCCTGCACGACATGGGCTTTAGAAGCCGACGCCCAACTCGAGTCCCCTTGATGGGTGCACGACACAGAGCAATGTGCCTCGCTTGGGCACGGCAACACCGCCACTGGACACTTGATGACTGGAAACAAGTAGTCTGGTCTGACGAGTCGCGTTTCCAACTCTGTCGGGCAGATAGAAGGATTCGTGTGTGGCGCAAACCTCATAACGCCATGGATCCCGTCTGTCAACAGGGAACTGTAGCGGCTGGTTGGGGGGCCGTAATGGTATGGGGTGTGTTTATCTGGACTTCAATGGGACCCCTGGTACGACTACAAACGTATGTGACAGGCCAACGCTATTTGCGCATCCTTTCTGACGAGGTACACCCGTTCATGCCCTGCATCCATGCTGATGGGTTGGGCCTATTCCAACAGGACAATGCACCTCCACACAAGTGTCGGAACGCCACATTATGGTTAGAGGAGCATTCATCTGAGTTTGGGGTGTTGCCATTTCCACCCAAGTCCCCAGATCTGAACGTGATAGAACATATTCGGGATGCCATGCAACGCGCTATCGAACCCAGGAATCCGAGAACTCGGAATACACCCGAATTGTGGAACGCTCTGCAGGAGGTATGGTGTGCATTGCCTACGGCATATTTCCAGAAGCTAGTGGAGTTCATGCCCCGCCGTATTTCTGCAGTCCTGCGCTCGCGTTGGGGACCTACCAAGTATTAGACTGGTGTATCAGGTTTTCTGGCACTTCAGTGTATCATTCATCGTTTGCTCACAAAAGACCCTGGCTGCAGGCCTTTTTTGTAGTTATTTTGTAATTTCCCCGTTTGGGACACTAGAAAGTATTGGCGTTTGTGAATTATCATTTTCAAAATAGCTTTTCGGATACTTAGCATGTGTGATGCCTTCTTTGTGAGGTAGGAGTTCCTTTGTTTTTACCACGTGTTTAAGATTCATTCAGTTCGGAGCCTTCGTTAATGCCTCTTTCCCTTTAATGAGTCACTTCTTAATTCTCCGTGAGAAGAATACTGACTTTGCTTTAAACGTAGTATCTGTTCTTGGAAGAGCCGAGCATGTGTTCCTCTGAACACAAGTCTCTTCTGTCGTTTTGGAAAAAAAATTATGATGCTGGGTAACCAGGGACATATTTAGAGGGAGGGGCCTTGCCCCTTGAAAGTGCTTTTTTTTAAATGCTACTTACTTTATAAAAAATACTTTAATTTATTAGAAATGCGTCAACTTACATTTGAAAATAATGCTTTAATTTTTTCTTCAATTTTTCATTAATTTTAATTTGGTCCTAATGGATTTCAAAAACTTTCATCCCCCCCGAAAAAAAATCTACATACGGCTCTGCGGACGTTATGTGGTTGAGCAGAGGAAATGTTCTGATTAGTTTTGTCCATTGCTTAGTTGAAATTTAGATGTTTTTTCATGAAATTAAAAGACCTCATGTTGCTAACAAACCGCAAGAACACACGAGTCAACAGCTGCCGTATTTTCCTGTTTTCAAGAAGTGGGCATGTTTTCCTATTTTCGACGATGGGTATTTTTTTCAGTGGGCATTTTTTCCTATTTTCGAGGATGGATATTTTTTTCAGTGGGCATTTTTTCCAATTTTCGTATGGGTATTTTTTCAGTGGGAATTTTTCCCTATTTTCGAGGAATGGTATTTTTTTCAGTGGGCATTTCTTCCTATTTTCGAGGATGGGTATTTTTTTTCAGTGGGTATGTTTTCCTATTTTCGAGGAAGGGTATTTTTTCAGTGGGCATTTTTCCCTATTTTCGAGGATGGGTTTTTTTTCAGTAGGCATTTTTTCCTATTTTCGAGGATGGGTATTTTTTTTTTTCAGTGGGCATTTTTTCCTATTTTCGAGGATGAGTATTTTTTTCAGTAGGCACTTTTCCTATTTACGAGGATGGGTATTTTTTTCAGTGGGCATGTTTTCCTATTTTCGAAGATCGGTATTTTTTTCAGTGGGCACTCTTTCCTCATACCTCCAAAATTTACGAAGGTTTATGACAGAACGGCCACAAACACTAAATGCCACTATACGGAAGAGTAGTGTGCGAAAAATGATTGTTCAATTCAATCGAGAACAGGAGCAGTCCATTTGAACCCGAACCATGTATAGGGAGTTAAAGAAATTGGATCTCGAAAGATGTCTACCCATTCGTAAGTCACTTGTCTCAGCAAACAACAGAGAAAATCCTCTTGCAGTAGCACCGAAAACGACGTGAATGTCGGACACTACAACAATGGAAGAAAGTGATGTGGTCAGATGAATCATGATATACACTGAGATGACAGTTTATTAGGTACAAGGTGTGATCAAAAAGTGTTCAAACTGAATTTATTAAAAAACAAAGTACAATCCTAACTTATTCGAAACTTAATCGCCTTCCAAGTAGTCCCCTTCCGAAGCCACACTCTTATCACAACGCTGTTTCCACCCCTCGAAGCCTTTTTTGAAGTCATCTTCTGAAATATCGACCAGCTGCTTCGTCGCATTCTGTTGTAATCTCCTCAGCATCTTGAAATCTTTTTCATTTCAAGTAGTATTTGATTTTCGGGAAGAGAAATGAGTCGCAGGGAGCGAGTTCTGGCTTATATGATGGCTGTTTAACCTGTGAAATGCGGTGCTTAGCAGGAAACTGTTGCACAAGTTACAATGCATGGGCAGGCTCATTTTCATGGAGTTTCCACACGCAACTCTCATTCAGTGCCGGCCCTTTGCGACGAACTGCGTCCCTCACATGCCACAAAACTTGACAGTAGTGCTCCTTGTTGATTGCTTGGCCTGATGAAGCGTATTCATAATGCACAACTCCTTCATGACTACAAATAAAAAGCAGTCAGCATCGTCTTGACATCGCTGCGGCTCTGTCGTGCTTTTTTGTCTCTGTGAGAGTTTAGGGTCTTCAACTGTGAAGAGTGGACATTAGTTTCGGAGTCATACTCATATACTCACGATTCATCACCAGTTAAAATAGTTTTTAAAAAGTTTTTGTCATTTTCAAGCAGGTCACTGGCAGTTGAAACACAGGCCATCTTTCTCTCAGCAGAGGGCAGTTTTGGCACAAATTTAGCTGAGACGCGTCTCATACCCAAATCTTCCGTAAGAATCAACAGAACTGAAACTGACGTTGAAGTCTTCCCATAACTTATAGTGTCTCCGCGATTTTACAGAACAGCTCTGCATACAAGTTCGACATTGTTTTCACTTTTGCTGCTTGCGGACCTCCCAGACCATTCATCAGTCTCAACACCTTTTTTTTTTTTTTTTTTGATTGGAGGTTTAACGACCACCGTGAGCAACTCAATGGGCTATAAGCAGTCGCCCGTCCCTAATTTAGGGTCACTGGTTCCAGGGAAGGGAGAGAGCCAGTGCCGTAAGACAAACACAACATCCAATCCATGCCTCACCGGGATTCGAACCCGGACCCCGTTCGGACGAATGATCAGAGGCCATCGCTTAGACCACTGCGCCACCGGGGCGGCCTCAACACCTTCGCGGCCACCTTTAAAACGTTTACAGCACTCATAAACTTGTGAACGACTATACAATCCTCCCCATAGACTTTCTGTAACTTTAAGTAAATGCCTGTGCAAGTTCCGCTACGTTTTTGACAAAATTTGATGCAAATTCGTTGATCAATATTTTCCGACATGAAAAATCCAACGAATAGCTAGCTTCACACAAGAAAGAACAAAGCACTACTCTAAAGAAACCGGACGAGCAGGAGAGACGGAACTCATGACACATGCGTAGTATGTTCCAAGGTCAACATGTGCTAAACCGTTTCCTGCTGTCTAGCGCGATTCGAAATTATGCAGCCAGTCTGGATACTTTTGATCACACCCAGTACACCTACCTTCGTCACTTAATTGCCCACTCCAACACTTAAGCATGTGTTGGAGTAGAATAAATATAGTGGGTAGAATAAATTAGTCAAACATGATCGTTAGGCATCAGTTAGCGTCCGATTGAAGATCGGAATGGGCAAAAAAGTGATCTGTCCGACTTTGAATCCAGCACGATAGCTGCGGCTAAGCATGCAAGGTTCGAAAATGGACCTGTTGCTCAGACGCCTATCCTCCTGCGCTTTCCACGCACAACTGCAGCAAGAGTGTATCGTGAATGGTGCGACACCCAAAACAAAAAATTCCAGCACTGGACAATGCTGTGGACGAAAACAGCTGGTGGACCAGAGAGGTCAAAAGACACTTTCCAGAATCGAGCAAAGTAAGGACAGGCCGTAAATCACTACAGAATTCACCATTGGTGTACCGAGGGTTGCGGAAACACAAATTTGTCGGTGACGAAGATAGAATCCTTCTGCTCCGGAGTGTAATGCTTTACCAATAAAGCTACGCCGACGAAATGTATCGCTGCAACTTTTCCGTCTTGGCATGCGTTTCACCTCTCTAATACGTCACATACACCATATTGACAAAAGTCACCGGACATCTAAAAGAGAAACGCAACATAGCCTTTATTGACATACATTAGTACGGTGTCGGTCCACCTTTGGCCTTAATGCATGCACTGACCCTTTGAGACATGCTTTGGACAAGGTTTTGGAACACAGCGATAGGTATGCGCATCCATTCAGTACATAATGCTGCCGCAAACTGTTGCTTAGTAGCAGGCCTTAGTTCCAAACTTCTTATGCGGCGCTCTAATTCATCCCATAGATGTTCTATAGGATTAAGATGAGGGCTCTGTGCTGGCCAGTCCACACACGGTGCAGAATTATCGTCAAACCACGCCGTAACACTCCTTGCTTTATATATATTTTTTTTTTTATTGGAGGTTTAACGACCACCGTGAGCAACTCAATGGGCCATAAGCAGTCGCCCGTCCCTAATTTAGGGTCACTGGTTCCAGGGAATGGAGAGAGCCAGTGCCGTAAGACAAACACAACATCCATGCCTCACCGGGATTCGAACCCGGACCCCGTTCGGACGAATGATCAGAGGCCATCGCTTAGCCCACTGCGCCACCGGGGCGCCCCTTGCTTTATGAATCGGTGCATTATCCTGCTGGTACCAACAAGGCTCGGTTCCATAGTATTGCCACAGAGTTGGTTGGGCATAATTGTCCAGAATGTCGAGGTAGACGTGCTGGTTAACAAGTTTGTCCACGATAACCAATGGGCAGGGACCATACCACGAAAAACAGCCGCACAGCACACTGCCAGCTCCAAACTTGACCGTAGGTACAGTAAACTGTGGTAAATAGCGTTCCCCGGGCTGCCGCCATACCCACACACGGCTATCAGACTGATGGATTGTGTATCTGGATTCTTCAGTCCATAGAACCCGTTCCCATTGATCTACGGTCCACGATAAATGTTCTTTACACCATGCTAAACGACGAGTAGCATTCCGAGTGGAGATGAAAGACTTGTGAGCAGCCGAAGGACCACGGTAACCCATGGAATGAAGTTCTGTGCGAATGGTACGTGTACATACCGATGTTCCAGCATTTTTGCTCACCTGTACACTGAGGTCTTGTGCAGTACTCCGTCAATTAGCTGTAACGATTCTCCTGAGGCTTCGACGTCCTCTATCACTGATTTTCTTTGGTCTGCCGGTACGTTTTGCTGCTTCAGGCACGCCATGTGTCTCCCACTTATTCAGTACATCCAAAACAGTTGACTTGGGTATGTTACACTCCTCTGGGTTTCTCTTATGGATAACCCTCTAATATAACACCCAAAAATCTTTTCCTTCTCAAAGTCAGTTCTCTCTCGCTGCGACATTTTCATTCAATCTCACAGTGCGATATGATCGCTGTCAGGTGCAGGCTTATTTTTATACCGAGGTTCCAGCATTTTCGCTCACCTGTACATCGCATCTTAACAACGCAGCTGATCCGTTCATTTGCTTTTGAAAGGTTGTCCGGTGACTTTTGTCAATATAGTGTCTATCCCCGATTCTTTGATAAAGGCGGGAGCACGAAATCACAGGTTTCGGGTCCTCCTCAAACCATGTTTAAAGCAATTCTCCGTAGAAGAAGGAATTGTCACTAATTCCACACGATGTGTAAAAGTGTCATACATTTTTCGAAGCGAAGAAGGAATTTTCATTAATTCCAGACGATGTGTGAAACGAACATCACACATGTTTCGAAGAACCCAAAAGCCAGTGGATCCATTTCCACAATCGGGCGCCAATGTGGAAACACAAATTCTCCAGTAGCTGAGATCGAACCTTCATCCTACCGCTCCGGAGCCAAATTTTTTCCTAATTAAGCTACACTGACGGAATTTGTCGCTACATCTCTGCAGCGATAAACTGATTATAATTCTGTAGTAAGTCCCAGGTTCATCTCCGAACGTACGATATATCCATATATGCACCCATATAGGGACAAGAGCGAGCATTTGCCCTTTCCTGTTAATTGGACAATGCCCTTTCTTTTCTTTGACTGAACTACAGAGATTTTCGCGATAACACTAATTTTGATTGCTAATTTTTGTGTAGAACTTTTGGATAACTGTGTATGCCGTAAAAATAGGAAAAGCGTTGGGAATTTCCTGTAGAAAAAGCGAAATGTTACAGTAGAAAATATTGAACAGATTGCCCATAGCATTTTGGAGAACGATGTACAAACGTGCAGCATGGAAAAATATGAAAAGCGAAGAAATGAAAAATATATCATCATCTGCAGTAGCTATTTACTGAGATCTCTCGAAAAATTTCCGAAAAACTTGTCTTGAGTATATTTTTTCATTCTTGATAACCACTTAGTGATATCTGGGGTCTCGTGGCGCAAGCTACCCAAGAGACCAAAAGTGTAAAACGAACGACAAAGAAATTTCCTAATTTTCTTAACATGCTGTCTAATTTTATTTAACCATCTATTTTATCCAGATTTTGAGTCTCTTGCTTTCCAGTTAAATTTATGTGTTGAGAGTGTGGTAAAAACTGTTAGATAACAAGTTAGTAAGATCATGCAATGCATTGATTATGATACGCTTTCCAACATACCAGAAATCATTACTCAAGTTATTACGCAAGTTATGAGGATAATGGCTCTGGAATAAATCTCGCTCCTGTGCCCTGACCTTTGATCCCATCTCATTGATATTAAACAGAATTGGTTCAGTATACCTCCTGAATAACATATTGAAGTTTTGGCGCAATAGAAGCATTTTTAGTGAAGCTATGAGGATTATGACTGTGGAATAAATCTTGCTCCTGTTGTGACGTACCTGCCAGCAGGACGTACACGACATAAAGGCAGATATAAATCAGAATAAACGTCTGCGTAGCTCAGTTGGTAGAGCGACTTGTTCCGGAATAAGCGGCCTCGGGTTCGAATCCCGGCGTAGACCAAAAATGACGGAGAAATATTATTCGTTATAATGGCGCCCGAACTATCCGGATGACCCGGCCGTTCAAAATCTCGCATTGGTGTGATGTTATTTCCACACCGCGAGACAGGAAAAATCAGAGAATTCCTTCTCCAGCGCTTCGAAAAATAAAAATGTGTGATGTTGCATTCCACACAGCAGATTGACTGGGAGTTCTCAAGTGCACGTTCTACAGTGGATGGCTGCCTGCAACGATTCATGGTCACGGCTGACCCGTGGGCCATGCCCCCGGCCCTCTTTCGGGGGGGGGGATGTTACGTACCTGCCAGCAGGACGCACACGACATAAAGGCAGATAGGAATCAGAATAAACGTCTGCGTAGCTCAGTTGGTAGAGCGACTTGTTCCGGAATAAGCGGCCTCGGGTTCGAATCCCGGCGTAGACCAAAAATGACGGAGAAATTAACTTCATTATACTGTGCCTTTACCTTTGACCCCATTTCGATTATATTCAACAGAACCGGTTCAGTATACCTCCGGAACAACATGATAAAGTTTTGTCGCAATCAAAGCATTTTTACATAAGTTATGACGCATAAGGGCGATGGAACGGATCACCGCTCCTCTGTCCTGACCTTTGAACTCATTTCGTCCATTTTCAATAAGGTTCGTCCCCAGGTGGTCTACTACCACATACTAAAAGTTCATTGAAATCGAACCATTTCTACGCAAGGTATGCGGACGGACGGGCAGACAGACGGACAAAGCTGGATCATATACGCTTTCTCAACCTACGGTTGGAAAGCGTAAAGAAGGTTCAGTGGAAAGTTGCATATGGTGTTTGTATATGTATTCGTTTTTATAATTTCTTTTTGCCCCCTTCTGAAAACTAAGCTATGGATGCCTATATGCACGTATCGGGTTATATCGGGAATGGGCTACAATAAGTTACAGACACTTGCGTTGCTGTAGAATGGGGGATTGTAAGGTTAAAAACACGATATGTTCTTCGCAATCCTTATTACACGAATAACCCATAAGAATTGCACCCATTTAGTTTTTTGTCGGCAATTACAAACTCTGTCTGCTTTGGACGGATTCAAAAATTTGAATGCAAGTTAATCCTACTGGTTGTTGTGAACCGTGTTCTATCTGTCAGCAGAACGGGGTTCGAACTTTCTTCAGAAGCGTTCGCCTTCCACAGTTCACACAGCGTATTCATGTGTAATTAGTGGATAATCATCATCATCATCATCATCATTGTCAACCATTATCAATCCACTGCTGGACGAAGGTCTCCCCAAGTTTCCCTCACAACGGTCTGTCTTGTGCCAGTCTTCTCCATGTCACTCCCGCATACTTTCGAATTTCATCCACCCATCTTCCATGTGGTCTTCTTCTGGGTCTTTCCCTGTCCCTTGGAATCCAATCTAAAATTTCGGCTGTCCATCGATAATCTGTCCTTCTGGCAGTATGTCCAGCCCATTGCCATTTCAGGGATTTAACTCTGATCATGATGTCTTCCACTCTAGTCATTTTTCTGATCCACGAGTTCCTCTTCTTATCTCTCCTGGTTACACCAAGCATGCACCTCTCCATACTGCTTTGAGTTGTCTGCAGCCTTTGTATGTTTCTTTTAGTTAAGGCCCACGTCTCTGCACCATACGTAAGCACTGGAAGGATGCATTGATCAAACACTTTCCTTTTAAGACATAATGGCATATTGCTCTTGAAAATTATGCTGTTTCTTCCAAAAGCTCTCCAGGCAAGTTTTGTACGCCGATTAATTTCTTCACCAATGTGACCCTCACTTTATATCTGCTGTCCAAGATAAACGTACGTGTCTGTTATCTCCAGCTTTTCTCCATCAATCGATAAATCTTTATTTTTTGTAAAAGCATTGAACATCACTTTTGTCTTCTGAAAGTTCATTTTTAATCCCACTTCTTTACTCTTGTCAGAAAGTTCCTGGATCATACTCTGCAGCTCTGATGGGGTAGTTGCAAAAATGACTACGTCATCAGCAAAAGGAATGTGGGTTAGATAATCTCCATTAATATTTATCCCTTTGTTTTCCCAGTTAATTGACTGAAAGACATTTTCTAATATGGCATTAAAGAGCTTCGGAGATATGGTGTCACCTTGTCTCACTCCTTTTCCAATTTTTATGTGTGTTGTATTTTCAAACAGCCGAATCTTTGCACTTGCATTTTCATAGATGTTATTAATAATATTAATGTATGCATCTTCAATACCGCAGGATTTCAGAGCCATTGCAACTGCTGATGGTTTCACCGAATCAAAGGCTTTTTCATAATCGATAAAAGCCATGCACAATGGAAGTTCATATTCCCTCGCTCTTTCAATTAGTTCTCTCAGTACGTGGATATGATCTATTGTGCTGTAGCCACTCCTGAATCCAGCTTGTTCTCTCGATTGAGCCATGTCCAGTGTTACCTTCAAGCGGTGTGAAAGAACTTTAGTGAAGTTTTTATAAACCACTGATAGGAGGCTGATAGGTCTGAAGTTCCTGAGATCCTCAGTGTCACCTTTGTTATGTAGCAGGATCATTGTAGCGTTGTTCCAATCCTCAGGAATTTTCCCTTCATTAAGGCATCGAGTGAAAATTTGGGCGAGTACTGTTTCGATTTCTCCACTTGCTTCTTGTATGATGTCTGCAGTAATTCCATCTTCTCCTGGAGCTTTTCCCCGCTTCATGTTCTTGATTGCATGTGCAACTTCTGCTGGGAGGATAATATTGTCATTTATATATTTAACATGGATCATAAGGTCAGTGTCTTGATGTTTCATTTCAAAAGAGTTCTTGGAATCTATATATATCACACTGCCTAAAAAACTGCCGCGTCATCGTGTTATTCTCACTGCTACTGTGATACGTAACTGTAGATTCTCAAAAAAAAAAAAGTTCCATGCTTCAGCAGTCTTTCGAGTTTAAGATTTCGTTGCTAGATGGCGTAGATTTATATTTTTTCTTAAATGATACCTATTATTTTAATACCGACCAACTCCATCAGCGATGCGTCTCTTTCGGTATTCCAAGTGACTTTCTTTTCCATTAGAGAGCGAAATAACATTTTTTGTGTTTGAAACTGTCCCTACTTTGAAGAGTCCTAATTTTAAAATTCTCTTTTCGTCGGATTTCTGTCCCGTGACTACGATTTTCCATGCACTTTAAGCCCCGTTTCCCAGCAAGCGGGAGATCTTTAATCAGGAACCTGTACTGCATAGCATCAAAAAAAAAAAAAACGACTGAAATAGCTTTTGTGTAATACCCAAATTTGGAAGATGTGAATCCGTTTATTGGTGTAAATGTGACATGAATCTTAAGTCAGATAATATCCGAAAACTTTAAAATAGCTTTGTCCTCCTGGACCGGACAACGTCCGAGTATGCTAACCACTACACCACACAGAACGACAAATTCTGGTTAACTTGAATATTGCCATCACAGAATTCGCTAGTCGAAGCAACCGGCATTCAAATATAGAGAATCTGGGGGGTTAAAAATTTATTCCCGTGATTGCCCGGAGGAGCAGAATATCAATGAATGAGATACGGGATTACACTATTGTACAATACAAATTTGAACAAAAATGCGTTTACTGGGGTAAACATGACATGGGTGTTAGGTCAGATGATATCCGAAAACTTGAAAATTTGGCCGTCCTGGAAAGGGAATCGAATCCGCGTCTCCCGGATAGCACCCGAGTATGCTAAGCACTACACCGTCCTGTGATGGTTATATTCAAATCAATCGGAAATCGAATAGCGCCATTGTTGTCATCGGCATCATCAGGCCGAAGAATTTGTTGTCATCCTTTTTAGGCCGCGGGTGGCTGAGTGGGCAACGTTCGTGACTCCCACGGGAAGGGCCTCAGGTTCGATCCCAAGCAGGTACGAACGCTCCATCCACTAAATACCCGCCGTGCGTCGGATGGGCACGTTAAGCCGTCGGACCCCGGGTACTGGCCCCCGGTAATAAATAAGGGCGTCTTCCTCCCCTTTCTACTTAGCTTCCGTGTCACTTTCCTATCGGGCGCTCTAGCCCAAATCTCCTAGTTTCCTATTTCTAAGGGTTGTTTAAGACCTGGGGTCAGACACTCCCTTCCTAAAATCCTCTACATATGAAAGAAGTTGTCATCCTTTTTCTCTTTTGTCCTTAAGTTCAGACGTCTGGCACATTTACACCACGTGCCCCAAAATATGCAACGTAATAATTAAACCATAGTTTTTTGTTTTAAATGGGAAATCATTATCATTATTTTTCGCATAAAAATGCGAGTGTCTTTGATCATATAATTTGTGAGTATTACACAACAGCCAGTAGGATTAACTGTCATTCAAATTTCTGAATCCATGCGAAGCAGACATACGTTTGTAATTGCCGACGCAAATCTGAATGGGTGTAATTCTTATGGGCCATTCATGTAATAAGGATTGCGAAGAGCATGTCGTGTTTTTAACCTTACAATCCCCCTTTTCAAAGAAACACAGGTGTCTGACAAGCAGAAAGTGGCTTCTCGAAGCCCTAATGATTCCAAAATGCATTTTTAATGACCGCAGGGAACATTGTAAACACATCTGAAGACTGTAATGGCGTCGAATGTAAAAGAAATAGCCATGAACTGCCTTCATTGCGAGGTACTTCTACAAGTATTTTTTCCACAGGCGTTTCATCTGAACTAGGCTTTTATTTTTATTTTTAACCAAACCCAAACGTTTAAGCCAGTCTTAACGAAAAGCTCTGCGGAGTAGTTACTTTTTACCCTTTGACCTCGTTCTAATTTAACCAAGTTCTGTGGTTTCTGCATTTACGTCTCAGCTTTCACAAGAATCGGAAGATATTAAGGTCGCGTGCAACTGACTTCTCGATTGCTCACACTAAAGAAGCAAAAGATACAATTTGATCTGGTTCGAGATTTAGGAGAATCGTTAACATTCGGACTCTTTCACCTACATTGTTGACGTTAGTTTTGGAACAGAGGACTGTGTTAATAAGTGGGGGGGGGGGCGAACGTAAATGATTTTCCATAAATTGGAGAGCAAGTTTCCCACAGTTTGTGAAAAACCAATTTGTCAGTGACGGAGATCGAACCGGAGCTCCCGAGTAAGTTGCTCTCCCAACTAAACTACACGGACGGAATGTATCGCTACACATTTGTCGTGTTGACACGTACTTTACCTCTGTAGTGCGTTATATCATCTCCTTCCTAAATTTTTTTTTGTAAGCGAAGAACGAACTTTTATTAATTCTAGACGATGTGTGAAACAAACATCACACATTTTTCGAAAAACCCAACGGTTAGTTCATCCATTTTTACGTTCGGGAGCCAATGTAATAACATAAGTTTGTCCGCGCCCCCGCAGCAAGTTGCTCTCCCAACTAAGCTACACGGACGGAATGTATCACTGCAGATTTGTCGTCTTGACACGTGCTTTACCTCTGTACTACGTCACAAGTTACAAAAAGAAATGGTTTTAAAACCAATTTAAAAGCAAGTGATGCAGCATAACTCTGAAATTCTCGGGAGTAATGAGACCCCAAGCCCTCAAAAAATCACTGACAATGATAAATGTACCTAGTACGCAACTTTAAGGCTTTTCCCGTATTCTTATGGCAAAACATTTCCGGTAATAAGAGAGATTCACGGTAATACTTGGAAGTTTGATTAACTGTTAAATTTCAATAATTTGTCGTAGTATTTGATTTTCAATTTCTGTAGCGAGTCGGATACTGTGGATTGCATATTGCATGAATTCTGTTTATTGTAGCACTGAATATTTCTTTTCCTCTCCCCCATTTTTTGTACCAGCTATTTATTATACACAGTCGAGTCACATCATTGTGACCACCTCCTACTTTTGACGTCAACAGCGCGTAGCCAATGAAAGAAAGCACGTGTCGTGATTGATCATTGATCATATGTAGAGGATTTTAGGAAGGGAGTGTCTGACCCCAGGTCTTAAACAACCCTTAGAAATAGGAAGCTAGGAGATTTGGGCTAGAGTGCCCGATAGGAAAGTGACACGAAAGCGAATTAGAAAGGGGGAGGTAGACACCCTTATTTATTACCGGGGGGGGGCCAGTACCCTGAGTCCGACGGCTTAACGTGCCCATCCGACGCACGGCGGATATTTAGTGGATCGAAGGTTCGTACCTGCTTGGGATCGAACCTGAGGTCTCTTTCGCGGCAGTCACAGACGTTGCCCAACCGTGTCGTGAGCTGGCTTGGAGGGTATATAAAGTGTGCTGTAGACATTCTGAAAACATGGGAGCCGCGGATGGCTTAGTGATTAACGAGTCAGACTATCAATGCAAGGTCCTCAGGTTTGATCCTGGGATGATCTTTCAGAGATGGTGTGATTTACTAACAATCGCTGAATATCCGCCGTGCATCGGACGAGCACGTTAAGTGACGGCCCCCAGGCTGGACCCACTGGTTAAATGGGTATCCTTTCCTATGCCCCCCCTCAAATTCTCTCACCCCTCTATGTACAACATCGTACTTGTACGGTGGCGCCATCTACTGTACTCTAATCTCACTACAAAGCTGTTCTGTCAAAGTCGCTAGACTTGCTCTCATTCTTTCCGTTTCTGTGTCCTGCCCAAAAGGCGATTTCGCTGTAGGTGGCTGGGACCTAAAATCTACTCACTGTGAACGGAAGTCCTACAAAAAAATGACTCATACCTGCAACTTCTGAAAACATAGTCTGCGAGTGTCCTAGTGGGCTACGTTCGTGACTGCCGCGGAAAGGACCTCAGGCTCGATCCCAGGCAGGTACGAACGCTCAATCCACTAAATATCCGCCGTGCGTCGGATGGGCACGTTAAGCCGTCGGGCCCCGGGTACTGCTCCCCCTCTAGTAAATAAGAGCGTCTTTCTCCCCCTTTCTACCTCGCTTCCGTGTCACTTTCCTATCGGGCACTCTAACCCAAATCTCCTAGCTTCCTATTTCTAAGGGTTGTTTAACACTTCTTTCCTAAAAATCCTCTACACATATGATCAGATCTGATCTCAGGGAAAATTGGAAAATTGTGACAGGGGATTGCGGTTGCATTAACCAACGATGATTGGAGGCCGAAAATAAAAAAAATATATCCTTTTTAAACAAAATCAAATTAAGCTTCAATATATCTGCAGCATTCGGCAGCATTATTGCATACTAAATTCAAAGAATGACTTGAGGACGGCACGTAAAATGCTGTGGAATTTCTTTCAGTTGTTTTTGCTTGAAGGCCAGCATATAAGCCTGATATGTTCAAGGCATTGTCATAACATCGGCCACTACAGTTTTTTTATATCTAGCCCTAGATCTGAAATCTTTTTCAGGGACAGTCTCTTTCAAATGCTCCGCTTTGTGAGATTCTATAGGCAAGAAACCAAAAAATCGCTCAGCTCTTTTTCCATCAGCTTTTATATACCTCAAAACAAAAGTTAGTTGGTCCACGTCAGGAATAGAATCGGCGATAATTGAAAAGTACTGTGAATTTTTAACCTCCTCACAAAAAGCTTCCGAAGTTCTTCCGTCATTACAGTTAATATCTCATCGTATGTCTGGTAAGACAAATAGTTTGTTTTGCCTGAACCACAGTGCTCATACTTTTCGAAATGATCTTTCAGAAAGTCATCAAACTCTGCAAAATACTACATACAAGTTTAAAAAAATACCTTTATTTTCATTTTCAGAGCATTCAATTTCTCTGTGACCTCTGAGTGGATGTCCAAGTCTTGCAAGTAGTTTCACAATGACCACTACTCTATGTAGTACTTGCCTCCAATAGCCCTTCTCTTTTTCAATCTGACTCATTAGTTGAGAAACAACTCTACCCAAATAATTTACTCCTTGTAGGCATATACACTGCTGGACAATTGCTAAGGACGGATCATAAACGGCTATATAGCGCATAAAAAAGTAAGTGTGGTTGGATGCCAAGTGAAATAAAATAATGTCAGAATGCATAGGACATTACAAGAAAGACAACTTATTGTGCTCTGAAATCCAGAAGGCTTTGGAACGTGTCCAAGGGACAAACAGGCCATTTTGTGCAGAATACGTAAACGTGAAAAAAATGCAATTACCGTTCACAGGCGCTCCGGCGTAAGATGTCAATACGGGATATGGCCACCATGGAGGGCGATGCAAGATTCCACTCGTCGTGTCATGCTTTGCACAACATTATCAAGCAGCTGTTGGGGTAATTTATCCCATTCCTCTGTCAGTGCACGGATGAGGGTGTCCTTGTTTTTGGAGGGCATTGGCGACCAGCAAGACTCCTCCTCAAAGCATCCCACACATTTTCAATGGGATTCAGATCTGGAGAACGTGCTGGCCATACGAGGCGTTGAATATCCTCGCTCTCAAGACACTCCTGGACAGCGACTGTTCGATGACATGTTGCGTTGTCGTCCATGAAAATGAATCTATCACTGACAGCACCACGGAACATGCAAACATGAGGTAGCAGAACATCATTAATGTATCGTTGGCCAGTCATAGTCCCAGTTGGAAGCACATAGAGGGACGTACGGCCATTGATCATGATGCCAGCCCATACCATGACACTACATGTCGGATATCGGTCCCTTTCCGGTATGTTTGCTGGACAATATGCAGTACCACTATCACGCCAGATCAGTTGTCGTCGACAATCAGACGATAGACTGTATCTACTCTCATCTGAGAAGAGTACAGCAGACCAGTCGTTATCAGTCCAATTGCGATGTTGATGGCACCATTGCAAACGGGCGGTACTGTGGAGTCTGGACAATGGGATGCACACAACAGGACGGCGGACGTATAGTCCTCCTTCATTCAAACGTCTGGCGACAGTTTTTCGGGAGATCCGCTTGCCAGTAGCAGCCATAAACTGATTTGCTACCTCACTAGCTGTGCTGCGCCGGTGTCATTTTGTTGATAGCGCTATGTACCGATCTTCTGCAGGTGTCGTACTGCGAACACGACCTCCCCCGTGACGTTTGCTACACTCTCCATTTGTTTGAAATGATTTCGAAAGCCTTGAAACAACACTGTGGCTTACGTCGAACTCCCTGGCAACATCTATTACTTTTCGACCTTCTTCAATCTTGCCAATAATATGGCCACGCGTAAAATCATCTAGGTGATGTCGGGAAGACATACTGAAAATTGCAAGTTCGTCAATTGATTCTTTCCATTTCAACTTTGCGTTTGAACAACAACGGTCAATACACGTCAAATCCTTTATATCTCTTATCAGCGCTATGACGTCACGAACAAGTTCGGCAATCCAAAATTTGGATACGCACAACACGTCTTACTGTATCCCGCACTTATGTTAATTTCCACATTTTCCTGCCTTCCATTTTATGGTTGCTATCGTTGCTATTGTCATCTGTCCTTAGCAATTGTCCGGCAGTGTATTAACCATGGCTGTCAAGTGAGACTTCGAGATTTCATGATTTTTTAAAACTTTTTTCTGTACGGGACCAATAAGAAAATCCATCAACAAGAACCCTATGTGATTGTTTATGGTCGGGGAAAAGTTTACAAACATATAGCAGCAAACAGACTTTGAAGTTTCAGAAAAAAATAACCAATTTCCTTTTTCTTTTGCTCCATTTATCTTCAACCTATTAAAGTGATTTTTATTTATGTTCCTAAAATACGTTTTCCCAGAATCAGAAAATACTTTCCTCAGATTTTTTAGATCTCTTTTATTTTCTGGTTTGTTCCTAATACAGTAATCTATCATATCAGATGTGGGGTTAGAAGGCCATAAAGTTATATCAGTAGGATAGTATGCATTCATTGAATACGTAGGCCTACGCTCTTCCTCTTGATTTGCTGGTTCATGCTTTTGGTTGATTATTTGGTCTGGCTCTGAGGGCTGACAATTAAAATCATTCAGTGGCAAATGGGACTGTTTTTCACATGAATCCTTTAAGTAGCTGCAATCAAGATTTGAATTAATTAAACTAGCTTTACCATCGTTGTTGTCTAAACTTGAATGGTGCGGGTCCTGTGCTGGTTCCAGTTGCACGTTTTCCTTTGAAGCACGTGGATCCGGAGACTTTTGCTCAACTCGCTGATCACCGGTATGACTCTGCACAGGCTTCTGTAGGAATACTAATAAACTATCCTTTTGCTTTTGAAGACGTTTGTCTTTTTTTTTATTCTTCCGCTTTTGATAACCTGACTCATAACTTCGTCTCACTGGCTTCATTTTCAAGAGGATCAGTCACATAAACTACACTGAAGAGCAATTGAATTAGAGAAACTTGTCTATTAACGTGTCGCACCACCTTTCGCCCTGATGACGGCGGCGATTCGTCTTGGCATGGACTCGATAAGACACTGGAAGCGTTGGGAAGCCATACGGATCCACGACCCCTGAAAAAGCTCCCATAGTTCACGAAGATTTGATGGAGGGGAGTCAGAGCCTCGAACATCTCTCTCGATGGCATCCCAGATGCGCTCGATCGTATTGAGGCCAGGTTACCTAACTGGCTAAGGAAGCGAGGTCACGTCGGTGGAGTGTTCATCCAACCATTCGGATACAATTCGGGAGCTGCATTGTCTTGTTGCAGGATGAGGTCCCCAGTGGGATGTTGAAGACGCACAAACGGGAGCAAATGGTCGTCCAGGATATCCCGGTAACGTTGACCTGTGAGGGACGATGTCACACGTACCATTTCAGTCCACGTAGACAGTCCCCAGACGAGAATGCCACTCCTACCAGCTTTAAGAGTACCCTGCTGGCAAGAAGGATCCATCACTTCATGTGGTTTGCGCCGTACTCGTATCCTGCCATCAGCATGTACCAACGTGAATCTCGACTCATCAGTCCAGGCGACATTTTTCCACATGTCTAGGGTCCAGTGGCGATGTTCCCGCGCCCATGCTAATCTTTACACCCTGTGATGTGCGGTCAGCAGCGGTACCCTTGTGGGACGATGGCTTCTGTACCCCATAGTGAGGAGATGGTTCTGGATGGTGTGGCTGCTTACTCGTTTTTGTGCACCAGCGTTAAATTGCCCAGTGATTTGTTGCACTGTGGCCCGTCTATCCGCTGCTACAATGCGAGCTAGCCGACGATGGCCCCGCTCATCCACACGCTGTTGTTCACGGCAGTCGGCCCTTGCAGGGAGGGTTTTACCGGATTCGATGTACTCATGGTGCACCCGTGACACAGTGGCTCGTGAAAATCCCAGTGTCTGCACGACTTCCGAGATGGAGTGACCCATTCGTCGGGCTCTGACAATTTGCCCACTATCAAATGCGCTTAGATCCTTCGTCTTACCCATACTGCGTCCGACTCTTACTGATTCCCGTCGCATCACTCCTTATATTGTCGGATCGCTTCCTACGCCATGTCGTTTCCGTTTACAACGCCGCCCAGAGCGCCACGTTTGCATAACGCCAGCTGTCTCTAATTCAATTGCTCTTCAGTGTATATGTGAACGAAACAGAAACAACAGCTGTAACGATGCCGATGTTAAGGGCATGGTGAGGTGTTTATAATCACAATATTAAGTAAGTAACACTGTATAATACCACAAAGTGTAGATCGAATGGCAACAAAGAAATGCAGATTACAAACGAAATTTTAGGTTATGTTGCGACGCGACGTTACCAGTGGTCAGTGTCGCCACTACGCACAAATTAAATTACTCTACAGTTAGCAAAGTTTTACCCGCTTGTCAAGCAGGATATCCAACTTTAGATTTCTTAAGTACAGGGCAGACAACAAGCGCAATATATAGTTTCAACCACGACTGCTTTTTTATGAATCCGCAAAATATTATATTCGTCAACCGGACTTTTCCCCTCTTTTTAACTTTTTTTTTGTTTCCTCCTTGCTTTACTTCTCTTTTCACAGTGAATCGCGGGCCCTCCGGGACGCTGGGCCCTTCGCGATCGCGACTTGCGCGACCCCATAAATCCGCCCCTGGCCACGTGCCTAAGCAGAAGTCTGTCAACATTATGTTGTTGTCTTTTTTTTGTTGTTGTTGTTTTGGATTCAAATCTTTGTGTATTACCTTGTTTACAGTTGATTACTCAGCGATTGCTCGTTGGGTCGATGGATTATCCTTTAAGACCACAGACCCTACTTTTTAAACGCTAAAACTGCTCTTTTTCCTGCTAAAAGCAATGCTTGATTTCCCCCTCTGTTATTAATAATATTGCTTATTTTGCATTTAGAAATACTAATTCCATGATTTTCACAGTTTTTATTTACAGATTACGAATATTTCTCTCCATAAAGAGTAAAAACATAATCTTGGATCCACAGCTTGTTTACGTGCGCCATTTTCTTAGCAGACGGTGTTTAACTGCAGCAGATGTTCCTTGCGTGTTCATCTAACACGATGTTGCCAGTATCAATTCTTTGAACTTCTTTTATTTTCCGTAATATTTTATCAAAAGACTTTCTAAAAATGTATGAACATTCTCTGTAAAAAAGGACACAGAGTTTGAACAACTCAAAGGAGCAAGTACAACGGCCGTTTCATAAAAACTGCCAGTAAAATCACACAAAATGAAGAAATATAGGTACAGTAAAATATATGTTATTCTTTCTCAAAATATCTTCCATCAGATGATATGCAACGGTCTCATCGTTCAGTCCACTTTTCAAAGCATGTGGCGAAGACATTTTTTGGAAGCTGCTTTAGCGACCCCTGTACAGCTTGAATAACGTCAGCATCTGTGTTGAATGTGACGCCACGGAACTTCTCCATTGTTGGGAGCAACAGGAAATAGCACGGAGCGAGGTCAGGATTGTATGCAGGCTGTGGCATGATTTCAATGCTGCATTTCGTAAGAAACTGTTGAACATAAGCAGCCACATGTAGGCGGGCGTTATCATGGTGTAGAATACACTTTCCCACCAGTTCCGGTCGCTTAATCGATACGTGACGTCGCAGACGCATATATTGACAGTAATCTGTGATTAATAGCATATTGAAAGTAATTTGTGGAGGAACGGCATGCTAGCAAACTTCACCTTTACGATCAAAGAAAATGATTATCATCATCATCACCTTCCCTTGCTGATTTGCTTTGGCGGACTTTTTTCGGAGGAAGCGAACCTGTGTGTTTCCAGACACTCATTGAGCGCTTCGTGAGGGGGTTGAAATAGTGGACCCATGTTTCATCGGCAGTTATTACTGTGTTTAGAAAGTTTGAATCATTTGCAATCATTTGTTTCCACTCATGACACACCTGAACTGTGGCTAACAATTGTTCTCTCGTCAGGTAATGAGGTACCCATCTGGAACCGAAACGATGCAGCAGTAATATTTTGCGTACAATGCGGATTGCCTACGTTTTTGAAATATCAGTTGACGCCGCTATGTGTTCACACGTCAGTCGTCAGTGTTCTTGCAGGATTTTCCGAACAGTGTTAACAATACGCTCCGTTACAACATTTTCTGGTCGACCAGGCCTAGGAGCGAGTTCTCCCACAAACGCCTTTTTTGGAAATCATGGTGACATCTAAAATTCGTTGACTCACCCAAACATTTATCTTTATAAACTGTTTTCATTAAATCAAATGTTTATGGAGCCGTTTTATCCAAACTATAGCAAAATTTTATTTCACAACGTATTTCATCACTCATCTCCATAGCTGTATGGCAAAATGCAGACGTACCTTAAACAACTGCGCAATAAAAAAACCAGAATCGTCTGCCACGGCTAATAACTGTTGTCAAAAATATTGAGTTGTCGGAAAAGTCATGACGTATTTTGGCAGCCGATGGCGGTTGGGCGGTTTTGGAAGTACTAGAGGCATGTTTGTTATCGCTACGGCATTCGACAGATGCTAGTTCTAACTGCAGTCTAAATATAATAGTGAGCGATTTGGTTGATTTGCGGAGATTTGACATCAAGTTGAAGATGGAAGACCAAACTGTGCATTTTCGCCATATTTTACTGTTTTACTTCCTTGGGAAAAGTTGCGTAAAGTGTACGGTGATAATGCTCTTCAAGAATGTCAGTGCCAGCGGTGGTTCGCAAAATCCCGTGCTGGTGATTTTGACCTCAACGATGCTTCTCGGTCCGGGAGGCCAAACGAGGTTGATGACGACTAAATCAAGGCATTGATCGAGACAAACCCACGTTACACGACACGAGAGATTGCAGACACATTGCACATCCATTCATCATTCAAGCGTTCACGACCACCTGAAGAAGCTGGGATACGTAAGCAAGCTCGATGTGTGGGTTCCTCATGAACTCAAAGAAGCTCAATTGACGGCGCGTATAAACATCTGCGATATGCTCATTAAACGTGAGGAAAACGATCCTTTTTTGAAGCGACTGATAACTGGTGAAGAAAAGTGGATTGTGTACAACAATGTGCTGCGCAAACAGTCTTGGTCCCGACGTGCTGCTTTGCCTCAAACGACATCCAAAGCAGACATTCATCAGCGGAAGGTTCTGGTCTCAGTGTGGTGGGATTTTAAAGGTGTCGTGTTTTTCGAGCTCCTACCACGGAACCAAACAATCAATTCGAATGTGTACTGTCGGCAATTGGACAGTTTGAACGAATACATCATCCAGAAACGTCCACAGCTCGCTCTTCGTAAAGGTGTTGTGTTCCAACACGACAACGCGAGACCACACACGAGTTTGATCCCATGCCAAAAATTATTGGAGCTTGGGTGGGATGTGTTGCCACACCCAGCATACTCGCCTGACCTTGCGCCGTCAGACTTCCACTTGTGTCGCTCTCTTCAACAGTCCTTGCGTAGTATAACGTTCAATTCAGATGAGGCTGTAAATCAGCACCTTGTACAGTTTTTCGCCACGAAAGACAGGTCCTTCTATGAACGAGGCATTCTGCAGCTCACTGAAAGATGGCAAAAGGTTATCGAACAAAACGGGCATTATATCATTTATTGATCTTTGTTCTTTCTATCAATAAATGACCTTTGCAAAACATGTCTAAAATACGTCATGACTTTTCCGACTACCCAATAGTATGGGAACTATGGATACGAATCTCTATGGCAAATTACTATTCTTTGCCATTTTAGCGTACCTAGTTCTTTTTTTTTTTTTTTCATAAGATTGTCTCTGAAATTTAGTTTGTAACCTGATAGGGAATCTCTTTATATCTCAAACTGTTTTCATAGTTAGTATAGTATCTGAACGAAAAAAAAAGAAAAGAAATTAAGTCGGCCTTTTAGTCCAGCATATATTGCGGCAAACATCTAAAAGGAAACGTGAACTTACGCCCTCTAGTGGAACACTTGTGCGCTAAGATAAACCAAAAATCATATGCAGAACATTTCTCTCCAAGGACTCTCTCCGATAAAGAAAGAATTTTTCAAATCAGACTCTTAGAAGCAGAGATATCGGCAAAAATAGGATTCTCTCCAATAAAGAAATAATTTTTCAAATCAGACTCCTAGAGGCAGAGATATCGGCAAAAATAGGGCTCTCTCCGATGAAGAAATAATTTTTTAAATCAGACTCTTAGAAGCAGAGATATCGACAAAAATAGGGCTCTCTCCGATAAAGAAAGAATTTTTCAAATCGGACTCTTAGAAGCAGAGATATCGGCAAAAATAGGGCTCTCTCCGATAAAGAAATAATTTTTCAAATCAGACTCTTAGAAGCAGAGATATCGGCAAAATAAGATATACATCTATGCCCCTGGCGGAAAAATCATGCACTTTTTTAAGCATAAGATATTCTAAAAAGGTTTTATAAGGTGAGCCGTATCGGGCCACTAGAGAATGCCTTCGATCGAGTTCTCAGAAGTGCAGATTTTTCTGCAAATACATCACAAACAAAAATTAGACACTTACTCTCCATGGTGGCCAAATTGTTCTTTACCAAAAATTACAAATTATATGTAGAACATTTCTCACCAACTGCTGTATCCGACGCATAAATAATTTTTTGAAATCGGACGTTTAGTCGCACAGATATCTGGAAAATCCCAATTTACCTTTTCGCCTCCCAGCGGTAAAATACACGGTCAAGCCCCATTATTGTGACCACCAGCTAATATCCAGAGTAACCGCCGTGTGCAGCGCGGACAGCAGCTAGACGGGCTGGGAGTGACTCAATAAGGTGCTGGAAGGTGTTCACAGGTATGTGGAGCCATGCTGACTGCACTGCATCTCACAGTTGCTGGAGGGTGCGTGGTGGAGGATCCATAAAGCGACCAACACGATCGAGGTGGTGCCACAGATGCTCAATTGGGTTTAAGTCTGGGGAGCTAGGGGTCCAGGGAAGTACAAAAATTAGACGCTTGCACTTGACTTTACAGAAGTACTGCGAAGTCTTCATCGTGTTCTTCCAACCACTCTCGGACACTTCTAGCTATGTGACACGTCGCATTGTCGTGCTGAAAGATCCCATCCGCCCCAGGGAAGACAACCAGCATGTATGGGTGTACGTGGTCTGCAAGGATGGATTCGTAACGAATTTGGTCCATAGTGCCTTCCACATGTATGAGTGAACCCAGAGAATGCCACGAAAACATTCACCAGACCATAACGCTGCCCCCACCAGCTTGTTCTTCCAACAATGGTTGAAGAATGTGTGTTCTCTGATGTTTCTCGCCTTATACGCCTACGTCCATCCGTTCGGTGAAGCAGAGAACGTGACTCATCGGAGAAGGCAATCCTTTGCCAATCAGCGGAGTTCCAATTCCGATACTGCCAGGCAAATGTAGGCCTTCCTACCGATGCACCTTCTCTAGAATAGGTGCAGTGACCATCCGTTTGCATCGGTTCGCTGAAATGTCGTTTTAGAAACACTTCCGGTAGCCCCCTGGTTCATTCGGCCAGTGAGTTGCTCCGCTGTAGCGTGTCAGTCGGCCCTCACGCACCTTGGAAGCCAACGTTCACCTCTCACATCAATGGCACGTAGAGCTCCGCAGTTTCCACGTCGCTTATTCGCAATGGTGCCATTTCTGCAATCACGATACACTTTAACCACAGCAGCACGAGAACAGTTCACAAACTGCGCTGTTTCAGAAATACAGTCACCCTTGTTCCGAAAGCCGATAATCATTCCTTTTTGCAAATATGATAAATCTCTTATTTTATCCATGACAGCAATGAGTGATATGTTTTCAGAATGCCTACAGCACACCTTATATACCCTCCAAGCCAGCTCACGACACGTGCCTTCTTTCATTGGCTACGCGCTGTTGACGTCAAAAGTAGGACGTGATCACAATAATGTGACTCGACTGAGTACATATATATAACTTGAAAAGGAAACTGTACCCAAAACAATCTTTGTCATAAATGGCATCGAAGGGAAGAAATATTTTTTTAATCGGTTATTTAGAAGCAAATTTATGGAATAAAACGTGCTTTGAATTCGATATCATCTGCATTTACGCGCTCTAGTGGTGAAGTTATGCATCGGGGAAACCCAAAATGCAAGGCTCATCGTTCTCATATTCCAAGCTTTCCAATGCAAAAAGAATTTTTCAAATAGGAGTAATAGTTAAAGAGGTATTATGTCGACAGACGGATGGACAAGGTGATACTATATAAGCACGTACGTTTTGTACAAAAGAGGTGATGAAAAGGAACTCGTGGATCAGGAAAATGGTAAAAATTGATGACATGATCAAAGAAAAGGCCCGCAAGTGGCAATGGGCTGGACATATTGTTAGGCGGATTGCCCATCACTGGACAACTGAAATACTAGAGTGGATACTAAGGGACAGGAAAAGACCCGGAAGAAGGCCACATGGGAGATGAGTGGATGAAACTGGGCAGCTCGCCAGAGTAACAGTGGAGAGAATTTCTCAAGGGAGAGAGAGTTGTGGAAGAGTCTTTGGAAGAACTTGAACAGCAGATTGAGAATGGCTGATGATGATACAAGCGACTTCGTGAAGAAGGAAGCAATGGCAAGACACGTGAAGATGTTCTTTTTATAACGAAGTTCAAGGACTTTACTCCTGCAAAAGAGCAAGAAAGTAGACAGAAAAAAATAAAGTTCAGAAAATAATCAACTAGGCGGTGATCTGTTGTGAACGAAGCAAACAGAATGATTTAATTGAGAAAGTGCTTACCATCAGGTTGATATGATGCAATACTGTGATTTGAAAATAATGCATTGAGTATTGCGATTTTTGACAATCAGACATGTTCCGTTACACAAACCGGATTTGGGGTGTTCCAGTTCCTTAAATAAAAAGTCCCCCTCTCTCCCCATTCTTGATTCTCAATTGACGTTGAGGCATGCTGAATGGGATAATATATTTAATGGTTTTTGGCATCGGCAGGTTCGTCAGCGATAAACGTATTCAATCTGAATCCGTCCTAATTTTTGATTGTTAAAATCCCTCGATTGCAAGCGTCAAATGGGATCGGCAACGTCTTCTTCGCAAATAGAGCTCACAATGAGTCCGGAAGGAGAACAAAAGTACTTATCAGGGAACTGAAGAATAGGAAAATCGCAAGGTCCTTGCATCATTCGTAGTTTCACTATTTTAATAAGCACGCTTTCGTGAACCTGCGGTCTTACGAAGCTTCTCAATAGACTTATTAGAATCAGCGTTGACAAAGAAAGCTGTCACTGCTTTTCGGATGTACAAACAACTCTGGAAATGCATTTATACACTGACGGAAAAAAATCCCAACACCACGAAAAAATAGTTGTAGAGGAATGAAATGGCGGCAATACATTTGTATATGTAACGTATTTAATCGATTAAGGTTTCAAGATCACAGCTTAATGTAAGCGCGAGAAGAGCCATTTCAAATGTGAAATGCTGGTACATTAATAACCGGTGTAACCGCCAGAATGTTGAATGCAAGCACGCAAACGTTCATGCATTGTGTCGTACAGGTGCTGGATGTCAGTTTGTGGGATGGAGTTCCATGCCTGTTGCACTGGTTCGGTCAATACAGATGTTGTTTGGGGGTGACGCTGGAGTTGTCGTCCAATGATGTCCCATACGTGCTCGATTGGTAAAAGATCTGGTGATCTAGCAGGCCACGGCAACATGTCGACACTCTGTAGAGCATGTTGGGTTACAACAGCGGTATGCGGGCGAGCGTTATCCTGTTGGAAAACACCACCTGGAATGCTGTTCATGAATGGCAGCACAACATGTTGAATCACCAGACCGACGTACAACTGTGCCGTCAGAGTGCGTGGAGTTCCATGCCTGTTGCACTTGTTACATGACCAGCAGCAGCTGGAATGTACCTGGCCAAGGCAGCGGCCATTGCGACATAAAGGCAGAGAATGCTAAGAATCCCCGGAGGACCGGACTAGGCTGCCATCTGATGCTGACCTTGGCTACGTATAATGGACGCTCCCTATCTTCTGATTCAAGGCTTCTTGAATTGGAAGAGGAACTACAAAGGACCAAGTGGGACATCGTCGGGCTAAGTGAGGTAAGGAGAAAGGGAGAAGATCTCATTGAACTGAAAAGTGGACATCTCTTCTACTATCGTGGGACTGATACTGGCAGAACTAGTGGTGTTGGATTTATAATAAACAAGAAACTGAAGGATAAAGTTGTAGGAGTTAAAAGTTCCTCTGACAGAGCTGCACAACTCGTTATCCAACTCTCGAGAAGATACCAGGCTCAGATTATTCAAATTTATGCACCCACCACAAGTCATCCTGAAGAAGAAATTGAAGAATTTTATGAGGAAATTCGTCATCTAAATAATAAAGGTAAGCAGCACTTGAAGATAATTATTGGAGATTTCAATGCAAAAATAGGGCAACGGCAACAGAATGAAACTTCAGTAGGTAAATTCGGTCACGGCAACAGAAACCAGCGTGGAAATACTCTCGTTGAGTTTGCAGAGGCAGAAGGGTTTTTCATCATGAACTCCTTTTTCAAGAAAAAACCACACAGGAAATGGACATGGAGACATCCAAATGGGACGACAAGGGAAATTGATTTTATTATGTGTAACAAAAAATTCGTCATAGAAGGCTGCAGTGTGCTAAACAAGTTCAACACAGGTAGTGACCATAGATTAGTGAAATGTAAGATGGACCTCAACACTAAACTCGAACGTGGCAAGCTCATAAGACAAGCAAAATGTATTGACATAACCAACCTTAAAAAACACCATAATGCCTTGAAGTTGAAACTGAAGAACATTCTCTGCTTTAGAAGGCCTAACATCGGAAGAAGTGCATATTTCTGAAGTTAACAGAAAAGTAACCAAAGCTCTTATGGAAACAGCAACAAAATTAGCTGGGTCTAAGAACAAGTTGCATGTGAACAAATTATCAGGAAAAACCAAAATGTTGATGCAAAAAAGAAGAGAGATGAGGACAATTAAAGATGTGACTTCCAAAGTGGAATATATAGAGCTATGCAAAACAGTACGAAAAGGTATCACTGAAGACGTAAGGAAATTCAACTGTGAACTAGTAAGGAAAGCAATTGAAAACAACCAAAGCCTAAAGATAGCAAAGGGACATCTCAGTAATTGAAGAAAACAGATTATGGCACTGAGAAAAGAAGGTGGTTCTGTAACAAGAAATAGAGGCGAAATTTTGACAAGAGTAAAAGATTTCTACTCCAAATTATTTGAAAGGGATGATACATGTACTCCAGATATCATGAAAGGTACCAGTACCAGAGTTCTTCCAGTCCTCCCAGCAGAAGTTGCACATGCAATCAAGAACATGAGGCGGGGAAAAGCTCCAGGATGAGATGGGATTACTGTAGACATCATACAAGAAGCAAGTGGAGAAATCGAAACAGTACTCGCCCAAATTTTCACTCAATGCCTTAATGAAGGGAAGATTCCTGAGGATTGGAACAACGCTACAATGATCCTGCTACATAAAAAAGGTGACATTCAGGATCTCAGGGCTGTGTAACGTACCAGGAGATGTGACGTACCTGCCAGAAGGACGCACACGAGGGAGATGATGTAACGTACCAGGAGATGTGACGTACCTGCCAGAAGGACGCACACGACATAAAGGCAGATAGGAATCAGAATAATCGTCTGCGTAGCTCAGTTGGTAGAGCGACTTGTTCCGGAATAAGCGGCCTCGGGTTCGAATCCCGGCGTAGACCAAAAATGACGGAGAAATTCACTTCGTTATAATGGCGCCCGAACTATCCGGATGACCCGACCGTTCAAAATCTCGCAATGGTGTGATGTTCTTTCCACACCGCGAGATAGGAAAAATAAGAGAATCCCTTCTCCAGCACTTCGAAAAAAATAAGGGGGAGATGATGTAACGTACCAGGAGATGTGACGTACCTGCCAGAAGGACGCACACGACATAAAGGCAGATAGGAATCAGAATAAAATGTCCGCGTAGCTCAACTGGTAGAGTGACTTATTCCGGAATGAGGGGATCCGGGTTCGAATCCTGGCGTGGACAGAAATGAAGGAGAAATTTACTTCGTTATAGCTGGACATACTGCCAGAAGGACAGACCATCGATGGACAGCCGAAATTTTAGATTGGATTCCAAGGGACAGGAAAAGACCCAGAAGAAGACCACATGGGAGATGGGTGGATGAAATTCGAAAGTATGCAGGAGTGACATGGAAGAGACTGGCACAAGACAGACCGTTGTGGTGGAAACTTGGGGAGACCTTCGTCCAGCAGTGGATAGATAATGGTTGACAATGATGATGATGATGATATATATAGCTGACCGCGATCATATCGCAAAAAAGTCACGGCTGGAGAGAACTGACTTTGAGAAAGGAAAGATTGTTGGGTGTTATATTAGGCGGGTTGTAAGTAGTGGAAGTGTGTTGTGGTGCCGAACCTGTGGGTGGGAAGCTTCCTGATGCCTCGTCGCAGAATCGGGTAGTCATTCCACGTTTCGGAGTTCGGCAGATGACGAATAGTGGCTTATCGCGACAGCGGTTTATCGTACCGAGACATCGGCGCCCGTGTGGGACGATATCCAACCACAGTGAGGCGAGTATGGATTCGATGGGTGCAGGAAGGACGGACGGACAAACGTGATCGATTGCCGCAGCCGCGGAACATCACCGAACGAGAGGACCGGCATGTTGTGCAGCGGGCTTTGACGGCTCCCACCACCACATCACGAACGTTAGCGCAGGAATTAGGGTGTGTTGCGCAACAACCTCTGTCAGTACGTACCATTCGACGTCGTCTGCAGGAGCTGTGGCTTGTCGCACGGCGCCCATTGCTCTGATTACCATTGACGTTACACCACCAGCGAATGCTGCGGCAGTGGGCCGTTGAACGCCGCAGCTGGACTACGGAATGGCACGACATTGTCTTCTCCGACGAATCCCGCTTCTGCCTACAACAACACGATGGTCGGATGCGCGTGGGGCGGCACCGCGGCGAGAGATTGTATGACGCCTGCATTATACATTGCCACACCGGTCCGTCGCCTGGCGTTATGGTTTGGGGTGCAATTGGATATGACACCCGCACCCCTCTGGTACGCATCGCCGGTACACTCAACAGCCACCGCTGTATCTCCGACGTTTTGGAGCCTCAAGTCCTCCCTTACCAGCAGGACCTGCCAGCAGCCCCGTTTCAACAGGACAATATGGTGCCCGCACGTGGCATGCATCGTGCAACAATTCTTCACGGCCCACTAGGTGGCCCGCCTGTACTCCCGATTTGTCGCCCATCGAACGCGTCTGGTCGCTGATCGGCAACCGAATGGTCCGGCAAGCACTACCCGTGGCTACGCCTGATGAACTGTGGCAACGTGTGGAAGCATCCTGGACCGACATACTCCAAGCAGACATCCAAAGCCTCTTTCGTTCGATGCCGCGGTGTGTAGCGGCTGTTATTGCAAGCCATGGGGCCACACGAGCTATTGATGTCTGCGTGTTCCGCAAGTCGCACAGGCCTGTAAGCTCAATCGTTTCATCTTTGTATCTGTTGTTATGTGTCCAATAAATCTGGCTTTGCTATCTCGTGCCCTTCTTGGTGTTGCATTTTGGGTGGCCAGCAGTGTATATATATCGGCCGCCCCCGGGAATCGAACCCAGTTTGACCCTGGGTTCGATTCCCGGTGACGGCCTATGAGATATTTTTCCGTGACTCACTTATAAACGTAGAAAGAGCGATGACTTCTATTTGATGTTCCTGGTCCACGTCAACTGTGCAATTATCATTCATTCGCCTTCTAGTTATTTGTTCAGTTGCTGTTTTTCATCTGTGGTGAATCCCCAGCATTGTGCGGTGCTCCAAAGAAACAACCATGCCATGTGGTTTGGCAGTTTGTCGTTTGTGAGTCTGCAGAGCTTCGAGGCTGCTGTGGTGCAGTGGAAGCATATCCGGCGTTTAACTGGAAGACCCTGGGTTCGATTCCCGGTGGCGGCCGATGAAAAAATTTTCCGTGAATCACTTATAAACGTGGAAAGTGCGATGACCGCTATTTGATGCTACTGATCCACGTCAACTGTGCATTTGTCGTTGATGATGATGATGATGATATATATATATATACTATATTGACAAAAGTCACCGGGCACCTAGAAGAGAAAAACAACATATAATTTATTGACATACATTAGTACGGTGTCGGTCCATTTTTGGTCTTAATAAATGCACTGACCCTTCGAGACATGCTTTCGACAAGGTTTTGGAACACATCGATAGGTATGCGCTTCCATTCAGTACATATTGCTGCAGCTAACTGTTGCTTAGTAGTTGGCCTTGGTTTCAAACTTCTTATGCGGCGCTCTAATTCATCCCATAGGAGCTCTATGGGACTACGATCAGGGCTATGTGCTGGCCAGTCCACACACGATACGGAATTTTCGTCAAACCACGCTGTAACAGTCCTTGCTTTATGGCTCGGTACTTTATCCTGCTGGAACCAACAAGGCTCAGTTCCATAGTATTGCCACAGAGTTGGTAGTGTATAATTGTCCAGAATATCGAGGTAGACGTGATGGTTAACAGGTTGTCCACGATAACCAATGGGCCGGGACCATACCACAAAAAACATCTCCACACGAGTACACTGCCAGCTCCAAACTTGACCGTAGGTAAATAGCGTTCCCCCAGCTACCGCTATACCCACATCACTGTGTGGGTATGGCGGTATCCGAGGAAACGCTATTTACCTGATGATGACACGATGGGGGAACGCTATAGACTGATGAATGACACGATCCATCAGCCTGGATTCATCAGTCCGTAGGACCCGTTTCCATTGATCTACGGTCCACGATAAATGTTCTTTGCACCATGCTAAACGACGAGTAGCATTCCGAGTGGAGATGAAAGGCTTATGAGCAGCCGCACGACCACGGTAACCCATGGAATGAAGTTCTCTGTGAATGGTGCGTGTACATACAAAGGTTCCAGCATTTTTACTCACCTGTGCACTGAGGTCTTGTGCAGTACTCCGTCGATTAGCTATGACGACTCTTCTGAGGCTTCGACGTCCTCTATCACTGATTTTCTGTGGTCTGCCGGTACATTTTGCTGCTTCTGGCACGCCATGTGTCTTCCACTTATTCACTTCATCCAAAACAGTTGACTTGGGTATGATTAAACGCCTCTCGGTTTCTCTTATGGACAACCCACTTATATAATATAACACCCAACAATCTTTCCTTTCTCAAAGTCAGTTCTCTCCCGCCGTGACATTTTTGCGATATGATCGCGGTCAGCTATATATATCATCATCATCATCATCATTGTAAACCATTATCTATCCACTGCTGGACGAAGGTCTCCCCAAGTTTCCTCCACATCGGTCTGTCTTGTGCCAGTCTCCTCCATGTCACTCCTGCATACTTTCGAATTTCATCCACCCATCTCCCATGTGGTCTTCTTCTGGGTCTCTTCCTGTCCCTTGGAATCCAATCTAAAATTTCGGCTGTCCATCGATGGTCTGTCCTTCTGTCAGTATGTCGAGCACATTGCCATTTCAGGGATTTAACTCTGATCATGATGTCTTCCACTCTTGTCATTTTTCGGATCCAGGAGTTCCTCTTCTTATCTCTCCTGGTTATACCAAGCATGCACCTCTCCATGGCTCTTTGAGTTGACTGCAGCCTTTGTATGTCTCTTTTAGTTAAGGTCCACGTCTCTGCACCATACTTAAGCACTGGAAGGATGCATTGATCAAACACTTTTCTTTTAAGATATAATGGCATATTGCTTTTGAAAATTATGTTGTTTCTTCCAAAAGCTCTCCAGGCAAGTTTTGTACGCCGATTAATTTCTTCATCAATGTGACCCTCACTTGATATCAGCTGTCCAAGACAAACGTACGTGTCTGTTATCTCCAGCTTTTCTCCATCAATCGATAAATCTTCATTTCTTGTAAAAGCATTGAACATCACTTTTGTCTTCTGAAAGTTCATTTTTAATCCCACTTCTTTACTCTCGTCAGCAAGTTCCTGGATCATACTCTGCAGCTCTGATGGGGTAGTTGCAAAAATGACTACGTCATCAGCAAAACGAAGGTGGGTTATATAATCTCCATTAATCTTTATCCCTTTGTTTTCCCAGTTCATTGACTGAAAGACATTTTCCAATGTGGCATTAAAGAGCTTCGGAGATATGGTGTCACCTTGTCTCACTCCTTTTCCAATTTTTATGTGTGTTGTATTTTCAAATAGCCGAATCTTTGCACTTGCATTTTCATAGATGTTATTAATCATATTAATGTACGGATCTTCAATACCGCAGGATTTCGGAGCCATTGTAACTGCTGATGGTTTCACCGAATCAAAGGCCTTTTCGTAATCGATAAAAGCCATGCACAATGGAAGTTCATATTCCCTCGCTCTTTCAATTAGTTCTCTCAGTACGTGGATATGATCTATTGTGCTGTAGCCATTCCTGAATCCAGCTTGTTCTCTCGGTTGAGCCATGTTCATTGTCACCTTCAAGCGGTGTGAAAGAACTTTAGTGAAGATTTTATAAACCACTGATAGGAGGCTGATAGGTCTGTAGTTCCTGAGATCCTCAATGTCACCTTTTTGTATGTAGCAAGATCATTGTAGCGTTGTTCCAATCCTCAGGAATCTTCCCTTCATTAAGGCATCGAGTTAAAATTTGGGCGAGTACTGTTTCGATTTCTCCACTTGCTTCTTGTATGATGTCTACAGTAATTCCATCTTCTCCTGGAGCTTTTCCCCGCTTCATGTTCTTGATTGCATGTGCAACTTCTGCTGGGAGTACTGGAGGAACTCTGGTACCTTTCATGATGTCTGGAGTGCATGTATCATCCCTTTCATATAATTTGGAGTAGAAATCTTTCACTCTTGTCAAAATTTCGCCTCTATTTCTTGTTACAGAACCACCTTCTTTTCTCAGTGCCATATTCTGTTTTCTTCCCTTACTGAGATGTCCCTTTGCTATCTTTAGGCTTTGGTTGTTTTCAATTGCTTTCCTCACTAGTTCCCAGTTGAATTTCCTTATGTCTTCAGTGATACTTTTTCGTACTGTCTTGCATAGCTCTATATATTCCACTTTGGAAGTCACATCTTCTTTAATTGTCCTTATCTCTCTTCTTTTTTGCATCAATATTTTGGTTTTTCCTGATAATTTGTTCAAATGCAACTTGTTCTTAGACCCAGCTAATTTTGTTGCTGTTTCCATAAGAGCTTTGGTTACTTTTCTGTTAACTTCAGAAATATCCACTTCTTCCGATGTTAGGCCTTCTAAAGCAGGGAATATGTTCTTCAGTTCCAACTTGAAGGTATTATGGTGTTTTTCAGTGAGGCAATGGGCCCATCCACCCATATATATATATATATATATATATATATTGAAAACGCTGAAACGCGATGACTAGTAGCGGTCGCTGCATTCATTTCTTAATTTCTTTTCCTACCTGGTCCAAACTTTTTTTTTGGTCTGCTTTTCAGTTGGGTTATAATGCTTGCTGTTTTTTTTGCCAACAGCTCTTGATTATTCTTATCGGATGCTTTTGCATGGGTAGATTTTCATGGGTCTTGCAGTTTGTGGAGTTTGTATTAGTTTTGAAGTATACATACTGTATATACTGTATATATCATAGTCGTGCCGAAGGAAAATAGAGTGCTTCGGTGTAACCATGTAATTAGGAAGGAGCACGATATAATTAAAGATATCGTGGAAGGAAGAGTAGTAGGAAAGGAACCGCGCGGTAAACCTAAAGTCAAGTACCTGGATGGCCTGGATGGATATCTGAATGAAGTTAAACTGTTTCTAGCCTGGATGGATATCTGAATGAAGTTAAACTGTTTCCAGCCTGGATGGATATCTGAATGAAGTTAAACTGTTTCCAGCCTGGATGGATATCTGAATGAAGTTAAACTGTTTCCAGCCTGGATGGATATCTGAATGAAGTTAAACTGTTTCCAGCCTGGATGGATATCTGAATGAAGTTAAACTGTTTCCAGCCTGGATGGATATCTGAATGAAGTTAAACTGTTTCCAGCCTGGATGGATATCTGAATGAAGTTAAACTGTTTCCAGCCTGGATGGATATCTGAATGAAGTTAAACTGTTTCCAGCCTGGATGGATATCTGAATGAAGTTAAACTGTTTCCAGCCTGGATGGATATCTGAATGAAGTTAAACTGTTTCCAGCCTGGATGGATATCTGAATGAAGTTAAACTGTTTCCAGCCTGGATGGATATCTGAATGAAGTTAAACTGTTTCCAGCCTGGATGGATATCTGAATGAAGTTAAACTGTTTCCAGCCTGGATGGATATCTGAATGAAGTTAAACTGTTTCCAGCCTGGATGGATATCTGAATGAAGTTAAACTGTTTCCAGCCTGGATGGATATCTGAATGAAGTTAAACTGTTTCCAGCCTGGATGGATATCTGAATGAAGTTAAACTGTTTCCAGCCTGGATGGATATCTGAATGAAGTTAAACTGTTTCCAGCCTGGATGGATATCTGAATGAAGTTAAACTGTTTCCAGCCTGGATGGATATCTGAATGAAGTTAAACTGTTTCCAGCCTGGATGGATATCTGAATGAAGTTAAACTGTTTCCAGCCTGGATGGATATCTGAATGAAGTTAAACTGTTTCCAGCCTGGATGGATATCTGAATGAAGTTAAACTGTTTCCAGCCTGGATGGATATCTGAATGAAGTTAAACTGTTTCCAGCCTGGATGGATATCTGAATGAAGTTAAACTGTTTCCAGCCTGGATGGATATCTGAATGAAGTTAAACTGTTTCCAGCCTGGATGGATATCTGAATGAAGTTAAACTGTTTCCAGCCTGGATGGATATCTGAATGAAGTTAAACTGTTTCCAGCCTGGATGGATATCTGAATGAAGTTAAACTGTTTCTAGCCTGGATGGATATCTGAATGAAGTTAAACTGTTTCCAGCCTGGATGGATATCTGAATGAAGTTAAACTGTTTCCAGCCTGGATGGATATCTGAATGAAGTTAAACTGTTTCCAGCCTGGATGGATATCTGAATGAAGTTAAACTGTTTCCAGCCTGGATGGATATCTGAATGAAGTTAAACTGTTTCCAGCCTGGATGGATATCTGAATGAAGTTAAACTGTTTCCAGCCTGGATGGATATCTGAATGAAGTTAAACTGTTTCCAGCCTGGATGGATATCTGAATGAAGTTAAACTGTTTCCAGCCTGGATGGATATCTGAATGAAGTTAAACTGTTTCCAGCCTGGATGGATATCTGAATGAAGTTAAACTGTTTCCAGCCTGGATGGATATCTGAATGAAGTTAAACTGTTTCCAGCCTGGATGGATATCTGAATGAAGTTAAACTGTTTCCAGCCTGGATGGATATCTGAATGAAGTTAAACTGTTTCCAGCCTGGATGGATATCTGAATGAAGTTAAACTGTTTCCAGCCTGGATGGATATCTGAATGAAGTTAAACTGTTTCCAGCCTGGATGGATATCTGAATGAAGTTAAACTGTTTCCAGCCTGGATGGATATCTGAATGAAGTTAAACTGTTTCCAGCCTGGATGGATATCTGAATGAAGTTAAACTGTTTCCAGCCTGGATGGATATCTGAATGAAGTTAAACTGTTTCCAGCCTGGATGGATATCTGAATGAAGTTAAACTGTTTCCAGCCTGGATGGATATCTGAATGAAGTTAAACTGTTTCCAGCCTGGATGGATATCTGAATGAAGTTAAACTGTTTCCAGCCTGGATGGATATCTGAATGAAGTTAAACTGTTTCCAGCCTGGATGGATATCTGAATGAAGTTAAACTGTTTCCAGCCTGGATGGATATCTGAATGAAGTTAAACTGTTTCCAGCCTGGATGGATATCTGAATGAAGTTAAACTGTTTCCAGCCTGGATGGATATCTGAATGAAGTTAAACTGTTTCCAGCCTGGATGGATATCTGAATGAAGTTAAACTGTTTCCAGCCTGGATGGATATCTGAATGAAGTTAAACTGTTTCCAGCCTGGATGGATATCTGAATGAAGTTAAACTGTTTCCAGCCTGGATGGATATCTGAATGAAGTTAAACTGTTTCCAGCCTGGATGGATATCTGAATGAAGTTAAACTGTTTCCAGCCTGGATGGATATCTGAATGAAGTTAAACTGTTTCCAGCCTGGATGGATATCTGAATGAAGTTAAACTGTTTCCAGCCTGGATGGATATCTGAATGAAGTTAAACTGTTTCCAGCCTGGATGGATATCTGAATGAAGTTAAACTGTTTCCAGCCTGGATGGATATCTGAATGAAGTTAAACTGTTTCCAGCCTGGATGGATATCTGAATGAAGTTAAACTGTTTCCAGCCTGGATGGATATCTGAATGAAGTTAAACTGTTTCCAGCCTGGATGGATATCTGAATGAAGTTAAACTGTTTCCAGCCTGGATGGATATCTGAATGAAGTTAAACTGTTTCCAGCCTGGATGGATATCTGAATGAAGTTAAACTGTTTCCAGCCTGGATGGATATCTGAATGAAGTTAAACTGTTTCCAGCCTGGATGGATATCTGAATGAAGTTAAACTGTTTCCAGCCTGGATGGATATCTGAATGAAGTTAAACTGTTTCCAGCCTGGATGGATATCTGAATGAAGTTAAACTGTTTCCAGCCTGGATGGATATCTGAATGAAGTTAAACTGTTTCCAGCCTGGATGGATATCTGAATGAAGTTAAACTGTTTCCAGCCTGGATGGATATCTGAATGAAGTTAAACTGTTTCCAGCCTGGATGGATATCTGAATGAAGTTAAACTGTTTCCAGCCTGGATGGATATCTGAATGAAGTTAAACTGTTTCCAGCCTGGATGGATATCTGAATGAAGTTAAACTGTTTCCAGCCTGGATGGATATCTGAATGAAGTTAAACTGTTTCCAGCCTGGATGGATATCTGAATGAAGTTAAACTGTTTCCAGCCTGGATGGATATCTGAATGAAGTTAAACTGTTTCCAGCCTGGATGGATATCTGAATGAAGTTAAACTGTTTCCAGCCTGGATGGATATCTGAATGAAGTTAAACTGTTTCCAGCCTGGATGGATATCTGAATGAAGTTAAACTGTTTCCAGCCTGGATGGATATCTGAATGAAGTTAAACTGTTTCCAGCCTGGATGGATATCTGAATGAAGTTAAACTGTTTCCAGCCTGGATGGATATCTGAATGAAGTTAAACTGTTTCCAGCCTGGATGGATATCTGAATGAAGTTAAACTGTTTCCAGCCTGGATGGATATCTGAATGAAGTTAAACTGTTTCCAGCCTGGATGGATATCTGAATGAAGTTAAACTGTTTCCAGCCTGGATGGATATCTGAATGAAGTTAAACTGTTTCCAGCCTGGATGGATATCTGAATGAAGTTAAACTGTTTCCAGCCTGGATGGATATCTGAATGAAGTTAAACTGTTTCCAGCCTGGATGGATATCTGAATGAAGTTAAACTGTTTCCAGCCTGGATGGATATCTGAATGAAGTTAAACTGTTTCCAGCCTGGATGGATATCTGAATGAAGTTAAACTGTTTCCAGCCTGGATGGATATCTGAATGAAGTTAAACTGTTTCCAGCCTGGATGGATATCTGAATGAAGTTAAACTGTTTCCAGCCTGGATGGATATCTGAATGAAGTTAAACTGTTTCCAGCCTGGATGGATATCTGAATGAAGTTAAACTGTTTCCAGCCTGGATGGATATCTGAATGAAGTTAAACTGTTTCCAGCCTGGATGGATATCTGAATGAAGTTAAACTGTTTCCAGCCTGGATGGATATCTGAATGAAGTTAAACTGTTTCCAGCCTGGATGGATATCTGAATGAAGTTAAACTGTTTCCAGCCTGGATGGATATCTGAATGAAGTTAAACTGTTTCCAGCCTGGATGGATATCTGAATGAAGTTAAACTGTTTCCAGCCTGGATGGATATCTGAATGAAGTTAAACTGTTTCCAGCCTGGATGGATATCTGAATGAAGTTAAACTGTTTCCAGCCTGGATGGATATCTGAATGAAGTTAAACTGTTTCCAGCCTGGATGGATATCTGAATGAAGTTAAACTGTTTCCAGCCTGGATGGATATCTGAATGAAGTTAAACTGTTTCCAGCCTGGATGGATATCTGAATGAAGTTAAACTGTTTCCAGCCTGGATGGATATCTGAATGAAGTTAAACTGTTTCCAGCCTGGATGGATATCTGAATGAAGTTAAACTGTTTCCAGCCTGGATGGATATCTGAATGAAGTTAAACTGTTTCCAGCCTGGATGGATATCTGAATGAAGTTAAACTGTTTCCAGCCTGGATGGATATCTGAATGAAGTTAAACTGTTTCCAGCCTGGATGGATATCTGAATGAAGTTAAACTGTTTCCAGCCTGGATGGATATCTGAATGAAGTTAAACTGTTTCTAGCCTGGATGGATATCTGAATGAAGTTAAACTGTTTCCAGCCTGGATGGATATCTGAATGAAGTTAAACTGTTTCCAGCCTGGATGGATATCTGAATGAAGTTAAACTGTTTCCAGCCTGGATGGATATCTGAATGAAGTTAAACTGTTTCCAGCCTGGATGGATATCTGAATGAAGTTAAACTGTTTCCAGCCTGGATGGATATCTGAATGAAGTTAAACTGTTTCCAGCCTGGATGGATATCTGAATGAAGTTAAACTGTTTCCAGCCTGGATGGATATCTGAATGAAGTTAAACTGTTTCCAGCCTGGATGGATATCTGAATGAAGTTAAACTGTTTCTAGCCTGGATGGATATCTGAATGAAGTTAAACTGTTTCCAGCCTGGATGGATATCTGAATGAAGTTAAACTGTTTCCAGCCTGGATGGATATCTGAATGAAGTTAAACTGTTTCCAGCCTGGATGGATATCTGAATGAAGTTAAACTGTTTCCAGCCTGGATGGATATCTGAATGAAGTTAAACTGTTTCCAGCCTGGATGGATATCTGAATGAAGTTAAACTGTTTCCAGCCTGGATGGATATCTGAATGAAGTTAAACTGTTTCCAGCCTGGATGGATATCTGAATGAAGTTAAACTGTTTCCAGCCTGGATGGATATCTGAATGAAGTTAAACTGTTTCCAGCCTGGATGGATATCTGAATGAAGTTAAACTGTTTCCAGCCTGGATGGATATCTGAATGAAGTTAAACTGTTTCCAGCCTGGATGGATATCTGAATGAAGTTAAACTGTTTCCAGCCTGGATGGATATCTGAATGAAGTTAAACTGTTTCCAGCCTGGATGGATATCTGAATGAAGTTAAACTGTTTCCAGCCTGGATGGATATCTGAATGAAGTTAAACTGTTTCCAGCCTGGATGGATATCTGAATGAAGTTAAACTGTTTCCAGCCTGGATGGATATCTGAATGAAGTTAAACTGTTTCCAGCCTGGATGGATATCTGAATGAAGTTAAACTGTTTCCAGCCTGGATGGATATCTGAATGAAGTTAAACTGTTTCCAGCCTGGATGGATATCTGAATGAAGTTAAACTGTTTCCAGCCTGGATGGATATCTGAATGAAGTTAAACTGTTTCCAGCCTGGATGGATATCTGAATGAAGTTAAACTGTTTCCAGCCTGGATGGATATCTGAATGAAGTTAAACTGTTTCCAGCCTGGATGGATATCTGAATGAAGTTAAACTGTTTCCAGCCTGGATGGATATCTGAATGAAGTTAAACTGTTTCCAGCCTGGATGGATATCTGAATGAAGTTAAACTGTTTCCAGCCTGGATGGATATCTGAATGAAGTTAAACTGTTTCCAGCCTGGATGGATATCTGAATGAAGTTAAACTGTTTCCAGCCTGGATGGATATCTGAATGAAGTTAAACTGTTTCCAGCCTGGATGGATATCTGAATGAAGTTAAACTGTTTCCAGCCTGGATGGATATCTGAATGAAGTTAAACTGTTTCCAGCCTGGATGGATATCTGAATGAAGTTAAACTGTTTCCAGCCTGGATGGATATCTGAATGAAGTTAAACTGTTTCCAGCCTGGATGGATATCTGAATGAAGTTAAACTGTTTCCAGCCTGGATGGATATCTGAATGAAGTTAAACTGTTTCCAGCCTGGATGGATATCTGAATGAAGTTAAACTGTTTCCAGCCTGGATGGATATCTGAATGAAGTTAAACTGTTTCCAGCCTGGATGGATATCTGAATGAAGTTAAACTGTTTCCAGCCTGGATGGATATCTGAATGAAGTTAAACTGTTTCCAGCCTGGATGGATATCTGAATGAAGTTAAACTGTTTCCAGCCTGGATGGATATCTGAATGAAGTTAAACTGTTTCCAGCCTGGATGGATATCTGAATGAAGTTAAACTGTTTCCAGCCTGGATGGATATCTGAATGAAGTTAAACTGTTTCCAGCCTGGATGGATATCTGAATGAAGTTAAACTGTTTCCAGCCTGGATGGATATCTGAATGAAGTTAAACTGTTTCCAGCCTGGATGGATATCTGAATGAAGTTAAACTGTTTCCAGCCTGGATGGATATCTGAATGAAGTTAAACTGTTTCTAGCCTGGATGGATATCTGAATGAAGTTAAACTGTTTCCAGCCTGGATGGATATCTGAATGAAGTTAAACTGTTTCCAGCCTGGATGGATATCTGAATGAAGTTAAACTGTTTCCAGCCTGGATGGATATCTGAATGAAGTTAAACTGTTTCCAGCCTGGATGGATATCTGAATGAAGTTAAACTGTTTCCAGCCTGGATGGATATCTGAATGAAGTTAAACTGTTTCCAGCCTGGATGGATATCTGAATGAAGTTAAACTGTTTCCAGCCTGGATGGATATCTGAATGAAGTTAAACTGTTTCCAGCCTGGATGGATATCTGAATGAAGTTAAACTGTTTCCAGCCTGGATGGATATCTGAATGAAGTTAAACTGTTTCCAGCCTGGATGGATATCTGAATGAAGTTAAACTGTTTCCAGCCTGGATGGATATCTGAATGAAGTTAAACTGTTTCCAGCCTGGATGGATATCTGAATGAAGTTAAACTGTTTCCAGCCTGGATGGATATCTGAATGAAGTTAAACTGTTTCCAGCCTGGATGGATATCTGAATGAAGTTAAACTGTTTCCAGCCTGGATGGATATCTGAATGAAGTTAAACTGTTTCCAGCCTGGATGGATATCTGAATGAAGTTAAACTGTTTCTAGCCTGGATGGATATCTGAATGAAGTTAAACTGTTTCCAGCCTGGATGGATATCTGAATGAAGTTAAACTGTTTCCAGCCTGGATGGATATCTGAATGAAGTTAAACTGTTTCCAGCCTGGATGGATATCTGAATGAAGTTAAACTGTTTCCAGCCTGGATGGATATCTGAATGAAGTTAAACTGTTTCCAGCCTGGATGGATATCTGAATGAAGTTAAACTGTTTCCAGCCTGGATGGATATCTGAATGAAGTTAAACTGTTTCCAGCCTGGATGGATATCTGAATGAAGTTAAACTGTTTCCAGCCTGGATGGATATCTGAATGAAGTTAAACTGTTTCCAGCCTGGATGGATATCTGAATGAAGTTAAACTGTTTCCAGCCTGGATGGATATCTGAATGAAGTTAAACTGTTTCCAGCCTGGATGGATATCTGAATGAAGTTAAACTGTTTCCAGCCTGGATGGATATCTGAATGAAGTTAAACTGTTTCCAGCCTGGATGGATATCTGAATGAAGTTAAACTGTTTCCAGCCTGGATGGATATCTGAATGAAGTTAAACTGTTTCCAGCCTGGATGGATATCTGAATGAAGTTAAACTGTTTCCAGCCTGGATGGATATCTGAATGAAGTTAAACTGTTTCCAGCCTGGATGGATATCTGAATGAAGTTAAACTGTTTCCAGCCTGGATGGATATCTGAATGAAGTTAAACTGTTTCCAGCCTGGATGGATATCTGAATGAAGTTAAACTGTTTCCAGCCTGGATGGATATCTGAATGAAGTTAAACTGTTTCTAGCCTGGATGGATATCTGAATGAAGTTAAACTGTTTCCAGCCTGGATGGATATCTGAATGAAGTTAAACTGTTTCCAGCCTGGATGGATATCTGAATGAAGTTAAACTGTTTCCAGCCTGGATGGATATCTGAATGAAGTTAAACTGTTTCCAGCCTGGATGGATATCTGAATGAAGTTAAACTGTTTCCAGCCTGGATGGATATCTGAATGAAGTTAAACTGTTTCCAGCCTGGATGGATATCTGAATGAAGTTAAACTGTTTCCAGCCTGGATGGATATCTGAATGAAGTTAAACTGTTTCCAGCCTGGATGGATATCTGAATGAAGTTAAACTGTTTCCAGCCTGGATGGATATCTGAATGAAGTTAAACTGTTTCCAGCCTGGATGGATATCTGAATGAAGTTAAACTGTTTCTAGCCTGGATGGATATCTGAATGAAGTTAAACTGTTTCCAGCCTGGATGGATATCTGAATGAAGTTAAACTGTTTCCAGCCTGGATGGATATCTGAATGAAGTTAAACTGTTTCCAGCCTGGATGGATATCTGAATGAAGTTAAACTGTTTCCAGCCTGGATGGATATCTGAATGAAGTTAAACTGTTTCCAGCCTGGATGGATATCTGAATGAAGTTAAACTGTTTCCAGCCTGGATGGATATCTGAATGAAGTTAAACTGTTTCCAGCCTGGATGGATATCTGAATGAAGTTAAACTGTTTCCAGCCTGGATGGATATCTGAATGAAGTTAAACTGTTTCCAGCCTGGATGGATATCTGAATGAAGTTAAACTGTTTCCAGCCTGGATGGATATCTGAATGAAGTTAAACTGTTTCCAGCCTGGATGGATATCTGAATGAAGTTAAACTGTTTCCAGCCTGGATGGATATCTGAATGAAGTTAAACTGTTTCCAGCCTGGATGGATATCTGAATGAAGTTAAACTGTTTCCAGCCTGGATGGATATCTGAATGAAGTTAAACTGTTTCCAGCCTGGATGGATATCTGAATGAAGTTAAACTGTTTCTAGCCTGGATGGATATCTGAATGAAGTTAAACTGTTTCCAGCCTGGATGGATATCTGAATGAAGTTAAACTGTTTCCAGCCTGGATGGATATCTGAATGAAGTTAAACTGTTTCCAGCCTGGATGGATATCTGAATGAAGTTAAACTGTTTCCAGCCTGGATGGATATCTGAATGAAGTTAAACTGTTTCCAGCCTGGATGGATATCTGAATGAAGTTAAACTGTTTCCAGCCTGGATGGATATCTGAATGAAGTTAAACTGTTTCCAGCCTGGATGGATATCTGAATGAAGTTAAACTGTTTCCAGCCTGGATGGATATCTGAATGAAGTTAAACTGTTTCTAGCCTGGATGGATATCTGAATGAAGTTAAACTGTTTCCAGCCTGGATGGATATCTGAATGAAGTTAAACTGTTTCCAGCCTGGATGGATATCTGAATGAAGTTAAACTGTTTCCAGCCTGGATGGATATCTGAATGAAGTTAAACTGTTTCCAGCCTGGATGGATATCTGAATGAAGTTAAACTGTTTCCAGCCTGGATGGATATCTGAATGAAGTTAAACTGTTTCCAGCCTGGATGGATATCTGAATGAAGTTAAACTGTTTCCAGCCTGGATGGATATCTGAATGAAGTTAAACTGTTTCCAGCCTGGATGGATATCTGAATGAAGTTAAACTGTTTCCAGCCTGGATGGATATCTGAATGAAGTTAAACTGTTTCCAGCCTGGATGGATATCTGAATGAAGTTAAACTGTTTCCAGCCTGGATGGATATCTGAATGAAGTTAAACTGTTTCCAGCCTGGATGGATATCTGAATGAAGTTAAACTGTTTCCAGCCTGGATGGATATCTGAATGAAGTTAAACTGTTTCCAGCCTGGATGGATATCTGAATGAAGTTAAACTGTTTCCAGCCTGGATGGATATCTGAATGAAGTTAAACTGTTTCCAGCCTGGATGGATATCTGAATGAAGTTAAACTGTTTCCAGCCTGGATGGATATCTGAATGAAGTTAAACTGTTTCCAGCCTGGATGGATATCTGAATGAAGTTAAACTGTTTCCAGCCTGGATGGATATCTGAATGAAGTTAAACTGTTTCCAGCCTGGATGGATATCTGAATGAAGTTAAACTGTTTCCAGCCTGGATGGATATCTGAATGAAGTTAAACTGTTTCCAGCCTGGATGGATATCTGAATGAAGTTAAACTGTTTCCAGCCTGGATGGATATCTGAATGAAGTTAAACTGTTTCCAGCCTGGATGGATATCTGAATGAAGTTAAACTGTTTCCAGCCTGGATGGATATCTGAATGAAGTTAAACTGTTTCCAGCCTGGATGGATATCTGAATGAAGTTAAACTGTTTCCAGCCTGGATGGATATCTGAATGAAGTTAAACTGTTTCCAGCCTGGATGGATATCTGAATGAAGTTAAACTGTTTCCAGCCTGGATGGATATCTGAATGAAGTTAAACTGTTTCCAGCCTGGATGGATATCTGAATGAAGTTAAACTGTTTCCAGCCTGGATGGATATCTGAATGAAGTTAAACTGTTTCCAGCCTGGATGGATATCTGAATGAAGTTAAACTGTTTCCAGCCTGGATGGATATCTGAATGAAGTTAAACTGTTTCCAGCCTGGATGGATATCTGAATGAAGTTAAACTGTTTCCAGCCTGGATGGATATCTGAATGAAGTTAAACTGTTTCCAGCCTGGATGGATATCTGAATGAAGTTAAACTGTTTCCAGCCTGGATGGATATCTGAATGAAGTTAAACTGTTTCCAGCCTGGATGGATATCTGAATGAAGTTAAACTGTTTCCAGCCTGGATGGATATCTGAATGAAGTTAAACTGTTTCCAGCCTGGATGGATATCTGAATGAAGTTAAACTGTTTCCAGCCTGGATGGATATCTGAATGAAGTTAAACTGTTTCCAGCCTGGATGGATATCTGAATGAAGTTAAACTGTTTCCAGCCTGGATGGATATCTGAATGAAGTTAAACTGTTTCCAGCCTGGATGGATATCTGAATGAAGTTAAACTGTTTCCAGCCTGGATGGATATCTGAATGAAGTTAAACTGTTTCCAGCCTGGATGGATATCTGAATGAAGTTAAACTGTTTCCAGCCTGGATGGATATCTGAATGAAGTTAAACTGTTTCCAGCCTGGATGGATATCTGAATGAAGTTAAACTGTTTCCAGCCTGGATGGATATCTGAATGAAGTTAAACTGTTTCCAGCCTGGATGGATATCTGAATGAAGTTAAACTGTTTCCAGCCTGGATGGATATCTGAATGAAGTTAAACTGTTTCCAGCCTGGATGGATATCTGAATGAAGTTAAACTGTTTCCAGCCTGGATGGATATCTGAATGAAGTTAAACTGTTTCCAGCCTGGATGGATATCTGAATGAAGTTAAACTGTTTCCAGCCTGGATGGATATCTGAATGAAGTTAAACTGTTTCCAGCCTGGATGGATATCTGAATGAAGTTAAACTGTTTCCAGCCTGGATGGATATCTGAATGAAGTTAAACTGTTTCTAGCCTGGATGGATATCTGAATGAAGTTAAACTGTTTCCAGCCTGGATGGATATCTGAATGAAGTTAAACTGTTTCCAGCCTGGATGGATATCTGAATGAAGTTAAACTGTTTCCAGCCTGGATGGATATCTGAATGAAGTTAAACTGTTTCCAGCCTGGATGGATATCTGAATGAAGTTAAACTGTTTCCAGCCTGGATGGATATCTGAATGAAGTTAAACTGTTTCTAGCCTGGATGGATATCTGAATGAAGTTAAACTGTTTCCAGCCTGGATGGATATCTGAATGAAGTTAAACTGTTTCCAGCCTGGATGGATATCTGAATGAAGTTAAACTGTTTCCAGCCTGGATGGATATCTGAATGAAGTTAAACTGTTTCCAGCCTGGATGGATATCTGAATGAAGTTAAACTGTTTCCAGCCTGGATGGATATCTGAATGAAGTTAAACTGTTTCTAGCCTGGATGGATATCTGAATGAAGTTAAACTGTTTCCAGCCTGGATGGATATCTGAATGAAGTTAAACTGTTTCCAGCCTGGATGGATATCTGAATGAAGTTAAACTGTTTCTAGCCTGGATGGATATCTGAATGAAGTTAAACTGTTTCCAGCCTGGATGGATATCTGAATGAAGTTAAACTGTTTCCAGCCTGGATGGATATCTGAATGAAGTTAAACTGTTTCCAGCCTGGATGGATATCTGAATGAAGTTAAACTGTTTCCAGCCTGGATGGATATCTGAATGAAGTTAAACTGTTTCCAGCCTGGATGGATATCTGAATGAAGTTAAACTGTTTCCAGCCTGGATGGATATCTGAATGAAGTTAAACTGTTTCCAGCCTGGATGGATATCTGAATGAAGTTAAACTGTTTCTAGCCTGGATGGATATCTGAATGAAGTTAAACTGTTTCCAGCCTGGATGGATATCTGAATGAAGTTAAACTGTTTCTAGCCTGGATGGATATCTGAATGAAGTTAAACTGTTTCCAGCCTGGATGGATATCTGAATGAAGTTAAACTGTTTCCAGCCTGGATGGATATCTGAATGAAGTTAAACTGTTTCCAGCCTGGATGGATATCTGAATGAAGTTAAACTGTTTCCAGCCTGGATGGATATCTGAATGAAGTTAAACTGTTTCCAGCCTGGATGGATATCTGAATGAAGTTAAACTGTTTCCAGCCTGGATGGATATCTGAATGAAGTTAAACTGTTTCCAGCCTGGATGGATATCTGAATGAAGTTAAACTGTTTCCAGCCTGGATGGATATCTGAATGAAGTTAAACTGTTTCTAGCCTGGATGGATATCTGAATGAAGTTAAACTGTTTCCAGCCTGGATGGATATCTGAATGAAGTTAAACTGTTTCCAGCCTGGATGGATATCTGAATGAAGTTAAACTGTTTCCAGCCTGGATGGATATCTGAATGAAGTTAAACTGTTTCCAGCCTGGATGGATATCTGAATGAAGTTAAACTGTTTCCAGCCTGGATGGATATCTGAATGAAGTTAAACTGTTTCCAGCCTGGATGGATATCTGAATGAAGTTAAACTGTTTCCAGCCTGGATGGATATCTGAATGAAGTTAAACTGTTTCCAGCCTGGATGGATATCTGAATGAAGTTAAACTGTTTCCAGCCTGGATGGATATCTGAATGAAGTTAAACTGTTTCCAGCCTGGATGGATATCTGAATGAAGTTAAACTGTTTCCAGCCTGGATGGATATCTGAATGAAGTTAAACTGTTTCCAGCCTGGATGGATATCTGAATGAAGTTAAACTGTTTCCAGCCTGGATGGATATCTGAATGAAGTTAAACTGTTTCCAGCCTGGATGGATATCTGAATGAAGTTAAACTGTTTCCAGCCTGGATGGATATCTGAATGAAGTTAAACTGTTTCCAGCCTGGATGGATATCTGAATGAAGTTAAACTGTTTCCAGCCTGGATGGATATCTGAATGAAGTTAAACTGTTTCCAGCCTGGATGGATATCTGAATGAAGTTAAACTGTTTCCAGCCTGGATGGATATCTGAATGAAGTTAAACTGTTTCCAGCCTGGATGGATATCTGAATGAAGTTAAACTGTTTCCAGCCTGGATGGATATCTGAATGAAGTTAAACTGTTTCCAGCCTGGATGGATATCTGAATGAAGTTAAACTGTTTCCAGCCTGGATGGATATCTGAATGAAGTTAAACTGTTTCCAGCCTGGATGGATATCTGAATGAAGTTAAACTGTTTCTAGCCTGGATGGATATCTGAATGAAGTTAAACTGTTTCCAGCCTGGATGGATATCTGAATGAAGTTAAACTGTTTCCAGCCTGGATGGATATCTGAATGAAGTTAAACTGTTTCCAGCCTGGATGGATATCTGAATGAAGTTAAACTGTTTCCAGCCTGGATGGATATCTGAATGAAGTTAAACTGTTTCTAGCCTGGATGGATATCTGAATGAAGTTAAACTGTTTCCAGCCTGGATGGATATCTGAATGAAGTTAAACTGTTTCCAGCCTGGATGGATATCTGAATGAAGTTAAACTGTTTCCAGCCTGGATGGATATCTGAATGAAGTTAAACTGTTTCTAGCCTGGATGGATATCTGAATGAAGTTAAACTGTTTCTAGCCTGGATGGATATCTGAATGAAGTTAAACTGTTTCTAGCCTGGATGGATATCTGAATGAAGTTAAACTGTTTCCAGCCTGGATGGATATCTGAATGAAGTTAAACTGTTTCCAGCCTGGATGGATATCTGAATGAAGTTAAACTGTTTCCAGCCTGGATGGATATCTGAATGAAGTTAAACTGTTTCTAGCCTGGATGGATATCTGAATGAAGTTAAACTGTTTCCAGCCTGGATGGATATCTGAATGAAGTTAAACTGTTTCCAGCCTGGATGGATATCTGAATGAAGTTAAACTGTTTCCAGCCTGGATGGATATCTGAATGAAGTTAAACTGTTTCCAGCCTGGATGGATATCTGAATGAAGTTAAACTGTTTCCAGCCTGGATGGATATCTGAATGAAGTTAAACTGTTTCCAGCCTGGATGGATATCTGAATGAAGTTAAACTGTTTCCAGCCTGGATGGATATCTGAATGAAGTTAAACTGTTTCCAGCCTGGATGGATATCTGAATGAAGTTAAACTGTTTCCAGCCTGGATGGATATCTGAATGAAGTTAAACTGTTTCTAGCCTGGATGGATATCTGAATGAAGTTAAACTGTTTCCAGCCTGGATGGATATCTGAATGAAGTTAAACTGTTTCCAGCCTGGATGGATATCTGAATGAAGTTAAACTGTTTCCAGCCTGGATGGATATCTGAATGAAGTTAAACTGTTTCTAGCCTGGATGGATATCTGAATGAAGTTAAACTGTTTCCAGCCTGGATGGATATCTGAATGAAGTTAAACTGTTTCCAGCCTGGATGGATATCTGAATGAAGTTAAACTGTTTCCAGCCTGGATGGATATCTGAATGAAGTTAAACTGTTTCCAGCCTGGATGGATATCTGAATGAAGTTAAACTGTTTCCAGCCTGGATGGATATCTGAATGAAGTTAAACTGTTTCCAGCCTGGATGGATATCTGAATGAAGTTAAACTGTTTCCAGCCTGGATGGATATCTGAATGAAGTTAAACTGTTTCCAGCCTGGATGGATATCTGAATGAAGTTAAACTGTTTCCAGCCTGGATGGATATCTGAATGAAGTTAAACTGTTTCCAGCCTGGATGGATATCTGAATGAAGTTAAACTGTTTCCAGCCTGGATGGATATCTGAATGAAGTTAAACTGTTTCCAGCCTGGATGGATATCTGAATGAAGTTAAACTGTTTCCAGCCTGGATGGATATCTGAATGAAGTTAAACTGTTTCCAGCCTGGATGGATATCTGAATGAAGTTAAACTGTTTCCAGCCTGGATGGATATCTGAATGAAGTTAAACTGTTTCCAGCCTGGATGGATATCTGAATGAAGTTAAACTGTTTCCAGCCTGGATGGATATCTGAATGAAGTTAAACTGTTTCCAGCCTGGATGGATATCTGAATGAAGTTAAACTGTTTCCAGCCTGGATGGATATCTGAATGAAGTTAAACTGTTTCCAGCCTGGATGGATATCTGAATGAAGTTAAACTGTTTCCAGCCTGGATGGATATCTGAATGAAGTTAAACTGTTTCCAGCCTGGATGGATATCTGAATGAAGTTAAACTGTTTCCAGCCTGGATGGATATCTGAATGAAGTTAAACTGTTTCCAGCCTGGATGGATATCTGAATGAAGTTAAACTGTTTCCAGCCTGGATGGATATCTGAATGAAGTTAAACTGTTTCTAGCCTGGATAGATCGAGATAAAGAATACCGGTCAGTGGAGCAATGGGTGGATTCGGTTCGAAGAGCCAATGGAGTAAGTAAGTGTGTAAACATCTTAATTTTGGACCTTGTTGCACTGACACGTGCAGCTTGGAGGAATTACGTGATACAGAAAACATTACTTTCCAATAAATGCTAAAAATTTTGTTAGATTGCCTGGTTGAAGAATATCTTCCTTTTCATCAAGATCACATTATTAGGAAGGTTTACCCTAGATCGTACAAAAGTACGCAGTTTGTGCCAGTTAGGTTTGCCGGAATTGGGTGGAATTTAGCTGCACGTGACCGAAAAAGAAATAAAACAGTAAAGAAACGTAAGACGAGCAGAATAATTTGCCGTTCAAACACATTAAAATTGCTCCGGAAAAAGTCAAGATAAAAAAGAGCTATCTCTCTCTGTGTAATCATGTGTGAGGTAATGATGTCGGGAGTTGCTTTTCACCGATCTAGTTGTAATTAAATGCCTTATCGAATCTCAGTGATCTTTAAATTCCATTTAATAGCCATGCGTGTATATTATAGTACTCTATCACAATCGTCTCTTTTAATTAGCTATATGATACCGATTCTTTTCTGTAATGTAACAACCGAGAAATAACTACCTATACTTTAATTCCAAAAACAAACACGGGTCTTAGGGTGTGGTTCAGGTAACCGCCGGAAGAGAAAAAGGGCACGTTGAGAGAGAATACCTAGCTGTCAAAGCCTATAATGCTTTAAAACAAATTGCACTTTGATTTATTGATAACAAGGTTGAACATAGATACTCACACAATCTTTTTATGCCTTACACAGTATCTTCACAAAATCGGACTTTTGTGCAGCCTTCTTGGTATGGATTCCATATGAACTTCTCACAGGAAAGTATTTTTTGAAAAATTCTTGCAAAGTATTTAATGGATTATTAAAGATTATATCAAAACATATTTAAACTGATAACTAGAGCTACATAATGTCCTAGTCGTCAGATGGTTGTAGCATTTCCTATTGTGAGTTGATAGAATTTTATACTTCTGAAAGAAACCACCTTTAAGCAAACAGTAACGTGAGCGACGCAATATTCCCACGACGCATTTAAGATGGAGGCAGATATTACTGCGACTGAATAAAATGGTGAAAGCGCATTACGGTTGAAACGATGTTTAAATGCACGTAATGAAACCAGGAATTTCCCACTAACGTAGATTATTTATAACCGTTGATACAAACAGCACTTTAAAAATTGTTCTGAAATTCACGAGTCCTTAAGGCAAAAGCTATATATAGCTTCCGTCATTTCTTTCGTGAACTAATGAAGCATATTTCTGATGCAGCTTTTTCCGTGAAATGACGCTAAAAACTCTGAATATCACGGATTTTTCGTATGCCAGAAGAATTATTAATTTTCAGAAACCTTTCCGCAATTTCTTTCTTATATTGACCGTAAGTTATTGTTTTCAAGATGTGCTAACAGAAAATTATGAATTTTCAGAAACCTTTCCGCAATTTCTTTCTTATTTTGACCGTAAGTTATTGTCTTCAAGATGTGCTGACAGAAAATTATGAATTTTCAGAAACCTTTTAGCAATTTCTTTCTTATATTGACCGTAATTTGTTGTTTTCAAGATGTGCTAACAGAAAATTATGAATTTTCAGAAACCTTTCCGCAATTTCTTTCTTATATTGACCGTAAGTTGTTGTTTTCAAGATGTGCTAACAGAAAATTATGAATTTTCAGAAACCTTTCCGCAATTTCTTTCTTATATTGACCGTAAGTTATTGTTTTCAAGATGTGCTAACAGAAAATTATGAATTTTCAGAAACCTTTCGGCAATTTCTTTCTTATATTAACGTAAAAATTCCGTTCTCACTTTTCCCGTGAATTTCCGGTAATAGGAGAGATTCATGGGACTACTTGGGGGTGTGATTAACTGTTAAATTTCAATAGTCTGTCCCATTATTTGATTTTGAAGTTCTGTTGCGAGATTGGACATTGTGGATAGTACATCGCATGAATTTTTGTTACTGTGGCAAACAGGGGCGCACCCAGAAATTCGGAAAAGGGGGGGGGGGTCCGGCTCTGCAAGTAAAAATGTTCATGTATGTGTACTTACGCGACGTGACTGTTATAATAAATGTTTTGATCTGTGAAAGAATTTAATGCATTGTATTCATGAATTATCCAGCTGCAAATGGTGTTTTCATTGTTCTTACTTTTAATAAAAATGCGTATTTCAGAAAAGGAGTTAACCACAAATGCAATTATTTTATCTATTGCTATATTATAGTTTCAGAGAATGCATTTTAAAACAAATTCTATAATGCGTGATTTCAGCAATTATGAAAATTGAAATTCACCAATTAGGAAAATTGAAGAACAGTTAGAGGGTTAGGAATCTTTCGTGTCGGACACCGATGGAGTCGGAATCATATTACAAAACACTTGACCTCATGCGGGGGTCCGGACCCGGGGACACCCCTTGGGTGCGCCCCTGGTGGCAAAGGATATCTTTTATCCTTTTCCCGTTTTTGTGTACCTGCTGCTATATTGTATATGGTATTACCTTTAGAAACCGGGTACTCAATTTATTGTACGGGAGATTGTGCAATGTCTATGTATCAGTCTGTGGAGTCCTTAAGACAAAAGCTATATAGCTATCAAAAATAAATTTTATAGTTAAAAGTTTTGTGAAATAAAATAGTGCATTGCAATTTCCCTTAAATATAATTGAAAGTTATTATCAGTTGGAAAAAAGATCTCAAACTCCAAATCCTTCTGTTGCTTCGACAAATCACGATGAAAAAAGTACGTAATTTGTAATAAGACCTCCGATAAAAAAAAGATAATTAATACAAACGTATTCCAAAAAGTTATAAGCTCCAATAGAAAATGAAATGACTAAATTACTCACTTTAATGGAAAAAAAATCAGCCCTCAATTAGTTTTACCTTTAACGTGAGTCTGGTTCCTGTGACATTCTGGCTTAGTGGTTAAGACACGCGGCTTCAACCCAAACGACTTGAATTCGATCACCGGCGCAAAAAGATTGTCTCGCTGAAAAGAAAAACGCCGAAGCTACCTCATTTTTTCTTCCTTTTAATATTTAATGAAACATTGAAATTATTGTTACAGAATTTCGATTTCATTCAACTTTGCGCGGCTAATTCTCCGAGTGGTCGATCGGAAGGATCGAATACGGGTACCGTGAGTTCATAAGAAAAAATGAAAAAAGCTAAAAAAAATTAAAAAAAAAATAAAAAAAAATTCAATACCTAAAAAATTCAATTATTCACCAAAAAAGAAAAATGAGGAGTACCTCATTTTCTTTTGTATTTAGTAGTGATATACATACATAATCGAGTCACATTATGGTGACCACCTCCTACTCATGACGTCAACAGCGCGTAGCCAATGAAAGAAAGAACTTGTCGTGAGCTGTCTTGGAGGGTATAAAAGGTGTGCTGTAGGCAATCTCAAAACAAATCACTCGTTGCTATCATGCATAAAAGGAGCGATTTATCAGATTTGCAAAAAGGGATTACTATCGGCTTTCGGGCCAAGAAGGCCGTATTTCTGAAACAGCGCAGTTTGTGAACTGTTCGCGTGCTGCTGTAGTTAAAGTGTATCGTGATTGGAGAAATGGCACCACTGCGAATAAGCGATGTGAAAACTGCGAAGCACCACGTGCCATTGATGTGAGAGGTGAACGTCGGCTGCGAAGGTGTGTGAGGGCCGATCGACACGCTACAGTGGAGCAACTCACTGGCCGAATGAACCCGGGGGCTACCGGAAGTGTGTCTAAAACGACAGTTCAGCGAACCCTGCTGCGTATGGGGCTCCGACGCAGACGAATGGTCAATGCACCCATGCTAACGAAGGTGCATCGGCAGAAAAGGCTTACGTTTGCACTGCACTATCGGAATTGGACTTCCGCTGATTGGAGAAGGATTGCCTTCTCCGATGAGTCACGTTTTCTGCTTCATCGAACGGATGGACGTTGGAGTATAAGGCGAGAAACATCGGAGGACAAACACTCATCAACCACTGCTGGCAGAACACAAGCGGTGGGGACAGCGTTATGGTCTGGGGAATGTTTTCGGGGCATTACCTGGGTCCACTCATTCTTGTGGAAGGCACTATATGGACCGAATTCGTTATGAATTCATCCTTGCAGACCACACCACGTACACGAATACATGCTGATTGTCTTCCCTGGGGAGGATGGGATCTTTCAGAACCACAATACGACGTGTCACGCAGCTAGAAATGTCCAAAAATGGTTGGAAAAGCACGATGTAGACTTCAAAGTACTTCAGTGACCGCCTAATTCCCCAGACGTAAACTCAATTGAGCGTCTGTGAGACCACCTCGATCGTGCTGTTCGTTCTTTGTCCACCATGCACCCTCCAGCAGCTGTCAGATGCACTGCAGTCAGCATGGCTTCACATACCTATGAACACCTTCCAGTACCCTACTGAGTCACTCCCAGCCCGTCTAGATGCTGTCCGCGCTGCACACGGCGGTTACCCTGGATATTAGGTGGTGGTCACAATAATGTAACTTTACCGTGTAAATTAGAAACAAGTAGACAATATGTACAAAATATTCAATACCGCATTTCACATCGCGAGGACCAGCAGACCTTTTGTAGATTTTCCTGGTTTGACGCATCTCCAAAAGAAAACTGGCACTAAAATGCGTAGGGTATTGCAGTCTAGGAAGACATGTGCGGATATTTGTAATTCTTTGAGAAATGATATACGTAAAAAGCTCTGTGAAGAAATTGTTTCCCAAAATTTAAAACTTCGTATCTTGGTTCATGAGTGCACAACTGTTAAGCCGACTATCGGTACTCATAATCTGCTTAGAAACATCCACAGATCCGGATAAAATTACGCAAATTTAAATCAACAGCAGTACCCGAATCGATCATCAACTGCTTGGTGAAATACCTTCCAACTAAGTTTATTAAAAAATAATCTGATATTTTTCACTTCCGACGGCACTGCAAACTTCGCAACTCCCGTATCTGGTGTGGTTCAACAGTTTAAAACAAATTCCCAAACTGGTTACATTGCACTGTGCAAATCATAAGTTAGGACTTGCTCTTGGTGACGTAATTAAAGAATTTTCCTGCATACAGAGTTTTAAATCATTTTTCGATAAATTATACTCTTTTTATGACGCTTCAGCAAAGAACTCCCGCGAGTTACTTCATCACTATGCTGAAGTAATTGCAGTTCAGTTTTCTTCAGTCAGTAGAGTTCTTGGATGAGATGGGTCGCATCTAGTAAGTAAACCGTATCTGCTGTCTGGAATACGTTTCCAGCTTGGTTTTGCATTTTAAAGCTACATCTACTGACACTTCAAAGTATAGTAAACAGAGAAGCGTGTTTTCGGGCTAATTGAAGAATCTTACGAGAATATGCTTCCTGGAATATTTGGCAATAGTGATTTGATAATCATTTATTTCCGAAGATTTATTTCATCAGGGGACTTGGCTGCTGCTCGCGTGCTGCTAAAGTGGAGGATCATATGTGCTTCGATTTGCGCTCAGCGGAGCGTTTCATCTGAGTCTTGAAACAAATCCTCAGCTGCTTGGAGGTTCTTCTTTCTGGGTGGTGTAACGATAACATACCTGAACATAAATTGGGAGCTGCGGGTTTGATTCCTGTTCCAGGACGATGTAATTTTCAAGTTTTCTGAGGCATGCATGTATACTTGTCTTGTTACCCGTATATCCTCCGGAATATCGTGCAACATTGGAAGACCACGATTTCGTAGGTATAAATTTCGGAGAGGGGGGGGGGGTCTAAAATTTAGTAATTGCAGGAAATCAATTTATTCACCAAATAATTCCAACGGTATCACGTAGTACGAGGAAATGGTAAAACGAGGAGAATATTTACCGAGTAGAAATCAAGAGAGCGCGGAAATTGGGAAAGAAAACCCCGAGAAGAATAAAGCAGACAGGCATCTTAAGAGGAAAATTATAATTCATATTTCTTAATTATTCTAAGCCCTGGCCGAGCAGATTTTCTTCTTTAGGAGAAAATTCCTTATTTTTTTTTTTCATTATTCTGTAATTAATTTTAAGGAAACACTATTGAAAATAATTTTTTATTCTGTAATGAAATTTACCAGAGTTTCTCAAATCTTTGAAAGTTCTAAACGAGTGAATCTTTGTTAGTTTTAACCAGAATATTTAACTAGAATAATCTCAAAGTTTTTATAGAGTAGCAACTCCCAGATTTTAAGAAGTTAATTTTTTCGCATTTAGCAAACCCAGTCACAGGATTTATGTCCCAATCTAACATCATGAGTTTCTTAAATTTCAAGCGCCATACGGAGGAATATGGGTTTCCCATGTTCTCCCATATGAAACAGAACGCAATGCACCCGTCAACCCTGAGCTTGGAGACCCTCAATTAGGGAACCCAACTTCACGGTAGACACACCCATAGGCGGAAGATAATAGAAGATAAAGTGTTACGAAAATTTACTTCCTTCTTTTAAAATTCATCCCACTGCAGCGAATAGGACGCAGCAGCTGGTTCGCCCCACCCATCATACAGTATTAGGGGGCGGTAAGAGTCTGACTAATGAAAACCGCCTCAAAGGAACTTAGCTCACTATCGCTACGTCTTCAAGCAATCTGTATCACTATCCGAAGCACAGTCGTCTGTTTCACTTGCAGTGAACGTTTCCCAATCTTTAGCTGATGGTGCACTGAGAAAAACGTTTTGTTAATTCAACAAAAATTTTGTTGAATCAACAAAAAATTTTGTCGATATACAGTCAACAAAATTTTTTGTTGAATTTGCAAAATTATTTTGTTGAAAATTAGTGTTTATTTAACAAAATGTATTGTTATCACGATAAAACGTTTTGTTCATTTAACAAAATGATTAGGTCGATTTTTGAGAATTTGTTTGATCCAACAAAACATATTGTTGTTATATTCTTTTATTTGAAACGTTATAATCATAGGAATAATCATATGTTATAAACAAATATTTAACCAATTCACCATAGTTATCTTCAAACGTTAATCGGTACCAACGTTACATTCTAATACGGAACACGTGTTAAAGTTGCGAACAATGGCACACGTGTTAATGCTATTCACTGGGACACGTGTTACTGTCATCAATGTTAAATACAAGGTGTTAATTTTATTGTTATATTTATTATTATGAACAAATTATAGGTGCATCAATTACAGATCATTTACCGATTAAATTTACTTTATTGTGCCTTTTTATAACTATGGGAATGGTGGGAGAGTAAAGGTGCCGCTCGTGAAAGAAATCAGAAACATAAACACATATCTTAGTTTACACATACCTTAACTTATGTCTTGTGTGGTTATAAGGAAAACAAACAGGAGTCTTATGTGGAAGTAATCAAAATAGTTTAATACGAGAGAATTAGGAACACTAAGGTACCACGTGCGTGGGTGCAGCCGTTAACAATACCTTACACATAAAATTTACTCTTATTACGATTTTGCTCTATAACGTCTCCGATCATTTCTGCATACATCTATCCATATATATAAGTGCAAAGCTTAGTGATTCATTTTTCTTCCAGTTCCTTTTCTCCTATGCTTTACCTAAATGTTTTACCTAGCTAACTGGGTTTTCATTGTTTTATCATGACCAATACACACACCACGTGCTCTAAATAGGGTTATGAATTAATTTAAGCAAGTACATGCAATAAAAGGGAAAAGGAAAATAACTTATCTGGTATCTCCATATGTCTTTCAGGTTTTCAACACTGGGCATATACACCTAATTGAGCTGACTGGCGCTATCCGAACTCGGCTCTCCGTTTGACAACGTTGGGCATATTTCATTTCTCTCTCGTCATACTCGGCACTCAATACCCACGTCTGTTCCTTGTCGCTACACGTACTCCACTACTCTTGACCAGTGAAAAACCCCTGACCTTCTGAGCTTCACCTTGTCCGCTCATGCCAAGGTCACTTGACCTTCTCAGGGGTTCATCTATCCCGTCAGGTGAACGTTACTTCGCTCCCTTCTTGGGAACTGACCCTTCAACTTTTCCGACTCCCCTATATCCCCTGGGGCCTAAGTATCGTCTCAAGGCTTGAGATTGCCTCTCGCTATCCCCTGGGGCTATCTATGCACGTGCATGTTGGACTAAATTTATTTTAAATAATTTTATTTCCAACATTGTTATCATGACAAAATGTTGTGTTGCTGCAACAAAACCTATTGTTATCGTGACACAATATGTTTTGTTGGATCAAACAAATTCCCAAAAATCGACCTAATCATTTTGTTAAATGAACAAAACGTTTTATCGTGATAACAATAAATTTTGTTAAATCAACAATAATTTTCAACAAAATAATTTTGCAAATTCAACAAAAAAATTTGTTGACTGTATATCGACAAAAACTTTTGTTGAATTAACAAAACGTTTTTCTCAGTGTGGCTTTGATGAGTTTTTTAGTAGCATCAGATTCCGTAAAAAATATGATGTTCAAAGGGATGGACTTACAATCAATGGGATATATAAATCTGACGGGAAAATAAACCGTGTTCAGTTTTTTCGGAGTGTTGCATACAATTTATCTGCTAGATTTCTCATCAGCCAGGACATTGCGAAACAAGTTCAGGTTTTGTATCCGTGTCTTTGGCCGATCTATATAAATATATCCAGAAGGAAAGGTTCTAAGTGTATGCCAAAGATTCGGATTGGAGGAAGAAAGAAAAATAATTAAAAGAGTTCAGGGATTTCAAGGAAACCAAACAAGTTTCCAGTCATTTAAAAGTCTTATTAAAATCTGTTGCTTCGATTGCTAAGTCAACAGCTGAGTTCGAAAGTGGTTTCAGTACCATGAATTTGATAACTGATTTAAGAAGCGCTTTAAACGTTACACACGTCAGCAGCCTAAATATTCATAAGAATAAACGGACCTCTTTCAAAGATCTTCAATCCCGAGCCCGATGTACGAAAATGGTTGCGCGACGGAAGGAGAAATGCAAATTCTTTGGCTTACAGAGAACGTGAAGCAAAGATGCAAGAAGACTTGCCGAAATAAAATTTTTGGAAATTATTTTAGGAGATAGTTTTTATGTTTTTCAAATCGAAGTTATAATAGATATTTCAGTTAAAATAAATTAATATTTCAGACAGAGCCGAGTTTGGTTTTTTTTTTCATTTTGTCGCCCAATTGCATATCCCCTCCTCAAATACGAAATGACATTTTTTCTCCTATGTTTATCAATAACGGACATTTTTTATTGCACCAGTATTCATATGGTCCTTTCAATAAGAAACGTGCTTCTCAATAAAGAAAACAGCTCTGACTTCAGCTAAATGTGAGTATATTTCATCTTAAAGTTTAATAACGAAATTTCCTTATATGGTTTTATATCTACTGCGAATGGGTTCGTGCATATTAAATTTTTATGGCATTTACTTTTACGTTGGGTTCTGGCAGCGAATAATTCCCATCTCCACCACTGTCTACGAAAAAATGTCATTGTTATGAGATTGATGCCTGTATTTAAATCAGGGGAATTATATTCTGGCAAGGAATTGTTTTGATGTCTTCAATACAAGTGTTTACAAAATAGATTGGTGGAATAATGTAAATGACTTGCTGATTTCTTCTACCTGGTCATTTTGGTTATTGTATATAAAGTGTGATTTATGTGCAACGCAACTATTTATGAACGTTAGCCAATTCGTTAGCTAATCAATTAATCATTTAAAACTACAGCTAAAAGAGTTTCAAGAGTACAACAAAGGAACCTGCTAAAAAGTGTACAAAGCTTTACTCAAGACCTGTTCCCACGGGTGAGTACACTTTTCAAAGTGCATGATCAGTAAAAAAATAAACATAATCAACAAAGCCTCAAAATCACTTTGAGACCGGTGAAATAATAAATCAGATGTCGTAACGTAGTTCTTATGAAAATGAGTGAGACAGGTGCTGTTACGACGTATGTTTATTTCTTTTTTATTCAATAGGGCTGTCGGAGAAAATTTTGCTCTGTCTGGAATCGGGTGATTGCACCTTTTCACATGCATCCTGTCAGAAAGACATTTGCCTGTCTTTCCTATCGACGCCCTATTACGTGGAGCCTAATGGCCCGCGTGACCCGCTTCGGAAGATCGCTCAGCAAAAATCAGCACAAGCTATTAGCCGAAAAGATCTTCCAACCTCGAAACGGTTACATAAAAAGGTGTCTCCTGCCTGCGACAAAAGCAGAAGGCGTTTTAGCTGGACAAGCTTTTCATCTTAGTGGTCCTTTGGAAGACCTACCGCCTGAAAAAAAAAAAAAAGAAAGAAAGAAAAAGAAAGATGACACCAAATTCTAGGGTGTAACCAGCACTTCTGAGTCAGAAAAGTAGGTAGTAACATAAAACGCAATAACTTCCAACATTTATTGGCAGAGATGCGTAACTGGGCATTTATGCGCCCGGGGCAAACCACAAGACCCCCCCCCCTCTTTCTTTCTATAGTATATAGTATATATATTACTAATTTAATAGTATTATATTTTAAATTAATATTAGTACTACTAATCTAATAGCGTTACTAATTTAACAGCATTGTATCTTAAATTAATATTAGTGTTACTAATTTAATAGTCACCAATTTGATAGTATTGTATCCTAAATTAATATTAGTGTTACTAATTTAATAGTCACCAATTTGATAGTATTGTATCTTAAATTAATATTAGTGTTACTAATTTAATAGTCACCAATTTGATAGTATTGTATCTTAAATTAATATTAGTGTTCTAATTTAAGTCACCAATTTGATAGCATTGTATCTTAAATTAATATTAGTGTTACTAATTTAATAGTCACCAATTTGATAGTATTGTATCTTAAATTAATATTAGTGTTACTAATTTAATAGTCACCAATTTGATAGTACTGTATCTTAAATAAATATTAGTGTTACTAATTTAATAGTCACCAATTTGATAGTATTGTATCTTAAATTAATATTAGTGTTCTAATTTAAGTCACCAATTTGATAGCATTGTATCTTAAAGTAATATTAGTGTTACTAATTTAATAGTCACCAATTTGATAGTATTGTATCTTAAATTAATATTAGTGTTACTAATTTAATAGTCACCAATTTGATAGTACTGTATCTTAAATAAATATTAGTGTTACTAATTTAATAGTCACCAATTTGATAGTATTGTATCTTAAATTAATATTAGTGTTACTAATTTAATAGTCACCAATTTGAGAGTATTGTATCTTAAATTAATATTAGTGTTACTAATTTAATAGTATTGTATCTGAAATTAATATTAGAGTTACTAATTTAATAGTCACCAATTTGATAGTTTTGTACCTTAAATTAATATTAGTGTTACTAATTTAATAACAGTATTGTATCTTAAATTAATATTAGTACACTCATTGTCATAAAAATCCGCGCACCAAGAAGGAGGAGTCGGGTTGAAATGAGATTTCAGTAGTTAGATGGCACATATCAAAGACAGAAGTGATTACAATATCACAGCAGCAGGACGATTTCCCGCGGACATACGGTACGCATTCCGGTCAGCGTTAGTACCGCGTCGTACCGCCTCGTGCTCGAATACATGCGGCGATACGGTTGGCATGGAGTCAAAGAAACGCCGTATGTTATCCTGGGGCACATTGGCCCACACTTCTTGCAACTGACGCTCTAAATCACGAGCACTGGGACATGGAGAAAGCTGGCATCCTATCTGGTCCCACACGCGCTCGATGGGCGAGATATCAGGCAATCTGGCAGTCTACGGAAGCGTCGAAGCATGACGTAGACAGTCCTAAAAAACCCGAGCCGTGCACGGAAGGGCGTTATCTTGTTGGAAAATGTCTCCGGGCCGCCCCGCCAGGAAAAGGCAGCACATCGGGCCGAAGGATCTCCTGTATGTAGCGCTGGGCTATCAACGTCCCTCGGATCACTGCGAGGGAAGTCCGGCTGTCATACGCGATGGCTCCTCAGACCATCACGCCGGCAGCTTGGGACGTGTGACGCTGTACAGTGAGGTTAGGATTGTAGCGCTCACCTGCGGTCCTCCACACTCGGACACGGTGGTCGTCCGTTCCCATACAGAAGCGGGATTCGTCGCTGAACACTATATGTCGTCAATTCGTAGCATTCCACGTTGCTCGCTGCTGACACCACTGCAATCGACGCCGACGATGGTTAGGTGTTAATGGCAGAAACCGTAAGGGCCGTCCAGAATGCAGATTAGCATCTGCCAGGCGTCTGGAAATGGTTCTGGCGGACACAGGTGTTCCTTGTACAGCCGCCACATGTCTCTGGATATTAAACAAGGACGTCGTTCCATCTGTGCGTGCCGCTCTCACGATCCCACGGTCCTCTCTGCTGGTGGTGTGTCTGGGTAGTCCGGAGCCAGTCCGTCGTTTCTGGGTGCCTTTCCGTTTCCATTGCTCCCAACATGATCGCACCGTACTGTCCTACCGTCCCAAATGGCGGTCTATTCTGCGCGTCGGCCACCCTTCCTCTCTTAACCCGACGATACGGCGTCGTTCAAACTCCGTCAGTTGCCCGTACGCACATCTACTGCGGTTCCTCAGCATGTCTATCGCTCAGAGATCTCACCTGACTCTTACCGTGCACTTCGGTTCGAATGCGGAGTCCCCTGCCATGAGCTTTATGTCCCAAGGATTGCGATTGCAGCGCCGGTGTTGGACGCGCGGGGCATGCGGAATCGCATGAAACTTTAATCATTTGCATGCCCCCCCCCCCCCCGTAACTATTCGTCGAGTTTCACGGTAATCGCACGGCTTTTTTCTTGGTGCGCGGATTTTTATGACAATGAGTGTATTAGTAATTTAATAGCGTCACTAATTTTATAGTATTGTATCTTAAAATTAATATTAGTGTTACTAATTTAATAGTATTGAATCTCAATATTAGTGTTAGTAATTTAATAGTGTCACTAATTTGACAGTATTGTATCTAAAATTGATATTAAAGGTATTAATTTAATGGTGGCCGTCCCGGTGGCACAGTGGTGTAAGCGCTGACTAATGACCATTCGCCCGAGATGGGGTCCGGGTTCGAATCCCGGTGAGGCATGGATGTTGTGTTTGTCTTACTGCACTGCTCTCTCCCTTCTCTGGAACCAGTGGCCCTAATTTGAGGACCGGCGACTGCTTATAGCTCACGGTGTTGGTAAACCCCGCATAAAAAAAATTGATGGGTTACTGTTTTAACAGTATTGTATCTTAAATTAATATTAGTGATACTAATTTAACTCAAAAATGCAACACCAAGAAGGATACGAGATAGCAAAGCCAGATTTACTGGAAACATAACAACAGATTCAAAGATGACACGATTGAACTTACAGGCCCGTGCGACTTGTGGAACACGCAGACATAAATAGTTCGTGTGGCCCCCATGGCTGGCAATAACGGCAGCTACACGCCGTGGCATCGAACGAAAGAGGCTTTGGATGTGGGCTTGGGGTATGTCGGTCCAGGCTGTTTCCACACGTTGCCACAGTTCATCAGGCGTAGCCGCGGGTGGTGCTTACCGGGCCACTCGGTTGCCGATCAGCGACCAGACGTGTTCGATGGGCGACATATCGGGAGAACAGGCGGGCCACGGCAGCACTGACACCTGGTGGGCCGCGAAGAACTGTTGCACGATGCGTGCCACGTGCGGGCGTGCATTGTCCTGCTGAAACGTGGCCGCTGGCAGGTCCTGCAGGTAAGGGAGGACTACGTGCTCCAAGACGTCGGAGATGTAGCGGTGGCTGATGAGTGTACCAGCGATGCGTACCAGAGGGGTCCTGGTGTCATATCTAATTGCGCCCCAAACCATAACGCCAGGCGACGGACCGGTATGGCGATGCATAATACACGCGGATCCGACATCGTGGTGTTGCAGGCAGAAGCGGGATTCGTCGGAGAAGACAATGTCGTGCCATTCCGTAGTCCAGGTGCGGCGTTGAACGGCCCACTGCCGCCGCACTCGCCGGTGGTGTAACGTCAATGGTAATCGGAGCAATGGGAGCCGTGCGACAAGTCCCCGCTCCTGCAGACGACGTCGAACGGTACGTGCTGATACAGTATGTTGCGCAACACACCCTAAGTCCTGCGCTAACGTTCGTGATGTGGCGGTTCGAGACGTCAATGCCCGCCGCTCAACATGCCGGCCCTCTCGTTCAGTGCTGTGCCGCGGCTGTGGCAATCGGTCGCGTCGGTCCGTCCGTCCCTCCTGACCTTACCGAATCCCTACTCGCTTCACTGTGGCTGGATGTCGTCCCACACGGGCGCCGATGTCTCGGTACGATAAACCGCTGTCGCGATAAGCCACTATTCGTCCTCTGTCGAACTCCGAAACGTGCTGGAATGACTGCCGTATTCTGCGACGACGCATCAGGAAGCTTCCCGCGCACAGGTCCGGCAGCACAACACACTTCCACAACTTCTGTGCACCCTTCTTATAGTGCTCCTCGGTGGCTTGCCGGGAGCACATGATTTGCATTATGCCCTAGAATACTAATCGTTTGCATGTCCTCTCGCGGGCGACGCATGCTGCGAATTTCAGGCCAATCGGATGCTTCCTTCTTGGTGTTGCATTTTGGGTGGCCAGCAGTGTATGTCTGTGATATTACCTAATTTCTAAATGTACTTCAGTGATGTTATCCAATTTCTAAAAAAATATCAAATGTATCCTTTTTTGTAATAAAAATATTGGTTTCTTAATTTTCAGTTCGAAAAAGTAGGGGTCGTCTTATACATGGGGGCGTTTCATACACGGAAAAATACGGTAATTACCTTTGTCTGAACGTTTGCCCCACTTTGGTGGCACAGAGAAAAGCGCTTGCCTGTTTTAATTGTCAAATTTCTACGTCAACCAATATACTCTGTTTTAATTGTTGTAATGTTCATTGATATAATATTCATGAAACACACTTTCACATTTGGACATTAGAAAAAAAAGAATGCCTTTTTTTTTTTTTTTAATTCTCTACATATCTTATTTTTCCCCGTTATTATTGGCGGGCGGCTTTTACCTAGTCAGTGCTCGAAATGGAAATTTTGAAGTGCCGGGATGCTCATATTTAGCCAAAAATAATCTGGAAAAAATGCCTTCGCCAGAAAATCTCTAAAACTGAAAAAGTAAAAAAAAAAAAAAGAAATCCCTGGTAGAAAAACTCCTTTGTTTGAAAATGTAACAGATAATTCCGTGGAATACTATTCCACCATAAGTCAGAAACGATGGCGGTCAATTACAGGTGGTCGGTTTGTAGATGCAGCGGGTATACCCAGGACTCTTATTAGGCTTGTTTGTAACGAGGAGTCTCTACCCCGGGACCAACGGATAAACGAGACTTCCGAACCTCGGCTAATCATTAGTGATTTAATTGGACTTGAGCCCAGAACTTTAAGTCGCGCGCCCAGAAGGCAGTCAGTCCGCTTCCAATAGGGACTTTCCTGAAGTAGAAAGTCATGCAATTAGAATCTCCGCAATCAGAATGAACATTCAGTTGTTAACATTGTTCTTTGGTATCTTTGTTCCCTTTTGCTAACTTGTAATTCTTAATAAGCCTGTAGTGGTTGATGATTAGAGTAATTAACACGTAATAAGCAAATAATTCTTGCGAACCGTAAATAATATATCTAAGAAACTTTTATTGTTATCTTCATTTAATTCCCTGCAAAGGTTGTCCGTTAGCTGTGCTATGTCTGCTCGCTGTTCCGCTTAAAACTCCAATTCCTTTTTTCTTAAGTCCCGCTTTCGATCATCTCTCGCGCTGTCGTGAAACCCCTAACCTGCCGGTCCCCCTAAGACCTACCCTGGAGCAATTACCTCGTCGTACTTTTCGTGACCGCTCGCTTCCTAAACCTAGAGACAACTCCTTTCTCGCCTCCTTCTCCCCTGTCTCCCAAAACTGCCCTTAAGCATATCCGAAAATTCCCCGTGAGAAGGAACCACACCACCCTCGGTAAATCTTAAGCCTCAAAGTAAAATGTGAGGGGCTAGTCATGATCATGATCATATGTAGAGGATTTTAGGAAGGAGTGTCTGACCCCAGGTTTTAAACAACCCTTAGAAATAGGAAACTAGGAGATTTGGGCTAGAGCGCCCGATAGGAAAGTGACACGGAAGCGAAGTAGAAACGCCTTTATTTATTACCGGGAGGGCCAGTAGGCCTACCCGGGGTCCGACGGCTTAATGTGCCCATCCGACGCACGGCGGATATTTAGTGGATCGAGCGTTCGTACTTACCTAGGATCGAACCTGAGGTCTTTTCCGTGGCAGTCACGAACGTTGCCCACTAGGCCACCCGCGGCCCATGTGAGGGGCTAGTCAATTGTCGGCAGCATTGAAATACAAACCTTTAAAGCATCAAAAGAGACGCGAAAGAGTTAATCTCTATTCAACATACAAAGGGCAAATACTACGCATAGACAAAATGTTGTCTTAGTAAATAACCGTGCATCCGGTGTCTAATGGGGAACTGACTCTGAGAAATTTCTCTCGCGCTTTGTGGAGCCAAAGGAAGTGGAGCACAAGAGGGAATAAAAGTTGCATTTTGAGATTTTATATGAAATCCTAAAATCCCGTATAAAATCACTGTAACACAGTTTTAAATTAATAGCGATCTCACTACCCTCAAAAGAAAAGATAAAAAGAAAAGAAAAAAAGACCGAAGTGGAAAAAGTTTATACTCATTGCAGCAAAACTAAAATGTGTGTTTAATCTATTACTCCCAAATTCTTCATTCTATAAAAAGCTTTTCTAATTGAATATGTTAAATTAGTGATATAGTAAAAATTACAGACATTTTTAGTGGGATGATCTGTGGCTTCCGGGCAAGATGTGATCGTGCGCTATATGGGTAGCTTCATTTCCATCCTTTGAAGGATTGAACTTATTTTTATTTTATTTTATTATCATTTTTTTTATTTGGAGGTTTAATGACTACCGTGAGAAACTCAATGGGCTATAATCAGTCGCCCGTCCCTAATTTTAGGTCACTGGTTTCAGGGAAGTGAGAGGACCAGTGCCGTAAGACAAACACAACATCCATGCCTCGCTGGGATTCGAACCCGGACCCCTTTTGGACGAATGATCAGATGCCATCGCTTAGACCACTGCGCCACCGGGACGGCAGGATTGAGCTTATAAGATCATGTGTACATCGCTCCCATACCCTTATGGTTCCCCCACAGCTATTTCTCAAGGACACGAGGCACAAAGTTTCTTCTTCTGCCGCCCCGGTGGCGCAGTGGTCTAAGGCGTTGGCCTCTGATCATTCGTCCGTAAGGGGTCCGGGTTCGAATCCCGGTCAGGCATGGATGTTGTGTTTGTCTTACGGCACTGGCTCTCTCCCTTCCCTGGAACCAGTGACCCTAAATTAGGGACGGGCGACTGCTTATAGCCCATTGAGCTGCTCACGGTGGTCGTTAAACCTCCAATCAAAAAAAGTTTCTATGTTTAAGAATGTGCGCTTATTAGTCAGGGACACAGGGACAAAAAAAAAATCATTCCTGCAGTTCCCGCAACTAAAATTAGTTCTGGTATGTAAATTCTAGGTTAAAAAAAGTGCCGGTATGGAATACAGTACACTCCCGTTATAAGAAATTCAGATATAAGAAATTTACGGTTATAAGAAAGAAATTTATACTTTGGTTGGCCCAATGTTAAAGTATAGGAACGTTTCATGTTTATAAGAAAGCAAAATAAAGTCTAATTGCAGTTAAAAGTTCAAAAAAATTTCTTTTCAAAAATTTTTTTTTCTACCTGTATTGCAATGTTTCTTCTCATTATCTCCCATGGAATTTTAAGGTCATTTTCGGAGCATTCCACCAGATAATGCACGTCGTTTTTTTTTTGTTTTGTTTTTTTTGCCCTTCGCCCCTCCCCACAATGCATGATAAACCTTTTACTTGGAAGGGGTAAATCCCGTTCTGATTTAACCCTTCCCAGAGTTCTAGGTCTTCACCTGCGCGTTCACAGATGAAGATCGGTATATTGCTACAAACAGTACGTATGGATTCTCTGTTCTCATCTTTACATTTTGCACTGCTTTTGAGTTCTATTTCTTCCTGTTGTTTGCATTAGCGAGCGAACTAGCGATCTGACTGTTTGACATGAAACGATGCGCATAAAATTGCGCGCAAAAGATTGGAACAACCGAAAATTGATTTGAAAATTGCCAATGATTTTGTACACACCGCTCGGAATTCAGTGGATTCTAGAGTAATTAAGAAGTGCTTTCGGAAAGCTGGATTTTATAATGAAGAAAATTCTGAACTGAAACAAGACTTTGAGGATGAAGTTCCCTCTTGATGGGTGGGTTAAATTGGATGCGGAAGGTGTTTCTTTTGAGGATTTTGTCACCGCAGATAACGGTGTGCAAACATCGCCTGAGCTGACAGACGCCAAAATTCTGGCCAAAGTGAATCCTGTTGAAGAAACTGGAAGCAGCAGTGAAGAAGTGGATGACAACTTTTCTGCGCCTCAGCTACCGACGTAGTTGGAAGTCATGGACATGATTAAGAAGGACTATGGACTATGCGGGCAGGATTCCAAGTGCTCAAGAAGCAAAGAAAGGCAATGTTTGATTGGACTCCAAAAATGTGAGGCGATTGCAATGGTAAATGCAAAACAAGACAGATGAAACCGAATTTTTGGGTGTAATAAGCACGTATTTTGAATCCGTTCTGACGCAAAGTAAATTTATCAAAACTATTCAAAGTCAATGGAACCGGTATGGAAAACAATAGATCTGACGAAAGAAAGAAGATTTTCAAACGGGTTTTTAATCCCTCAGATATTGCTGTAAACGGAATCGTGAGCTTACGAACTCTTAGAAACAGAGATTTCGACAAAAATAAGATGTGACTTTACGTCCCCTGGTGGGAAAACCATTCATTATTTTAGGAAGAAAGTATTCTCAAAAGGTTTATCCATATAAGCGGTATCGGTCCAAGGAAAAAAAATTACTCGAGTTTTCAGGAGCCCAGATTTTGCTACAAATACATCAGAAGCAGAAATTAACACTTATGTCACCTGGTGGCCAAATCATTCTTTACCAAACATTAGAAATTATGTGAAAAATATTTCCCATCAGGTCTTGTATGCGATACAGGAAGAATTTTTCAAATCGGAGTTTTAGGAGCAGAATTAACGCAGAAAACGCAATTTACCTTTGTGCCCCCTAGCGGAAAGTCTATGATTTACTTGAAAATTTTTAATTTATAGGAAGAACATTTCGCATCAGAAACACTATCCAACAAAGAAGAAATTTTTCAAATCGGACTCTTGGAAGCAGAGATATTGACAAAAATAAGATATACATCTACGCCCCTGGCGTAAAATCCATGCACTGTTTTAAGAAGAAAGTGTTTCTAAAAGGTTTGTCGACATGAGTAGTATCGGTCAAGAAACGACGTTTTTTTCAATCGAGAATTTAGAAGCTCATATTTTGCTGCAAATACATCAGAAGCGGAAATTAAGATTTACGCCCCCTGGTGGCCAAATCATTTTCTTACAAAAAATAGAAATTATGTGCGAACGATTTTCCATCAGGAGCTGTATGCGGTGCAGAAAGAATTTTTCAAATCGGAGATTTAGAAGCATAGATATAGGGGGAAACGCAATTTACTGCTACGCCCCCTAGCGGAAAGTCTATGAATTACTTGAAAATTTTGAAATTATATGAAAAATATGTCACACGGAAAACGCTATCCAACAAAGAAGAAATTTTTCAAATCGGACTCCTAGAAGTAGAGATATTGACAAAAATAAGATGTACGTCTACGCCCCCTGGCGGAGAAACTGTGGAATATTTTAGGAAAAAAATATTCCAAAAAGGTTTATCCATGTGAGTGGCATCAGTGTACGAAAGAATTTTTTCAATCGATATTTCAGAAGCTCAAATATTATGGCAGATACATCATAAGCAAAAATTAACACTTACTCCCCCGGGTGGCCAAATTATTCTTTACCAAACATTTGAAATTATATGCAAATTATTTTCCATCAGGAGATGTATCCGCTGTAGAATTTTTTTTTCAAATTGTAGTTTTAGAAGAAGAGTTATCGGGGAAAATGTAATTTACTTTTACGCCCCCTAGCGGAAAATCTATGCGTAATTTGGAAAAGATATTATATCTAAAATACTCTTCGTCATATATGGAATCGAAAAATAAAATATTTTTTTCAATCGGATGTTTAGAAGCAAATATGTGGAATAAAACGTATTTTTGAATTCGACATCATCTGCATTTACGCCCTCTCGCGGTGAAATTGTACATCGTAAAAAAAAAACGAAATGAAGGGTCATCATTTGCATATTTCAAGCTTCCCAATGCAAAAAGAATTTTTCAAATCGGACTAATAGTTGCAGAGATATTGTAGGTACAGACGGACGGGCGGACAAACAGATAACATAAGCAGGATCTTTTTTTACAAAAGACGTGCTAAAAAGAAGTGACGGTGTGCTATACCGGTCCATTTTGAGCACTGCATCTAATTCCTATGATAATTTATTAATTAATATTCTGTGTTTGAAAGATGGAAGCTTTTGCAGAAATAGCAGTGTTCATTTTTCCCTGTGGTAATTCTCTCTCTGTTTCTACATTACCCTTTTCTTTTTTTCTTTTTTTTTTTGTTCTTAGCATTGTTCTTTATCATTCGGCGTTAAGGAAGCAGAAGAGTGGAATGGATTCATTGAAGAATGATCTTGAAGAACAGGAATTCAGGGAAAGTAAACGGTTGTTGTGTGTGTGTGTATGTGTTCGACGTGAGTGCGTGGCAGTGAAAGTGAAGTGCGGACAGTGGGAGTCACCTGCGTCCCCGTTTAGTCTGACTCGCAATTCAGTTCAGTGCTCACAACAACGCCTGCCGCTCGGGGCAGTCGTGAACGAGGCAGAACGTGACTGGCAACGCGACGAGAATGGAGGTTGTCTTCGTCGCGCAGCACGTTGCGCTAGTGATGCTTATGGTTTCTGTGTGCGCCGAGGGATTCCCCCAAGGTGCTCCTGCTGAAGCCTGTGAATCCTTACTCCCACGGCATTTTGGAACGAAACCCCAGGAACATCGGAAAGGATCCCCTTATATTTTTATGGCATCAGCACGGCATTACCATTACAATATGGACGGAATTCAAGGTAAGATGTCACCAGGAATTTGCCAAGGAATTTGATATTGGGGGGAGTGCTGAAAAAATTCGGGGGGGATTTTGGGGGATGATGGAAGAAAATTTTATAAAATTGTTTTTATATAAAGCTGAAAATTCTCATAGCGAAATATTTACTTAGGTTTAAACCTAGGATTAAAAATGCAAAAAAGTAAAAAATGGTGAACGGCTGAATTTTTTTTTTTTTTACATAAGAGGAAAACTGTTTTCTAAAAACTACACACGTGTTAATTTGTTTTTGTGCGTTTTTATTTTTAACACTCGTGTCTAAATGCTTTCCTAAACAAGGCTACAGCGAAGAAGTACTGGCATGGGTAGCTGAAACAGTAGATACTGATATTTCCGCAAATCTTGTGCTTCCCTGTAACAGACGAAAATGCAGAAATACATGCATGTGCTTCAGGGCTGTAGCTAGCTGGGAGCTAGAGATTCAGATCAGATATAGAGGATTTTAGGAAGGGAGTGTCTGACCCCAGGTCTTAAACTACCCTTAGAAATAGGAAGCTAGGAGATTTGGGCTAGAGTGCCCGATAGGAAAGTGACACGGAAGCGATGTAGAAAGGGGGAGGAAAACGCCCTTATTTATTACGGGGGGGACAGCACCCGGAACCCGACGGCTTAACGTGCCCATACGACGCACGGCGGATATTTAGTGGTTCGAGCGTTCGTACCTGCCTGGGATCGAACCCGAGTCTTCTCCGTGGCAGCCACGAACGTTGACCACTAGGTCACCCGCTGCCCAAGGGAGCTAGAGGGGACTCAGCCATCACCCTCTTATAGCTTACAGGCCCGCGCACCGAATACCGGAAGCTGGGTGACGTAGGAGAGAGTAGTCTGATAATCCGTAGAGGGTAGTCGAACGGTCGAGCGTGCTCGCTCGCTGTATAGTTTATAAGCCTCACTGTCAATGTGCGTGGCTGTCGTTGGTTTTCAACTAAGTTTTCCTCTCTTTGTTCTCATAAGTATTCTTAGGATGCACAGCTTCAGAAGAAAATTCATTATGCCGTTTAGATGCAGTGTACCCCACTGTCGCGGTAATTATGACGATCGACCACGTGTTATATTATGCACCACGTGTTATTATTTGCTTATTTTTCTCTGAAAATTGTCGGAGTATTCAAATTCCCTACTAACGGAGACCTCCTAATAAAATGGATTACTTCAATCAAGCGGGGAAATTTTATAGTGACCAAGAACTCCCGGGTAAGTGGAAATCTTTTGTAGACCTAAGGCATGCATCCTGTCGCTGATCATAAACAGCATGTGGAGCAAAACTACATATGGTTTCAATTTCTGGTCGTAGAGCATAATATAATTAAAGATGTGATATTGCTCTTTCCTTGGCACTTCGTAACAATAATAGAACTTTCGGTAATTAACAATGAAATGAAATACGACATGAGATGGCTGTCTTTTTTCTTGTGTAGTAGAAAATTCTATTACAAACTTTTTTTATTTTAAAATTTAGTTGCCCAGCGTGGGCAACTAGATTTTTTATTTACCTGCCCAGGCCAATGATTCACATGCCCCGGGCATCTAGGGCATGGCATTTTCAAGCCCTGGTTATTGTCATTTTTAAGAGAAAAAAGTACCTGGATGGGCATGAATCCACATATTGTGGAAACTATGTTCTAAACAAACAAGACTTTTAAGATTCAAGCAGAAATATGTACCCGTATTTTTTTTTTTTTTTTTGGAAAACATCTGCTTAAAATGAGAGATCAGTTTTTTTATTCATTCATCTAAACTTATCACTCATCTGTTTTCAGACTTCCTGCACCTTTTCTTCACAAGCTACAGCTATAATAACTGGAACTAATATATCTCATATTATCAGATAACTACTGGAACGTGTGCTTCCAAATGTGGGGTGGGTGTCAATTTTTGTATAGAGATAAACTTTTCCAATCCTTCATGAAATTTATTTTGAACCCAAAATCATAAAATAAGGAAAAGACAATCTTTTCAATAGCTTTAGTAATGACAAAACATTTGCGCAGAATTTTATGCCATTGCTTTTTATAGTTCTGAGAAAATGGTACTTCAAGTTAGTCAATTTATAATGAGACATGTGTATCTTTAAAAAAAAACATCCTATAGTACCGAAACAGTCGTTCAGATTTATTCAATACAATAACTGTATGTGAGTTTGTCAGGTTCTCAAAAAATACAATTCTTATCTGGAAAAATACTTTATTAAAATCTTATTGGAACAAATTCCCAATTTCCTTAGAATGCAACTTGTCTTTGAAATTCTTCGAGGAACAGCTAACGGAAAAATAATTAAATTGTGTTTGTGATACACAAAGAACTACACAAACATACTTGTACATTGGTAGTTTTCCTGAATACTTCTTGAAAATCAAATTTCAGGAAATTTATGCCAATTAGCACTCGTATTTTTCCAAATAAAAGGTAATGTTTATATTCTGGATCCGTATAGCTTTGTTTAAAGCTACTAATAAACTTAATACAGGTGTTTTAAACTTTCACAAGGAAACGTTTTTTTAAATAGTGCTCTGGACGACAAAAATTATAAATTGTACATCTGCGTACCAAAATGAAGTTGTCCAAACATGTAACTAGATGGTACTAAAATTAGGAAAACTTGTTACGTCATTAAAATGTCGTTATTGTACATTTAATAATGTAACAATTGTGTAATTTTCTTAAAATCTTAATTTATTTGATGCAATCAGTGGATCAAGCAGCAATCCACTGTATGCATGTTAAAGTGTTTTATCGAGCCTTTGGTAATATTTTAAAAACACACAGGAAAAAATTCAGTTTTTCTTCTTAATCTTTTTTTTATATATGTTAGTGAACATGGATTGCAAATAAACTGCTGGCCACCCAAAATGTAACACCAAGAAGGAAGCATCCGATTGGCCTGAAATTCGCAGCATGCGTCGCCAGCGAGAAGACATGCAAACGATTAGCATTGCAGGGCATATGCAAATCATGTGCGCCCGGCACGCCACCGAGAAGCACTATAAGAAGGGTGCACAGAAGGCGGGGTATAAGTAGTGGAAGTGTGTTGTGCTGCCGGACCTGTGCGTGGGAAGCTTCCTGATGCCTCGTCGCAGAATACGGCAGTCATTCCAGCTCGTTTCGGAGTTCGACAGAGGACGAACAGTGGCTTATCGCGACAGCGGTTTATCGCACCGAGACATCGGCGCCCGTGTGGGACGACATCCAGCCACAGAGAGGTGATTATGGATTCGGAAAGTGCAGGACGGACGGACGGACCGACGTGATCGCTTGCCGCAGCCGCGGCACACCACCGAACGAGAGGACCGGCATCTCGTGCGGCGGGCACCGTCACAACACGAACGTCAGCGCAGGAATTAGGGTGTTTTGCGCAACAACCTGTGACAGCACATACCATTCGGCTGCCCGGTGGCGCAGTGGTCTAAGCGACGGCCTCTGATCATTCGTCCGAACGGGGTCCGGGTTCGAATCCCGGTGAGGCATGGATGTTGTGTTTGTCTTACGGCACTTGCTCTCTCCCTTCCCTAGAACCAGTGACCCTAAATTAGGGACGGGCGACTGCTTATAGCCCATTGAGTTGCTCACGGTCGTCGTTAAACCTCCAATAAAAAACCGTACCATTCGACGTCGTCTGCAGGAGCGGGGGCTTGTCGCACGACGCCCGTTGCTCCGATTACCATTGACGTTACACCACCGGCGAGTAAGGCGGCAGTGGGCCGTTAAACGCCGCAGCTGGTCTACTGAATGGCACGACGTTGTCTTCTCCGACGAATCCCGCTTCTGCCTGCAACACCACGATTGTCGGATCCGCGTGTGGCGGCACCGCGGCGAGAGACTGTATGACGCCTGCATTATGCATCGCCATACCGGTCCGTCGCCTGGCGTTATGGTTTGGGGCGCAATTGGATATGACACCCGCACCCCTCTGGTACACATCGCCGGTACACTCAACAGCCACCGTTACATCTTAGACGTTTTGGAGCCTGTAGTCCTTCCTTACTTACAGGACCTGCCATCGGCCACGTTTCAACAGGAAAATGCGTGCCCGCACGTGGCACGCATCGTGCAACAATTCTTCACGGCCCACCAGGTGTCAGTGCTGCCGTGGCCCGTCTGTTCTCCCGATATGTCGCCCATCGAACACGTCTGGTCGCTGATCGGCAACCGAGTGGCCCGGCGAGCACCACCCACGGCTACGCCTGATGCACTGTGGCAACGTGTGGAAGCAGCCTGGACCAACATACCCCAAGCCCACATCCAAAGCCTCTTTCGTTCGATGCCGCGGCGTGTAGTGGCCGTTATTGCCAGCCATGGGGGCCACACGAGCTATTGATGTCTGTATGTTCCGCAAGTCGCACGGGCCTGTAAGCTCGATCGTTTTATCTTTGTATCTGTTGTTATGTGTCCAGTATATCTGCCTTTGCTATCTCGTTTTCTTCTTGGTGTTGCATTTTGGGTGGCCAGCAGTGTATCAAGCCCAAAAAATCAGTCCATCACATGCAGATAACGTAAAAAGAAACACACGCATATCTTCCCATGTATACATAAAGCAACCTCAAAATTTTAGCAAGCATTTCAAATTCCGAGTTTCTATCCCAAATTAAAATTATAGATTTGGGGATTACAAAAGAAATTTAAAAAAAAAGAAATTTCATACAATGAATATTTAATTACTAGGAAATCTGATTACAAAAAAATTTGAAATAACGCATTCAAGCGTTATTTCAATTACGAAGGAAAAATTTAGTGCTTTTGTTGATATTATACTATTATATTGATAGTATCGAAAGGCATAAAGCTTAAATTTAAAAGTTAAAGGAAGTAATTGCATGAAGAACAGTGTTTGGCTCTACAGAACATTTTTTACATAACATTTTTTTAGTTAGTGTAAGACCTACCGGCCCAGAATATGGCAGCCCACCGGGAATTTTCCCTGTGCAACGGCGGCTCAGTCCGCGCCTCTTGGGATTCATCGAAGGGCAGGTTGATGGAATCAATGATTTACTTTGTTCCCGTCCGTTGCTATATAGACCCTAGATCCGAACTTCCTGCTTTTCGTACATCACCGCCGCTGCTTCCGAAAACGAAACTCACGACCCGACATCACTCTAAAAAAACAAAGGTCCTGTCCCCCCTCTCTCATACTTTTTCAAAGTGACCCTTCTCTTTTAAAATTTTCAAAAATCTCCACTACCCTTTAATCGAGTTTCAGAGTTAATCCTCACCTACGTTGGGCTACCTGCAAACACACTTAAGCGTGCGTTTCTCTCTCTAACGCGCCCTTGAAATAATTCCATTGCTACACGAGACAGCTAGAATACACTTCAAATACTTATGTACTAAGCCGACTGTAAGGCAGTCAATCGCGTGTATCTGACAGCAAGAGCCTTAAACATGATGATTTCGTCCGCTCTACCCCAAAAATGGCGCGAAAAAAGAAATTCCGCTTGGGAATGAACATACACTACATTGACAAAAGTCACCGGACACCTAGAAAAGAAACACAATACAGCATTTATTGATATACATTAGTACGGTGTCGGTCAACCTTGGCTTTAACGCATGCATTGACCCTTCGACACACGCTTTCGACAAAGTTTTGGAACACAGCGATAGGTATGCGCTTCCATTCAGTACATAATGCTGCCGCTAACAGCTGTTGCTTAGTAGCAGGCCTTGGTTCCAAACTTCTTATGCGGCGCACTAATTCATCCCATAAGTGATCTATGGGAATAAGATCAGGGCTCTGTGCTGGCCAGTCCACACACGACACTGAATTATCGCCAAACCACGCCGTATCAATCTTTGCTTTATGGCTCGGTGCATTATCCTGCTGGTAACAATAAGGCTCGGTTCCATAGTTTACCACAGAGTTGGTAGGGCATAATTGCCCAGAATATCGAGGTAGACGTGCTGGTTAACAGGTTTGTCCATGATAACCAATGGGCCTGGACCATACCACAAAAAGCGCCCCCACACGAGTACACTGACAGCTCCAATAGGTAAATAGCACTCCCCGGCTGCCGCCATACCCACACATGGCCATTAGACTGATGGATCGTGTATCTGGATTCATCAGTCCATAGGACCCGTTTCGATTGATCTACGGTCCACAATAAATGTTCTTTACACCATGCTAAACGACGAGCAGCATTCCGAGTGAAGATGAAAGGCTGATGAGCAGCTGCATGATCACGGTAACCCATGGAATGATGTCCTCTGCGAATGGTACGTGTACATAACGAGGTTCCAGCATTTTTACTCACCTGTATATTGAGGTCTTGTGCAGTATACTTCGACGATTAGTTGTAACGACTCTCCTGAGGCTTCGACGTCCTCTATCACTGATTTCCTTTGGTCTGCCGGTACGTTTTGCTGCTTCAGGCACGCCTTGTGTCTTCCACTTATTCACTACATCCAAAACAGTTCACTTGGGTATGTTTAAACGCTTCTCGGTTTCTCTTATGGACAACCCGCTAATATAACACCCAACAATCTTTCTTTTCTCGAAGTCAGTTCTCTCCCGCCGCGACATTTTCACTCAACTTCACAGTGCGATATGATCGCGGCCAGCTCTAGGTTTTTTTTTTTATACCGTTTGCAACTTACCGTTCATCTCAACAACGCAGCGGATCCGTTCATTTGATTTTTAAGGGTTGTCCGGTGATTTTTGTCAGTATAGTGTATACACACATTTTAACATTTTTTTTTTATGACTGTGGGCTAGCGAATCTTACACCCTTTGATGATAAAACAAGCGTGGTAATCAAAGCGAAAGAATTAACACCAAACCACAAACATCAAGTTAGTCTACGCTCGCATAAAAAAATTCTTTTCAAATCAATTACAAACAAGTTCTAGCTGAATTCTAACGAGAGCCCGAAATATCTAACGGGGACAGAGCCCCAATACATCGTAAAGATCCTTATCTCTGCTGAACTCTTACATTAGGCTCTTTCTGACCTCAATTCAACTTGCCACAAACCATTCAGTCGAAATAGAAAATGTGGCATTAAGTTTGAAAAATGCGCAGGAGAATTTATATTAAAATTTACATGGATACAAGAACTAAAAAGGAAAGTTACTTTAGAGTATGCGTCACAATGTGTGTGTGTGTGTGCGCGCGCGCGCGCGCGAACGTGCGTGCGTGCGTTGTGGGGAGAAGGGGTCTGTGGTCTATGAAAATTCATGCGTCAATAGATGACATCGGTTATCCCAGAAATCACCCCTGCGCTGCTGTCTGATTTAATCGATTCCAACTTAACCGTTTTCTGAAAACAACATTAAGTGATGTGCAGTAGAAATAATTGCGCAGTGTGCTCTGCGTGCGCGCGCACGCGAGTGTGACCAAAGAAGTGCTCGTTTCCCCATATTCGCTAGTGATGGTTTAGTTCCTAATTTAAACGATTGCATCATATTTGTGTCCATGAACAGCGTTTAATTTAAATCAGTGCAGAATGTTTTATGCCTGCTTGCGTGTGTGTGTGTGTGCTGTGTGCTTGTTAAAAACTGTGCTCTTTGCACCTCTGGAGTTGCTGATGGCTGTTACTCAAACTATGCTAGTTTAATCGTCTCAGTTAGCAAAACCTTAAGCTGATTTTTCACCGACGTAATGACAATCAGAGCTGTGTCACAGACTAAGACTCAAAAATAGGATGAACTGTATAAAAACTTCCTTAACAGATATTCGGAAATGCGAAGAGGCTACCATTAGAAAGAGCCAAGAAAAGATTTCTTCGTGAGATAGATTTCCTGGAGTGGGTGAAATTTCTGAGTAATACGGTACATTTAGTTAAGAATTTTCCTCCCGCAGCAGAAGAAACTCTAACGAGCATTTGGGTGTTTGCGTGTGCCTCGATTAAATGTTTTGTTAACACGGCTGAGCGCTTCTTTATTAAATAATTACACAAACGTAAATTTTCTTCATTGAGACGTGACCTCACTTCTCAAGACGACAACTGAAGTCGAACGGATGATTCCGATCCTGTGTCGTACTTCTGTTATACGCATGCTTGATCAAGGAAATAGGAGAAGTTTTTATGTCACTCTGTGCGGACGAAGATTCTAATCTTGGGCATATTAATCAAGAGAAAGCAAACTGGATGAAAATGTAGAATGCCACCACTTTATGCTCGTGTCCCCAAATTCCAGAACATTCGGTTTTTCGGAAAGATCGTGATTGCTGTTATCTTAACTTTTTTCCTCCATCAAAAAAGTCCCAGTTTCTTTTTGCTTCACTATCTGGTGTTTCTTCCCCTTCCCTAGTTGTATTTTTCAGGTCAACAGTTATTAATTAACCTTTTACTTAATACACACATTTAACGTGCACCAGGAACATCAAACAAAGATCTTCGCTCGTTCCACGCTTATAAGTGAGTCACGAAAAAATTCTCATTGGCCGTCACCGGGAGTAGAACCCAGGGTCTTCCAGTTACGCGCCGGATATGCTTCCGCTACACCACAGCGGCCTCGAATTCCTCCGGACTCACACACGCTAACTGCCAAGCCAAGTTGGCAGGTTGCTTCTTGGAGCCCCGCACAATGCTGGGGATTCACCAAAGATGGTAAGCAGCAACTGAACAAATAATTAGAAGGCGAATGAATAATTAATACAGAAATTTAACGTGGACCAGGGACATCAAACAAAGATCTTCGCTCTTTCCACGTTTATAAGTGAGTCACGAAAAATTCTCATTGGCCGTCACCGGGAGTAGAACCCAGGATCTTCCAGTTACGCGCCGGATATGCTTCCGCTACACCACAGCGGCCTCGAATTCCTCCGGACTCACACACGCTAACTGCCAAGCCAAGTTGGCAGGTTGCTTCTTGGAGCCCCGCACAATGCTGGGGATTCACCAAAGATGGTAAGCAGCAACTGAACAAATAATTAGAAGGCGAATGAATAATTAATACAGAAATTTAACGTGGACCAAGGACATCAAACAAAGATCTTCGCTCTTTCCACGTTTATAAGTGAGTCACGAAAAAATTCTCATTGGCCGTCACCGGGAGTAGAACCCAGGGTCTTCCAGTTCCAGTTACGCGCCGGATATGCTTCCGCTACACCACAGCGGCCTCGAATTCCTCCGGACTCACACACGCTAACTGCCAAGCCAAGTTGGCAGGTTGCTTCTTGGAGCCCCGCACAATGCTGGGGATTCACCAAAGATGGTAAGCAGCAACTGAACAAATAATTAGAAGGCGAATGAATAATTAATACAGAAATTTAACGTGGACCAGGGACATCAAACAAAGATCTTCGCTCTTTCCACGTTTATAAGTGAGTCACGAAAAAATTCTCATTGGCCACCACCGGGAGTAGAACCCAGGGTCTTCCAGTTACGCGCCGGATATGCTTCCGCTACACCACAGCGGCATCGAATTCCTCCGGACTCACACACGCTAACTGCCAAGCCAATTTGGCAGCTTGCTTCTTGGAGCCCCGCACAATGCTGGGGATTCACCAAAGATGGTAAGCAGCATGCCAAATTGGCTTGGCAGTTAGTGTGTGTGAGTCCGGAGGAGTTCGAGGCTGCTGTGGTGTAGCGGAAGCATATCCGGCGCGTAACTGGAAGGCCCTGGGTTCGACTCCCGGTGGCGGCCAATGAGAATTTTTCCGTGACTCACTTATAAGCGTGGAAAGAGTGAAGATCTTTGTTTGAATAACCTTTACTTCTTTTTGTCGGAATTGATGCAAACAGCAAAACAGTTAGTAGAGCAAAATTATAAGGCACTGTGTAAAAAAATTTTTGAAATTCACGAGCCACAATACAAATTTGAAGTTGTGATTCCTTCTGTTGGTGTAAATTATGACAAGAAGTCAAGTAATATCCGAAAACTTGAAAACTGCATCTTCCTAGAGCGGGAAAAATTGTCATTATTTACACTAATAAGATGGAATCACAACTTCAGATTTTTATTGTATACTGGTGTAATCGCGTATTTCATGGTTCAAGAGTCACTTTCCGTGATTTCTTTCGTGAATTAACGAAGCATATTTCTGATACAACCTTTTCCGTGAAATGACGGAAACAAACCTGAATATCACGGATTTTACGTACTCCTGGAAAATTCTTAATTTTCAGAAACCTTTCCGCAGTTTCTTTCTTTATATTGACGGTAAATTACAGTGTTAGAAATGTGTTAACGGAAAATTCTTAATTTTCAGAAACCTTTCCGCAATTCCTTTCCAATATGAACGGAAAATTTCCGTTCTCACTTTTTCCGTATCTGTATGACGAGAAATTACCGGTAATAGGAGCGATCGGTGAGAATACATAAAGTTTGATTAACTTTTAAATTTCAATCGTCTGTCGAATTTTGAAGTTCCGTAGGGAGATCGGATATTGTGGATAGCATATCGCATGCATTTTGTTTATTGTAGCACAGAATATTTCTTCTCCTCTCCCCTATTTTGTACACCAGCTATTTATTATATATTGTGTTACTGTAAGAAATGTAAGAAACCGGGTAGGCCTACTTAACTTATTGTACAGATTATTATACGATGTCTATGTATCAGTCTTAGGACAACTAAAGACAAAAAAATATTATAGCTATCAAGAGTAAATTTTATATTTAAGAAGTTTGTGTGTGTGTGTGTGTGTGTGTGTGTGTGTGCCTTTCTTAAAGATAGCTGAAAGTCTTTGTCAGTTTCAAAAAATCAAGTTGCAAAGCATTTTGTTGCTTGAAAAATACTTAATTTGTGAAAAGTCCTCCTACAGAAATTTTTTTATTACTAACCTATTCAGAAAAACATTAAGCTCCAACGCAAAATAAAATGACTAAATCACTTGTAATAATGCTAAAAAAAAAAAAAAATTGTCGTCGCGCAATTTGTTTTACGACGTGTGTAATTTTTTTTTTTAATTGGAGGTTTAACGACCACCGTGAGCAACTCAGTGGGCTATAAGCAGTCGCTCGTCCCTAATTTAGGGTCACTGGTCCCAGGGGAAGGGAGAGAACCAGGGCCGTAAGACAAACACAACATCCTTTCCTCACCGGGATTCGAACCCGGACCCTTCACGGATGAATGGTCATAAGCCAGTGCTTAGACCACTGCGCCACCGGGGCGGCAGATGTACGTGCGTGATGCGTGATTCGGATTTCCGAGCATTTCTGGCTCAGTTGTTGAAGGCGTGCGCCACCTGTTGAACCAACCCAAAAGACGGGTGTTCTATCCTGACTGCAGCGAAAGGATTAACTGCGGTGAGTACTGAAAAATTCAGCGTCGTCTATTTGTCGGAATTTCTGTTTAAATAAGGAAAAAACTAAAATGGACTGTTCTGAAATAAACGGAATTTCTGACTACGACAAATCTGTGAAAATCCGAAAATTAAAATAAACGAGCCCTTCTAAAAACGGAAATTTCTTTAAAAGACGGAGACCTAACGGCAACTTTGCTGCAAGTTATTTTCAGAAATGTTCCGTGAATTCACACCACTTAGTTTTTACAGTGCATGCATGTAACGCTTTTATGTTTTAAGGGTGTAACTATATGTGAAAATGTCAGTTCAAGCAGAACATTAACATTACGTGAAGCTTGACACGTTTTAATTGAAGCTTTCGATATCTTAGCAATTAATGTCTTTAACTGAACACAGCAATATCATTTCAAAAAATCTTCAAGAGAGAGCTACTTACAGCTAATATTTTATTTACGTCAAAGCATGTCAGAAGTCACTCCCACTACCGAGGAAGTTTCCACATTTTTAGAAGGATTTTCAGGCAATATAATTAATCATGTAAGAAATACGGGATTACACCATATAATACAAATTTTGAAGATGACAATCTGTTTTTTTATTTTTTTATTTATTTTTTATTTTTTTTTTGGTGTAAATGTAACAAGGATGGTAAATCAGATAAAATCCGAAAACGTGAAAATTTCATCGTCCTGGAGCGGGACTCGAACCCGCGTCTCCCAGATATTGCCCGGGTATGCTAGCCACTACACCACCCAGAAAGACCAAGTCTTAAGTTTCCGATTAATTTGAATATCAACATCACAGGATTCGCTAGTAGAAGCAACCGGCATTCATTTAGCAAATCTGGAGGTTGTTCTGGGTGGTGTAGTGGTTAGCATAACAAGGCTCTATCTGGGAGACGCGGGTTCGAGTCCCGCTCCAGGACGATGAAATTTTCAAATTTTCGGATTTTATCTGATTTACCATCCTTGTTACATTTACACCAAAAAACGGATTGTCATCTTCAAACTTTGTAATATAATTAATGTTTAAAATAAAATTATTGCTTTCTTAAATGTTCTGTCTGATAGCCCTTTCTCTGGACTATGAGCCTACATCTAGATTTCCAAGATAACATGGCATTTCTTAAAATTGGTAGTGGTATTTTATTCCATTCCTCTTCCACTGCTTTCCACAGTCCAACATAATTTTAGGTGTGCGTTTAGAGAGCGCTCTTTTTAGCCGTCCGAAAGTACAATTTTGTCCATAGTGTGACGTATTACAGAGGTGAAAACATGTGTGAAGACGACAAATCTGCGGCAATACATTCTGTCCGCGTAGCTCAGTTGGGAGAGCGACTTACTCCGGAGTGAGGGGACACAAACTCGTATTTTCACATTGGCGCCCGATTGTGGAAAATGGATCCACTGGCCGTTTGGTTCTTCGAAAAATGTGTGATGTTTGTTCCACACATTGTTTGGAATTAATGAAAAATTCCTACTTCGCTTCCAAGAAAAATAAAAAAATTAAGAGGGAGATGATGTGACGTACTACAGAGATGAAAACATGTGTCAAGACGACAAATCTGCAGCAAGGCATTCTGTCCGCGTAGCTCAGTTGGGAGAGCGATTTACTCCGGAATCAGGTGACACGGACAAACTTGACACACCAGCGCTGAGCCAGGCTGAGCCCGAAAGCCCGAAGCAGAGCCCGGACCCGAATTGGGCTCTGGCTGTAGAATATTTACTGCGGTTCGGGCTCGGGCGGGCTCAGCCTTTTAGGGAGAGCGAGAAAAAAAAATATATGCAAATGCAATTTTATATGATTTAGCAAATTAGGCCCTTTGCAGTTGGTAAAGGGAATTCTTCCGCAACTGGTTCTGGTTGAGGAGCGAGGATTAGAGATGGCTATTTATTCTGGGCTTGAGTAGAAAATGCCACAGGCCGCGCATTAGTGTGTTTCTGCAGAAAGCATTACGGTGCGATAATATTAGCATTATTTGAGCAACATACAATTGCAGCACCGCCCGATCATTTTGGATGCCCGGCCGTCCGATGAACTACAAGTGAAAATGAACTGTCAAAGAAAATCGTACAGTTACACTGTAAAAATAGATGAAGTGCCCTTCCCCACTCCCCATTTAAGAAATACATTGGTTAATTTCAGGAAGAGGAGAGAGTGGAAGTGTGGAAAATATGTTTTTTTATTAATGGTTAAACAGGTTAGTTAGTTTTCTGGCTCGTTCTGGCTCGGGTTCTATCTTGCAATATAAAATTCAGGCTCGGGCTAATATACCATGGGTTCGGGCTCCAAAAATTGAGCCCGAACTCAGCTCTATGACACACCAGGGGACTTTGAAGGAATATGAACAAAAGGTATAGACTTCATACCCGTCTCTTTTTCCATTTTTTCAAGAAATAGAGTGGTAGATTTGGATGTCTGACTGGTAGCCTTATTCTGATGGAGATCTACTCTTTGAAAGCTCTGTGGATAAAGGAATCGTATTTCCTCTTTAAATATAGGAGCTAAAAACATTTTGGAAATATATAGAATTCATTTTAAAATTCTTTTCAACTTTTCTTAACTTTAATTTCCCATTGTGCGAGCAACCAGCAATATTCATGAATCTTTTACTGAAACTTTCTTTGGATTCTTGGAACCAAGTTTGTAAGTCTTTTTCTGCTCTTTTGCGATAGTGAATTGACCTGTTTTTATTAGGTAGATCCATCCATGCTTCTTCAATAATCACAATAAACTTCCATCTGTCTCTGGTTAAGTGATTTTCATGAAGTCTACACCAAGCAAGTTTGCATGCCTCACAAAACTTGAAAATTACATCGTCCTAGAACGGGAATCGAATCCTCAGCTCCCGATTTACGTTCGAGTATGTTACCGCTATACACCACCCAGAACAAGGAACCTCCAAACAACTGAGGGTGTTTATCTCCCGATAAGTTGGTTGGAGGTTTCTTGTTCCGGGTGGTGTAGCGGTAACAGAGACGTAACTAGGGTGGCTGTCTCGGGCGCAGCCCAAGAGAGGGCGCAAAAATCAGCGCTTTTAATTTGATTAAAACCGTAATTGAAACTTTTGCACCAGTTTCTGGTACGTTTTTTAGCACCATACTTTGTCATTTGTACATTTACAGAATTTTCTCACAGTATGGTTTGCCAGTTTTGGTAGCCTTTACAAAACGTAAAATCCGCATCTCTTCTTCAAAATATTTAGGTGATGTTGGTTGGTTACATTAGGAATGGAGGTGCGTCCGTTCAACTAAAAGAGAACCACGGCCTTTGTCGACAACAATGGAGCCTCCGGTTTTTTCTTTTGTTGGGTACGTTGCAAAATAACGATGTCGTTCACGTTGTTGAAGATTCTCTGGGGGCTATTCAATAATTGCTATGGCTTTGAGCCTCGACTGCCAGTTAGCATTAATTTCTTAGTTTCATTTGATGTGGTACTGAAGGTGTGAACTCCGAAGCATTTAGCAAAAGTTGTTTGATATGACGTCCAGGGGCGGATTTCCGGCTAGGCGCACTAGTCGCGCGCCTACGGCCTTACTGTAATGGGCCCCCGAAAACATACAATTGGATTTTCAGTTTTATTTTGGTTTTCGCGGACCGAAGCAAATCAATCCTTAAAGCGACTACTTTGTATTGTCCACTGATATTTTGCTTTCTCATATTAATAATAACATATTTTTTTCTTTCTGTTGCTGATATTCCGAATTTTCGAGTTCTTATCGATGTACTTATTTCGAAAGGAAAGGTTAAAATAATTTTGAGTCCCTTTTAGTGTAGGTATTCACGCTTCCCACACTTTTCATTAAATAAGGCGAATTCTTAACTGGCCTGTAGTACTATAAATTGCTTTCATGCTACTTCCAGGTAAGGGAATACATCTGTGTTGGAATCCTTCTCACCTTCCCGGCGAGTTGCGATGAAGAGTGCTTGTAAAAACTTTCCTGATCATCGGGGGTGTTTGCTGTTAATTGTTTTCTTCCTTCGTGGTAGGATAATCAATGAAGAAAGAAATATTCTTCATAGGATAATTCTTATTAGGATAATCAAGTTCTTTCTCTGCCCTAATTCCTCTAAACAATCCTAAACCAAAAGTGTTATTAATATTTAGGCTGAAAAAGTAAAGAAATTCGAGAATATCACACTATCTTTTTCTTATTTTATAGTGTTAAAAGTAATTTACTTTGTATTGCAACAACATTTTCTCATTACTTTCAGCTCCCCTGGTTTAATACTGATAATTATCAAGTATTCTCACCTTTCCTATTCCTTAAGACTAGCTTTTGAAAAAGCAATAAAAGTTTCAATGATACTCTAACTCAAAAACCTTTAGTTCATACTTTTCCATATTCAAATCGGATCTTTTGCATTTAATTCGTATGCTTCTGTTTCTGATAACTGCAGTGCAGGTATAAATGGAATACGGGGATTTAAAGTGCCAAACTTAATATTCATTGATTTCCTATTAGCCTCAAAATTCTGTTTCTGATAACTGCAGTGCATGAAGTACATGGGATATTAAAAGTGCCAAACTAAATATCCATTGATTTCCTATTAGCCGCAAAATTTTTTTTTGAAATATCTCTAAAATCAAAAAGTTCGATGTGCACGGACAGACAAAATTATTACACTAGCACTGTTTTCTTATAGAACGTTCTAATAATAGGAAGAAATAAAAGGCATTTTAAAAAGCGCCAAAACCTTTTTCTTGACCACCTCTTTTTTTGTTAATCTGACGGATGAAAATTTCTAGAGGGCCTCTGAACCTTTTAGCGCCTACGGCCCCAAAATCTAAAGTCGCCTCTGATGACGTCAGTTTGAATTGAGTTTGATATAACGTCAATTTTGATTTTAGAGAAAGAGTTTGATATGATGTCAATTTTGATTTGTGACAAAGAGTTTGATATAACGTCAATTTTGATTTTAGAGAAAGAGTTTGATATGACGTCAATTTTGATTTGTGACAAAGGGTTTGATATAACGTCAATTTTGATTTTAGAGAAAGAGTTTGATATGACGTCAATTTTGATTTGTGACAAAGAGTTTGATATAACGTCAATTTTGATTTTAGAGAAAGAGTTTGATATGACGTCAATTTTGATTTGTGAGAAAGAGTTTGATATAACGTCAATTTTGATTTTAGAGAAAGAGTTTGATATGACGTCAGTTTTGGTTTCAGATAGATGTAGAGTGAAGTGTTAAATTGGGGTAATATATTTACAGATACGTATGTTTATCTTGGACAGCAGATATCAAGTGAGGGTCACATTGATGAAGAAATTAATCGGCGTACAAAACTTGCCTGGAGAGCTTTTGGAAGAAGCAGCATAATTTTCAAGAGCAATATGCCATTATGTCTTAAAAGAAAAGTGTTTGATCAATGCATCCTTCCAGTGCTTACGTATGGTGCAGAGACGTGGACCTTAACTAAAAGAGACATACAAAGGCTGCAGACAACTCAAAAAAGCATGGAGAGGTGCATACTTGGTGTAACCAGGAGAGATAAGAAGAGGAACTCGTGGATCCGAAAAATGACGAGAGTGGAAGACATCATGATCAGAGTTAAATCCCTGAAATGGCAATGGGCTGGACATACTGCCAGAAGGACAGACCATAGATGGACAGCCGAAATTTTAGATTGGATTCCAAGGGACAGGAAAAGACCCAGAAGAAGACCACATGGAAGATGGGTGGATGAAATTCGAAAGTATGCGGGAGTGACGTGGAGGAGACTGGCACAAGACAGACCGTTGTGGAGGAAACTTGGGGAGACCTTCGTCCAGCAGTGGATTGATAATGGTTGACAATGATGATGATGATTTACATAAGAGGGAAATGCAGATGGAAGCATGGCCGTCTTAAGGGGGGGGTCAACGGGGCCGGTGCCCAGGACACCACCTGAACTGGGGCCCCCAACACCCCAAGAGTCTTACGGGTTTACAAAAGGTCAAACTATTTGACCACTCACCAGCAGGTTTTTTTTATTTAAAGAAAAGAAGAAACACCAATCCAGAAATTTGGAAGTTCTTTTGCCTTTTTTTTTTTTTTTTTTTAAACCTTGCTCGTAGCTTCAATTTCCCGAGGAGGCAGGGGAAAAGTTAAGTATTAGGGTGGATCTTTTGTGACCAAATAAGAAACAAAGAAAGCAGACCTCCCTCCCGATCCCGAGGAAGTGAGGCTTGAAGGCCGTGAGGGCCACGCACAAATCGCATTTTTTTCCTTTTAAACAATCATTTGTGTTATATATCTACACAGTGTGGCAAAGAATTTTTAAGACTGGGTCTGTAAAATGAAATAGAAACAAGAAAATATAACTTGTTTTGGTTTTTTATTCAAAATAAGTCCCTCCGGCTTCAATACACTTGTTACAGCGATTTAATAATGATTCGAATGCCTGTTCCACTTCACTTTGCGGATTTGCCTCCAAAGCACGCGTCGAAGCTGTTTGTATGGTTGAAATATCATCAAAATAACACCCTTTTAACGTCATTTTAAGTTTTGGGAATAAAGAAAAGTTGCAGGGTGCCAAATCAGGCGCATACGGTGGGTGATTCAACACACAGACGTTATTTTTCGTCAAAAAATCTACGAACAAGAAGTGAGGTGTGACTGGGTGCATTATCGTGCAACAAACACCAACTGTTTTCATCCCGATATTCTGGACGAATGCGACGAATTCTTCCCATCAAACGCCTCAAAATATTTAAATAAAACTCGCCAGTAATTCTTTGTCCACTTGGAACAAATTCTTTGTGGATAATACCCTTACTATCGAAGAATGTAATGAGCATTGTTTTGATTTTCGATGGAACTTATCTTGTTTTTTGGCTTGTGGTGAGTTTTTTGACTTCCATTCCGCACTTTGTCGCTTTGTTTTAGGATCATATTGAAAACACCATGTTTCATCACCTGTAACAATCGATTTTAAGAAGTTTGGATCATTTTCAGCGGCTGAAATGATGTCACTGCAATGTGCACTTCTCCTTGATTTTTGTTCATTGGTTAACGTGTGTGATACAAATTTAGCATAGACTTGTGTTTTGCCCAAATCTACATGCAGGATGGTTCGAATCGTTTCTTTGTTGATGTTTGAAGTCTCTTTCATCATTCTTAGTGACGCACATCGATTGTTTGTCACGAAATCACGCACTTTTTTTAATAATCTCAGGTGTCGTAGGTGAACTTGGTCTTCCGGTATGCTTATCATCTTCTAGCGTCTCTCTTCCGTCCAAAACACGTTTGTGCCACAGGAAAACATTTGATCTACTTAAACAAAACTCACCGTAAACTTGTTTCATCATTTGGTACGTTTCCGAGGCACTTTTACCTTGTTTTGCGTTAAATTTATCAACAGCCCTTTGTTCCATCTTAATAATTCTACATGAAAAAAATTTTACTTCTCTAATGAACGGCCGTTTCGTTTGAGTTACTTCAACAACTGCGCAGTACTTTTGGCAGAAAGCAAGCAGATGGTCATTGTTTATAACGCATTCGTGATTACACTGGTGGCGCCACCGTAGGCTGAAATCTAGCGCCAGTCTTAAAAATTCTTTGACGCACTGTGTATATACGAAGAAGTGCACTAATGTTTATCACTGGGGTTGGCCTATCTGGGCTACTTATGTATTTTTTCCATCTTCGTTCTTTACACAAATAATGACTGAGGCCGCACATCGGCATTTCTGTTCAGTGCGTCATATTGTCTGGGAAAGGCGCTGGTTGATTTTTCTTTCTCTTGTTTTAATTTAATTTCCGTTGAATAATTTGTAGAATAGGGAAGAAGCATATCTTTCAGCACACATTTTCTTGTAATTTTCTGAAACAACAAAATGTGAATGCATTTCGTACACTTCATGGAGTTCTACAATTTTTGTCATGTGCCATTTTTCATTCAAGTGGTATTTAAAAAGTTACTGCATATTGAATATTTCTTCTCATAGGGATAACGTGGGGATGGTGGTGTATATAATAATTCTCATACGTTGTATATACACTGAATGGCCACTTTATTATGACCACCTGACAGTTTTAAGCAGATCAGCTATGGCTGCACGCTGTTGCCGCCAGAGGGCGAGGCTAGTATAAAAAGGGAAAGCTTAATGCTTGCGACAGTAGTAAAGTGATTTTTGGGGGACGAGATGGGTAAAAAAATGAGATTTGACGGACTTCCAACGTGGGATGATAGTAGGAGCTCAGAGCCATGGAGCGAGTATCACTGAAACCGCCGCATTCGTGAAATGTTCCAGAGCAGCTGTTGTTAAAGTGTTTAAAGACTGGACTGTCAGCCAAAAAACTGGATCTCTACGTTGCAACGTGTGGTCGTCATCGATTAGTGACTGCTCGGGCGGAACAGAGAGTGTCCAGACTGGTAACAGACAACAGAAGGGCAACAGGGCAGCAAATTACAGACCTTCTTAATCAATTATCCCCTCAAATGATCTCTGCACGACCTGTTCGCCGTACACTGCATCGCATGGAATATGACAGCCGGAGGCCTGTTCGAACACCTTTGCTGTCTGCAGTTAACAAGAGAAAACGTCTCCAGTTCGCACAGGAGCACAAGGATTGGACAGTCGATAATTGAAAACAAATTATGTGGTGCGATGAATCACGTTTTCAGTTGCACCATGCCGATGGTCGAGTAAGAATTTGGCGGAAACAGCACGAAAGCATGGACCCCAATTGCATTGCTACAACCCCCTTGAGGCAACGTTATGGTTTAGGGAATGTTTTCCTGGCATGCTTTGGGCTTTTTAATTCGTGTTGATCAACGTCTGACTAGCATATCATATCTAAACATCGTTGCGGACTAAGTGCATCCTGTCATGTGGCTGGTTCATCCCAATGGCGATGGCTACTTTCAACAAGATAATGCGTCCTGCCATAGTGCTCGTATTGTACAGGATTGGTTTCAGGAACATGCCGCCGGTGAGTTTACTTTGCTTAGGTGGCCCCCACAATCTCCAGATCTCAATCCCATGGAGAATTTGTGGGATGAAGTTGAACGAGCCATCAGACAGCTGTATCCACAACCCTGCAATCTCACACTCCTGGAAAGTGCTATTCATCAAGCATGGTCTCAGATTCCACAAACCACCTATCAGCATCTCGTGGAGTCCATGCCACGAAGAATCGACGCAGTATTAAAGGCAAAAGGTGGCCCAACGAAGTACTGAGGGGGTGATCATAATAAAGTGGCCACTCAATGTATATCCATATGTTGTATATAATGTGATAATGCCATATGTGAAAAAAAAGCCACATATTGTAATAATACCACATGTTGTATATGTTTTGTATATACAAGATCAGGGGCCCCTAAAAGTGTTAGGATGGCACTGGATAAGGGCGCAATATTTTATGGTTGCCCTGGGCGTAGAAATGCCCAGTTATACCTCTGAGCGGCAACATTCTCGAGCGTAAATTGGGAGCTCTGGGTTCGATTCCTGTTCTAGTAAAATGTAATTTTCAAGTTTCTTTTTTTAAAACTTGCTTTATTAATTGGGCATCCATCTGCCTGTAACATCTATTTGACTGTCAAGTCTACACCATCTTCTGCACTCAGCCACGTGCCTAGGAAAAAAAGCGAAATTATGTTCCTTCTTTTTTTTTTTTTTTTTTCTCAAATTCAAAACATATTTGTTGATTACCTTGTTTACAGTGTTGATACAGAGATTTTTAACATTTTTAACGACGTAGCAATTATTCTCTGGGTCGGTGAATTTTCTTTTACGATCAGAGACCTTACTTTTGAAATAGTCATAAAAGTGCGTACCTTCTTTGGATATTTGTTTGATGTTCTTTTTCCTGATAAAAGCAATGACTGGCTACTTTTTTACGCTTTCCAACGGTAGGTTGAAGAAGCGTATATGCTCCAGCTTTGTCCGTCTGTCTGTCCGTCCGCACGATAACTCGCGTAAAAATGGCTCGATTTCGATGAAATTTTAGTATGGGGTAGGGGACTACTGGGGACGAACCCTATGGAAAATGGACGAAATGGGGTCAAAGGTCAGGACATAGGAGCGGGATCCATTTCATTGCTCTTACGCGTCATAACTTGCGTAAAAGTAGTTCTATTTCGATGAAAGTTCAGTATGTGGTAGGAAACCACCTGGGGACGAACGTTATTGAAAATGGGCGAAATAGGAGCAAGGATCAGGAAATAAGAACTGGGTCCATTCCATTGTCCTTATGCATCATAACTTGACTAAAAATGGTTCGATTTCGATGATATTTTAGTATGTGGTAGGGGACCACCTGGGAACAAACTCTATTGAAAATGGACGAAATGGTGTCAAAGGCCAGGACATAGGAGAGGGATTCATTCCATTGTCCTTATGCGTAATAACTTACGTAAAAATGCTTTCATTGCGACAAAACTTTATCATGTTGTTCCGGAGGTATACTGAATCGGTTCTGTTGAATATCATTGAAATGGAGTCAAAGGTCAGGGCACAGGAATGAGATTTATTCCACACCCATTATCCTCATAACTTGAGTATTAACTTGAGTAATGATTTCTGGTATGTTGGAAATTGCATGATTTTACTTACTTGTTACGCTTTGCAGCCGTTGGTTGAAGAAGCGCATATGCTCCAGCTTTGTCCGTCTGTTTGCCCGCACGATAACTCGCATAAAAATTGTTCGATTTCGATGAAATTTTAGTATGTGGTAGGGGACAACTGGGGACGAACCCTATTGAAAATTGACGAAATGGGGTCAAACGTGAGGATACAGGAGCAGGATCCATTCCATCGTCCTTGTGCGTCATAACTTACGTAAAAATGCTTCTATTACGACAAAACGTTAGTATGTTGTCCTGGAGGTATATTGAACTGGTTCTGTTGAATAGCATCGAAATGGGATCAAAGATCAGGGCACAGGAGCGAGATGTACTCCACAGCCATTATCCTCATAACTTGAGTAATGATTTCTGGTATGTAGGAAAGCGTATCATATGCATTGCATGATTTTACTAACTTAATCCCTCTATTTTTAATAATATTGCTTATTTTACATTTAGAAACGCTAATTCCATGATTTTCATGGCTTTCTTTAATTACAGAATACGAATACTTCTCTTCGTAGAGAGCGAAAAACATAACCTTCTCTCCACAGCTTGTTTACGTGCGCCATTTTCTTAGCAGACGATATTGAACTGCAGCAGATGTTTCCAAGGAGGTTATTGGATGTTTCTTTTGTGTTCGTCTAATACGCTGTTGCCAGTTTCAGTTCTTTGTACTTCTTTTTTTTTTTTTTTTTTTTTTTTTTGCAATTTCTTATGCAAAAACGTTCTAAAAATTTGTGGACATCCTCTGTATTACTTCAGCAGCAGAATAAACAACAGCTGATAACACACAATAATATCCACGTAACGCTGACAACGAATGTCACTTTAACAATAAATGAAGCACCTTTTAATATACGATACAATCAAACTCGAATATCATCAAACTTTGAAAATATAACATCGACTATCACATAATAATATCTAACAAGGACTTGAATTTAATAAACGTGAGTTCAAGTATATCTACCGAAAGACAGTCTAACGAAAATCAACTTCAAAGCTCGTAAGCCAGTCAGCCAGCGAACATTCATTGAAAACAACATTCTTATCTCAACTTTTTACATACATCACACTACCTCTGACCTCGTTTGTCGTTGCCAAAAGACATTCAGTTGGGATAGAATATACAGCTTTAAGTTAGAAACTGATTAAAGAGAACGAACAAAAATTTAAAGAGATACAAAAACTAAAATGGAAAGTTACATTAGAGTATGCGTTAAAGATGCATCTCAGTTTTTCTCCATCTTTTATTATTCACTTGCATACCGTGTTTTTTTCAACCACTGGTTCTCAGCGAGTTTCATTCATTCAGAAATCTGTTGCCATCAGTGTAATTTTTTAATTATATTTAGATTGTCAAATCAGAGGAATTGCCACTTGGCTGAATATTTTCGTGGCCTGACGCAGTTTCACAACACGTTCTTTTAAGACTGTCTTTGAATGAGTGTTAAGCTTTATCTTCTGCGATAGATGGCGCAAAATTTCACTCCTTGGGCGGGGCTTTTATGTCTTGAGGGATTGTCTCAGAAGTTGGCGTCAGCGAATGATTGAAGACCTTACCGTATTCCGAATGGAAGCGGTCTCTCGTTGGCTCCACGATGAAAAGACAAAACACGCGCTGCTACGTTTTAACCAATGACATTGTTTGGGGGTGGAGATTAGTAGGTAGGCGTAGTTTCTGTCTCAAATTCAAGTATTTTCTGGTAATGTACACATTTTCTCTTCAAAAAATGAACGTACAGTAGAATTTAAGATGATCTATAGAAGACAAGATTCCAATCTTACTTCAGTGCCCATTCTTTGATTTCTATTTGGCCTAGATAATTAAAAAAATCAGGCAGAAATAAGAGATTTCGTTTCTTCCACACAGAAACACTGCCATGCTAACTTCTGGCGCCATCTAGCGCCAAATTGGAATACTTTCGAGGTAGATAAATTGAATTTTAAAAACATTCTAACAATTTTTTCTGAAAAATAACTGCGACACGTATTAGATATGGGTCGTTTTTATTTGTGCTCAAAATTTCAAACGCTACAAAGTAATAGTTTTTGAGAAAATGTGTGCAAAAGAATTCGCATTACAGATATAGAACAGAATTTCTGTTACACTCATTCAAAGACAGCCTTAAAGAGGTATATTTTTATTTACAATTTATGTAAAGGATTTAATGTGAGTCTGCGTGGAAGAATGATTGCTGCTTTCGGCGAGCATATGAAACTCGACGCTTTTACAAAGAAATTAAAAATTTGGTTGAAGCTCCCACAATGGAATTATTTTCCAAAAGTTTCCTTTCCTAAATTACTCTTCGTGACACAATCAATGACCATTAGATTATTTTGCGTAGTACAGTGGTTATTCAATTATCGTTCTCCATCGTGCAACAGTTATTCAGTTATTATTCTCCACGGTGCAACAGTTATCCGATTATTGTTCTTCATAGTACAATGATTATTATTCAGTTATCATTATTCCTTGCATAATGATTGTCCTACATGGCGCAAATACGTATTATTCAGTGATGCTCCTCATAGTACAATGATTACTGAATTATTTACTTCCATTGTACAATGATTACTGAATTATTGACTTCCATTGTGCAATGATTACTGAATTATTGACTTCCATTGTACAATGATTACTTAATTGTTGACTTCCATTGTACAATGTGTACTCAATCATATTATCCATGTCACAATGATTACTGAATTATTTTGTACAATGATTACTGAATTATTTTGCACAATAATTACTGAATTATTGACTTCCATTGTACGATGTTTACTCAATAATATTATCCATGGCACAACGATAATACAATTATTATTAATTTCATAATGATTATTCGATTATTGTTCTATATATATCATAATGATCACTCAATTACTGTTCTCCAAGGCGTTATGGTTGCTACGATAATGCTCCAATGGACTCTCAGTTATTATATTTCCTTGCGCAATTATTATAATCATCAAGTTCTATTATCAAGTTTTATTTCCCATAGCACTATGATTATTACTACGTTCATATTCATATAGGCACTGTGATTACTGAATTATTATTTTTCATGGCACAATACTTATTCAGTGGTGACTTCCTATAAGAAATGATTATTCTTTGAGGCACAGTGATTATTCTCCACGACAATAATTATTCAATCATTTTACTCCGTGGCACAATGGGTGTTCAATTATTACTTAAAGATTCTCTGTAGCATAATGATTGCCCAATGGTTATGGTACAATTATCCATGGCACAGTGATAACTCAATAATATTGTGTTCCCCATGATACAATGATAAATCAATAATATTCCCCATGGCATAATGATTAATAAGTTATTATTCTTCACGGCAAAATACTGATTGATGCCTATTCTTCATGTTACAGTGATAACTCAATAATGTTCTCCATGGCATAATGATTAATAAGTTATTATTCTCCATGGCAAAATATTGATAGATGCCTGTTCTCCATGTCACAATGATGAATGGATAACATTTTCTATGGTTCTATGGCATAATTATTAAAAAGTGGTTCTCCATTGCAAAATGATTGATATATGTCTGTTCTCCCCGTCACCATGATGGCTCAATAATTAATCTTCATGGTTTTATCGTTATTCAATTATTTTCCTCCATGGCAAAATCTCCAGCCCAATGATTACTCAATTACTATTATTCCTGGCACAATAATTATAAACGGCTCCTCTCCATGGCACAATTATTACTTGAAAATTGTTCTCTATGTCATAAGGATTTCTGGACGATTACTCTCCACAGTTCGGTGATTATTCTTCAGGACACAGTGGTTGCTCTGTGACCATTCTTCATGACGCAACGGTTACTTCGTGATTATTCACCTTGGAGCAATAATCAGTAAACAGTGGTGTAGCCAAAAATTTCTTAAGCGGGTGGTCCATGTATTTGTTTCATCGGTGAAACCCTCCCGGAAAAAATACTCTAAGTGGTAGAAGCCCGAAATCTTTAAAAGTCAAAAAACGAAATAAAATTACTGAGAAAAAAACTTTTTTAATATATATACATATACACTGCTGGCCACCCAAAATGCAACACCAAGAAGGACACGAGATAGCAAAGCCAGATTTTCTGGACGCATAACAACAGATACAAAGATGAAACGATTGAGCTTACAGGCCCGTGCGACATGCGGAACACGCAGACATCAATAGTTCGTGTGGCCCCCATGGCTGGCAATAACGGCTGCTACACGGCACGGCATCGAACGAAGAGGCTTTGGATGTGGGCTTGGGGTATGTCGGACCAGGCTGCTCTCACACGTTGCCACAGTTCATCAGGCGTAGTCGCGGGTGGTGCTTGCCGGGCCATTCGGTTGCCGATCAGCGACCTGACGTGTACGATGGGCGTTATATCGGGAGAACAGGCAAGCCATGGCAGCAGTGACACCTGGTGGGCCGTGAAGAATTGTTGCACGATGCGTGCCACGATCGGGCGCGCATTGTCCTGTTTAAACGTGGCCGCTGGCAGGTCCTGCAGGTAAGGGAGGACAACAGGCTCCAAAACGTAGGACATGTAATGGTGGCTGTTGAGTGTACCGGCAATGCGTACCAGAGGAGTGCGGATGTCATATCCAATTGCACCCCAAACCATAACGCCAGGCGACGGACCGGTATGGCGATGCATAACGCAGGCATCATACAGTCTCTCGCCGCGGTGCCGCACCACGCGGATCCGATCATCGTGGCGTTGCAGGCAGAAACGGGATTCGTCGGAGAAGACAATGTCGTGACATTCCGTAGTCTAGGTGCGGCGTTCAACGGCCCGCTGCCACCGTACTCGCGGCGGTACAACGTCAGTGGTAATCGGAGCAATGGGGACAATACGACAAGTCCCCGCTCCTGCAGACGACGTCAAACGGTACGTGCTGACACAGGTTGTTGCGCAACACACCTTAATTCCTGCGCTAACGTTCGTGATGTGGCGGTGCGAGCCGACACTGCCCGCCGCACAACTTGCCGGCCCTCTACTTCGGTGGTGTGCCTCGGCTGCGGCAATCGCTCACGTCGGTCCGTCCGTCCCTCCTGCACCCACCGAATCCATACTCGCCTCACTGTGGCTGGATGTCATCCCACACGGGCGCCGATGTCTCGGTACGATAAACCTCTGTCGCGATAAGCCACTATTCGTCCTCTGTCGAACTCCGAAACGTGCTGAAATGACTGCCGTATTCTGCGACGAGGCATCAGGAAGCTTCCCACGCACAGGTCCGGCAGCACAACACACTTCCACTACTAACACCCCGCCTTCTGTGCACCCTTCTTATAGTGCTTCTCGGTGGCGTGCCGGGCGCACATGATTTGCATATGCCCTGCAATGCTAATCGTTTGCATGTCCTCTCGCGGGCGACGCATGCTGCGAATTTCAGGCCAATCGGATGCTTCCTTCTTGGTGTTGCATTTTGGGTGGCCAGCAGTGTATATCGCTTTATATATTGTACTCAATCCCCGTCGACGGGAGGCCGGACCCGATGTCAGTAAATGATTACTCTCCCATCTCCCTGACACAATGATTACCAATTATATCAATTTTTTTTTTTTTTTGACTGGTGGTTTAACGACCACCATGAGCAGCTCAGTGGGCTATAAGCAATCGCCCGTCCCTAATTTAAACTTACTGGTTCCAGGGAAGGGAAACAGCCAGGGCCATAAACCAGACACAACATCCATACCTCACCGGGATTCGAACCCGGACCCATCTCGGACGAATGATCAGGAGCCATCGCTTAGACCACTGCGCCACCGGAGCGGCTATATCATTTCCGATGGGCCTTTAGAAGCGGAGACATAGATTCCAACAAAAGCATGCAGTTTTCACCCCTTGCTGGAAGAACTGTGCTTCATGTAAAAGTAGGAAATGTACATGAAACGTTCCATGTAGGCGATATCATATGACCCAAAAGTAGGTTTTCAAATCAGACAATGAGAAACGTAGGTAATCAATGGGAAATGCGTTTTCTTGAAACAGAAGACGTGAGCGGAATATTTGCAATGGTGAAAAGTATTCGAAAAAAACAAATACTTTTTTTCAGTCGGAATTTTAGAAGCAGTGAAATGGAGAACAAAAGATTATCGAGGATAATTGCCTTGTGCATTTATGCCCCACCCTTAACGGCAATACTATGAGTCCAGAAAAAGAGCAGAATGTGTTGATAATCATTCTCACGGTTCAAGTTACGCAACGGAAAAAGAATTCCTGGTCATCAGAAAGGTGCAGGGATATGGCCAGACAGACCGCCTGTTTTTTTTTTTTTTTTTTTTTTTTTCCTTATACAGTCTTTCTTCGCTCCCTCTGTTACCGATCGGCTTGTGTTTAGCTGTGGCCTAAGTTCATGAAATGTCTCATGTCTACGACTCAGCCCTATTAACCTATTTTCCATATATCAGAGCATCTATTGTTGCAGAGCTAAATTACTTGCTCTTATGGACTTGCGACTGCTGAGGTACACCTCGTATCTCCTCCCCACATCACTGATACAAAATACCCTGTAAATGTTCTACAGTGTAAATTTGTCTATTTGTGGGTTTAACGACCACCGTGAGCAACCTGATGGGCTATAAGAAATCGACCGTTCCGAATTTTTGATCCCTGGCTCCAGAAAAGGAAGAGGGTCAGTGCTGAAAAACAAACACACCATTCATAGTTCTCTCGGGACTCGAACCCGGACCCATCTCGAACGAATGATCTAGAAGCCAACCTTCGCACCACTCGCCCATGGGGGCAGGCTTAGAAATTTTAACACACATGGCTCATGCAACCAATGGCAGGGATATAACGAGTATACACGGTCGTACCAAAATGATATGACCACCCCCGGAATCACAATGTACCCTCCCAGGCGCGTCACAGAGTGAAACGTGACAAGGTCGACCACACGGAGATATAAGGGGCCGGCTATGACAGATGAGCCATAGTGAGTCACGTGAGCACAGTGATTAGAGGTAGTGAACTGACGGACGTTCAAACAGGAATGATCATCGGCCACAGCGCCAAGGGTGGAAGCATCTCAGAAATAGCAGACTTCGTGAGCTGTTCGCGAGGTGATGTAGTAAGAGCGTACCAAGAACGAACAGCTGACACACCGAGTACCTCCCGGTGTCATAAGTGTGGATCCCCAAAGGCCATCGACGCGCAACAGTGCAGCAATTAGCCACGCAAATGAACGATGGGGCACCTAGGCTAGGTACGTGTCCCCTATAGCAGTAGAGTGAACCCTGTTACGCATGGGTCTCCGCAATCTATGCGGCATCAAGGCGCCCATGTTAACCCAAGTCCATCGGCAACGACGCCTGCAGTTCGCATGAGACTACCGTCATTGGACTGCGGAAGAGTGGGAAAAGTTTGCCTTCTCCGACGAATCTAGGTTTCTACTCCACTGAAGTGACGGGTGGAGGCGGAAACGGCGTCAGACACACGATAACCAACACCAGGACACGTTTGTCGGTCATGTACAGGCCGGCGGTGGAAGTGTGCATGTCTGAGGGATGTTTTCCTGGTTTGACCTGGAACCGCTGGTACCACTGGGTGGGTCCTTGAAGGCCAATGGCTACCTGTACATCCTCGCTGACCACATGCATCCCTTGATGTTGGACGTTTACCCTGCAGGTGATGGTGTCTACCAACAAAACAATGCGCCCTGTCACGTCGCTAAGAACTGGTTCCAGGAACACAACAGTGATGTCTCCGTTCTGCCTTGTCTAGCGAAATTGCAGGACCTCGATTGCATAGAGCATTTGTGGGACTATTTGGATCAACAGGTTTGACATGCCGACCCACAACCACATCATCTCCTGTACCTCCGTGCTCTGTTGCAATCGAAATAGGCACGTGTGCCTCGGGTAATCTTCGAAGGTTTCATTGGGTCATACTACGTTGTCTCGTAGCTGTCATCCAGGGCATAATCACCTATGTAATAATAGGAATATATTCCATTATTACGTAGGTGATGTTATTGTTCGGAGACGACTGTGTATCTCTTCAAAGTAAGTTCCGAATTTTAAATGTTCCGCAGAATACCATCAAAGCTTCGGAACAGACTGCGTTGTGCGCTTTTCCCAACTTTACTGTATATCAAAGTACCTGGAAGAGAAAATCCTGTGCTAGCAAAAACTAGAACTTGATCAGCATGCTTTCTTTGTCTGATCCAAGAAAAAATGTTCAGGCAGTTTCCTCCACCCCGATGGCTGAGTGATCAGAGATGCTAGTTTCTGGCTAGACGTCGGAGGTGGGTCCAGGTTCGAGTCCCGATGAGTCATGGGTAGGGTGTTGGTCCGGTGGCGTTGGCTCTTTAATTTTCCCTGGAAGCGCCGGAGCCCCGGAAACAGGACGGGTAACTGCTTACAGCCCTCAAAGTTCCTCATAATGGCCGTTAAGGTGGTTCCACCTGAAATCTCTGTCTTATGTTTCCAGTGGTAAAACTTCTTTACATATTTTCGACGCAATTAATGTATTCCCAAGGATGAAAATTTGCACATTGATAACACTAACTTTAGGTTATAGCATGAGCTACGTAATACTTGCTAAAACATAACCGTAGTTAAGCAATTCAACATTTGTTTGTCTACTGACATCATCAACGTACAGGTCGCGCCATCTATTAACAGGTCTGAGCATTACTCAAACAAAAATGATTGTTTTTTCAATATAATTACAGTTATGTTTTAGCAAGTATTAAGTATCATATCCTATACATAAAGTTAATTTTATCGATGTGCAAATTTTCATCCTTGGGAATACATTAATTGCGAAGAAAATGTGTTAAGAAGTTTTACCATTGGAAACATAAGGCAGAGATTTTAGATGGAACCATCTTAAACCGCGAAAAAGAAAAACGTTGTCTTGCGGAAAAAGATATCGAGAAAGATATACTTTTACTGTTGCGTATTTTCACCAGTGCTAGAAAAAATGTGGACATCGTTGGTCGTGCTTATCTGTGTAAGACATAGAATTTTTTTTTTTTTGATTGGGGGTTTAACGACCAACGTGATGTTCCCTGGTATTTGTAGATGCAGGATGTTGGGTGCGAATGGACCTTTCCACCATGTCCCAAAAGTGCTGTATTGGGTTCATATCGGGTGAAAGTTGTGGCCACACCATCCGTCGGAACTGTCCAGAATGCTCCTCGATCCAATTTTGGACAACTTGAACCCGATGACATGGTGCATTGTCCTCCTGAAAAATCCCATCGTTGTTGGGGCACTTGAAGTCCATGAAGGGCTGCAAATGATCACCCAGAAGAGCAACAAAGCTAAAACCGGTTAATGACGTGTTTACGAGAACTCAAACCATGCCACGTTGTGCGGAACCACCACCAACTTGCACAGAGCCTTGTTGACAGGTTGGGTCCATGGCCTCATGGGGTCTGCGCCACACCCCGAACCCAACCGTCAGCTCGTAACAATTGATTGCGTGACTCATCGGACCACGCCACATGTTACCAGTCTTCCAGGTTCCAATTACCGTGTTCACGAGCCCAGGTGAGGCGTTGTGTCCGATGTCGTGGTGTTAACAAAGGCACTCTGGTGGGTCTTCTGTTCCCATACTCCATGGACGCTAAATTACGCTGCATTGATCTGGTGGATATGTCTCTGGTATCATCTGCATTGAATGTGGATGTTATTTGAGCCAGTTCTGCTTGTCTGTTAGCATGGACAATACTGGTCAGACGCCGCTGGTCATGATCATTCAGCACCCGTGGTTTGCCACTGCGCTGAATCAGACCATGCCACATGTGGTTTGCCACTGCACTTAAATATCCACGGTGGGTGGGCATTCTATCCATAAAGTATTCTCGGTACACACGTGACACAGTGGGCCGAGGAATGTTGAAGTGATCGCACAGCTTCGGAAATTGAATGTCCCATCCGTCTGGGTCCCACTCCCATGCGTCGTTCAAACTCCGATAATTCACGTCGGCTTGACATAATCCTACTGGCGGTTGTTCAACCTGACTCACGAGATTGCACCTCGTAACTGATAAAAATCGTGGCGTACTCAAAGCTTTTACACGACGGAAGCGCCAGTTAAAAATTTGCACACTGCTATCCCATGACTTTTAGCACTTCACAGTATATCAATCAGATTTAAAAATAACTTTTGCGGTTCTTCTTAATAGAGTAAAAAATCTTAAAGCTTGACTGAAAAAGGTTTTTTTAAATCTTTTTTCTTATTTTTTCCGTTTGGGAGTTTGAACGCGCATATATGGCTTCAAATATGTTGTAAACGGAAAAGTGAGTTTATGCCCTCTAGTGGCAAACTTGTGTTAAGAAAAGTTAGTTTTGAAGAAAATCTACATTTTTCAATGTTATGTACTAAATTTTGACCTTAAATGTCATAAAGAAAATGTTTTTTTATATATATATAATCATTCCTCAATTATAGCTCAATACTTGCACTGACTTTCAAAATAAAGATCATAACTACGCGGTCTACTGGGAATGTTTTAAATCGATCAGAACCTAAGATATATAGAAAAGCAGTGGAAGACAGGCTGATATATGGACAGAGGAAGCGGTCAAAAGCACACGCCTTTTCTTTCTTTCTTTTTTTTATTTTTTTTTTTTTTTTTTTTTTGCAACGGATGTGTTTGAGTATGTCAAGACCTAAAAAAGAATTTGATGTGTGTCGTACGTTTCCTAGTTCATTTGAAGTCGATACCATTTCTAGATCCTGTTCTCATGCATGAGGAACTGTTTTTCTTTATCAGTTTCCTCCAAAGGATGAAATAAATAGGAAATTTGAGTGTTTTATCAAACACTTCCGTTTATTTATTTTGGAAGTTTTTCTCTTACGCTCAACTGAATTTTGTATACATGTCACTCATTTGAAACAAAATACACGCCTCGTAGAAACTCCAGGACGGATGTACGAAATGAAGTGACTCCAGTTGACAACAATAAAAACGTGTGAGTCACAGTGGCGAAGCAGATGTTACGATGAAGGAAAAGATACTTTCATATCGATTTACCCCTGTTCAGTAACTAAAACAGCCATCTATAAATGCATGGCCCACGGACCAAAAATCTTGAGAGACATCTTTCTCTGCAATAGAGTAATGAAATATTTGCATCTGTTGATTTTGCTTGTACCTGCGAGTACAAACATGAAAAAAGAATTTGTTCAAACAATCCAGCAAAATGTCGTAGTTATACAATTTGAAATATGCAGGGTGTGTAATTAGTCACTTCCTATTTTTCAATTATAACTTATACCTTTTTTCAGCCGATTTAAATGAAACCAACATTAATTTTAATGGAATCTTTAATCAGAGTTAATTTCAATGAAGCTAATGTCACCATTTATTGAGGTTTCATTTGATAGATCTTCAGAACTTTCACAAACTCCTTGATGCAATGATTTCTGTGAAGATATCTCATTTACTGTTGCAGCCTTCTTCGTAGTTCACCATGTAGAAACCATCCTTCTGTCTTCCTGCCCGTAACAAAGATTACTATTATTAACTTCGGATGGGAATTTTTTACTGTTTTTGAGCTCAATGTTGTATGGGTTCCGCGTCTATACCTCTACTAGTAACTGAACTCTAATCACAGATCCTGAAACCTCGTAAAGGGATCTGATCACTTATTCCGAAACCTCATAAAGGGCTCGCAGATCCCGACAACTCATAAAAGATTCTGATCACAGACACCGAAACCTCATAAAATGCTCTGAGCAAAAATCCCGAAAACTCATGAAGGGCTCTGATCATACATCCCGAAACTTGAAAAATGGCTCTGATAACAGATTCCTAAAACTCATATCGGGATCTGATCACACATCCCTAAAACTCGTATAGAGCTCTGATCACACATCCCGAAACTTGATAAATGTGGCTCTGATCATAGATCCCGAAACCTCATAAATGGCTCTAATCACAGATCCCGAGTCTTGATAAATGGTTCTGATCATATATTCCGAAACCTCATGAAACGCTCTGACCACATATCCTGAAACCTGATAAATGGCTCTGGTCACATCCCGAAACTTGATAAATGGCTCTGATCACAGATCCCGAAACCTGATGAACATGGTTTTGATCACATATCACGAGACCTCATAGAGGACTCTGATCACATATTTCGAAACCTGATAAATGGCTCTTATCACATAACCCGAAATTCGTTAAATGGCTCTGATCACAGATCCCCAAACCTCATTAACCCTCCAGGTGGCAGGAGCGTTGGAAGATGCAATGCAAAAAAATTTCTCATGTGTAACATAAGACTTCCCTTTCTGTAGTATTCGTCGTCGTTAAGATGCTCAAATATGCGTTCTCGCACCTATTAATCTGAAAATTCTTTCGACGCAATACTGCGTTCTTGCTGCATTTGAACAGGTTTGCAATGAACGTATTATTGCGTTGTCGCCGCTTTGGGCACAGAAACTTCTGAACGTATATATACGTGCTTGCCATCCTGAGGGTTAAGGGCTATAATTATGTATCCCTGAACCTCATGAGGAGAGAAAGAGGGCTCTGATAACAGATCCCGAAACCTCATAAAGGACACTGATTACATATCCCGAAACCTCATAAAGGACACTGATCACATATCCCGAAACCTGATAAATGGCTCTGAACACAAGTCCGGAAACATCATAAAGAGCTCTAATCCAATATCCGGAAACCTGACAAATGGCTCTGATCACATATCCCGAAACCTGACAAATGACTCTGATCACATATCCCGAAACCTGACAAATGGCTCTCATCACAGATCCCGAAACCTCATAAAGAGCTCTGCTCATGTATCCCGAAACCTGATAAATGGCTCTGATCACAGATCCCGAAGCTTAATAAGTGGATTCGGTCATAGATCCCGAAACCTCATAAAAGACAAACTTTTAGCCCTCTATCCTCGACACTCAAAACCAGCGCATGATTTACCTGTAAAATAAACTTATGTTTATCTTCCAAAATCTCAAAGGATAATGAATCATTTAACATTTTTTTCACTTCAATCAGCTGAAAAATTATAGAAGTGATTTAAAAATAGGGAACGAACTATCAGACACTGTGTGTTACATAAATGGCATTTTACGGCAAAGCGTATGAAGCTAAATGGTGAATATGCTGAGTAAAATGTTCAGAGTTTGCTTGCAACACTTATTTGGTCATCCATGTAACACTTCTCAGAAAACTTGATAATTTCATCGCCCTGGAGCGGAAACCGAACCCGGAGTTCTCGATTTTCGTTCGAGTATGCTAACCGTGCAACACCCAGGACAGTGAAGTTCCCAGCAACTGAGACTAAGCAACCTTAGCTTAGGAATCTGAACATTCTCCAGATTTGCGGCAGTCGAAGCAACATTACTTTCTCATACCGCCATTTCGACCCAACTCCCATCCGGAAACGAATGTAAGTCGGTAATCACCAGTACCACAGATAAATCAATGAAGGAAGAAATATTCTTCATACACTGGCATGCAAAAATTAAGGACGAGACGGTTTTTCGAATGTAACGTCGTGCAGAAGTGCTCCTCGTCGACTCAAATCATACCATACGATCACCAAGATGTAATAATATGGGACAAGTGAGCAAAACCGTCCAAACAAGGAATCCAAAGGATACAAAGGCACTTTATTGAAAAGGTAGCTTCGAGCACAAATGAATAGAAGATAGAAACGTCCATGTGACAGGCGGCTGCCAAGAAAAATCCAGCCTTTAGTAGGGGATATGATAGCCCCTGACTGCGTTGCAGGATTTACAACGTCTGTCCATGTTGAGGACGAGGTTGTCAAGGAGCTATTGAGGCATCTTGGCCCATTCCTCTTGTAGCGCCAATCGCAGCTGCGGAATCGTTGTTGGCGGCTGGTGACGTGCTGCCAAGCGTCTCCCGAGAAGGTCCCACACGTGTTCGATTGGATTTAGGTCCGGGGACCTTGCGGGCCAATCCATGCGTTGAATATCTTCACTCTCCAACAGCTCTGCGACAGCCACTGTACGATGAGGTGTAGCGTTGTCGTCCATGAAGAGGAACTCAGGACCCACAGCACCTCTAAACAGACGCACGTGGGGCAGGAGAACCTCGGTACAATAGCGGACACCAGTGACTGAACCTCCTTGGAAGATGTGGAGGTCAGTACGGCTGCCAAGCATGATACCGCCCCAAACGAGAACTCAGCCACCTCCAAACCGGTCCCTTTCGATGATGTTGGAGGTGTATATTGCGTGTTCCCTGCTCTCTCCAGATGTGTATACGTCCAGAATCGCTCGTCAGACTAAATCGGCTCTCATCCGTAAAGAGAACTCGACCCCATTGCTCATGTGTCCAGTTCTTGTGTTCCTGGCAGCACAGAAACCGCCGTCTCCGATGATCAGGCGTTAATGGCACACACCGAACTGGTCATCGTGCAAATAGACCACCTTTGTGCAGCCTCCTGCCCTCAGTAAAACGCGATAACGGACGTCCAGTTGTCTGTTGCATGTGCCTTGCGATTTCTCCCGCTGTCTGCCGTCTGTCTCTTCTCGCCTGTAGGACAATATACCGGTCGTCAGCCGCCGTGGTTGCTCGTGGACGACCACTGCTAAACTCTCGAGTAGCTGTTCCTGTCGTTTGAAATTCTCTCCAAGCTCGTGAAACGATGCTGTGAGCGATCCCGAACTCCTCGGCCACACTGGTCACGCTTCGACCTTCTTCCAACTTCCCAATGACGCGACCTCGGGCGAATATATTCAGATGTCGTCTACTGTATTGCCTGTTGGCGATATCACAAGGTGGCAGCAACTCGACGTCGTTCAAACCGATGTACACCGTGCAATAGCTTTCACCGAATTGCTGAGCTTAAACCGCCTGTGTGTAGTGTTTAGGAGGGGGCAATTGCCCCAGTCGCCCCCCGCTGAATCCGCCACTGCTTGAAACAATACGATGATATCCGCCAAGATGGTTGTGTTTCATTTGCAAAGGCGTCAGAATTTTAATAATGTTCATTAATAAAGAAAGTTATTTTGCTAAAAATCCTGATCCAGAATACCGTTGAAAACTATGCCGCACAAGAAGGAATTTTAAGGAATTTTCATAATTTTGAGACTTTCAGATATTTCTTCTTTTATCTGCGACTTTAAAAATATTTCGCTTTGTGGGACTCCTATATCAAATTTGAGATCAGTTTGAGGTAACTTTGAAATAGAATTTTGCGCAATAATAGTTTTGACACAGAAATTTTGAACACTGAAAAATGTTACGAATCTGTAAAGGAAAAAACGAGTTCAAACAGGAAGTAGTGCATGAGTTCATTTTTACTAAACTGGAAACTCTTTGAATCTTGTCTATATAAATCCCACTGGATAAGTTAAATCAGTAGCACTTAGAGGTCTGCACGGGCCTTATTTGGTAAGCCCGGCCCGACTAAAGCCGTGAGTTTAAGGCCTGTCCTGCCCTGGCCTGTTTCAGATATTAGACACTTGGCCCATCCCGGCCCTGGGCCCTGCCCGTTAATTGTAGCTACACTGCCGGACAATTGCTAAGGACGGATGACAATAGCAACGATAGCAACCATAAAATGGAAGGCAGGAAAATGTGGAAATTAGCGTAAGTGCGGGATACAGTAAGACGTGTTGTGCGTATGCAAATTTTGGATTACCGAACTTGCTCGTGACGTCATAGCTCTGATAAGGATATAAAGGATTTGACGCGTATTGACCGTTGTTGTTCAAACGCAAAGTTGAAAGGGAAAGAATCAATTGACGAACTTGCAATTTTCAGTATGTCTTTCCGACATCACCTAGATGATTTTACGCGTGGCCGTATTATTGGCAAGATTGAAGAAGGGCGAAAAATAACAGATGTTGCCAGGGAGTTCGACATTAGCCACAGTGTTGTTTCAAGGCTTTGGAAATCATTTCAAACAAATGGAGAGTGTATCAAACGTCACGGGGGAGGTCGTGTTCGCAGTAAGACACCTGCAGAAGATCGGTACATAGTGCTATCAACAAAAAGACACCGGCGCAGCACAGCTAGTGAGGTTGCAAATCAGTTTATGGCTGCTACTGGCAAGCGGATCTCCCGAAAAATTGTCGCCAGACGTTTGCATGAAGGAGGACTATACGCCCGCCGTCCTGTTGTGTGCATCCCATTGTCCAGACGTCACCGTACCGCCCGTTTGCAATGGTGCCATCAACATCGCAATTGGACTGATAACGACTGGTCTGCTGTCCTCTTCTCAGATGAGAGTAGATACAGTCTATCGTCTGATTGTCGACGACAACTGATCTGGCGTGATAGTGGTACTGCATATTTTCCAGCAAACATACAGGAAAGGGACCGATATCCGACATGTAGTGTCATGGTATGGGCTGGCATCATGATGAATGGCCGTACGTCCCTCTATGTGCTTCCAACTGGGACTATGACTGGCCAACGATACATTAATGATGTTCTGCTACCTCATGTTCGCATGTTCCGTGGTGCTGTCGGTGATAGATTCATTTTCATGGACGACAACGCAACATGTCATCGAACAGTCGCTGTCCAGGAGTGTCTTGAGAGCGAGGATATTCAACGCCTCCTATGGCCAGCACGTTCTCCAGATCTGAATCCCATTGAAAATGTGTGGGATGCTTTGGGGAGAAGTCTTGCTGGTCGCCAATGCCCTCCAATAAACAACGCCAATAAACCGGGATAAATTACCCCAACAGCTGCTTGATAATGTTGTGCAAAGCTTGACACGACGTGTGGAATCTTGCATCGCCCTCCATGGTGGCCATATCCCGTATTGACATCTTACGCCGGAACGCCTGCGGACGGTAATTGCATTTTTTCACGTTTACGTATTCTGCACAAAATGGCCTGTTTGTCCCTTGAACACGTTCCAAAGCCTTCTGGATTTCAGAGCACAATAAATTGTCTTTCTTGTAATGTCCTGGCATTCTGACATTATTTTATTTCACTTGGCATCCAACCACACTTACTTTTTTATGCGCTATATAGCCGTTTGTGATCCGTCCTTAGCAATTGTCCAGCAGTGTACTATTTAGGCCCGGCGCGGCCCTTGATGTGCCATTTTGTATTATTTTTGTCTTTGTTTTGTATTTTATTAAATTGGGAAAATTTAATAATGAAATGAGATATTATTGAAAATATTTATTTGAATGTAAGCCTAAAAATATTAACTAAACTTCGGAAATTGTCGTTAAAGAAAGAAAAAAAAGACTAAGCGCGTTAAAAATAAGCATTCAAAGAATGGCGCACTTTAAAAAAAAGGCTCTTCTTTGCAATGCTTCCACCCCTAGTCTAAACATTAATTAACTAATAAATTTAAAGTTTTAATAAGATTAAAAGATTTAATTTTTTATACAAACTCTGAATAAACATGTTAGGTGCTTGAATTAATTCCCGCTGTTGCCCAATAAAGCTCAGCAGTGGTGCGCTGTGACCCGGGCCACACGTGACCACCCTTACGCACGCACGTACCGTCCGTAGTCTGGGCGAAGCAGTATGTTACACGCGATCGGAGGGCACAGAATACGAGTTTGTATCGCATTCACGATGTCGAGTTTCGTACCAAAAAAGGAGCATTTGCGGAAAGCATTACTCTTCTGCTTTCATCTCAAGAAATCTGCAGCGGGAAGTCATCGTTTGCTAGTGCAGGGCTATGGGGAACATGACCTGTCGGAAACAACATGCAGAGAGTTGTTCCGACGCTTCAAAGCCAACGAATATGACGTGAAGGACAAAGAGCGTCCTGGGCAGCCGAAAAAGTTCGAAAATGGCGCATTGGAGGCCTTATTGGAGAAGGATTCATGTCAGACGCTCCACGAGTTGTATGAAACACTACGGGTCGATGAGTCAACGGTTAACAAACGTTTAAAGGCAATGGGAATGATCCAGAAGCTCGGAAACTGGATCCCACGTGACCAGGTTATTCTTCTCTACGACAACGTTAGACCTCATGTCGCCAAATCCGTGATGGAACTCTTGGAGGCACTTGGCTGGGACTTCTTACCTTACCCGCCTTATTCCCCGGACGTTGCTCCCTCTGATTTCCATTTGTTCCGATCGCTACAACATGGCTTGTCAGAGCAGCACTTCCTTTCTGTCGCGGATATCCAAAATGGCTCGATGAATGGTTTGCCTCGAAAGAACCGGCATTTTTCTACCGCGGAATCCATTTGTTACCCCAACGGTGGGAAAGGGTCGTAGCTGCCAACAGACATTACATTGAATAGACTATCCTGTACCGTTCTGTGGCAACACACAGGTGTTTGTGTGGCAAAAAACAGCGGGAATTAATTTAAGCGTCTAATAAGTACATTAACATACCTGATTGTAGCAGGAAACATTTCCTCTTATGCAGAATAAAATATAAAATTTGAAAGAGGAACGTGTGCCAGCAGAAACGCATTTATGTCTCTTAAGACTTAAGATAAGGTGTTCGTGATTTTGAACTGTAGTAGGTGAAAAATTGTTGCACTTGATGCACTGCACAAAATGTTTTGACTGAAGGATTTCTGCATTGCCAAGCCGTTTAAAGGGCGTCCAAATACGACTTCTTCTACTTACATTATCTATTAGGATGAGTTCTGCTCTGGCAATTTTTTCGCGTAATTCTTTTGATTTCTCAAATTCCATAGCAAAAGAAGTTACACTTGCAAATACACTGGCGGAAAGTGAAAAAAGAACACCAAGAAGACGTCTGATACCAACGAAATTTATACAGCATAATAACGGAATACAGAGGATAACGTGATCAAAACATTATGGCAAAATACAGCTGGATTTGCTGGTAAACTGAAAAATAACATTTCCATGTAACATGGTTAGTACGAGATTGAACCGCCATGAACTGCGTCACACTGTGCAATTCTGGCATGCAGTCTGTCGTACACATGTTGGATGTAAGTTTGGGGTATTGAGTTCCAAGCATCCTCAACCTGGACGCGTAAATCGGGAATGGTCGTGGCTGGCCGTGGAAACCGGATAAGTCGTTGTCCCATAAAATCCCACACGTGCTCAATGGGGGACAAATCCGGTGAACGTGCAGGCCATGGAAACTGTCTCACAGCCTGAAGTGCATGTTGCGTTGCACGTGCCGTGTGTGGGTGTGCGTTATCTTGCTGGAAAACACCACGACGGACCGACCTTGCAAATGGCACAACAACGGGCTGAATGATGTTGTTGATGTAGGAGGTGCTGTTTAACGTACCCGGTACAAACACTAGTTGTGTACGGGAGTGATAGCTGATCGCTCCCCACACCAGGAGACCATGTGTAGGCCCTGTGTGGTGTCGCTGGCGGATGCAAGAAGGGTAGAGACGCTCCCCTGTGCGTATGCGAACATGCATACGGCCATCGGAGGCTCCCAAGCAGAATCTGCTTTCATCTCTGAACACGACAGATCTCCATTGCCTTCTCCAGCGCAGACGTTGGCGACACCACTGCAGCCGTTCCTGACGGTGGGCTGGAGTCAGAGGTACACATGCCAGAGGCACACGTGCACATAGTCCTGCATCCAGTAGACGGTTGCGGATTGTTCGCACAGTCACCTCAGGTGCAACGGCAGCTCGGATTTGCGTCGCAGTGGATGTTCTGCTTGACAACGCCGCTCTTCTTGTGCGTCTATCGGTCCGCTCATCAGTCCGTCTATGACTCCCGGTTCCACGTCTTCTCGTGTGGGAATGTACCTCGGACCACCTACGCCACCAACGTACCAGCACCGATACTTCCCGTCGAATTCGCTCCGCAATACGACGATACGACCACCCGGCCTCGCGGAGTCCGACTAGACGACCTCGCTCAAAGTCCGATAACTGCTGAAATCGTACACGTCTTCCATGTCCAGGCAGTGCAGCTTCTTCAGGGTCTTCGCACGTGTCCGTACGCCGACGACTGATTACATTCACTTTGCCGTACTCCTTAAATACCACCGACGATAATTTGCATATTACGCCGTGCTGTGGCGTAAGTGCTCACCGGTTGGTCCCGAAATTAACATCACACCTACGTAAACTAGACCCCATTAACATATGTAAATTTCATGATCGTCCGCCAATTCCTTCTTGGTGTTCGTTTTTCACTTTCCGCCAGTTTATGAGTATATAAAGACAAGAGTCTGCTGCGAATAAGTTTTCCGAGTGAAATACCCAGGAGGTTAATAAAATCTCCATTTCTCTGAACTAGCAAAGCCGGTAACTCTAAAAAGTCAATCCCTGTAAGGATAAGGGATGGAAGAAACGATCAATGTCGTCCCACTTTCTCATACACACACAAACACCCACACCCACACCCACACCCACACAAACACCCACACTCGCACGTGGTCGAATCTTTTTGTTGCCAACAACTTCCAAAATGTTTTTACCATCTTAATACCTACAGATTACAAAAACACTTTAAGTGCCTCTGTGGTTACTCCCTGGGCTATGTCATGGAAGTAAGTAAAGCCAGCAAAACAGTTCAACAGACCAGGAAATAAGGAAACACGACTTTTTTATTTCTTTGCCATTGCGACAAAATAAATGTGTCGATTTCGCCCGGCCTGGCCGTAAGTGTTTGGGGAAAAGCCCGGCCCTCCCCGTTGCTTTGTTCTCTAAACTAAAAAAGCCCGTCCGAATCCGTGCAAACCTCTAGTAGCATTATCTTTTTCCTGGTTACTTCCAAAAAAATTTGACTGACACTTTTTTTTTTTTTTTTGACATAGGACTACGTCTAACTCCGCGGATAGTATGGGGCGACTTACGGCCGGCCGCCTGTGACAAAGATAGGTCCCAACTGAAATCCTCATACCGTTAAAAATACGTGCCTAACACTAATCGTGTTAGCATGTTCGTAATTCATGGAGTCCAATTCCCGTACTGCGCAATACATCGTGCGCGCGACGCTCCCCTCGCTCCCTGTGCGCCAGGGAGATGATGAAATATTTCTGGGGGTGCCGCCGTGTTTGACTCAGTCTATCTCGGCAAATGTGATCACAACACGATTGTGCGTATTATCGTTTTAAAGCTCTCGACGAGATCTACTCAAATACACGAAGAACATTTCGCAGTGGTTTGAACTGAACATTTAAAAAATTATTTTCTTGTGAACCAGTGAACACTTTTGACAATGTCGCGGTTAATCTGGACAACCGTGAGTGCAAAACGACTGTGCGCGGTATCGTTTTAAAGCTCTCGACGAGATCTCTTCAAATATATAAAGAACATATCGCAATGGTTTAAACTAAATTTTTTTAATTCTTTTCGTGTGAACGGGTTAACATTTTCGACAATACCGCGGAATTCGAAGGATGAACGCAAGCAAAAGTGGAGAAAATCAAAACGAGAGGCAAGAGCAAGTGATGAGGAATGTAATAAGCCTAAGAAGACAGAGTACCACGTTGGTTGGGTAATTCGTGCATCGATCTGCATTGTTTTCGCAATGTATCCAGCATTATTTGTAAAAATTATGTAAGCTACTTTTCATATCATAGACCTGTGTTGGCTATAACAAATTAAATAAACGCTTTGAAACCATACCCGACTAGCTCATTTCAACTCTCCGATCTGCAAGTCGTAGTTCTACGTTCCAAACTGACGGTTCAATCAGAACTGAGCCTACCTGTATATTTTCCTACGTGAAATACGATGGTCAGCTCAGATTGGGAGAAAAAGAAAACGTTTGTATGCTGTACGGAAGCTAAACCTCTAATATGAGTAGAACAGCTTAAATCTGAAGCTCAATCTTGCGAAAAATTGTTAGAGCATCACAGCGAAAGTAAACTACTTATAGAAGCAGTAAACAATTTAAGCTTAGGTTCAACCTTACCAAATGATTATTAGTACATGACAGAGTAGGTAAACGAATAGTAGAAGCACAGTAATTTCAATTCTGGGACTCAACCTTGTAAAATGATGGTTAGTACATGATAAAGAAGGTAATTTTGGTACACAACAGAAGGTAAACATCTTAACAATAGTAGAATAATGTAAACAAGGACTCACCTTTATGAAAAAATAGTTAATACACGATAAAGAGAAAGTAAATGACTAACAGAAGCCCAACAGTATTAAGATTCGGATTCAACCTTGCAAAAGGAATGCTAATACGTGATACAGTAGATTAATAACTAATAGAAGTAGGCTTAAGCTCAGTTTACAAAAGAATGACAATTGCGAGAGAGAGTGTGAGTAGCAGACTCAAATAAATGGAAAAAGACGTCTGCGTTGATCTTTGAAAAGAAAGCCCCAGTAAAAGTTAAGTGGAAAATGCATTAGACACATGTAAAACCTGTTCTTTCGTATGGATCAGAAACTTAGAAAACTAGGAAAACAGAAAAGAACAGGAATGACGATCGTCAGATGGATGCGAAGGATATCAAGGAAAGAACATAAATGAAATCTAGACAAGAAAAAATCTAGGAATTGTAAAACTTAGTTAAAGATCAATACAGAGGCGTTTGCGATCTTTTTTCTTAACATGCATGGCCCGTGACAGTGGCCGTATATGTTTAGAGAAAAGAGGGGGAAAATCAACTTGAAAAGGGATGTGGAAATCGAAGCGTGGAAAGACTAAATATTAGGTCTCGGGAAAAATAGTACAAGAAAGAAAATAAAACAAACAATGAGGGTGTAAAGGGCAGAAAAGGAAAAAGAAAGCTTGTTCGAGCGCATATTTCATGGGACCAAAACTGCATAAAAGTAGGTGTGAAAACATAAATTTGTGCTTTCACACCCACTTTTATGGAGATCGAATCCGGGGCCCCCTCACTCCGGATTAAGCTGCTCTCCCAACTAAGCTACACAGACAGAATGTATCGTGGCAGATTTGTCGTCTTGACACGTGCTTTACTTCTGTAGTACGTCACATCATCTCCTTCTTAATTTTTTTTTTTTTTTTTTTTTTTTGAAGCGAAGTAGGATTTTTTTTTTTTTTTCATTAATTCCAGACGATGTGTGGAAAAACACCACGCATTTTTCGAAGAACGTCCAGTACATCCATTTCTACGTTAGGGCGCCAATGTGAAAACACAAATTTGTCCATGTCGGGCTATCGAATCGGCACCACCACCCTCACTCCGGAGTAAGTTGCTCTCCCAATTAAGCTACATGAACAGAACGTATCGCTGCAGATTTGTTGTATTGACATGTGCTCTACCTGTGTAGTACGTCACATAGGAAATACGAGATTTTAGTAGATCCATTTTAGATTTGAAAGAGTTAATTGATATTCATGGAGTCGATTCGCAGATAATTAATGTTCTGGAGCAAGTGTAAGTCAGCGGTAGTATTTTATAATGCTCATACTCCTTGCTGACGTATGTATGCTTTTCTGAATATGTTCAAATTTGTACATGATTTTCTCATGATAGTTGCAGAAATTAAAAAAAATACAAATAAGAGATACGTAGCATTTAACACATGTTTATAACGGAGAACTTCAGTTATTTCAGCATAATGTCAGCAGCTGTGATTTTCCTAGTTGATAAATGAAAAGACTCTTGAGCATACGAAATTTGATAGCGACGGACAAAACCTCCAAGACACCAGAGGTCTATCATTTGTTTGTAGTTTCACGCACAGCAATTTCAAATGAATGGTTTGCATTAAACAATGCGTAAAGCAAGATTTTTCTTTATGTTTTCTTTCAATTCACACGGGCTTTATTCTCAGTTCCTGTTTTTTGTCAGATAAAAATATCATTGTGTTGTGTTAAAATTTACAAAGCTTCTAATGTATTAAGGTTAAGAACCGGAATCTGCATTCGTTAAATTAAAGAACCGTTAAATTTAATTTGCTTCTTTATTTGATAAAGATGAACGTATGAAACGTGCGGCATGATGGGTTCTTCATAAAACTTTCTCACACCCCTGTTCTGCACACTATTTCAAACATTTTCGGGTCAACACCTTGAGTTACTGACGTCATTCTTTAATGACCAAATCGTGTTTCCTGCTAACTCGAATGAAATTTTCAATAAGGAGGTTTTTGTGACTTTCCTTAAGGCAACGAAACATCATCATAGGTGAGAATAAAAATAAATAACCGAAACGCCTCTACGAGGCCCACGCTGGTGACCACTTTTCTACAGAGTGTTTAAAAAGTCACTATCTCAAGCTTCAAGATCCGCCTTAACTACAAAAGTAATCGAAAAGCTGAGGGAAAAAAACCACATATTTTACAAACTTAATTCACATGACTAAATGAAAAACTACCACTGCTGAAAAAACATCCGTGTTTTTTTAAACCTTGTTCATGTACAATGACTTTTCCAATAGTTTTGTAGGACACGAGGTATTCTTATAAAAGTTTCAGAAGACGAAAACACAAAATAAACCCTTCGCAAGTTTTAATGTCTTTTAATTAGTCTCGAATTAACCGATCATGGTCCATTTAACCGATCATGGTCCGCGAGATTTTAATGTCTTTAATTAGTCAGCGAATTAACCGATCATGGTCCGTCAATGAAAACGAATCAAAACCGAAACGATCATGGTCGTTTCGGTTTTGATTCGTTTTCATTGACGATTTATCTTTCAAATGGTGATTGTCTTCCAAAGAAAACTGTTGGATATACGCGCTACATACACGATCGAATCATATTACTGTGACCACTAGCTAATATCCCCAGCAACCGCCGTGCGCAGCGCGGACAGCTGCTAGACGGGTTGGGAGTGACCCAATAAGGTGCTGGAAGGTGTTCACAGGTATGTAGAGCCATGCTGACTGCAGTGCATTTGACAGCTGCTGCGGGATGCGTTGTAGAGGATCCATAGAGCGAACAACACGATCGAGATGGTCCCACAGATGCTCAATTGGGTTTAAGTCTGGGAAATTAGGGAGCCAGGAAAGTACTTTGAAGTCTTCATCGTGCTCTTCCAACCACTCTCAGACATTTCTAGCTGTGTGACACGTCGCATTGTCATTCTGAAAGATCCCATCCGCTCGATGGAAGACAATCAGCATGTATGGGTGTACATAGTCTGCAAGGATGGATTCATAACGAATTATGTCCAGAGTGCCTTCCGCGGATATGAGTGGACACAGAGAATGCCACGAAAACATTCCCCTGACCATAACGCTGCCCCCACCAGCTTGTGTTCTTTCAGCAATGGTTGAAGAGTGTTAGTTTTCCGATGTTTCTCGCTTTATACGCCAATGTCCATCCGTTCGATGAAGCAGGAAACGTGACTCATCGGAGGAAAGGCAATCCTTTGCCAGTCAGTGGAGGTCCAATTCCGATGCTGCCGTGCAATTGTAAGCCTTTGCTGCCGATGCATCTTCGTTAACATAGGTGCAGTGAGCATCCGTCTGCGTCGGAGCCCCATACGCAGCAGGGTTCGCTGAACTGTCGTTTTAGACACACTTCCGGTAGTCCCATGGTTCATTCGGCCAGTGTGTTGTTCCACTGTAGCGTGTCGATCGGCCCTCATGCACCTTCGCAGGCGACGTTAACCTCTCACGTTAATGGCATGTGGAGCTTCGCAGTTTCCACGTCGCTTATTCGCAATGGTGTCATTTCCGAAATCACGATACACTTTAACCACAGCAGCACGTGAACAGTTCACAAACTGTGCTCTTTCAGAAATACTGCCACCTAAGCCCTAAAGCCGATAATCATCTCTTTTTACAAATCTGATAAATCGCTCCTTTTATCCATGACAGTAACGAGGGATATGTTTTCAGAATACCTACAGCACACGTTAAAAACTCTCCAAGCCAGCTCACGACACGTGCGGGTGGTCACAATATTGTGACCTGATTGTGTATATAAACCCCCAGACCTATTTATCTCTCTCTCTCTCTCTGGAACTCTCTGGAGATGTCAAAGTGATTGCATCCTATATAATAGCACACGATCATTTTGAGATGTCAAAGTGATCATCATCATTATTATATATAGAGGATTTTAGGACGGGAGTGTCTGACCCTAGGTTTTAAACAACCCTTGGAAATAGGAATCTAGGAGATTTGGGCTAGAGTGCTCGATATGAAAGTGACACAGAAGCGAGGTAGAAAGGAGGAAGCAGATGCCCTTATTTATCATTGGGGGACCAGTGTCCGGGGCACCCCGGAGACTGGTCCTCCAGTGATAAACCGACAAGTTGAATTTGTACATTAATTTAATTTACCACAATTCGAATATTAATGTATACGCTTTAATAACTTTTAGCCATCGTACCCCGGGTACTGGCCCACCAGTGATAAATAAGGGCGTCTTCTTCCCCTTTCTACCTCACTTAGAAAGGGGGAAGAAGACACCCTTATTTATCACGGGGGGGAGCAATACCCGGGGTACGACGGCTTATTTGCCCACCTGACCCACGGCGGATATGTAGCGGTTCCAGCATTCGTACCTGTCTGGGATCGAACCAGAAGTTTCTCTCCGTGGCGGTCACGAACGTTGACCACTAGGACATCCACGGCCTATGTGACAGTGGTCGCGTACTACTAATAATAAATACTCAGATCTCTCTCTCTCTCTCTCTCTCTCTCTCTCTCTCTCTCTCTCTCTCTCTCTGTCTCTCTCTCTCCCCCCTCTCTCTCTCTCTCTCACACACACACACACACACACACACACACACAAACAACCCTTAGAAATAGGAATCTAGGAGATTTGGGCTAGAGTGCCCGATATGAATGTAACACAGAAGCGAGGTAGAAAGGAGGAAGCAGATGCCCTTATTTATCATTCGGGGACCAGTATCCGGGGCACCCCGGAGACTGGTCCTCCAGTGATAAACCGACAAGTTGAATTTGTACATTAATTTAATTTACCACAATTCGAATATTAATGTATACGCTTTAATAACTTTTAGCCGTCGTACCCCGGGTACTGGCCTACCAGTGATAAATAAGGGCGTCATCTTCCCCCTTTCTACCTCACTTAGAAAGGGGGAAGAAGACGCCCTTATTTATCACGGGGAGGGGCAATACCCGGAGTACGACGGCTTATTTGCCCACCTGACCCACGGCGGATATTTAGCGGTTCCAGCGTTCGTACCTGTCTGGGATCGAACCAGAAGTGTCTCTCCGTGGAGGTCACGAACGTTGACCACTAGGACATCCGCGGCCTATGTGAAAGTGGTCACGTGCTACTAATAATAAATACCCAGATATATATCTCTCTCTCACACACACACACACACAAACAACCCTTAGAAATAGGAATCTAGGAGATTTGGGCTAGAGTGCCAGATAGGAAAGTGACACGGAAGCGAGGTAGAAAGGAGGAAGCAGATGCCCTTATTTATCATTGGGGGACCAGTGTCCGGGGCACCAAGGAGTCTGGTCCTCCAGTGATAAACCGACAAGTTGAATTTGTACATTAATTTAATTTACCACAATTCGAATATTAATGTATACGCTTTAATAACTTTTAGCCGCCGTACCCCGGGTACTGGCCTACCAGTGATAAATAAGGGCGTCATCTTCCCCCTTTCTACCTCACTTAGAAAGGGGGAAGAAGACGCCCTTATTTATCACGGGGAGGGGCAATACCCGGAGTACGACGGCTTATTTGCCCACCTGACCCACGGCGGATATTTAGCGGTTCCAGCGTTCGTACCTGTCTGGGATCGAACCAGAAGTGTCTCTCCGTAGCGGTCACGAACGTTGACCACTAGGACATCCTCGGCCTATGTGAAAGTGGTCACGTGTTACTAATAATAAATACCCAGATCTCTCTCTCTCTCTCTCTCTCTCTCTCGCTGGACCGCTCTCGAGATGTCAAAGTAATTGCGTGCTATATATGTACAGTAATAGCACTCGATCACTTTGTGATGTCAAAGTGACCGCGTGCTACTACTAATAATAAATACCGAGAAATAGCTCTCGCTCGCTCTCTCTCTCTCTCTCTCGAACGCTCTCGAGATGTCAAAGTGATTGCGTTCTATATAACAGCACACAATCACTTTGAGATGTCAAAGTGATCGCGTACTAATTTTAAAATATTGGATTATCAATGACTCGAGTTCTATTTATCCGATCTACAAAATTCGAATTAAAATAGTTAGTATCACGACAAGTTGAATTTGTATATTAATTTAATTTACCATAATTCGAATATTAATTTGTACGCTTTAATAACTTTTCAGTTTTTTAATTTATCGAACTTTCAGAGTTTAGTGCTGATTATATGTTTTAGATGCAATTTTGCAAAATATCGATCTATCTAGAACGCTCTAATCTGCAATAAAAACTGAAATCTTGAGATGTCAAAGTGAGCAAAATTGCATCTAAAAACATATGTCGCACCAATAGCACGTTGTCGATAAATTAGGTCGTTCCGATTTGTAATACTATATGTCGCATTATTTTATAGAAAAAGCTTCGGTATGAAGTTTCAAACTAACCGTCGAATAGGACAGTTCAAAACAAGTCGTAAAAGGAATAACAAGTTTGCGGGAGAAAAAGTAATTTAACGCGAAATATCAAAGCAAAAGCTATTAAGGTAAGTTTAACCGAAAAAAAACTGGACTACAAGAAAAATTGTTAAACAACAATAAATATTTTACATAGAATGTTATTTATCGCGAGGTCTTTTGGAAAACGGAAATAAAGAGCATTTAATTTTCAGTTCTAACGTGAATGAGTTCTTGCTAAATAAGTTTTTACTATATTTCCTCACAGAAATCCGGCGTCTATTTGATTTGTTTTCAATCTGCTTCAATTAAAAATTTCACCCCGTCCTAGGACGGGCAATATCCCCTACATATTAATATTTATTTAAAGCTAAAAAACAACCGTCCTAGAACGGGCTATGGGCTAGAAATGAAATATTACACTAAATATAGCACTTATCTAAAGGCACGCTATATAGACGGCACCTCGTACGATGCGTTTACATTACAAATACCTAATCTTGTCAAGATTTTTATAGCCTCAATCTCAGCAGTTTCTTTTTTGGGTGGTTTGCCTGGATATGCATGTTGAATACTACCAAATAGGTATGGCTGCATTGAAGACCTCGCTAGCAAGGGAAGTAGGAAGTCTTTTGTCTTTTACGTCCCTACCATGTCTCGATGGATCGCAATGGTCATTCCTATATAAAGTTTTCCGGTTCCATCTTGGTAATGTAGAGGCATTGCGTGGATCTCCTCGTTGTCGCCAGTGTTGTATTCCATTCTGCTACTTGCGAAAAGTGTGCAAATGGATTTAGGAGACCTAATCCCAACATCGTAACCAATATTTCGAAGCAAATTCTTGAAGTTGGAAACCCCCTGTGTGTATGAAATACCTTCTACAGCTGAAACAGCTGAAGAGAAAGTTTTAAAAGTTATAAAGCAAGGCATGTCGGCAGGATAAAGCCACGGGAGAATGTTTAATATACTAAAGCAAGTGAAACGCACCATTAACATACAAGGAACAGTACAAAATATGGAAAAGCCCAGGTTTATAGGAGCTATTCCGTATACACAGGGATTTTTTTTTCTTTTTTTTTTTGCTATTTCAAGAATTTGCTTCGAAATGTTGGTTACGTTGTTGCGATTAGGTCGCCTAAATCTATTGGCACAGCGCATGCGTTCGTTCGAGCTGATTTCCGCTCAGTTTACCAACTCGGAGTTATTTCGTTCCAGCTGGTTAAAAGGTGAACGAAAAAACTTGGACATTAAATTAGTAAATACTCGATTCTTTTGATCATTTACTCTGAATCGTTTACTTTAAAGTGTTTAATTTAAGACTTGCAATGCTTAGTTAAGTTTGCAGGTACTACGCGCAATAATTTTAAAACGTAAGATGTAGGTTTAAGTCAAAGTAACTAAATCTTTATTATTTTAATTTATTTCATATAATGTAAACAAGCAGATTTAAGTCGAAGCAACTAATTCCTTATTATTTTATAGTGAACAAACCGATATTGTTTCATAAGTCAAAGAGTTGCTCATGGTAGTCGTTAAACACCGAAACAAAACAACAACAACAAAAAAAAACGGTCAAAAAATTGAACACAAAAATGAGTCTGGTATAAAAGTACTTAATAGATCTATATCAAATAGTTTTTTGGGGGAAGGTCTCGTTTTAGGTCTAATGACCCAAAAATCAATAATCTTCATTTTTTTAAACATGCACACGTGCTCTTAAAGTTCAATAATTTGATGACATAATTATTTTATTTACGATAATAAAACATTGTTTTTAACATGCACACATGCTCATACAGTTCTTTAGTCCAGTAATCATTTCCATCAATAAAAAATTTTTCCACGATTAAAACACACTGTTTATTGATCTAAATTTTCGTGTGTGTTTTTATATGTAAAGTTGCTCTTAACGTTCAGTAAATCGGTACCACATTTATTTTATTATTTTCTTTAATGAGAATGCATCATATTATAAAACATAACAGTAGAAGTTAAAATCGTTAATCATTCACGATTATTTGCGTAAACGGTAGAAAACTTTACATCAGGTACGGAGTTCCTCTGTGAGACAGCTACAAATGTATTGGTAATTAAGAAAGAAAACTCCTTACAAAAATGATTTTTAAATAGTTAAGTAAATGTTTCTTAGAGTTAATTTGTTTTCCGTACCTAGAAGTAATTATCTTTAACGAGCTATTTTACTTTTCGCCCAATCTCAAAAAATTCGTCCCGCTTAAATCCGGTTCATCGCTATTTTTAAATTGACGGTGAAACACGTCTTTCCAAGAAATAAAAACGCCCTCATCTTGCTGTTTTTCTCAGTTTCCCTATGGAGAAGACAGGTCTTCTTTTAGAAGACGGACCGAAAGGAAAACTTTTGGACAGATGTATGATCAAGATTTTCTACTTATGGTTTGTTTGTTACATCCTTTCAATTTAATAATTTTCCTATATCTTAATTTCTAAGAGTTGTATTGGAAAAACTACCATTCGTTATGAGTAAACCAAATGTGCCTGAGATTCTCTTTGTAACTTCCAGCTTTTCCAGATACAAGAATTTTCTTTAAAGTGGATACAGAAAGGTATATTTATAGCTGTCCGGGTTCCTCACTTTTCTAGGAGACTGAAAAATTCATTTCAGGACTGGATGATAGAATTATGCTCGACCAACATTTTCCGGAATTTCTTTTCATCCCATCAGTTTCTTAATGAATGATTTTGTCACTAGGTGACTGTTGCTTATATAGTGAAGTTGACGACATATCGTGACATTCGGGGCATTTTCCGGAAAGTGTAATATGTTTATGTAACATAATAGACCATTCGAAACTTGATTGTTCTATTTATTTATTTATTTATTTTTATCAGAGCTCGTGCTCCTTACGTACGCCACTTTCAACGGAAGCATTATCTGCAGTTATTCGCAGTTTTGAAAATGTTAAATGTTTCGTGGGATTCAGTTGAAGAAAGTTTTGCAGCTAGGAAAACATGCGAAATCAGGGGCGTACTGATAGCCCCCGCATTGGGGGGAGGGTACCTCAAGGCTAAGAGGGCTTTTTTTTTTTTTTTTTTCGGAAACTGATATGAAGCGGATTAAAGGAATAAACAGGATTTTTTTACGGCTGCTTCGAATGAAGTATTAAAAAGAAAAGAAAATTTTGGCATTTCTTTCATTAAATAAGCAAACGTTTGAAAATCATTTCGCGGTTTTAATTTATAAAAACTGGATGACGGGAATGCAACTATTCCAAACAACTGGAGGCCCCGCCCCTTTCACAGCCATAGCAATAATCCCTATACATGCACAGTATATTAACAGGAAAATGTAAAAGAAATATCAGTTCAATGAATGTAATTTTTGTACCAATGAGGATAATTTGTCATGCATTACAGTTGTTTGCACATAACTACGCATCATTCAGAATATAATGAACTGAAAGACGTTCTTCGGGGAGCGAAGAAAAGGAGACCGGTATCCTTTTTTAATAATAAAGTCAAGAAAGACAGGAAAGATGACACCGAATTTTCGGGTGTAATAAGCGCGTCTTTGGAATCCGTTCTGACGCAAATTAAATTTATCAAAGCTATTCAAAGTCAATGGAATTGGTATGGAAGACAACAGTATCTGTCGGAAAAAAGAAGTTTTTCAATCGGGTCTTTAATCCCTCAGATATTGCTGTAAACGGAATCGTGAGCTTACGAACTCTTAGAAACATAGTTATCGACAAAAATAAGATGTGACTTTACGTCCACTGGTGGGAAAACCATGCATTATTTTAGGAAGAAAGTATTCTCAAAAGGTTTATCCATATGAGCGGTACCGGTCCAAGAAAAAAAATTTAGTCAAGTTTTCAGGAGCCCAGATTATGCTCCAAATACATCAGAAGCAGAAATTAACACTTATGACCCCTGGTGGCTAAAGCATTCTTTACGAAACATTAGAAATTATGTGAAAAATATTTTCCATCAGGTCTTGTATGCGATACAGGAAAAAAATTTCAAATCGGAGCGTTAGGAGCAGAAATAACGCAGAAAACGCAATTTACCTTTATGCGCCCTAGCGGAAAGTCTATGATTTACGTGAAAATTTTGAATTTATAGGAAAAACATTTCGCATCGGCAACACTATGCAACAAAGAAGGAATTTTTCAAATCGGACTTTTAGAAGTAGAGATATTGACAAAAATAAGATATACATTTACGCCCCCTGGCGGAGAAACTGTAGAATATTTTAGGAAGAAAATATTCCGAAAAGGTTTATCGATGTGAGTGGCATCAGTTCACGAAAGAATTTTTTCAATCAATATTTTAGAAGCTCAGATTTTATGGCAAATACATCAGAAGCGAAAATTTACACTTTCGCCCCTTGGTGGCCAAAATATTCTTTACTAAAATTTCGAAATTATATGCAAAAGATTTTCCGTCAGGAGATGTATCCGCTGAATAAAAAAAAATTTCAAATCGGAGTTTTAGGAGAAGAGTTATCGCGGAAAATGTAATTTACTTTTACGCCCCCTAGCGGGAAATCTATGAGTAATTGGAAAAGGAAACTGTATCTAAAATACTCTTCGACATAAATGGAATCGAAAGATAAAAGATTTTTTTCAATCGGATGTTTAGAAGCAAATATGTGGAATAAAACGTAATTTTGAATTCGACATCATCTGCATTTACGCCCTCTAGCGGCAAAATTGTATATCGTAAAAAAAAAAAAACGAAATAAAGGATCATCATTCGCATATTTCAAGCTTTCGAATGCAAAAAGAATTTTTCAAATCGGACTAATAGTTGCAGAGATACCGTGGGTACAGACGGACGGACGGAAGGATGGACGGAAGGACAAACCGAAAACATAAGCACGATCTTTTTTACAAAAGACGTGCTAAAAATTACTATGTGGAAAACTTCGTGGCATTATGTTAAATGTGCTATTTATACATTATATTTTTGTACATTCAAAAGTAAATAGTTTAATGTATTGTTAATATATTCAAGAGCACATAATTCCTAATTGTCACTTACTTTTTTGTTTACTTGTGTTCCATATTTTCACATGAATCGGAAAATTTTATCAGACACTGTCACACTTAACTGCGGTGTGACAGTGTGTGTATTTGTGGGACATTTCAAGAGTTCTTAGTTCTCTAAAAGAATAAAATTTGCGTGATACGATTAACTTTAGCCTTGTTTTATACCATTACAAGTACTGTTTGTAGTACTTTGTAATGGTATAAAACCAGGGCAATAATTTTAAGGAAAACGTGCATATTTGTGCTTTATGCAATAAAGTGCAGTAATTTCAGTTTTACGAAAAATTCCTGTAACTTCCCCAGAATTTGAATCATTAGAACACCCATAAAACCTAGTTAATAATATGGAATTTAAAAATTTCAGTAATTGAAAGAATAGATTTTCGCAAAAGGGCCTCAAACTGTTTTTTTTTTTTTTTTGTTGGGGGGGGGGGCAAGCTCTTCCAGTACGCCACTGTGCGAAACGTATGGACAAAATCCTGTACAGTTTCCTGCATAACACTGCCCGTGTGAAACGAGGCGTTGTTGTCTTTCTGAAAAAATTCAGTGCATGGGCGTACTTGATAGACCCGCAACCCTCGCAGTGCAGGGTAGTGGGCTGTGGGTACCTCTCGGCTAAGAGGATCTCTAGTCTGGGCAGAAGGATTTTTCAAATTTTTTGCGGAAACTTAATATGAAACTCTTTAAAGAAATAGCCAGGAGCTTTTGCCGACATCTTTGAACAAGGTATTAAAAAGAAAAACTTTTCAGTAAATATGTAAGATCTTCAAGAAATAATTTTCGCTATAATTTATAAAAACTGGGTGACGGAAAAACAGCTATTCCAGAGGACTTAATTTTCACAGCAATAGTTCCTATACATGTATATTAACAAGAGAATGTAACTGAAATTATCAGTTGAATAAATTAAATTTTTAAACTCTTATTTTGCACGTAACTATAATGAATAAGGCTTTTGCTACCAAGCTAATTATCGTGAATATAGCTTTCACTAATATTATAATGAATTCAATGCTTGTACTAAGCTAACGCTTTTTCTAATGGTTGTTGTGTTATTAATTATGAATAAACTTTCCTGCTAGTAGTGTAGTAATAATAATGAACAAGCTTATAACTGGTAGTAATGTTGTAGTAGTAATTAAGATGAATAAAGTCTTTTTTTTTTTTTTTTTTTTTTTTTTGATTGGAGGTTTAACGACCACCGTGAGCAACTCAATGGGCTATAAGCAGTTGCCCGTCCCTAATTTTGGGTCACTGGTTCCAGGGAAGGGAAAGAGCCAGTGCCGTAAGACAAACACAACATCCATGCCTCACCGGGATTCGAACCCGGACCCCTTACGGACGAATGATCAGAGGCCATCGCTTAGACCACTGCGCCACCGGGGCGGCGAATAAAGTCTTATGCTGGTTGTTACTAATAACACTAAATGAAATAAACCTAACAGCCAGACAGAGGTCTGACAGTAACTATGAACTGAGAAAAACGTACTTACAACAAATTCTTTATTATTGAGACTTCTCGCTCTCACATAAACGAACTCTCTTTATACAGCACCAAACGCTCTTCCCGTACAACAACAAACGCTCTCCTTCACTTAAACCAACGCTCTCTCCGTGCAACAACAAACGCTCTCCCTACACACATCAACAAAAAGCTCTCCTCACATAAACCAACGCTCTCTCCCGTGCAACAACAAACGCTCTCCCTACACACATCAACAAAAAGCTCTCCTCGGGTATCGTTGAACGCGCCTATTTATACTGGCTACCACCACGTCATGACTTACACTCATTGCCAGATCTCATTCAGCGGGTGAAATAACATCTCGTTCAGTAAGAAGATAATTTACATAGTAAAATAAAATAACCAGAGATAGTAAAATCAAAAGGAAAGTGAATCGAGAGTATACGTTACAACGCATCCTTTAGAATATAATGGGTTAAAAGATGTTCTTCGCGGGAACGATAAAACAGAGAGACCTGTGTCATTTTTTATAATAGAATCAAAAGAAAAGACTTTCACTATGGGCAAAACATTGTGACATTATATTAAGTTTGTTTTGTATATTCAAGGGTAAACAATTTAAGTAATTTTACTTTTTTTGTGCCACAATACTTAATTGTTACATGTTTTTTATTTGCTTACTTCTGTTCTATATTTTCATACAAATCGGAAAAGATCGTTAGACACTCTGCACGGGCGTTACGTGTTTTGCGTGTGTGTGATCGTGAGGCATTTAAGGCGGTTCCACCTAAAATGTCTGCCTTATGTTTCCAATGGTAAAATTTCTGTACATATTTTCTTCGCAATTAATGTACACTGAAGAGCAATTGAATTAGAGACAGCTGGCGTTATTCAAATGTGGCGCTGAGGGCGACCCTGTAAACGGAAACGACATGACGTATGCAGCGATCCGACAATATAAGGAGTGATGTGACGGGAATCAGTAAGAGTCGGACGCAGTATGGGTAAGAACGAAGGATCTAAGTGCATTTGATCGTGGACAAATTGTCGGGGCCCGACGAATGGGTCACTCCATCGCGGAAGTCGTGCAGGCACTGGGATTTTCACGAGCCACTGTGTCACGGGTGCACCGTGAGTACATCGAATCCGGTAAAACCATCCCTGCAAGGGTCAACTGCCGTGAACAACAGCGTGTGGATGAGCTGGGTCATCGTCGGCTAGCTCGCATTGTAACAGCGGATAGACGGGCCACAATGCAAGAAATCAATCGACAATTTAACGCTGGTGCACAAAAACGTGTAAGCAGCCACACCATCCAGAACCATCTCCTCGCTATGGGGTACAGAAGCCATCGTCCCACGAGAGTACCGCTGCTGACCGCATATCACAGGGTGCAAAGATTAGCATGGGCGCGCGAACATCGCCACTGGATCCTAGACATGTGGAAAAATGTTGCATGGACTGATGAGTCGAGATACACGTTGGTACATGCGAATGGCAGGATACGAGTACGGCGCAAACCACATGAAGCGATGGATCCTTCTTGCCAGCAGGGTACTCTTCAAGCTGGTGGGGGTGGCATTCTCGTCTGGGGACTGTTTACGTGGACTCAAATGGGACCCCTGATACGTGTGACATCGTCCCTCACAGGCCAACGTTACCGGGATATCCTGGACGACTATTTGCTCCTGTTTGTGCGTCTTCAACATCCCACTGGGGACCTCATCCTGCTACAAGATAATGCACCGTGCCATCGCTCCAGAACTGTATCCGAATGGTTGGATGAACACTCCACCGACGTAACCTCGCTTCCTTGGCCAGTTAGGTCCCCTGGTCTCAATCCCATCGAGCACATCTGGGATGCCGTCGAGAGAGATGTTCGAAGCTCTGACTCCCCTTCATCAAATAAATCTTCGTGAAATGTGGGAGCTTGTTCAGGGGTCGTGGATCCGTATGGCTTCCCAACTCTTCTGGTGCCTTGTCGAATCCATGCCGAGACGAATCGCCGCCGTTATCAAGGCAAAAGGTGATGCTACACGTTATTAGATAGGTATCTCTAATTCAATTGCTCTTCAAATTTGTGGATCGATATAACTAACTTTAAGTTGAAATGGCAATGGGCTGGACATACTGCCAGAAGAACAGACCATCGATGGACAGCCGAAATTTTAGACTGGATTCCAAGGGACAGGAAAAGACCCAGAAGAAGACCACGTGGAAGATGGGTGGATGAAATTCGAAAGTATGCGGGAGTGACATGGAGGAGACTGGCACAAGACAGACCGTTGTGGAGGAAACTTGGGGAGACCTTCGTCCAGCAGTGGATTGATAATGGTTGACAATGATGATGATGAAGAAGTTACAGCAGCCTATCTATTTGAAGCTCGAAATCGGTGGCGCAGTGGTCTAAGCGATGGCTTCTGATCATTCGTCCGGAAGGGGTCCGGGTTCGAGTGCCGGTGAGGCATGGATGTTGTGTTTGCCTTACGGCACTGGCTCTCTCCGTTACCTGGAACCAGTGGCCCTAAATTAGGGACGGGTGACTTCTTATAGCCCATTGAGTTGCTCACGGTGGTCGTTAAACCTCCGACCAAAAAAAGAAAATGTTATAGCATAGGATACTTAATACTTGCGAAAACATAACCATAATTAAGCAATCCAACATTTGTTTGCCTACTGATGTCATCAATGTACTGGTCGCGCCATCTATTAACAGGTCTGAACATTACTCAAAGAAAATGATTGATTTTTAATATAATTATGGTTGTGTTTTAGCAAGTATTAAGTATCCCATGCTATAACTTAAAGTTAGTTTTATCGATGTGCAAATTTTCATTTTTGTGAACACGTTAATTGCGAAGAAAATATGTAATGAAGTTTTGCCATTGGAAACATAAGGCAGAGATTTTAGGAAGAACCACCTTAAAAGAGGCTGTCCTTAGTTCTCTAAAAGAATAAAATTTGCATATGATTAACTTTGGCGTAAGTATTTTGTAATACAGAGTAATTCAAAATGATTCATCCGATTTCATAAGATCATGGCTCAAAATCATGATATATAGTAATAGCGTACCACACATTAAAATGAAAAGAAACGCACGGAGTTTACGAATGTAACCGCTAGATGGCGCGCTTTAACCCATGTATCTGCACCTGGGCAAAGAATATCTAACTGATAAGAAGGTAAGGCTCAGCGAGACGTAACTAGCGCCACTATATTATGCGGCAAAGAATTACTACACAGAAGCCAACATTACAGGCTGATGCCGCAGGATGCCGAGCAGACTGAGTTAGACTGAGCATGCGTGTTTGTGTTCAAAGAATATAAACGCTTGTTTGTGTTGGCGTTTTGTTCAAAGGTTTTGTTGTTCTCATCTAGATCTGCGTTTATATTACAGCCATGAAATACACCCACTCCATTCCGATGAATAACAATTCATGGAATGGAGTGGATGAATAACAAGAACAATTTTGAAACCGTTTGAAACAAATATCCTGGAAAACCATTAAAACAACGTTTGCTGAAAAAAAAGCTATCGTTACGTTGAAAAAATTAATTTATCAATTATATGAAACTGACTTTTATGAAAAATACCTCGTAATATTGTAAAATGAAAGAGGGAAGCATTCGATTACACAATGCATACCAAACAGACAGCTTTAAGCATACACTCAATCGTGGCGAGTTAGTCCGGTCGGTAGAGAGCTCAGCTATCACGCCAGCGGCCCAGGTTCGAACCTACTCAGATACGAACGGATGTTTTTCCGATCTGTTGAGAAAATTTCTCCAGCGCAGTGCGTTTAATTTACAAACTTCGGAAGGTTAGAAAAAAAAATTGTAGCTTTGGGAAACTGCGGTTGTCTTTGCTTTTTTTTTTTTTTTTTTTTTTTTATTATTATTATTATGGCTGCTACTGGGAAACCAGCCTCAGCATTTTTGACATTTAAGGTATATTGTAAATATGAAATTCATGCCAAGCAACCTGGTATTACTACGGTGCTTAAAGTGAGAATAAAGCTGCTAAAATTTCCTTAAAATAATATTAATTGCTAATGTATATATTTGTTTCACCAAAAGAAGGGACAGGAGGGATACTCAGAAAAGAACAACAAAAAAAAAATGCTTTAGTAGACCCAATGAGACCGAAGGAAACAGTCGCAGATCAAAGCTTAGCTTCCTTTCCGTGAAATAGGCTTCCCGTCCCGTGTCTCCTACGCTTTTTGCGCCTGAATGTTAACTTTCCCGCAGAGCACCTGCTGCCGCATTACATGGTGGCGCTGCTGTCGCCTGTTTTACATTATCTCTACGAGAGTTGAGCTTCTTCACGCGAAGCGTTTATATTCTTTGACCTGGGCGAAAGACTGTCATTGTGAAAAATTTTCATGCAGGAGGCGATGGAGGACGACGAATTTGCTTCACCCTTGGTGTTTAGTGACGAAGCAACGTTCCATTTAAGTGGGAAGGTCAACTGTCACAACATTCGTTCGCATATGGGGGGACACGGGAAACCCACATGCAGTAATTGAAACTGAGCGCGACCTTAATGAACAGCGGTTAGGAAACGCCGTTACCTTAACGAGAAACTTCCTGACTGCTGGATTGGTCGCTGTAGACACGACGACAAGGCGCTGTACAGGTGGCCAGCCAGGTCTCCTGACCTGATTCCTTGCGACTTTTTTTTATGAGGGTGTGTTAAGGATAATGTGTATGTACCACCATTGCCCACAACGCTAGATGAAATCAAAGTTCGCATAGGGTCACTGGTTCCAGGGAAGGGAGAGAGCCAGTGCCGTAAGACAAACACAACATCCATGCCTCACGGGATTCGAACCCGGACCCCGTTCGGACGAATGATCAGAGGCCATCGCTTAGACCACTGCGCCACCGGGGCGGCCAGACATGCTTGATCATGTATGGCAGGAATTTGATTATCGCCCCCGACGTAATAGTTCGCGTGACCAACGGAAGTCACATAGAACATTTATAAGGTATAAAAACAAAATTTGGACAGTTTTTTTAGTTATGCTATGTACATTTAATCGCTGTATATTTAGAAACACGTAAAATACAGAAATTTGAAATCGGAAGAATAATTTTGAATTACCCTGTACTTTATATTGGTATAAAACTAGTGCAATCGTTTTAATTACAAGGTGCAGATTTGTGTTACACGCAATAAAGCATAACAGTTTTGGTTTTATGAAATCTACCTATAGGTTATGTAACGTATAGTACAGAAGTGAAACCATGTATCAAGACGACAAATTTGCAGGGAAACATTCTGTCCTTTTTTTTTATTTTATTTTTTTGAAGAAGACAATCCGATTTTTGGCGAGGATGGCGTAATCCCGTATTTCTTTCAAAACATTCTGTCCTCGTAGCTCAGTTGGGAGAGCGACTTACTCCGGAGATAGAGAGAGAACACGGGTTCGATGCCCGTCGCGGACAAACTTGTATTTTCGCAGTTACAAAGAATATGAATTATTAAAACCCCCATAAAACCTAGTTAACGATATGGGATTTTAAAATTTCAGTGACTTAAATGGATTTTCGCAAAAGGGCATCGAAGACTTTTTATTTTTTTGCAATGGGACCCCGAGTCTTCAGGTACGCCACTGGTTCATTTCAGTGCCATCCGGATACACGGTTACTCTGTTGGCAACAGCATGGCCGTGGAGAGCGAGCTCGGGCTCCAGTGCAATAAAATCTCCCCCCCCCCCCACCTTGACTCTTCCACTAACCACATAATCCATATTTCCGTTTCCTCACCCCAGCCCCACCCCACAGCATTTCCCTACCTCACGACAACCTGATCGGTTGCAACTCTTCAATCTTTTTTTTTTTTGCGGTGGATAATTTTTCTTATTCTCTTTTCCGCACATCAGTGATATGCCTTTGCAAATAAACCGTGGTAGTATTATGTCAAAATTTTCATCGGAGTTTCAAGGCTAAGTTTCTTTTTTAATTGAAGTAAAATTAAATTAAAAAAGAAATCGAAAACAACAACATGCTTTAATGTGTATTGTAGTAGTAGTAGTACATATAAATCAAATATTGTATATATTTACAAATTTTTATTTTAAGAAACACTTTTATTTTTTAATTTTATTTAAAGCAAGTTTTGAATTTATTACATTTTTTACATTTATGACAAATTACGCACTTTTTACGCTTCACGTAGAAAATATTTTTTTACGTAACTTTCCAACCCCGGTGATGGTATAGCTTGAAAAATATTCGGACACCATAAAATAATCATCAGAACAAAATTACTTTAGAAACGGTCTCTGGACCCCCTTAAGGGCCCTGGCCCCGGTGCTACAGCACCGCCTCCCCCTCCCTCTCGTCAAGCCTGGGCAACAGTAATGACATAAATCATTCCTTCTTGGAAGCTCATTCATCATTTATCATTCACGCTAAACAGTCGTCCACAAATGATAATTTAAACGAATGATCATTCTATTTCCACGTGGTCACTGTGCTCACTAAGTAAATCAGTATTTGCATGGATCCCCTATTTAGGACAAAAGCCCTTTCGAGGCCACAGACCTTTTTGGCAAAGTGCCCAAAACAGCACGATCTCTTTACCGTTCACGAAAAATGATTCGCCGCCAGAAATGATTCTGGCACACCATTCAAATGAATGGAATCCACGTATGAGTGACATGTCTCAGTCACGTGAACACCATTCAAATGAACGGTATCCATGTATGAGCAAGGTGTCTCAGTCACGTGAACACCATTAAAATGAATGGCATTCACGTATGAGTGAGATGTTTCAGTCATGTAAACACCGTTCAAATGAATGACATCCACGTAGGAGTGAGATGTCTCAGTCAAGTGAACACCATTCACATGAATGGCATTCATGCATGACTGAAGTGTCTCAGTCACGTGGACACCATTTAAATGGATGGCATTCAAGTATGAGTAAAATGTCTCATTCATGTGGGAACCATTCAAATGAATGGCATCCACGTGAGTGAGCAATCAGTGCTTAATACTAGGGGTGTTCAAATGAAAAGGTACGAAACGTCATAAGAACGTAACCGTTAACATATTTGCCTATGCCGCTATGGGAGAACGTAGCGACACATCTAGGGATGCGATTGGAGTCGCCGGCGTGGATCGGAGAATGGGCGGGCGCCCGCATGCGCAGGAGAGAGCAGAGGCTCTTATAAAGATCACCGTCCAATTGACGCGGCAGTGCGTGTGAGAACAGGATGGCGTTCACATTGCAAAATTCGACGATTGAGGAGCAGCGAGGCGTTATCCGATTTCTGAGAGCGGAAGATGTTAAACCGGCCGCTATTCATCGCGGAGGGTGTGGTTCTGCTCCATGATAACGCGCGTCCACACGTCTCCAGGGTCACACACGCGGAACTGGCCAAGTTCCAGTGGGAGCAGCTTGACCATCCGCCCTACAGCCCGGTCATGTCGCCCTGCGATTTCCATGTGTTTGGTCCCCTGAAAAAACATCTGAAAGGGAAGCGCTTCCACTCGGACGACGAACTCAAGGACGCTGTGCAGGACTGGGTCTCGTCACGGCCACAGGAATTCTGGGAACAAGGAATCCTTCGGCTCGTTAATCAATGGGATCGTTGTGCTACGGCCTATGGTGTATACTTTGAATAAAGTCTTCATTTATACCCACAGTGTCGTTTCGTACCTTTTCATTTGAACACTCCTTGTAGATACCTCTTTCAATTAATTCTTTAAATCTTCCCACTCTTAAGTTTCACCATTATTTCTTAGCTGACTGCTGACTGCTCACTCACATGACGGTTGACACCTATAAATTTTGAACATAACTAGTTGGAAATTCGTTTCCGAGCTCGTGGAGGTGGAAAACAGTTTAAAGTGCTACGACTTCCGTGCGTGCTGGTAATGGTGAATTGAATGAACATTCACAGCTCTTTTTGGCAAACTGCTCAAAGGAGCGCAAGCTGTTCACCTTTCTCGATGAAGGATTTTCTCATGACGAACGATTCGGGTACACCATTCAAGTGCATGACATTCACGCATCATTCCCACTGGTAATATGCATTATATTGACAAAAGTCACCGGACACACCTTCAAAAGCAAATGAACGGATCCGCTGCGTTGTTAAGATGCAGGGTGCAGCTGCAAACGGCATAAAATGAGGGCTGCAGCTGACCACTATCATATCGCACTGTGAATTTGAGTGAAAATGACGCGGCGGGAGAGTACTTTGAGAAAGAAGAGATTGTTGGGTGTTATATCAGTGGGTTGTCCATAAGAGAAACCGAGAGGCGTTTAAGCATACCCAAGTCAACTGTTTCGGATCTACTGAATAAGTCGAAGACACGCATGGCGTGCCTGAAGCAGCAAAACGTACCGGCAGACCAAAGAAAATCAGCGATAGAGAACGTCGAAGCCTCAAGAGAGTCGTTACAGCTAATCGACGGTGTACTGCTGCATTAGACCTCAGTGTACAGGTGAGTAAAAATGCTGGAACCTCGGTATGTACAAGTACTATTCGCAGAGAACTTCATTCCATGGGTTACCGTGCTCGTGCGGCTGCTCATAAGCCTTTCATCTCCACTCCAAATGCTACTCGTCGCTTAGCATGGTGTAAAGAATATTTATTGTGGACCGTATATAGATCAATGGAAATGAGTCCTACTAACAGATGAATCCAGATACACGATCCATCAGTCTGATAGCCGTGTACGGGTATGGCGGCAGCAGGGGGAACGCTATTTACCACAGTGTACTGTTCTTACGGTCAAGTTTGGAGCTGGCAGTGTACTCGTGTGGGGGTGTTTTTCGTGGTATGGTCCCGGTCCATTGGTTATCGCGGACAAACTTGTTAATCAGCACGTCTACCTAGATATTCTGAACAATTATGCCCTACCAACTCTGTGGCAATACTATGAAACCGAGCCTTGTTGGTACCAGCAAGATAATGCACCGATTCATAAAGCAAGGACTGTCACGGCGTGGTTTGACGATAATTCCGTATCGTGTGTGAACTGGCCAGCACAGAGCCCTGATCTTAATCCCATAGAGCACCTATGGGATGAATTACAGCACCGCATAAGAAGTTTGGAACCAAGGTCTACTTCTAAGGAACAGTTAGCGGCAGCATTATTTACTGAATGGAAGCGCATATCTATCGCTGTGTTCCAAAACCTTGTCGAAAGCATGTCTCGAAGGGTCAGTGCATGCATTAAGGCCAAATGTGGACCGACACCGTACTAATGTATGTCAATAAATTCTATGTTGTGTTTCTCTTCTAGGTGTCCGGTGACTTTTGTCAATATAGTGTATTTCGAAATCCGTGTCCGTATACCCACATTTATCTTAAAAGAAACAACGATTTACATTTACTGCTTAGTGGGTCATCGGTCAAAATAATAATAGACATTAAGATGTCTTCTCAAGAAAGAAAAACCGTAATCATTTCGCAGTAGGCGATCGTTGATCAAATAAATATAAAAATTAAATGCGTTTGAAAATTTCTATAAGCACATTTCAACTTTCAGAATGATCTTCGTGGAGATTTGGTTCGAAAACACTCGCAATTTTATTTATTCAGTTATTTCAAAACCAAATTTTTAAAATGAAAATAACTGTCTGGATTTTTGAAAATCCGATCATGAGTGAATGTTGCGTAGTTTGACAGTGCATTAAATCACGACCGAATACATAGAATTCTTTCACCGTTAAATTGTTAAAATTTGTTCACAACTCAATTCATTTTAAACGCGTATTTCAACAATTATCTTTCATCTGGGATCTAACAGAATTCTCTTCATGTGTGAATTTGTAAAGTGTTCACACTGTAGGCACATGCATTTTTGACTAAATTTCCCGGCCTGTTTGGATCGTTCCAGTCCGTCCCTGTTGCAAGGTCACCTCTGAAAACAATGCTCCTTTTTGCTTTGAATTGTAACCATTCACTTGTAGGTATATACGAATTTTTGCGATGGATCGCGAAACTAAAATTTCGGTCCTGATTTGGTCGTCCCCAATCCGTCCCTGTCCCAAGATCACCGCTGAAAGCAACGCTCCTTTTTGCGCTGAATTGTAACCATACTCTGTTGTCATTAACTGTATTGCTCTAGTGACAGCGAGACCTTTCGGTGTCTCCAATCACCGCCCATTGCCTCGAATTACAATTTACCTGATTCGTGAGTGATGTGATCGGCTTATACTGGCACTAAACAGAAAAGGAGACACGATAAACGACATGGTTAATAAAAGCACACACTTTTTTTATCACGTAAATGGGATACTTAACTGGGTTTTATTCGAGCGGAATTTCTTCTTCTTCTTTCTGGTTACTCAGTCCAAGGGCTGGTTGATCAGTAGATTTACTCTGTCTCTCCATTTCTCTCTATTCTCCGCCATTCTCTTCAAGTCATAGTATGTTCCAGTTTTGATGTCTTGGAGTAACTGTCCCACAAAACTATTCCTTGGCCGTCCTCTTCCTCTCTTGCCTTGAATTTTCCCTTCCAAAACTTTCAGAATCGGGTCTCCATGGCGCAATGTGTGTCCCATCCATAACATTCTTCTTCTTTTTAACTTGTTGATCAGATTCCTGGGTTCTCCCATTCTCTCCAGGACCTCCTCGTCAGTTTTTCTATCGAGCCAGTTTATTCTCTCAATTCTTCTATTGCTCCACATCTCAAATGCCTCCAGCCTTTTCACTTCCCTTTTGGTCAATGTCCATGTCTCAGAACCATAGAGAGCTGCTGGCCATATGCCTTTAAAATTCCCTTCCTCAGTTTTAGATCTATTTTTTTTCGCTGTCAGTAGTCTTTGATTCTCTCTAAAAGCCATTTTTGCCATCCCCAGTCTCATTCTAATTTCCTTTTCAGATCTCGCATCTTCAGTAATAATTTGACCTAAACAGAGAAATGATTTAACGTATTGTCCTTCAATTTCAAGGAAATCCTGTTTTGGATCTTACCTTATTACCATTAGTTTTGTCTTATTTTTATTTATCTTCGTTCTTCATTCCACAGATATCCGAGAATTTAAGAGCGGAATTGAAGATTATTTATTTCTTCCGACAGGTCGGACAGTTATTCCAAAGATTGATTATAGTGTTTATTTAATTTGCCCCTATAAAGTAAGCTGTGACAGAATAACTTGAGGATTTTAAACACAGTCCCCATACACTGAGGTGACGAAAAACAATGGGTAGGACCCTACCATTTCCCTTACATGCCACCACATCTGTGCGGTAACTGGCATCGACCGCAAACGATGTATATAAAGAGGCAGATATCTCCGCAAGCTCAAGTAGTAGCATTCGCAGTTCACACGGAAGCTTATCAGGATTTATGCGATTCCGAGCGAGATATGATAGTCGGCACCCTCAATCTCTGAAATTACCACGGAATTGGAATTTGTACAATCAACAATTTCAAGGGTTTACCTGGACTATACAAACTTAGGGAAAACATCCAGAGTGCGAGAACGGTGTAGCCATAGAAAAGCCCTGGACGATCGTGGACAGCGGCGTTTGGCACGCATTGTAACATCCGTCCGGCGTGCAACATTGCAGCGAATCACAGCGTAATTAAATACTGGAGCCAGTAGTAGCATCAGCGTTCGGACAGTGCAACGTTCCCTGTGTTCTATGGGATTCCGGACCCGACGGCCCACACGGGTGTCACTGCTGACCCAACGGCACAAGACTGTGCGCCTCACCTGAGCTCGGGAACATTGCATTTGGAAACGTGTATAGCCTGGTCCGACGAATCACGGTACCAACTGTTTCGGGGAGATATTCGAATCCGGGCGTTTCGACAACCCCACGAGGCAATGGATCCCGCATGTCTACAAGGGACAGCGCAGGCCTGCGGTGGCTCTGTTATGGTGTGGGGTGTTTTCAGCTGGCGTTCATGTCATGCAATCACTCCGATGCGTGCGTCCTCTTTCAGCACGACAATGTGCCACCTCACAAGTCCACAGTCGCCCGATTAAGGCTGGAGGGACATTCCACGGAGTTTGACAACCTGACTAGGACCGCCACGTTCGCCGGATTTAAACGCCATCGAACACATTTGAGATGCTGTTCAACGTGCCGTCCATACCAGGAATCCTCCACTGGCGGGTATACTGTGATTCCGGGGGTGGTCATATTATTCTGATAGGACAGTGTACACAGTAGACTCTCGCTAATCCGGCCTTCGATAATCCGGCTTCTCCATAATCCGGCTTCTCCATAATCTGGCCTCTCCATAATCAAGCCTCCCCATAATCGGGCCTCCTTCTCCTTGCGTGGTTTTTGGTTGCAGAAATCGTGTTAATATTAGACCGGAATGAATTATACTTCATACACGAGTGAAGTTTTCAATTTTAACGCTATTTTTGTTTTGAATTGGCACTAACATTCATATAATTCAATTTAAAAGAAAAGTAGGAAGGATCCTCAAAATAATTAAGAATATTACAAAAAGCATCTTCACTAAAGCAAACAAAAATCTGTGACATGTTTCGAAGTGACCACACTGAGTAGAAAATGCAAGATTTAACCTGTGCTGTATTGCCATTGTAGGTTTCTTTTACTGAGTTATAGTACGTACACAGAGCCGTAACTAGGCTGCCCCGGGCGCAGCTTAAGAGAGGGCGCAAAAATCACCGTGTACAATCTGATAAAAATCGGAATCGAAACTTTTGCACAAGTTTCTGGTGCACCTTTTACCGCCACACTTTGTCGTTTTTCTATTTGCAGAATTTGTTTATAATATATTTTGCCAGTTTCGGTGCTTTGCAGCCTAAAATTCGAATTGCTTCGTCAAAAAGTGCAGGGGATGTAATTTGTTCACACTGAGAAATGAAGCGTGGGTGTTCGTTCGTTGCAAGATAAGGATGTCGTTCACATTGCTGAAGATTCTCAGGGGTCAATTCGATCATTACTGCTCTATCCACAACAAGCTGCATTTAATGTGATACCAAAGGTCCGAACTCCAAAGCAGTTGGGTATCTCATCACTTTTTTCACATTGTGTATTTTGTAGCCCATTTAGAGCTACAAAATATCAAAGGTGCTTTAAGTTAGGGAAAGGGAAATATACGAAACCCTTCTGCTGAGTTCTGCCGCCCACTTTCTACATTCAAGAGGGTAAAGTGCTGTTCTTGTCTGGGATAAGAACAAAAGGTGCTGTAAGTTAGGGAAAGAAAATGTACAAAACCCTTCTGCTGAGTTCTTTCACCCATTACCTACATTTAAGAGGGTAAAATGCAGTTCCCGTCTGGAATAAGAAATGACACACAAGACCACAGTTACCGTCCTAAAAATTCATGCAGCAAGCATGGTTATAATATTTCAAGCACCAAGCGCTAAAGTTTTTTTTGTCTTAACGATTTAAGTGGAGGCTAAGAGGGGGGGCGCAATAATTGTAGCTTGCCCCATACATATTGTGCTTTACCGTACTGATAATATGAAAAGATCATTTCGTTGTTGTAGATGATACAGTATAGTACGTACTGATCGTGTTCTTTTACTATTATCATATGCTTTGCTCTTATTTGTGTTTTTTTTTTTCAATACATAAGTTCTACACATAGTAAACTTGTAATTGTAACGTTAAATTTAATGAAGAATAAAACTGAATTTTTATGCACTTTCACTAATCCGGTACTCTCGCTAATCCGACACCCCTCTGTGCAAAGAATGGCTGCTATCTCCCGCGTCTAACTCTGCTATCTCCCCCGCTGCTATCTGCCGCGTCTAACTCTGCGGTCAATGCTCTCATTACGTAGACAAGCAGAGCCGCAGCAGATTGCTATTGGGGAAGGGGAGGCCACTTGACTTTGACACCTGGTGTATGCAGTCGCAAATCAAAGTTGTAAGATCACAAACATGGCTGCGAGTCGACTGTATTAACGGAAAAAATCTGTTCCCACCTTTCTATATCCCTATGACGGAAAATTACCGCTATCGGACCCGTTCTCTGGAATACTTGAGATTTAATTAACTATTAAAGTCCAGTCGTCTATTGAAATTTAATAGTTAACAGGATATTGTGCGTAGCATATCGCATGGCATTAAATTATTGTGGCAACGGAAATATCCGCCCTACCTCCTCCCAATTGTAAGAAATCCATTACCTAAGGTATCGTACAGGTAATAAATTGTAGTGGGGAATGTATGTATCAGTTTGTAGACAAATTAAAACAAAAGCGATTATAGCTTTCATGAGGGAATTTTATATTTAGGAGTTCTGTGAAATAATACTATGAAGTAATATATTTCACATTTTCTTAAACATAATTGAAAGTCATTGTCAGCTTAAAGAATTCTCGAGCTCCAAAAAATTTTGCTGCTTTTAAAAGTCATAATGGAAAAAAATGTAATTTGTGAAAAGTCCTTCTACACAAAAAATAAGATTGTTATAAAACAATTTAAGAAAAATAACAAGTCGCTACAAAAAAAAATGACTAATTAACGGGCATTCGTAACAAAAAAATTTCGTCATCGGAATGGCGGAAGGTTTCTGAAAATTCAGAATTTTCTTGACGAACGAAAAATCCGTGAAATTTAGGGTTCCCTCCATGATTTCGAGGAAAAGGTTATGTCAGAAATATGCTTCGTTAATTCACAAAAAGAATCGCGGAAATGGCTCGTCAAATTCAGAAATTTTTTTACAATGTATAAGAGCATACAATTCCCCCTTTCAGGCCTCATGTAGCGCTCTCTCCCCGCACAGAAGACCTGGACTCACGTGACTACACGGGAGATTAGAAGGCAGAAAATATGTTTCCAGCTTAACCGAATTGCAGGTGGCGCTGCGCTCGCTGCTTTCATTTTGTTTACGGTAGCGAGCGTTGCCTGGATACCGTCCTGCTGACGTCAGTAACTTACTGCACAGTTAGTTTCTTGTCGAAAAGCATTATGTCGAAAGTGTGGGTGTTGAATATGATGTACACTATATTGAGAAAAGTCACCAGACACCTAGAAGCGAAACACAACATAGTATTTATTGACATATATTAGTACGGTGTCGGTCCACCTTTGGCCTTAATGCATGCACTGACCCTTCGAGACATGCTTTCGACACGGTTTTGGAACACAGCGATAGGTATGCGCTTCCATTCAGTACATAATGCTACAGCTAATTGTTGCTTAGTAGTAGGCCATGGTTCTGAACTTCTTATGCGGCGCTCTAATTCTTCCCATAGGTGGTCTATGGGATTAAGATTAGGGCTTTATGCTGGCCAGTCCACACACGATGCAAAATTATCGTCAAACCACGCCGTAACAGTCCTTTCTTTATGGATCGTTGCATTATCCTGCTGGTAACAACAAGGCTCTGTTCCATAATATTTACCACAGAGTTTTTAGGGCATAATTGCCTAAAATATCAAGGTAGACGTGCTGGTTAACAGGTTTGTCCACGATAACCAATGGATCGGGACCATGCCACGAAAAATACCCCCACACGAGTACAATGCCAGATCCAAACTTGACCGTAGGAACAGTTCACTGTGGTAAATAGCGTTCCCCCGGCAGCCGCCATACCCACACACGGCCATCAGACTGATGGATCGTGTATCTGGATTCATCACATCCATAGCACCCGTTTCCATTGATCTACGGTCAACGATAAATGTTCGTTACACCATGGTAAACGGCGAGTAGCATTCCGAGGGGAGATGAAAGGCTTATGAGCAGCTGCACGACCACGGTAACTCATGGAATGAAGTTCTCTGCGAATGGTACGTGTATATACCGAGGTTCCAGCATTTTTACTCACCTGTACACTGAGTTCTAATGCAGTAGTACTCCGTCGATTAGCTGTAACGACTCTCCTGAGTCTTCGACGTCCCCTATCACTGATTTTCTTTCGTATGCCGGTACGTTTTGCTCCTTAAAGCACGCGATGTGTCTTCCACTTATTCAGTACATCTAAAACAGTTGATTTGGGTATGTTCAAATGCTTCTCGGTTTCTCCTATGGACAAGCCACTAATATGTATAACTCCCAACAATCTTTCTTTTCTCAAAGTCAGTTCTCTCCCACCTCGACATTCTCACTCAACCTCACAGTGCCTTGTGATCGCGGTCTGCTGCAGGCTTGTTTTTATACCGTTTGCAGCTGTACCGCGCATCTTAACAACGCAGCAGATCCGTTCATTTGCTTTTGAAGGGGTGTCTGGCTACTTTTGTCAATATAGTGTAAATGTGTGTGCGAAGATGTGGTTTTATCGATATTCAAGTGTTTTTTTATTTCTATTTAAGTTAATGAATAAATAGTTTTTAGTTTGTTGAATGGTAGCTTCGATCTACATTTTTTTCGATGCACAATAGACCTCCGTGCAGCTGGTGAGTTGGTTACTGCGTGATATAAAAGGCAAAACTGTTAATACATATCTTATTTATTTAAAAATTTCTAACAGTTTCTATTTTTTTTTTTTTATTGGAGGCTTAACGACCACCGTGAGCAACTCAATGGGCTATAAGCAGTCGCCCATCCCTAATTTAGGGTCACTGGTCCCAGGGAAGGGAGAGAGCCAGTGCCGTAAGACAAACACAGCATCCATGCCTCACCGGGATTCGAACCCGGACCCCTTACGGACGAATGATCAGAGGTCATCGCTTAGACCACTGCGCCACCGGGGCGGTTCTAACAGTTTCAACGATGCCTTTCAAATGCTATGTCCCTGGCTAAAAAAATGTATTTAATGAAAACGACTTTTGTTTGTATTAACGAATCGGACAAATTCCGTAAAAGAACACTAATCATCGATAAACATCGATGATCATCGAAACTTCAAGAAACTAAACTGATAAACATATTTCCAGACGATTCGCTGTGAATTATTGAAAAACTGTATTAGCAGGGAATTAGTTGAAAGGGTCCGAAGCAACTAAGGATCTCACTTTTTTATGGGTAGCAATAGTCACTGCTCAAACTTTATTATTATCGTTACTGTGAATGTATCGTTCGCTAGAACCCAAAGAACATACTTGTTATTTCAATGCAAAAGAGCACACGCATCAGTGCACATGAAGCACAAATCAGAAATACACGTGTCGATCCGCACGCATGATCGTAAAATAAATAATGACAAATGGCGATAAAAACGCCAGAAAATAGAATGAAACAGGCGACTCATCGTGACACATTAAAAAACGATTATAGATATCATTTCCAAAGTGAATATTCGAGTTTCCTTTTTTTTTTTTTTTTTTGAGAAGGGGAGGACAGGTGTCACTGTGAAAAAAATGTGTTATTTGACACGCATGACGCAAGTAGTTACACCGAAGCAATTATTTTTTTTACTAAACCCTACAAACTTATTTTATTCATTCATATCATAAAAATTCTTATCACAAATGGGGACTTCGGATTTTCTGAGGATGATGCAAGTAACCCAGACAGCAGGCGAATCGGTCAAGCGTAACACGAAAAATATCCGTCGCAAGAAGTTTTACGCAAACGTCACCAAGATGAGGATTGCAGCTCCATATGATACGTGTTCCGACGCTTTTTTAGGACACGCTGCATGCTTTGATGCGTAACATTCATCAAATATTTAAGTTTGGACTATTCAAGTTAAACTCTAAGCGACAGACCAAACGGAACTGCACTTATTATTATTATTATTTTTTATTATGTTTTATAATAGTAATAATTTAAACGAACTTTTAAGTATCTGAATTGAAGTTCTCACACGAATGTACCATATGTTCGTACATAATTTCGTTCAACCACTCAAGCAGGGCCGGGTGGAATTTCGTTCAACCTGGGAAGCAGGGCCGGGTGGAATTTTTGAGGGTCCCGGGGAAATTTCATAGCGGGGCCCAGAGCGAAAGTTCATTGCGGCGGGCCCTAAAAAATAAATCTCATATTTTAATAAAATTGTTACGAGAAAAACAAAAACACATGGAAACTATCATAAGGAAAATTTATTATCTCAAATTACTGTAACCTTAAGAAAAAGATCATAATATGGACTGATAGTTCAAAGAGAGAGAGAGACAGAAAGTGAGAGACAGAGAGGGGGGGGAAGAGCCGCCAGAAAGACAGGAAAAAATGCTAAAATCTACGATTTTCTTTCCGAGGAAAATGGGTTTATAGGCTGCATTGTGATTTTTATAAAAACTTTCTCACAAAATGATAAAGACATAACTTTAACTAATGTGCGTAGCGAATATTTTTTCATAGCAAATATTTTTGCGTAGGGATTAATAAGGATCCCTCTTAAATACATTCCTTTATACACTGAGTGGCCACTTTATTATGACCACCCCTGAGTACTTCGTTGGACCACCTTTTGCCTTTAATACTGCGTCGATTCTTCGTGGCATGGACTCCACGAGATGTTGATAGGTGGTTTGTGGAATCTGAGACCATGCTTGATGAATAGAACTTTCCAGGAGTGCAGGGTTGTGGATTCAGCATTCTGATGGCTCGTTCAACTTTATCCCACAAATTCTCAATGGGGTTGAGAACTGGAGATTGTGGGGGTCGCCTAAGCAAAGTAAACTCACCGGCATTTTCCTGAAACCAATCCCGTACAATACGAGCAGTATGGCAGGACGCATTATCTTGTTGAAAGTAGCCATCGCCATTGGGATAAACCATCCACATGACACGACGCACTTGGTCCGCAACGATGTTTAGATATGAAGTGCCAGTCAGACATTGATCAACACGAATTAAAGGGCCCAAAGCATGCCAGGAAAACATTCCCCAAACCATAACGTTGCCTCCACCAGCTTGAAGGGTTGTAGCAATGCATTTGAGGTCCACGCTTTCGTGCTGTTTCCGCCAAATTCTCACTCGCCCATCGGCATGGTGCAACTGGAAACGCGATTCATCGGACCACATAATTTGTTTCCAATTATCGACTGTCCAATCCTTGTGCTCCTGTGCGAACTGTAGACGTTTTCTCTTGTTAACTGTAGACAGCAAATGTGTTCGAACAGGCTTTCGGCTGCCATATCCCATCCGATGCAGTGTACGGCAAACAGTGCGTGCAGGGATCATTTGAGGGGATCCTTGATTAAGAAGGTCTGTAATTTTCTGCACTGTTGCCTTTTTGTTGTCTGCTACCAGTTTGGACACTCTCCGTTCCGCCCGAGCAGTCACTACTCGATGACGACCACACGTTGCACGTAGAGACCCAGTTTTTTGGCTGACAGTCCAGTCTTTAAACGCTTTAACAACAACTGCTCTGGAACATTTCACGAACGCGGCGGTTTCGGTGATACTCGCTCCATGGCTCCGAGCTCCTACAATCATCCCCCGTTGAAAGTCCGTCAAATCGCATTTTTTACCCATCTCGTCACCCAAAAATCTCTTTTACTACTGTCGCAAGCACTAAGCTTTCCCTGTTTATACAAGCCTCGCCCTCTGGCGGCAACAGCGTGCAGCCATAGGTAATTTGCTTAAAACTGTCAGGTGGTCATAATAAAGTGGCCACTCAGTGTATATATTTTTTTCTGTACATATTTTAGTGTACAGTTTATGACTACTAAGCTTGTGGTGTCTAGATAGAATAAAATTTTGCAACTTTTCTCACAATAAAATGTTTATTATACATCGACTATAGTTTCGTAGAGGGTTAGGCTCGGCATCCTCAGGACGAATGGAGCGTAAACATTCAAATCATTGTAACATCATCAGAATTCTGACGGTCATGGATTTTGGTGATTTGTTTCCACGCGCTTGAAAGAAATGGAGTCAACGTCATGTCGTTGGCAAGCCATGACGAGTTCCTGTATGTCTGGAAAGCTTCTAATACACTATATTGACAAAAGTTACCGGACACCCCTTCAAAAGCAAATGAACGGATCCACTGCGTTTTTAAAATGCATGGTACACTTCTAAACGGTATAAAAACAAGCAGACCGCGATCATATCGTACTGTGGGGTTAAGTGAAAATGTCGCGGCGGGAGAGAACTGACTTAGAGAAAGGAAAGATTGTTGGGTGTTATAGTAGTGGGTTGTCCATAAGAGAAACCGAGAGAGGTTTAAACATACCCAAATCAACTGTTTTGGATGTACTGAATAAGTGGAAGACACATGGCGTGCCTGAAGCAGCAAAACGTACCGGCAGACCAAAGAAAATCAGTGATAGAGGACGTCGAAGCCTCAGGTGAGTCGTTACAGCTAATCGACGGAGTACTGCACAAGACCTCAGTGTACATGTGAGCAAAAATGCTGGAACCTCGGTATGCACGCATACCATTCGCAGAGAACTTCGTTCCATGAGTTACCATGGTCGAGTGGCTGCTCATAAGCCTTTCATCTCCACTCGGAATGCTACTCGTCGTTTAGCATGGTGTAAAGAACATTTATTGTGGACCGTAGATCAATGGAAACGGGTCCTATGGACTGGCAAATCCAGATACACGATCCATCAGTGTGATGGCCGTGTGTGGGTATGGCGGCTGCCGGGGAACGCAATTTACCACTGTGTACTGTTCCTACGGTAAAGTTTGGAGCTGGCAGTATACTCGTGTGGGGGTATTTTTCGTGGTATGGTCCTGGCCCATTGGTTACCGTGGATAAACCAGAACGTCTACCTTGATATATTCTGGACATTTATGCCCTACCAACTCTGTGACAATACTATGGAACCGAGCCTTGTTGGTACCAGCAGGATAATGCACCGAGCCATAAAGCAAGGATTGTTACGGCGTGGTTTAACGATAATTCCATATCGTGTGTGAACTGGCCAGCACAGAGCCCTGATCTTAATCCAATAGAGCACCTATGGTTAAATTAGAGCCCCCCCCCCCCATATGAAGTAAAAATATCTTTTGGGCCTCGCTCCCCAAGAGACCAGGGCGACCGCCCCTGTTGTGCCTATGGTCCAACCGGCCCTGCTGGGAAGACAAGAGAATAAAGATTAATGGAAATTTTTAAACCTACCATCGTTTCGTTTTGCTGGCGTCATAGTCGTTTTTGCAAGTACCCACTTAGAGCTGCAAAGTATGATTTAGGTGTTTCCTGACATGAGTACAGAAGTTTTAATTAAAGAAATTAAACTTGACTTAGAGAAAGCAAAATTTATGTACGATGCACTATACACTGAAGTGCCAGTAGTCATGGGATACGTGCCTAGTATCGTGTAGGACATCCTCTAGCTCGGCGAAGTGCAGCAATTCGTCGTGCGTCCATTCCACAAGTGACCGGAAGACTTCTGGAGAGATGTTGAGCCATGCCGTCTGAACAGCCGTCCACTGTTCCCTGATATTTGTAGGTGTAGGATCTTGGGTCCGAATGGACCTTTCCACCACGTCCCATAAGTGCTGTATTAGGTTCATGTCGGGCGAAAGAGATGGCCACACCATCCGTCGGAATTGTCCAGAACGCTCCTCGAACCAAATTTGGACAACCTAGGCCCGATGACACATTGTCCGCCTGGAAAATCCGATCGTTCTTGGGGTACATGAAGTCCATGAAGGGTTGCAAATAGTCACCCAGCAGAGCAACAAAGCGATTATCGGTTAATGACGTGTTTACGAGGACTAAAGGATCCAAATCGGACCACGTAAAGACCACGCATGAAACGACCACCAGCTTGCACAGTGCCTTGTTGACAGAAATTTAGCAAAATTAAAGACGCTAAAATTTTCAGCCCCCACGGCAAAGAAGATTCTCGCGCCGGGGAACTCGAACCAAGGTCTTTCGGATTGGCTCAAGAGAAACCGCGCGTCTTAACCACTGAGCCAGAAAGACTCAGAAATCACATTTACGTTCAAGGTAAAACTCTAATTGCGCGATGATAAGTTTTTTTTTTTTTTTTTTTGTCATTAATGCGAGTGATTTAGTCAATTTATTTTCTGTTGGAACTTATTAATATTTAATACGTTTCTAATAGTTTTATTTTTCCTGTAGTAGGACTTATCACAAATTGAGTATTACTTTCATCGTAATTTTTCCGAGCAACAAAATGCTTTGGAACTCGAGATCTTTTTAAACTGACAATGACTTTCAATTATCTTCAAAGAAAGGTGAAATGTACTGTTTTATAATATTACTGCACAAACCTTCTGAATATAAATTTTACGCTTGATAGCTATTAATAGCTTCCGTCTTAAGAACTCCGCAGATTGATACACAGACATCATGCAATCTCCTGTACAGTAATTTAAGCAGCGGCTTACTGATAGACCCCGCAACCCCAGCAGTGGTTGCTGGGGTTGCGGGGTCTATCAGTAAGCGCAACCCCAGCAGTGGTCTTGGTTAAAAGGACCTCTGGCCTGAGTAAAAAGATTTTTATTTTTATTTTTTTATGACAGAATCAAAAGAATTTTTTCTACTATGTGCAAAACATTGTGGCTTTATGTTAAGTGTGTTTTACATTTTCCAAAGTAAATAATTTAAGTAGTTTTACGTTATTTGTGCTACAGTTCTTAATCGTTACTCAGTTATTTGCTTACTTATATGTTGTGACATTTCGTATAAATTGGAAAAGCCATTAGACACTCTCACACGGCAGTTGCATATTTTGCGTGTGCATTCGTGAGGCATTTCAAAAAACAGGCCTTAGTTCTTTGAAATAATACATTTTGCACGATATTATTTAACTTTGACGTAAGTATTATGTAGTAACATTCATCGGTAACCAAGGCAATCATTTTAATTGTAACATACAGCTTTGTGTTTCACGCAATAAAGTTAAATAATTTTGATTTTACGAAAAATACTCGTAGGTTCCAAAGAATTTGATTTATTAAAACAATCGTAAAGCCTAATTAATAATATGGGAGTTAAACTTTTGAGTAATTATTAAAAGCTAATGGATTTTTGCAAAAGGGTTCCGAAAACATTTTTTGCGGAGGTGGGGGGGGGGGCTTCGAAAACATTTTTTGCGGGCGGCCTCGAACACATTTTTTGCGGAGGGGGGGGGCCTTCGAAAACGTTTTTTGTGCAGGGGCGGCCTCGAAAACATTTTTTTGCGGAGGCGGCCTCGAACACATTTTTTGCGGAGGGGGGGGGCTTCGAACACATTTTTTGCGGAGGAAGGCCTCGAAAACATGTTTTGCGGAAGGTGGCCTCGAAAACATTTTTTGCGGAGGGCCTCGAAAACGTTTTTTGCAGGGGGCCTCGAAAGTATTTTTTGCGGAAGGGGGCCTTCGAAGGCATTTTTTGCGGAGCGGCCTCGAACTCATTTTTTGCGGAGGGCCTCGAAAAAGAATTTTGCGGAGGGGGCCTCGAAAGTATTTTTTTGCGGAGGGGGGCTTCGAAAACATTTTTTGCGGAGGGGGGGGCTTCAAAAAAAATTTTGGCGGGTGGGTAACACAATATATAATAGCTGATGCACAAACTGGGGAGAGGAGAAGAAATATCCTGTGCCACATTAAACGAAATTCATGCGATATTGCGGATACGTAACTTCAAAATCATATGCTTCGACAGACGACTGAAATTTAACAGTTAAAGTATTCTTGCGAATCGTTCCTATTACTGGTAATTTTTCGTCGTATAGATTTGGAAAAAGTGAGAACGGAATTTTTTCGTTAATATACGAGAGAAATTGCGGAAAGGTTTCTGAAAATTCAGAATTTTCCTGGCGTACGAAAAATCCGTGAAATTCAAATTTCTTTCTGTCATTTCACGGGAAAGGTTGTATCAGAAATACGCTTCATTAATTCACGAAAGGGATCACGGAAAGTGGTCCGTGAATTTCAGAAATTTATTTACAGATTGCTTTTAAAAGAACTGAGTATTTACAGGTTGATGAAGTAAATCTAGATTAGCCGATGCCTACATTTACCTTGGACATCAGACAGGCGCGACGCATTCGTGCGGGCTGGGGCATCACCCCTAATAGCTAAGCTATTAGGGGGTGATGGCTGGGGTGAGCTTCAGCACACCCAACTTTTCTCTGAAAGCCCCCTTTAGCCCCCTCTCTCCAAGAAAAAGACTATTTAAGCAGTTGGAACATATGGCGGGGTGCAAACATCTAAAATTCTAGGTAACTTGGATAAATGTATGTGAATTTCTCGAATTCAGTAAAATTTTGTGATATAAAATGAATTCTTTGTTAAATTTAGTGTCTGTACTTATGGGAAATGGAGGGAGTTATCTGAAAGAATTCGTGAGAGGGAAGTAGAAACACACCATTTTTGTAATTATAGTTTTAAATGATGAGAGAGACAGAAAGAGAGAGAGATTTCCTATCAGGTTACAAACTAGATTTCAGAAACAATCTTATGAAAAAAAAAGAACTAGGCACGCTAAATTGGCGAAGAATAGTAACTTGCCATAGAAATTCGTATCCATAGTTCCCATACTATTGGGTTGTCGGAAAAGTCATGACGTATTTTAGCCATGTTTTGCAAAGGTCATTTATTGATAGAAAGAACAAAGATCAATCAATGATATAATGCCCGTTTTGTTCGATTTCGTTTTGTTCCTTTTGCCATTATTCAGTGAGCTGCAGAATGCCTCGTTCATAGAAGGACCTGTCTTTCGTGGCGGAAAACTATACAAGGTGCTGATTTACAGCCTCATCTGAATTGAACGTTATACCACGAAAGGACTGTTGAAGAGAGCGACACAAGTGGAACTCTGACAGCGCAAGGTCAGGCGAGTATGCTGGGTGTGGCAACACATCCCACCCAAGCTCCAATAATTTTTGGAGGGTGATCAAACTTGTGTGTGGTCTCGTGTTGTCGTGATGGAACACAACACCTTTACGATGAACGAGCTGTGGACATTTCTGGATGATGGATTCGTTCAAACTGTCCAATTGCCGACAGTACACATTCGAACTGATTGTTTGGTTCCGTGGTAGGAGCTCGAAAAACACGACACCTTTGAAATCCCACCACACTGAGACCAGAACCTTCCTCTGATGAATGTCTGCTTTGGATGTCGTTTCAGGCGAAGCAGCACGTCGTGACCAAGACCGTTTGCGCAGCACATTGTTGTACACAATCCACTTTTCGTCACCAGTTATCAGTCGCGTCAAAAAAGGATCGTTTTCCTCACGTTTAATGAGCATATCGCAGACGCTTATACGCGCCGTCTATTGAACTTCTTTGAGTTCATGAGGAGCCCACACATCGAGCTTGCTCACGTATTCCACCTTCTTCACGTGGTCATGAACGCTTGAATGATGGATGTGCAGTGTGTCTGCAATCTCTCGTGTCGTGTAACGTATGTTTGACTCAATCAATGCCTTGATTTGTAGTCGTCATCAACATCGGTGGGCCTCCCGGACCGAGGAGCATCGTTGAGGTCAAAATCACCAGCACGAAATTTTGCGAACCACAGCTGTCACTGACGTTCTTGTAGAGCATTATCACCGTACACTTTACGCAACTTTTCATAAGCTTGACGCGCGTTCTTCCTTTTGCGGAAGTAAAACAGTAAAATATGGCGAAAATTCACAGTTTGGTCTTCCATCTTCAACTTGATGTCAAATCTCCGGAAATCAACCAAATCGCTCATTATTCCTTTTAGACAGCAGCTAGAACTGGCACCTGTCAAATGCCATAGCGATAACAGAGCTGCGCATGCCTCTAGTATTTCCAAAACCGCCCAAAGTTCACGAAGATTTGATGGAGGGGGTCAGAGCCTCGAACATCTCTCTCGATGGCATCCCAGATGTTGTGCTCGATGGGATTGAGGTAAGGGGACCTAGCTGGCCAAGGAAGCGAGGTCACGTCGGTGGAGTGTTCATCCAAACATTCGGATACAGTTCGGGAGCTGCATTGTCTTGTTGCAGGATGCGGTCCCCAGTGGGATGTTGAAGACGCACAAACGGGAGCAAATGGTTGTCTATGGTATCCCGGTAACGTTGACCTGTGAAGGACGATGTCACACGTACCAGGGGTCCTATTTCAGTCCACGTAAACAGTCCTCAGACGACAATGCCACCCCCACCAGCTTGAAGAGTACCCTGCTGGCAAGAAGGGTCCATCGCTTCATGTGGTTTGCGCAATTACTCGCATCCTGCCATCCGCATGTACCAACGTGAATCTCGACTCATCAGTCCAAGCAACATTTTTCCACATGTCTAGGGTCCAGTGGCGATGTTCCCGTGCCCATGCTAATCTTTGCACCCTGTGATGTGCTGTCAGCTGCGGTACCCTCGTGGGACGATGGCTTCTGTACCCCATAGCGAGGAGATGGTTCTGGATGGTGTGGCTGCTTACACGTTTTTGTGCACCAGCGTTAAATTGCCGAGTGATTTCTTGCACTGTGGCCCGTCTATCCGCTGTTGTAATGCGAGCTGGCCGACGATGACCCCTCTCATCCACACACTGTTGTCCACGGCAGTTGGCCCTTGCAGGGATGGTTTTACCGGATTCGATGTGCTCACGGTGCACCCGTGACACAGTGGTTCGTGAAAATCCCAGTGCCTGCACGACTTCCGAGATGGAGTGAACCATTCGTCGGGCCCCGACAATTTACCCACAAACAAATGCGCTTAGATCCTTCGTCTTACGCATATAGCGTCCGGCTCTCACTGATTCCCGTCGCATCACTCCTTATATTGTCGGATCGCTGCATACTTCATGACGTTTCCGTTTACAGGGCCGCCCACAGCGCCACTTTTGCATCACGCCAGCTGTCTCTAATTCAATTGCTCTTCAGTGTATATTTTGGTGAATGGTAAAAACAAAAGTATTTTATTTTGTTTTTTGCGAAAAAAATCTTAAGATATAACATTGCAAATGAAACGCGCAGATAACTGTAAATTTAGACCGAGTTGCTGATAAATTTTAGGATTTTTCAAGTTGATGCAAAACTGCACTGGTAATAGATAAGGGGAGACTTCGACAAGGGCAACAGCAAATATTTTTTATATTCTATAGAAAAGTTCATTTTCGATATATTAACCATATGTTTTCTCAAATGATTCTTACGTGAAGAAGAAATTTTATAAACGTCATCTCAAAATAAATAAAAACTTCAGATTCTTTCGAAAAAGTTTTTTCATTGGCTTTATTTTTCAGGAAAGAATTTTTACAAGCTCCAATTTCCATTATACTTCCTTTATTTATTTTTATTTTTTTTACGAGGAGCGTCGCTAGTCTTAAAAAAATTTCCAGTGGCATATAAGATTTCTTGTGGTTCATAAGTCAGTACTATATTAATTTTTTTTTATTCTGCTCTCGTCTTCCTAAATATCTTCTGAAGTGAAATTTAATAGGAAGTCATTGAATAAAAGTCGCATGCCTTTTTTTAGTATCTTGGCAAAACTTTTAAGCTCTGTCTTTTTAAATGACTTGCAAAAACATTCTTAGGCGGTCTACGCGCATGTGTTGTATTACTTTCTTATTCAGTATCCATCTTTTAAAATATTTTCTATGAAATACAGGGTGTCCCCCTCGCTACCGAACCCGGTATTTATTTAATAATATTAACACCAATAAAGATATTGCAACGAAATTTGAAGTGGACTTACCTCAATTCGTGCAAAACGTGATGTCATCACAACATGTGCTGGAAGTGGCCACCATTTGCATCCAGACAGCATTGAACTCGGCGCTGTCCGTCAGCCAGCCGGAGTGCACCTTAGTGGCAGACACATTCCTAAGTGTGGCGTCACTAAGGAGCAGTCAGCCAGCCAGCCGGACGCGCCTCTCTGCTGCTTTGTTACGCCATTTCGCTGAACGTGTCTACACAATACGGTTGTTGATAGTGTGTGCTCGTGTTCGTAGCTGTTCGCGTACGTGTGAAAATGTATCGGTATGCTCTGGAGAAGCGAGTGTTCATTGTTCGCACTTATTGGAAAACAGAATCGATAAAGTCTTGTCAACAGCAATTCCTGGAGAGGTTCGCAGGCAGACATCTGCCGAGCAAGTTCACCATTTCGGCATTGTCGAAGAAATTGGAAACCAAGGGGACTTTATTAGACGACCATGCAGGAGGTCGTCCACAAATGTCCGAGGAAACGATCTAGAACGTAAAGGGCCGACTACTTGCGTCTCCCAGGAAGTCACTTCGCCGACTGTCACAGGAAACAGTGCTGTCCAAAAGCACTTGTCAACGTGCTGTGAAAAAAGCGAAGCTTCATGCCACGAACTAAAACAGCCTGACCACGTGAAACGAGTGACATACTGTCCATGGTTTCAGACATTTTTTCATGAAAATCCGGGCATTCTGGACTACGCGTGGTTCTCGGACGAGGCGCGGTTTCACGTGTCCGGATACGTCAATTCTCAAAATTCCCGTATTTGGGCCAATGAAAATCCCAACGCGATACACGAAGAACCCCTTCATTCGCAGGAAATTGGTGTTTGGTGTGAGATGACCCGGCGCCGCATAATTGGTCTCATCTTCTTCGACACAACCATCACAACAGCTGCATATATGGAAATTTTCAACACCTTTATAAATCAATCGGACGACGAAGAACTCTCCATTGGATATTACCAGCATGATGGAGCGACATCACACACCACTATTGCTAAAATTCAGTCCTTTTTCGGCTACCGCATCGTTTCGAAGGGTCCATGGCCACCGCGCTCGCCCGATCTGACGCCTCCTGATTACTTTTATGGAGATATCTAGAAGGGAGAGTTTACCGAAAGAAAACGCGAACCATCGATGCCTTGAAAGCAAACATCACCGAAGAAATTCAGGCAGTGACGGCGGACGTATTGGCAAGAACTTTGCACAACATGGTGACCCGGGTTCAATGCTGTCTGGACGCAAATGGTGGTTACTACATGTTGTGATGTCATCACATTCCGCGCAAAATGAGGTAAGTCCACTTCAAATTTCGTTGCAATATCTTCATTGGTGTTAATTTTATTAAAGAAACTAGACGAAACCCGTCGGAATCTTTCTTCTTTCTTTTTTTTTTTTTTTTTTTTTTTTTTGAAAAGAATAAACTCATATAATACAACAAATGTAAACTTTATTTGATTGACAAATCCATTCAACCACTTCAGTAAAGACAATACTCCAGGTTCCTGAATTTGTTTATTTTTTTTTTTTACAGAAGGTTTAACGACCACCGTGCGCAACTCAGTGTACTATAAGCAGTTTCCCGTCCCTAATTTAGGGTCACTGGTTCCAGGGAAGGGTGAGAGCTAGTGCCGTAGCCGTAACACAAACACAACATCCATGCCTCACCGGGTTTCGAACCCGGTAGACGAAACCCGTAGGAATCGATGGTCAGTTTTTTTTTTTTTTTTTTTTTTTTAATTTAAAGAATGAACTCATATGAAACGTTTATTTACATAATGGGAAACGTCTTACCTAGGTGAATAAATTGGGTGGTCGAATTAATATTAAATTGTATGTATATATCACACAGTCCAACGGCATAACGCAATCAGGTCTTCGAGAGTGTTCGCTGTTTCGATGAGAAGAACTTTGATAAGAATGCCTGCGAGCGTTGCTTTGCGCAACTGTTGGCTCAGAAAAGAGAAGATTTTGGACTATCTTAGTCCCTCCATGCCTTCGCCTTCAACCGCGCGTGAGTCAACCGCACGCCTCTTCCATAGACTTTACATGGGAACTTTGCCGCCCCCACAACACCCGAACCATTGCCCAAATCTAATTTTTCTCTTCGACTAGCACATATACATGGTCGGACCTTTATTTTGATATCTAAACCATTTCTTTACGTTCAGCCGTTCTCTCAAAATAGGACTCACAGTAAAAAATCTTACAGAATTAGTATATACACTGCTGGCCACCCAAAATGCAGCACCAAGAAGGACACGAGATAGCAAAGCCAGATTTACTGGACACATAACAACAGATACAAAGATGAAACGATTGAGCTTACAGGCCCGAGCGACTTGCGGAACACGCAGACATCAATAGTTCGTGTGGTCCCCATGGCTGGCAATAACGGCCGCTGCACGCCGCGGCTTCGAACGAAAGAGGCTTTGGATGTGGGCTTGGGGTATGTCGGTCCAGGCTGCTTCCACACGTTGCCACAGTTCATCAGGCGTAGCCGCGGGTGGTGCTTGCCGGGCCACTCGGTTACCAATCAGCGACCAGACGTGTTCAATGGGCGACATATCAGGAGAACAGCCAGGACATGGCAGCAGTGACACCTGGTGGGCCGTGAAGAATTGTTTCACGATGCGTGCCACGTGCGGGCGCGCGTTGTGCAGGCGCGCATCTCCGTGGCATCGGATATGTAGCGGTGGCTGTTGAGTGCACCGGCGATGCGTACCAGAGGGTTGCGGGTGTCATATCCAATTGAGCCCCAAACCATAACGCTAGACGCCGGACCGGTATGGCGATGCATAATGCAGGCGTCATACAGTCTCTCGCCGCGGTACCGCCACACGCTGATCCAATCATCGTGGTGTTGCAGGCAAGAGCGGATTCGCCGGACAAGACAATGGAGTGCCATTCCGTAGTCCAGGTGCGGCGTTCAACGGCCCACTGCCGCCGCACTCGCCGGTGGTGTAACGTCAATGGTAATCGGAGCAATGGGCGCCGTGTGACAAGTCCCCGCTCCTGCAGACGACGTCGAACGATACGTGCTGACACAGTTTGTTGCGCAACACACACTAATTTCTGCGCTAACGTTCGTGATGTGGCTGTGCGAGCCGTCAATGCCCGCCACACAACATGCCGGTCCTCTCGTTCGGCGGTGTGCCACGGCTGCGGCAAAAGCTCACGTCGGTCCGTCCGTCCTTCCTACACCCACCGAATCCATACTCGCCTCACTGAGGCTGGATGTCGTCCCACACGGGCGCCGATATCTCGGTACGATAAACCGCTGTCGCAATAAGCCACTATTCGTCCTCTGACGAACTCCGAAACGTGCTGGAATGACTGCCGTATTCTGCGACGAGGCATCAGGAAGCTTCCCACGCACATGATTTGCATATGCCCTGCAATGCTAATCGTTTGCATGTCCTCTCGCGGGCGACGCATGCTGCGAATTTCAGGCCAATCGGATGCTTTCTTCTTGGTGTTGCATTTTGGGTGGCCAGCAGTGTAGAAGCGGGATGCATTTCATTACCCTTGTGCATCATAACGTGCGTAAAAATGGTCCGATTTGGATAAAATTTTAGTATGTGGTAAGTAACCATTTGGGAACGAATCCTATTGAAAATGGGCGAAATAGGGTTAAAGGTCAGGACATAGGAGCGGGATGCATTCCATTACCTTTATGCATCATAACTTCCGTAAATATGGTTCGATTTCAATGAAATTTCAGTATATGGTAGGGGACCGCCTGGGGACGAACTCTGTTGAAAATAGGCGAAGTGGGGTGAAAGGGCAGGATATAGGAGCGGGATGCATTCCATTGTCCTTGTGCGTCACAACTTGCGTAAAAATGGTTCGACTAAGACAAAACTTTATCGTGTTGTTCCGGAAGTATACTTTACCGGTTCTGTTGAATATCATCGAAATGAGGTCAAAGGCCAGGTCATAGGAGTGAGATTTATTCTACAGCGATTATCTTCATAACTTGAGTAATGATTTCTGTTATGTTGGAAAGCGATCAATGCATTGCATGATTTTCCTAACTTGTTAAACATCTCCTCCTAGAAATGTCTCGGAATTACTATTAAGTAAATTCTACACACATTTTTTCACTCTGCGCTCGACATTTTAAATATCTTCTCACGAAATATTTTCCCACGGTTCCGTAAAATTTCCCAAGAAGGATAAAAGCAAATATTAAATTATTGTACTGAGCAAAAATTTTTTTTTTTTAATTCCGTCAATCGTTTAAAAATTTTTCTTGTAAAAATTATCCCACGGTGCCAAAAAGTTAATATTACACAAAAATCCACGCTTTCAGTGATTCTCCCTTGGGTACAAATGATGTTTATCTTATATATTGTTTCATGCAGCTCATTCTTGAATCAATCATCTTTGCATGTCTGTCTATGTATGCGAAGTGCATAGCAATTCGGAAGTCAACGTGGACAATGTCTTGGCCACGCGTAGAGAAAATTATGTACATGAAGCCGCATTTATCTTCCTAATGACACCTTTCGTCTGCCCTGAACTCTCGAATCAAATTGGTAATCTCATAATTGACTCTTCTGAGTAAGGGTGATAATATACGGATAACAGCCTTAAAGAATTCGAAGCGTAGTGGCGTATAATTAAGTTAGGCCATGTACTCATGATAATTAAAGGAGGAGAATAACGCTCATAGTGCAGTGGAACTCACACGACCTTCTGCAATCGATCATCAAAGAATGTATTAGGGAGGTTCAGGATTTTGTTCTTTGCGCTTTCCAACCGTAGGTTGAAGAAGCGTATATGCTCCAGCTTTGTTCGTCTGCCTGTCTGTCTGTATATCTGCCCGTCCGTCTGTCTGTCTGTCCACACGATAACTCGCATAAGCATTGGTCGATTTCGATGAAATTTTAGTATGCGGTAGGGGACCACCTGGGGGAATGGGCGAAATAGGATCAAAAGTCAGGACATAGGAGAGAGATTCATTCCATATTTCCCTCATACGTCATAACTTGCGTAAAAATAGTTCAATTTCGATGAAATTTTAGTATGTGGTAGGGGACCACCTGGGGACGAATCCTGTTGAAAATGGGCGAAATAGGGTCAAAGATCAGGACATAAGAGCGGGATCCATTCGATTGCCCTTATGCGTCATAACTTGTGTAAAAATTGTTCGATTTGGATGGAATTTTATTATGTGGTAGGGGACGATCTGGGGACGCTGGGAACGAACCCTATTGAAAATGGGTGAAGTGGGGTCAAAGGTCGGAACATAGGAGAGGGATCCATTCCATTGACATTATGCATCATAACTTATGTAAAAATGGTTAGATTTCGATGAAATTTTAGTATGTGGAAGGGAGCCACCTGTTGCGAACCCTGTTGAAAATAGGTGAAATGGGGTCAAAGGTCAGGACATAATAGCGGGATCCATTCCATTGTCCTTATGCGTCATAACTTGACTAAAAATGCTTCGATTGAGATAAAAAAATTTCATGTTGTTCCGGAAGTGTACTTAACCAATTCTATTTAATATCATCGAAATGGAGTCGAAGGTCAGAGCAGAGGAGCGAGATTTATTCCACAGCCGTTATCCTTATAACTTGAGTAATGATCTCTGGTATGTTGGAAAGCGTATAATAATCAGTGCAGTGCATGAGTTTACTAACTTGTTTGTGGATGAAGCAAGTTAGCGAGAGTGCCTTTGCTTCAGCAGGGGAGGTGCTACGAAACAATCAGATGAACTGATTTTTAAGCGCTTTTGTTTTTCACATATATACGTGCACTGTAAATAATTTTCTGATATTCATGAGCCATTTTCAGAGATTCCTTTCGTAAATTAACGAAGCATATTCCCAGTGGTGCAGTCCTGAAAAAAAAAAAAGCAGTGACCTGACTTCCCGGTAGACCGGCCCAGGAGTTATCTACTCCAGTAGGTATGCGAGGAGAGGGAGCAACAAACCTCTGAAATCGAATATACATCGGACGTTCCATAAAAACTGAGAGTAAAATCGCATAAAATAATGAAGAAATATAGATACAGCAAAATATATGTTATTCTTTCTCAAAGTATCTTCCCTCGGATTATATGCAACGGTCCCATCGTTCAGGCCACATTTCAAAGCATGTGGCGAAGGCATTTTGTGGAAGCCGCTTTAGCGACCCCTGTACAGCTTGAATAACGTCAGCATCTGTGCTAAATATGGCGCTCCGGAACTTCTCCTTGTTGGAACCAATCAGAAATTGCACGGGACAGGGTCAAGACTCTAAGTAGGCTGTGGCATGATTTCAAAACTGCATTTCGTAAAAAACTGTTGAACACAAGCAGCCATATGTGGGCAGGCGTTATCATGCTGTAGGGTCCACTTTCCCACCAGTTCCGGTCGCTTAATCGATATGTGTCGTCGCAGACGCTTCAAGACTGAAATGTAATGCTCAGCATTGATAGTAATTTGTGGAGGAACGGCATGCTGGTAGACTACACCTTCATGATCAAAGAAAATTATCACCATCACCTTCCCAGCTGATTTGGTTTGGATGACTTTTTTCGGAGGAGGCGAGCCTGTGTTTTTCCACCAGACACTCGTTGCGCGTTTCGTGAGGGGATCGAAATAGTGGACCCATGTTTCATCGGCAGCTATTACTGTGTTTAGAAAGTTTGGATCATTTGCGATCATTTGTTTCCATTCGTCACACACCTGAACTCTGGTTAACAATTGTTCTCTTGTCAAGTGATGAAGTACCCATCTGGAAAACACACGATTCAGCAGTAATCTGTCGAGTAGATGCGGAATACCGACGTTTTTGAAATATTAGTTGGCGCCGCTGTCTTCACACGTCATTCGTCGAACTTTTGCAGGATTGCCCAAACAGTATCAACAATACGCTCCGTAACAACACTTTTTGGTTTGGCCAGGACTAAGAACGAGTTCTGCCGACAAACGCCCTTTTTTGAAATCATGGTGCCATCAAAAAATCGTTGGTTCACCCAAATATTTATCTTTGTATGCTTTTTTCATTAAATTAACTGTTTCTGGAGCCGTTTTACCCAAATGATATCAAAATTTTATCGCACAACGCATTTCACTTCTTAACTCTGAATCACTCACCTCCATAGCTGTATGGCGAAATGCAGACGTACCTTAAACAACTGCGTAATAACAAAACCAGGATCGTCTGCCACGGCAAATAGCTTTTGTCATAGATATTTCCTTAATTCAGTTGTCGTCTGCGTGGTTCTCCCCCCCCGCCCTTCTTCGCACTGTTGCCAACTCAAAAAAAATTACTCTTTGTTTTTATGGGACGGCTTTTGTATATACCTGTATGTATACTGTCTGGTACTCACTTCATTGGCTATTTTTGAGGTGGTTTTGGTAAACAAAAGATCTACGAATTTTTGTATAGCCACCGTGAAAGTAAAATGAGAAAGAAAGAAAGAAAGAGAGAGAGAGAAGAAGAAGACAAAGAGAGAAAACTCGGTTAAGATTACTTGTGTTAAAAAAATGTCGATCTCAATAGGCGACGATTGAATAAACAAATTTAAAACCCCAAGTCCTATTCAGTTAGGTAAAAAGCAGCCTGGCCCCACCAGACCTCGACTGCGCCTCTGAATAATCCTAATACAACCATTTCCGCGAAATGACAGGAAAGAACCTGAATTTCAAAAAATTTCGTGTGCCAGGAAAATTTCAAAATTTCAGAAACCTTTCCGCAATTCCTCTGGTACATTGACGGTAAATTGTCGTTTTTAAGAAGTGTTAAGGGAAAATTCTGAATTTTCCTCTGGTACATTGACGGTAATTTGTCGTTTTTCAGATGTGTTAAGGGAAAATTCTGAATTTTCCTCTGGTACATTGATGGTAATTTGTCGTTTTTCAGATGTGTTAAGGGAAAATTCTGAATTTTCCTCTAGTACATTGACGGTAAATTGTCGTTTTTAAGTTAAGGGAAAATTCTGAATTTTCCTCTGGTATATTGACGGTAAATTGTCGTTTTTAAGATGTATTAAGGGAAAATTTTGAATTTTCCTCTGGTACACTGAAGGTAAAGTGTCGTTTTTCAGATGTGTTAAGGAAAAAATCTGAATTTTCCTCGGGCACATTGACGGTAAATTATCGTTTTTCAGATGTGTTAAGGGAAAATTCTGAATTTTCTTCTGGTACATTGACGGTAATTTGTCGTTTTTAACAAGTGTTAAGGGAAAATTCTTAATTTTCCTCTAGTACATTGACGGTAAATTGTCGTTTTTCAGATGTGTTAAGGGAAAATTTTGAATTTTCCTCTGGTACATTGACGGTTAATTGTCGTTTTTATGATGTGTTAAGGGAAAATTCTGAATTTTCAGAAACCTTTCTGTATTCCCTTTCGTATATTAACGGGAAAATTCTGTCTCACTTTTTCGGTATCCATATGACAAAAAAATTTCAGTAATAGGAGAGATTCACGGGAATACTTGAGATGTGATTAACTATTAAATTTCAGTCGTCTGTTGGAGGATCTGATTTTGAAGATCTATAGCGAGATCGGATATTGTGCAAAACATATTGCATGAAATTTTGGTAATTGCGGAACCGAACATCCCTTCCCCTCTTCCCCATTTTGTACACCAGTTATTGCATAGTGTTACTGTAAGAAACCGGTACTTAAATTATTGTATATGTGATTGTGTGATGTCTATGTATTAGTCTGTGGATCCCTTAAGACAAAAGTTATTGTAGCTATAAAGAATAAATTTTATACTTAAGAATATTGTGAAGTTATACTATAAAGCAGTACATTTCACCTCTTCCTAAAGATAAATGAAAGTCATTTACAGTTTTAAAATATCTCAAGTTCCTAAGCATTCAGTTGCTTGGAAAAATCACGATGAAAATAATACTTAATTTGTGATAAGTCCTCCTACACAAAATAAAATGATTACAAATGTAATCAGAAAAATAATTAGCTCCAATATAAAATAAAATTATTAATGACAAAAAGTACTTCATCATCGCGTAATTAGAGTACTTACCTTATGTTACGGATCTTCCTGGCTCATCAGTACAACGCGGTTCCCGTAGAAAAAGCTCATGGTTCGGAACCCGCAAAGGGAAAGGATTCGTAAAAGGGATGAAAAAGTCGAAAATTGGTCGACATTTCTGTATAAATACGGAAAACACTGAAAGGAACGTTTCTGAAATAAACAGAATTACTGACTTCCGGAATTTCTGTCAAAATAAAGAAGTTAGAAGAAACGGAAACTTTTCAAAACGGAAATTTTGTTAAAAGACGGATACCTTCCGGCAACTTGCTGCACGTTATTGTCAGGAATTTTCAGTTTATTCACACCACTTATTTTTCACAGTGAGGTTTGTCCTAAAAGTTGTGCTTTCCTGCTAATAACTCCCGTAATTTTGGAAATATATATACACTGTAAAACCTTTTCTGAAATTCAAGAACCACTTTTCGTTATTTCTTTCGTGAATTAACGTGTTACGTATATTGTATCTTAACTTTCCTTTTGAGTTTCTTTTTCTATGTAAATTTGATTTCGTTTTCTTAGATATTTTCAAACTTTAACGGTATGTCGTTTCCCTCAAACGAGAATGATATTGGCAACACACTGAGGTCGGAACAAGTGACGTATGTGTGGCAGGATAAGAACGATAGATAAAAAGGCAATGCAGCGGTTGTTTGGGATTATTTGTGCCGCGGGTTGCTTAGTGGGCAACGTTCGTGACGTCGTGGACAAGACCTCAGGTTCGATCCGCTAAATATCCGCCGTGCTTCGGATGGGCACGTTAAGCCGTCGGCCCCCGGGTACTGGCCCACCGGTAATAAATAAGGGCGTCTTCTTCTACCTCGCTTCCGTGTCACTTTCCTATCGGGCACTCTAGCCCAAATCTCCTAGCTTCCTATTTCTAAGGGTTGTTTAAGACCTGGGATCAGACACTCCCTTCCTAAAATCCTCTACATATGATCAATTGCTTATGGGGATTGATATTTTTGATGATAGACGTGCTGTTATACTGCGATTGAATGTTAAATCACTGCTACTGTATTGAGTACTCCAATAAACCGGATGTGAGTGTGGAGTACGAACCATGCAAGGAAAATAGACGTATTTGTAAGTACTACATGTACAATTGACCTCTTTCTCGTAGTGCGTATGGGTACCTACTAATATTACATTGACTTTAGCACACAACGTAATTACTGACGTAAAGACTAAGTTACAGCGGAAAGACAAATTACGTTATAAACCCAGCATGTTTCTCATACAACTTTTTCTGTGAAATGACGGGGGAAGAAAATGAATTTAACAGATTTTTCGTACGTCAGAAAAATTCTGAATTTTCAGAAACGTTTCCGCTATTGATTTCTTTCTTATATTGAAGATAAATTACCGTTTTCAAGAGGTATTAACGGAAAATTCTGAATTTTCAGAAACCTTTCCGCAATTATTTTCTTATATTAACGGAAAAAACTCCGTTCCCACTTTTTCCGTATCCATATGACGAAAAATTTCTAGTAATAGAAGAGATTAACGGGAATACTTGGGGATATGATTAACTGTTAAATTTCCATAGTCTGCTGAAGTATTTGGTTTGCAAGTTCTGTAGCAAGATCGGATATTGAGGAGAGTACATCGCATAAATTTTTGCTACTGTGCATGTCACAGGATATTTCTTACCCTTTCTCCCATTTTGTGCACCAGCTATTGTCTATTGTGTTACCGTAAGAAACCGGGTACTTAATTTATTGTACAGGTGATTGTATGATATCTATGTATCAGTCTGTGGAGTCCTTAAGACAAAAGCTATATAGCTATCAAGAGTAAATTTTAAATTTAGAAGCTTTGTGAAATAATATTATAAAACAGTACATTACACCTTCTCTTAAAAATAATTGAAAATTATTGTCAGTTAAAAAAAAGATCTCAAACTCCAAATCATTCTGTTGTTTCCAAAATTCACGATGAAAAAAAATACGTAATTTGTAATAAGACCGCAAAAATAAAATTAATAGAAACCTATTCAAAAAAATAGCAAGCTCTAATAGAAAATAAAATGACTAAATTACTCGCATTTATTAAAAAAAAGATCACCATCACTCAATTAAGTTTTACATTGAACGTAAACTTGGTTTCTGTGACATTCTGGCTCAGTGCTTAAACCGAGTGGATTCAGCCTAAACGACCGGGCTCGATCATCACTACCGGCGCAAAAAGATTCTGTCGCGTAAGGGCTGAAATATTCAGCGTGTTGGATTTTGATAAATTTCTGTCTAAATACGGAAAAACTTGAAACGGACTTTTCTCAAAGAAACGGAATTACTGCCTACGGAAAATCTGTGAAAATACGGAAGTTAAAAAAAAAACGGGAACTTTCAAAAATGGAAATTCCGTTAAGAGACAGACACATACCGGAAGCTTTACTGCGCGTTACTTTCAGAATTTTCCGTGAATTCATACCACTTTTTTCTGCAGTGTACATGAAAGTTCGTATAAATGTGGATTGGCCTTATGAGTAACTGCGCATCTGGTGATTAGACAGGTCAACGCAAAGGATGGATATTCGTCTAAAGTATAAAGCTATTTTGCGTTTTTCGGGAATGGAAGGCTGCAAGACGACGAAAATCCATGTGGGGATGAAATATGTTTATATAAATTCTACAATCGACATCTCAAGATGGATAAACAGGTTCCAAGTAGGAGAAATATCAGTGGCCGACGAACAAGGCGACGGTTATCCATAAGGGGGGATATCCAGGCGACGGATATCCATATAGGGATATATGGGGGGGATATCCATATGAGGCTGAAAATGTTTATAGAAATTCTACAACGACATCACAAGATGGATGCAGAGGTTTCAAGTAGGAGAAATCTGTGGCAGACAAACAATGGTGCGGAAGGCGTTCAATGTCAGTCATCGACGAAAATCACCGCAAGTTGATGAATTCATTAAGAGTGATTGACGTGTCACCATTCCCGCGACGCACTCATTGTGGTCATCAGGGCAGCCCCTAGGGTGTGTAGGAGCCCGAAAAGATAATTATTATAAGGCTCCTGCCGATATAAATAATTTGATTAAAAAAACATTACAAAATTTATGCGGCAGTGTGAGGTATACTGGTCTATCGATAAAGATTTAGTATAATGGGTAGAGAATAGGTACTTTCGTATTTGCTCTCTCGAACACTCTGGGCGTAATATCTGCATTCCTAGAATTTGATCTCTTTCAATGTTGACCATGGTCTCTCTCGGAATTTATACAATAGCCATGACCACGGGCATCTTCCATAGCGCTCGACAATGAAACAAAAAGTAGAAAAGGAGGGATTTTTCTCTTGTTTTCAGAATCCCAACGGAAAACTTGTCGATTTCATTGGCAGCGCATCATATTGAGACGAACGCGGTGATATCAGATGTGAGGGAGTTAAGGCTGCAATAACTGGTATTGTCATTAAAATTCTTAAAGCAATACTGAAATTTGGAAATGAATCAATATAAAAAGTGTATGCAGGTATTGGAGGCTATCGGAATTCAGAGATATCCCGCCTAATCCAGGACAATTGGTTGGCTCAGTTTGCGTGTATTCAGGCTTCCCCCATATACCTAACACTATGTCTCATACGAATAAGGTAATATTTGCGTGGCTGTGCAGGTCATTCACAATATTTTTTTTTATTCTGCCTACTTCATTTTTATCTTAATTTGTTTTCCCTTTGGTAATCGGGATCCTCCAAGGCGAGGGGAAGGGGCCCTGAGATGCAGGGCCCCGAGCAGTTGCTCCGCTTGGCCGGGTCTGAGGGTGTTTCTGGTGGTAATACTGCTGTGAAAAAAATTTATTCATAACTTGGGATATCCGAAAGTGTGGGCAAACTGGTTTCTACCCAGAATTATCGGGACCAGAAGGTCGCAGAGTGCAGATTTCTGCTAGGTCGCAGTGTGCAAAAATATGTTGGGTTGCAGTGTGCAGAGATCAGAGGGTCGCAGTGTGCAGAGATCAGAGGGTCGCAGTGTGCAGAGATCTGTTGGGGATGTTCGGAACGAACGAAGACACATTTTTCTGATGTGGTTACTGGAGATGAAACCATTACAGACCATTGAATGGTAGCACAAGACCTCGTCTGGGCCTAACAACATCAAAATACAGCGTTCAACAAAAAGTAAAGTGCTGGTAGCAATTTTCTGAGATGTCAGAGGCTTCATTATTATTGATTTTCTGAACAAGGTGGCATTGTTAACAATGCTTGCTATATTACGACACTAAAGAATCTCAGGGAAGGTATCCGCAAAAAGAGACCAGACATGATTCCTCGTTCTGTTCTCCTACAAAACGACAACATTTCATTTGCTTATTTTGTCTCCTACACCACGACAACATTTCATTTGCTTATTTTGATCATGCTATGTACAATTAATATCGGGATCGTAGTTTAAGTGTTTCTTCTTTCTTTTTATTTTGCATTTTCAGTTCAGTTATCAGGTCCAAGGTTTAAGGGATTTCTGATTGCTGCAATGGATCCTCACACACATGAAAGAATTGGTCACTGGTTCAAAGTAAAGGGAACCGACACCTTACCATGCTCTGCCATCAGCCACTCCGATCCATACCCAAAGAAAAAGGTCATCCTCCTGTGGCAGCCCCCCTCCGACAGACCAAATGGTGACGTGATGTTCGTGTGAGTATGCACTTTTTTATTTGTCTTCTGTTCATACATATTCCGCAGAATGACATTCGCTGTAAAATACTGTTTACTCACGTTATGTTAAACATGGGCTGTTAATGACCAATCGACACATATTCAAATATATGATAACATTTTATACCCTTTCGTTTTACATTTTAAATAATTCAAGTTTATATACGTATATAACCTTTATAACAGAATATGAAAAAGAGAGTACAAAGTCCTTTTCATATCCAGTTGCAAAGATTATACGGTGGACTCAGTGCTGTTGGCTGGCTGATAGTGTTTAATTATTGTATTTGTCTTGTACTCACTTCATCACAAATAGACTTTATCATCGTTTTACATCTTGGATTCTTCTAACATAAATACTTATATACAATCGTGGCCAAAAGTCCTGCACCCGAAGACCGGAAGTAAAGTTTTCATGTTTGAAGTCAACTTATACAGCGTAATGGTAAAGTCAGGAATACATATTATACGTCATTTTAAAGGATATTTTATGCTGAATTCAAATATTTTTACGGAATGTTATTACTAGTAATAGAAGTGAAGTTACAAGCGAAAGTACAGCGTCTAGTCACAAAAAGCAAAAAATAGTGGAATTTGTGTAATTAGTGTACAATGCATTTCACGTAAAATTACTGTACAGTACATTATTGAAACTTGCAGGACGCTTGAAATAACTTACCAACAAGCAAAATACGCTTTAATATTTAATTGGATAAACACGATTTCTTAGTAACAAAGTGCACTTTCTTGGCATGGAACTACTGAGCTTCTCTACTTGTTCATCGGTGATAACACGGCGCACACGGCCCTTACAGACTCAATTAATGCTATTTTAGATGTGGGTCCTTGTTGACGGATCTTTCGATTCAATCTCACCCACAGATTCTCTATCTGATTAAGATCCGGTGACTGTGCCGGCCACGGAAGCTTTCTTATAACTTTTCGATAAAACCACTTGCCTACCAACTTTGACCGATGACATGGTGCATTATCGCCCTAAAAGATAAAATTCCGCAAACTCATGTCTTGTGCAGATGGCAGCAGTTTAAGATTCCAAAATATCCACATTTTTCGATCCATTCAATGTGTCATCAACAATGTGCAGACGGCCAACACCACTGGCTGAAATACAGGACCAAATCATCACCGAATGTGGGTGCTTGATTGTTGGCTGGGTGCAGCCTGCCTTATATCTTTCACCAGCCCAACGACGTACATAATTATTTCCATTATTAGCGGAAATAGTAGCAGTTGTTTAATCGCTGAAAATAACATTTTTCCATTCATCAACAGTCCAATTCTTGTGTGCCGTGGCCCAAGCAATTCTTTTGAGCCGTTGTAGTTCAAGAAGAAAAGGTTTTCGTGCAACTTTTCGGGCAGTCAGTCTATTTTCTTGTTGCCTACGACGAAATGTACGTGCAGACGCAATAATGCCTGCTTCATTCTCCCACTCATTTCTTAAATCAGTGGCTGTTTTAAACCTTGATTTTAAGGAAGGACGAATCAACATGCGATCATCACGTTTAGTACACAGCCTTGGTCGACCTGTTCTTTTCTGTTTCCCTCACACCCAGTTTCTGCAACTCTTTTAATGCTGCGCAAGACAGTGGAATGATCGCAGCCTCATTTAACTGCAATTTTGGCACCGTGTTATCACCAATGGAATACTAGAGAAGCTCATGAGTCCCATGCCGAGAAGGTGCACTTTATTACTAAGAAACCGTGGTTATCCAATTAAATATTAAAGCGTATGTTGCTTGTTGGTAAGTTATTTCAAGTGCCCTGCAAGTTTCAATAATGTATAGTTCAGTAATTTTACGTTAAATGCATTGTACACTAATTTCACGAATTCCACTAAGTTTTGCTTTTTATGACTACGCGCTTTACTTTTGCTTGTAACTTCACTTTTGTTACTGGTAATAACATTCTGTAAAAATATTTGAATTCAGCGTAAAATTTCCTTTAAAATGATGTGTAATATGCATTCCTGACGTTACCATTACGCTGTATAAGTCAACTTCAAACATCAAAAATTGACTTTCGATTTCCTGGTGCAGGACTTTTGGCCACGACTGTAGGACTAGAAATTAGAGATAATCTTTGAACTTAAAATGCAGCATCAATTACTAAACAGCCAACGAACAACCAGTAAGCCTAATCTGACTGTTTGAATATGATTTACAGTGAAACCATCATATCATCTGGAACTCAAGATCATAATATGCGTACTACAAACTCTTTTTCATATTCTGTTGCAAAGGTTATACACTATCTACCAACAAGTAATTGGACACCCCTGCAATCGACGATATCTGCGGTCCTGATACACGTCACGGCCGCCGCCGTTAAATATCGTGTGGGAAACAACTACGCAACCAGTCGCATGGAAGATGCCACGCAGTTAGGAGCTCTCCGATTTCGAGAAAGGTGTAATCGTCGGGTATCACAGAAATGGCCGATCCATACGTGACATATCCAGCGAGTTGAAATACCCAAAATCGACAGTGGCCTACGTGATTGGCAAGTGGAAGATGAGAGGTGACTGTCGGAATGTGCCCCGACCCGGCAGACCCACAAAACTGGGAGTTAGAGACCGACGGCTGCTGGCCAGAGAAATTCGGAAGAACCGCACCAAATCGATGGGCCACATTCGCGAGGAGTTTCAACAGGCATCCAGGAGTGTTCTTTCGATGCATACCATCCGTAAGGAAGCCCATCTGCTCAGTTATCATGGACGTGCTGCCACCCACAAGCCTTTGATCAACAAGTCCAATAGCGCTGCTCGGCTAACGTGGTGCAAAGAACGTCGACGGTGGACCGTTGAACGCAGTGGAAACAGGTTCTATGGAGCGACGAATCAAGGTTCACCCTCTGCCGTTCGGATGGCAGGGTCTGGGTTTGGCGTCTGCCTGGAGAACGCTTTCTGCCGGAATGTATTGTGCCAAATGTGAAGTTCGGCGGCGGTGGAATTATGCTATGGGGGTGTTTCTCCTGGTATGGCACGGAACCCTTGGCCACAATTCCTGATACGACTCAACGCCGAGACCTACTGCAGCATTTTGGATGACCATGCGCTACCTACGTTGTGGCAGTTTTACGGGGTGGACACGTGTTACTTTCAGGATGACAATGCCACCAGTCATGTTACGATGTCCACCATGGCTTGGTATGGTGACAATGGGGTTAATCGAATAAACTGGCCTGCGCAGAGCCCGGACCTTGACCCTATCGAGCACCTCTGAGACGAGTTGGAGCGTCGACTTAAGGGGTGCCCCCACCGTCCGAAATCGGTGAAGGAACTGACCTGTCTTCTCCAAGCCGAGTGGAAGAAAATACCGCTAGCCGTCGTACAACGCCTGGTTGAGAGTATGCACCGGAGGGTGGGAGCTGTAATCGCCGCTCGTGGAGGCTCCACCAACTATTGAAGGTGAATAAACTTCGTTTTCCTTTGCTATCACAGGTGTCCAATTACTTGTTGGTAGAGAGTGTATATATAAACTTTAATTATTTAAAATGTAAAACGAAAAGGTATAAAATGTTATTATATATTTGAACACGTGTCGACTGGTCATTAACAGCTCGGGTTTAACATAACGTGAGTAACAGTATTTTACAGCAGAATGTCATTCTACGGAATATGTACAGTAGCGAACAAAAGTATTTGGCGAAACACTTTTTCGACCATAATTTTTTTTCTGCTAGACCAAATCGGGTCATTTTGGGATATGATATGTGTTGATTCGTGGGTTACAATGCCGCGTGGTTTGTATTTCACTCAGACCGAATTTGTCTTTCAAAATGGGCCATATTCAAGAGTCGCCAATTATTACCCATTTGTTTGCTGCATGTATTAATGTTTTTCTTGCGATTTTTGTGGGTTTTGTGATGTGTAGTGTGATAATAAGTTAATCTTAGGTTTTCAGAAATGGGTAAAAAGGCGGAGATCCCTGTTGGAGCTCGCCAGGTGACCGTGAACATGATGGAATCCGGAATGCGCGTCACCGACATTCCGAGGGTTCTGAAGTTCCGACACCAGTCCATTTCAGATATCCTGTAACGTTATAAGAAGATTGGGACCGTCAAGTACAGTCCGCGATGTAGTAGGCCTCGTTCCACTACGTTGCGTCAGGATAGACGCATCCTCCGTCGATCTCGTGCTGATCCCACCTTGACTGCTGCGGACATCGCCACCGAATTCCACGACAGCGACGACCTGAACGTCAGCCGAATGAATATCTCCCGTCGTTTCATTGCTGGTGGATTGAATGGAAGACGCCCCGCCAAGAAACCACTCATGGGAGTCAAGAATCGACGAACCAGAGTCGCGTTCGCGCGCCGCCATCGACACTGGACCGCGGCGGACTGGAGTAATGTGCTTTTCACCGACGAGAGCAAGTTCAACTTGTTCGGAAGTGATGGCATCCGATACGTACGACGTCCGTGCGGCCAGATTTTCAACCCTCAGTTCATTCAGGAGACTGTCAAACACGGAGGAGGATCGCTCATGGTTTACGGCGCCTTCTCTCGCAATGGAATGGGCCCAATCGTCAAGATTGAAAGAATAATGACCGGCCAGAGCTACAGGAACATGCCCATCAACGATGTCTTCCTATGGGAAGACCAGAACATGCCACCCGGATGGATCATGCAGCAAGACAACGACCCGAAGCACACCTCCCCAGTAGCGAAGGCAGCCTTCCAGTAGCAGCAGGTCACGCTTCTAAACTGGCCAAGCCAATCTCCAGACCTCAAACCCATCGAGCACATGTGAAAGGAGCTGGAGAGACGATGTGCGAAGAAAACCTGCTGGAATAGGTCCCAGAAGTTCGACCAGCTGTCTGCAGAATGGGCGCGAATTCCGCAGGTCACCGTCGAGAAGCTAGTGGACTCGATGCCGTCCCGTTGTGCAGCTGTTATTAAGTCTCGAGGTTATCCCACTAAGTATTAGTTATTGTTTTGTCGTTTTCTCGTACTTTTTTTCTGTTATCGTTGCATTAAATGAATGTGACACACACCTACTTTGTTGTTCAATTTGTATGATCTTTGCGATTAAGCTCGGTACCTGATCTGTGTTAAGGTTTCCGATTCATCTGCATATGGGTCATGTTTACAACTGAATAACACATATCATATTCCAAAATGACCCGATTTGGTCCAGCAGAAAAAAGTATTGTCGAAAAAGTGTTTCGCCAAATACTTTTGTTCGCTACTGTATAAAGTAATCACCACGTAAACAGGGGTTCAAATACAACGTATGAATTGAACTCGAGATGAAAACTGTCTTCTGTTTCTCACACCTGGAAATGAATTTTGATAGCCTTTCATAAATACTGTATAAATGGGGCCATTTTAAACCATATCTGGGCCCTGTGGCCCAAAATCGCGGGTTCTCAGCGAGGAGCGTTGCTTGGCCGTTTCAGAAATGGATGAGGCTATCGCATTTGAAGCTCTTAATAATCTTAGAATAATCCCGAAATAAGTGTTTCGTGTCAGTTAGCAAAATAGATTTCTGAACCGTTGTGGAGTTCGAAAGATTATTATTATTTCTCTTGTCGTCGACTTTCTCGGCCGGAGCAAGAAAGCAAAAGGCGGAGATATTCATGTCAAGCCTGGATATTCAGGAATTTTCTAGTGATATGGCAGGTTTGTAGAATGACTACCTTTTGAATTGGATGAAGCAGTCTCTGTGGCAATCCTAATTCCTCGAGGTTTTTCAGAAAGTAATTTGGCACTACTGTGGTTGCCAAATGACAACTGGTACGATCTGTGTTGTGCTTTGTATTATTATTATTATTATTATTATTATTATTATTATTATTTAACTGTAATCAAAAATCGGTCATCTAAAAATAAAGAAAGACAAAAAGTTAATGACAGATTTACTTACTAATATATGCTACCAAAGGATGCGTGGCCGCCCCGGTGGCGCAGTGGTCTAAGGCGCTGGCCTCGGATCATTCGTCCGGAAGGGGTCCGGGTTCGAATCCCGGCGAGGCATGGATGTTGTGTTTGTCTTACGGCACTGGCTCTTTCCCTTCCCTGGAACAGTGACCCTAAATTAGGGACGGGCGACTGCTTATAGCCCATTGAGTTGCTCACGGTGGTCGTTAAACCTCCAATAAAAAAAAAAAAGAAAAAAGATTCGCGGGATTCGAGGATTCGAATGTCCCATCCCTACTTCTGATCATTCGTCCGAGATGGGTCCGGGTTTGAATCCCGGTGAGGCATGGATGTTGTGTTTGTCTTACGGCGCTGGCTCTCTCCCTTCCCTGAAGTCTGTGGCTCTAAATTAGGGACGGGCGACTGCTTATAGCTCACTGAGTTGTTCACGGTGGTCGATCAATCAAAAAAAAAAAAATCTGTGACCTTCTTCTGTGGGCAATTGTTTTTTTTTTTTTTTTTTGATTGATCGGTGGTCGATCAATCAAAAAAAAAAATCTGTGACCTTCTTCTGTGGGCAATTGTTCTGAGGCGCTGCGCTCTAACCGTTCTTCCGAAATGGGCCTGGGTTCGAGTCCCTAAGGTGGTGCGTTTTAATGATGACATTGGCTCGGTCTCTTCATTTTTTTTTTTTTTTGATTGAAGGTTTCAATGATTTATTGGACCTGGTGGTGCGAAGACATACAGGCAGACATAAACAGGAGACAGAAATTACACAGAAACAAGTACAAAACATACATGGTTGACAGCATGCCAAATGATCAATTTACACAGATATATCCAGTATTGATCATGTAACACACTGTGAACAAGTATACATCAAACATGGATTTGACATTATGCTAAATGACCAATATACACACATAACCAGTGTTGGACAAGTAACACATTGAGAGCCACTGCCGAAAGAGAAGCACAAACATCCATAAACATTTAAAATTTAAACTGTCTCACACGATTAAAAACATCTCCATTATGTACACCTGAGTCAATGGCAGTCGGTTTATTACAGTCAAGTCAAAAAGTACAAATAAAAGATGATAGGTTAAAAAGGCAAGATCTTTCGAGCTCCACTGGAGCTCATTCTCAAGCCATAATGCCGTGTGGACCCTCAGAGACACGCATTTATATACAAAAGTTCACGTTACGTTGTCTTGACAACGTAATGCTGTAAAGTTACAAACAAGCTACACCACTCTCAGGGAACAACAAAAGATTGACATTTTTTTAAAGATGTTAAAGAAGTTAATCCGCAATTTACAAATGAACACATTATACAATGCAGTAACAGAAATAATGAATACATAATTATTACGTAAATCAATTTTTGCGTCAATCACGTATCTTCAAGATCGTTCAATCGATATATACACTGACGGAAAAAAATCCCAACACCAAGAAGGGGTTGTGTTAGATAAACGACAGCTGGTAGGCGGTGAGAGTACATCTGTAAGATGACGTCTATGCAAATTTCGCGCTCGGCGCATACGTGTGGCGCTAGTAGCGCCCCCTCGGAACATGCAGAGCACGTTTGCTGTAAATACACGCTGTAACGTTCGTGAGCGTTAGTTATCGTTGAGATTCGACGTAGGGTGTTGATGTTAGTCAAGAATGCCTTTAAGAAGACGAAGAAGCCATTATCAACAGCTCACGGAGTTTGAACGAGGTCGTGTAATAGGGCTACGAGATATTGCAGAACGACTTGGTAGGAATGTAGCCACTGTGCATGATTGTTGGCAGCGGTGGTCAAGGGAAGGTACTGCCTCAAGAAGACTGGGTTCCAACCGGCCACGTGGCACTACTGAGAGGGAACACCGCCGTGTACGACGTATGGCCGTGGCGCATCGTACCGCGTCTGCGGCAGCAATTCGAGCTGCAGTTGCCACCACAGTGACACAACGAACTGTTACAAATCAGTTACTTGAAGGACAGCTCCGAGCCAGACGCCCTGTAGCGTGCATTCCACTTACTCCAAACCAACTGCCGTTTGCGACGTCAGTGGTGTCAAACTAGAGCTCATTGGAGGACGGAGTGGAGATCTGTTGTGTTTTCTGATGAACGCGGTTCTGCCTGGGTTCCAGTGATGGCTGTGTGTTGGTTAGAAGGAGGCCAGGTGAGCGCCTGCAACCAACCTGTCTGAGGCCGAGACACACTGGACCTACACCTGGAGTTATGGTCTGGGGAGCAATTTCCTATGACAGCAGGAGCACTCTCGTGGTTATCCCACGCACCCTGACGGCACAGTTGTACGTCGGTCTGGTGATTCAACCTGTTGTGCTGCCATTCATGAACAGCATTCCAGGGGGTGTTTTCCAACAGGATAACGCTCACCCGCATACCGCTGTTGTAACCCAACATGGTCGACATCATTGGACGACAACTCCAGCGTCACCCGCAACCAGCATTAACCGTCTCTGTATTGACCGACCAAGTACAACAGGCATAGAACTCCATCCCACAAACTGACATCCAGCACCTGTACGACACAATGCATGAACGTTTGCGTGCTTGCATTCAACATTCTGGTGGTTACACCGGTTAGTAATGTACCAGCATTTCACATTTAAAATGGCTCTTCTCGCGCTTACAATAAGCTGTGATCTTGAAACTTTAATCGAATAAATATGTTACCTATACAAATGTATTGCCGCCATTTCATTCCTCTAAAACTATTTTTTCGGTGTGTTGGGATTTTTTACCGTCAGTGTATGTTCATGCGTGTCTCTGAGGGTCCACACGGCATTATGGCTTGAGAATGAGCTCCAGTGGGAGCTCGAAAGATCTTGCCTTTTTAACCTATCATCTTTTATTTGTACTTTGTGACTTGACTGTAATAAACGTACTGCCAATGACTCAGGTGTACATAATGGAGATGTTTTTATTGGTGTGAGACAGTTGTAATTTTAAATGTTTATCGTTTTTAAAGCACGAAGAGATTTTAGCTTGAACAAACATCCATGCCTCACCGAAATTCGAACCCGGACCCAACTATAGGGCGACTGATCATAAGCCTACGCCACCGGGGCAGCTCTCTTCCTTTGCACCAATGGCCCTAACTTGGGAACGAGTGACTGCTCATAGCCCTAAGACTTGTTCGTGGCGGTAGTTAAAATCGAAACGAAAGAGAGCCTGCGATTTTTTTTTTTAAGAAAATTTTAGAAAGAATTGCTTAAGAAGACAGATTTCCTAAGTTTTGCTCGCAAGGTGTATCTGGAGTAACTAGAGCGGCACTCACCAAGAAAAAAAAAGTGATGAATATGTTCAGACACGCCTGAGTAACCGTAATGTGCATCGTAATATTTAACCGTAACCAGCATTAGGGGAAGACTTCACGGACGAGCAGGAAGGTCAATATGCGATGCACATCGTTTGTCCTTATTCACATCAAACTCAGATCTCGTTAGTTTTTAGAATGGAAAGTCAGCAAAAAAGTGTTCTAACGCAATAACTTGCACTTGTGAGTTGTTGCTTTTTCTTTCTTCGTAAATAAGAATGGGAATCTTTTTGACGCAGTTAATTTATTCATAGCGAAACCAAGTCCACTCCATATATAATTTCATGGATGGCCACACATCTGATGAGTTGCTGGCTGTGAGAAATGTCGGAATAATCAATATACGTACATAACAGACTAAAAGTACTAATGTTGCTAAACATTAATGAACCATGGTATCGGGAAAGACTGATTTTACTGATTCTTGTATTATAGGTATGTAGGGCAACACAGTAATTCTCATGTTTAAAAAAAAGATTCATTCGTAAGACATGCACATTCAAAAAAAGATGCTTAACTTTTCTGATTTTTTGGTTGTTTTTCGCCTTGAAAACAGCAGCGAATCAATCTCTCTCCTGGCTTTTATTAATTACCCGAAGTACGGGCAGTGCTCGAAATGAGCCGCTATACGCCGGAATCGCATACCGGCGCTTCTTTTTTCCTAGTATTATATACCGGCACTTTTTTAACCGGAATTTACATACTGGCACTAATTTTAGTAGTGGGAACTGCAGAAGTAATTTTTTTTTTTTAATTTACAGTCATTTACAAAAGTTTAAGACCAGCTGTCAATTTATTGAAAATTAAGATTTTCAAAAAAATAGCTACGTAATTACCAGTCAGAGATATTTGAAAAAATGACACCACGCATGACTATTTACATCCCTTAGAACATAAAAAGACCGAAATCAGTACTTTGTGGGCAGGGACGGATCCAGAAGTTTACTCTAGGGGGGGGGGTACAAAAAAGAGGGAAGAAGCCATTATGAAATGTTTTCTTTTTATATAACGTTAGTATAAACGCTGAAGTGCCAGAAAAACTGATGCACCAGTCTAATACTTAGTAGGTCCCCCACGGGAGCGCAGGACTTCAGAAATTCGTCGGCGCATGGACTCCACTAGCTTCTGGAAATATGCTGTAGGCAATGCACACCACACTTCCTGCAGAGCGTTCCACAATTCGGGTGTATTCCGAGGTCTGGGATTCCTGTGTTCGACAGCGCGTTGCATGGCATCCCAAATGTGCTCTATCACGTTCAGATCTGGAGACTGGTGTGGGAATGGCAACACCCCAAACTCAGATGAATGCTCCTCTAACCATAATGTGGCGCCCCGACACTTGTGTGGAGGTGCATTGTGCTGTTGGAACAGGCCCAACCCATCAGCATGAATGCAGGACATGAACGGGTATACCTCGTCAGAAAGGATGCGCACATAGGGTTGGTCTGTCACAGACGTTTGTAGACGTACCAGGTATCCCAGTGAAGTCCAGCTAAACACGCCCCATATCATTACGGATCCCCCACCAGCCGATACAGTTCCTTGCTGACAGGTGGGGTCCATGACTTCATGGGGTTTGCGCCACACACGAATCCTTCCAGCTGCCCGATACAGTTGGAAACGCGACTCGTCAGACCAGGCTACTTGTTTCCAGTCATCAAGTGTATAGTGGTGGTGTTGTCATGCCCAAGAGAGGCGCAAGCTCTGTGTCGTGCACCTATCAAGGGAACTCGAGTTGGGCGTCGGCTCCCAAAGCCCATATTGGGCAGGGTACGTTGCACAGTCCGGACGCTGATGCTTGTTGAGGCTCCAGCATTGAATTCCGATGATACCTGCAAGAGTGTTGCACGCCTATCGCGTGAAACGATTCTTGACAGCCGACCACCACATTGGTGAATGATGGTTAGTGAGTTCCTGAATGTCACATTTACGTATAGATGGATTGGCCGCGACGGTCGCATGACATGGCCACCTCGATCACCAGATATAACCTCTAGACTTTTTCCTGTGGTTTATGTGAATGACCAAGTTTACTTTAGCAGTGTTTAGAGCACCTGGTCGGCCACCTCGATCACCCGATATAACCCCTCTAGACTTTTTCCTGTGGGTTTATGTGAAAGACCAAGTTTACTTTAGCAGTGTTTAGAGCACCTGGTCGGCCACCTCGATCACCCGATATAATGCCTCTAGACTTTTTTCTGTGGTTTATGTAAAAGACCAAGTTTACTTTAGCAGTGTTTAGAGCACCTGGTCGGCCACCTCGATCACCCGATATAACCCCTCTAGACTTTTTCCTGTGGGTTTATGTGAAAGACCAAGTTTACTTTAGCAGTGTTTAGAGCACCTGGTCGGCCACCTCGATCACCCGATATAACCCCTCTAGACTTTTCCTGTGGGTTTATGTGAAAGACCAAGTTTACTTTAGCAGTGTTTAGAGCACCTGGTCGGCCACCTCGATCACCCGATATAACCCCTCTAGACGTTTTCCTGTGGGGTTATGTGAAAGACCAAGTTTAGTCTAGCAGTGTTCCGGATGTCGAGACTTTGAAGAGCAGAATAATGGACGTCATTGGTTCTGTCTCTGATGAGATGTTAAACAAAACATGGCGTGAAATCGAATATTGCTTAGATGTTCTCCTGGCCACAAATGGGGCCCATGTGGAGGTGTACTGACACTGGAAAAAAAACTTTACTTGTGCACCATTATTGCCATGGAATCCCTTTCTTGTGCCTGTAATGCATTTTTATATTAATTTTTGTGATGTGGGAAAGACTTTATGGACACCCTGTATATCGAAAAAGTGTTTTAATCATGCCGAGCTTTCGCCTGATAACAGAAGGCTTTGCCATGGCAAGCTTACAGTACCAGACAAGGTCTGTATGTCTAGTGTAAATTTGCCTTGGCAAAGTCACCCATTGGCAGGCGAAAGCTCGGCATGATTAAAATACTTTTTCGATATACACCATCTCACGAATTCATGTGACTTTATTACCTCCTAGTTATTAGTGGTGTATTTATTAATTTTTGGACGTACCCTTAAGATCCTTCCTACGTATTTTGAGTTTATATCTGTGCGTTAAAAATTAAATATTAACAGTTTTATAAGAACTAAATATGCACAACACTTTGGTTAATCGCTGCTTTCTCTGCAAAGCTGTGGTTAGTTTTCTATTAGACCGCTTAAAGTGTATGGCTCAGCTGTTGCGGGCCCTTTCGGAGCGTTCAGTGTTCACGTTTGGTTTTGTATTAGGTGCTTGAATTAATTCTCGCTGTTGCCCAATAGAGCGCAGCAGTGGTGCGCTGTGACCCGGGCCACACGTGACCTCCCTTACGCACGCACGTACCGTCCGTAGTCTGGGCGAAGCAGTGTGTGACGCGTGATCGGAGGGCACAGAATACGAGTTTGTATCGCATTCACGATGTCGAGTTTCGTACCAAAAAAGGAGCATTTGCGGGAAGCATTACTCTTCTGCTTTCATCTCAAGAAATCTGCAGCGGGAAGTCATCGTTTGCTAGTGCAGGCCTATGGGGAACATGCCCTATCGGAAACAACATGCAGAGAGTGGTTCCGACGCTTCAAAGCCAACGAATATGACGTGAAGGACAAATAGCGCCCTGGGCAGCCGAAAAAGTTCGAAGATGGCGCATTGGAGGCCTTATTGGACGAGGATTCATGTCAGATGCTCCACGAGTTGTCTGAAACACTACGGGTCGATGAGTCAACGGTTAGCAAACGTTTAAAGGCAATGGGAATGATCCAGAAGCTCGGATACTGGATCACACGTGACCAGGTTATTCTTCTCCACGACAACGCTAGGCCTCATGTCGCCAAATCCGTGAAGGAACTCTTGGAGGCACTTGGCTGGGACTTCTTACCCCACTCGCCTTAGTCCCCGGACATTGCTCCCTCGGACTACCATTTGTTTAAGTCGCTTAAACATGGTCTGTCAAAACAGCACTTCCTTTCTGTCACGGATATCCAAAAATGGCTCGATAAATGGTTCGCCTCGAAAGAACCTGCACTTTTCTACCGCGGAATCCATTTGTTACCCTGTGGGAAACGGTCGTAGATGCCAACGGACACTATTTTGAATAGACTATCCTGTACCGTTCTGTGGCAACACACAGGTGTTTGTGTGCCAAAAAACAGCGGGAATTAATTCAAGCACCTAATATACAGTATGTGCTTTGTCCGGATCATAGTGCGTATTTAGTAGTATTATTTCAGTTTTTTTTTTTTTTTTATGTTTTAATTTTCTACTTAGCTGCAAACACGAACATGCACAAAATATTGCTTTTATGGTGGTTTTTTTTTATTATTATTTCGTGTTTCCCTTTGTTTCTTTGTTTAGAGGGAACCCCTAAGTATCTTGTGGAAGGATCAGCCACATTAGAGTTTTCTGCGATCGGTTAGTGTGGTGACTTGTGACCGAAACTGCACAGCAGCCAGTTGCACCCGAGACTCCATCCCAGCAGCCAACACGAAATATTCACACTCTTGTCAAAGGTGGATAAGTTTAGCAAGCAAAGCATGGAAGTTGCAGGATGTTCACAGTATTTTTTTTTAAATAGCCATTTTTTGAGCGAAGCGAAGCCGAAGGCCGAGCAGAGCTCTCTTTACGAGACTCGAGACAATTAGTAGTTCGGGCATAGATACGAGATGACAAACCCGATCATCTTGATGTTTTGCATGCAATTGGTCATCGCCCATGATCAGGTTTTGACGCTTTCCGATTCCTGAAATTCCGTGTCATTGAGGAATAATCGTCCAAAAACTTGCATTTTTAGGGGGTTTCCGGATTTTGAGAAGGGGTCGTTTGTTATCTATCTCCTCTAAAGATGTTCAGCCGATCGCGGTGACACTTACCACAGGGAAAGGGAATGACATAATCAGTGACATGGGGTTTGTAACATGGTGATTGGTCGTGTCGTATAAAAATAATGACCATTAAAAACTGACCAATGTTAATAATAATTGAAAAAATCCGCTCTCTATACGAGACCCGGGACAATTAGTTGTTCAGGCATAGACACATCCGATTACCGTAATTTTTGGCATACGATTGGACATCGTCCATGGTCAGGTTTTGACACCTCCTGATTCCCGAAATTCCATGTCACTGAGGAATTTCAATTAAATCTAGATGGCCTTTTACTTGAACCGTTTCACGAAAGTCGACTCACTAACATTAATTTAAAAAAATCGTTTGAATTGAAAAACGAAGAAATGGAAGGATTGCGTCTCTTAGCTAAGCACTTGCTTAACCTATAATAATGAAAGGAAGTTTGTGTATGTCTGTGTGTGTGTGTCTGTCTTTCGCGATACAAAATGAAAAACGTGGTTCCCGATCCGAGTGTGTTTTTCCGCTTTGTTTGCATGCAACTGATCACAACCAACGTGAAGGCTGGAAGGAAAGTAGTTCATGATAAATTTTAGGCATTTCTAATTTAGAATGTTTCGTACTTTTGTTCTGGAAATCATAAATTTTACCCGTTCGTTTTTTAGAATTTGTTATAATAGACGTCTTGATGAACTTGGATTTTGCAATAGCTTCGCTCAAAATGTGCCAACTGTACCCGAGTTATCGGTTACCGTTAGCGGCTTGTCCTAGTAATTTGGAGAAAATGCGAGCAGGTTTCTGGTAACTAGAGAAAAAACATATTTCTGGAAAGAGACTCCTCAAGGATCGGTGCGATACAGTATGTTTTATCCCTCTTTGTGATATGCAATGAATGGACAATTTATCATACACCCACTTTCCTGAAAAAGTGTGGGGGGCCAACTTTTCCACTCCACAGCAGCAGCAGCAGCATGTCGTGACATGGATTTTACCAGATGCGGGCTATGATTCCAGCACAGCCGTCAGTACAGCAACGAGTTTTACGTGTGGAGGGTTTCCAGCTAGAATGCATCTAGACTACCTTCTTAGCTGGTGCTCAAGAGGTAGCCTCTCCTTGTCGTGGTCAACATTCAACCCTCCCTTCCCCATTCAAAACCCCAAAGCCCTCAGATTTCCACCAATAAACACTTCCCCCACATATGCATTGCAAAATCACTCCTACTGGCCGCCAAACAATGAATACGAAGAAGCTGAAAACTTTCTCTCTCGCGCACACAAAGATTTCTCTTTAGCACTATTTTACATCACGTACAGGGTATGAAAACGCAAATTTGTGGGTGGTGGATATAGACTCCGCATTCTTCTGCTCCGGAGCTGAGTGCTTTCCCAATTAAACTACACCGCCGGGATTTATCGCTACAACTTTGCCGTCTTAACATGTGCTTCACCTCTGTAGTACGTCACATATCCCCCCCCCCCCCCCCCCCCCCCCCCTTGAGGAAAGGGATGAGACGGAATCATTAGTTTCCGGGTCAGCCGAAAAATTATGCTTGAAGTAGCTCCCTGAAAAAGAAGGAATTCGTATTAATTCCAGACGATGTGTGGAAAGAACATCACACTTTTTTCGAAGTAGCCAACGGACAGTAGATCCATTTTCCACAATCGGGCGCCAATATGGAAACACAAATTTGCCGGTGACGAATTGGAATCCTTCTGCTCCGGAGCCGAATATTTTCTCAATTCAGCAACTCCGACGGCATTTATCGGTGCAACTTTGTCTTGGCATCTGCTTCACTTCTGTAGTACGTCACAAGGGATATATTTAGCGAAACGTTGCCATGACAACTTTTCCGTATAGACAATTAACCTCCTGGAAATTTTTTTAACAGCAATTTTGCATCTCATAGTCGCTTACTAAGTGAATGACAGAGTTTCATGCGTACCCGCAACTACACTTCCACCTCCGCTTCTCTCTCTATCTCTCTCTCTCTCTCTCTCTCCCTTTTTCTCTGTTTTCTTTTTCTTTGTTTTTTGTTTTTTTGGCAATGTTCTTTCATATTTTACGTTCCTCAAAAAAAAAAAAAAAAAGAGAAAGGGAGAGATGGAAGAAGAAGAATGATTTTGCAGTGCCGTGTATCTGTACTGTGTGTGCATATACATGTTTTCTGGAATCAATTTGTTTCCAACAGAGCATTGATTTATAAATTTCATAATTGAAGTGTTCGTCGGGCTTGAATATTCAGTTTGCAATACAAAAAAATTATAAGATTTTTTAATACCTTTTCTAACTCATTCGTTTGTCTTAAGTTTTATTGTTTTTTAATTTATTAAAAAAAATATTTTTGTTTCTTCTGTATGAGAAGTTTTCTTTGGAAGGCGTCGCACTTTTAAAATTCGACTATTTGTTTAAAGTTTAAGGATCAGTCAATTATTTACTAGTTCTCTACTAAGTTTTATGTGCAAACTGAGTATAGCAGAAACTCACAATTTTTGGTCTGTGTAGAAAGGAGACAGTTGTAATCTGTGTCGGCCATTGAAAGACCTGTATGTGACACTTGCCAATATGTTCTGCAATCTTTTTTCTCTCCAGGTGGGCATACAGCAGTTATATATATATATATATGTGTACACTGAAGAGCAATTGAATTAGAGATACCTGTGTAGTAACGTGTAGCACCACCTTTCGCCCTGATGACGGCGGCGATTCGTCTCGGCATGGACTCGACAAGACACCGGAAGCGTTGGGAAGCCATACGGATCCACGACCCCTGAACAAGCTCCCACAGTTCACGAAGTTTTGATGGAGGGGGATCAGAGCCTCGAACATCTCTCTCGATGGCATCCCAGATGTGCTCGATGGAATTGAGGTCAGGTGACCTAGCTGGCCAAGGATCCGAGGTCACGTCGGTGGAGTGTTCGTCCAACCATTCGGATACAATTCGGGAGCGATGGCACGGTGCATTGTCTTGTTGCAGGATGAGATCCCCAGTGGGACGTTGAAGACGCACAAACGGGAGCAAATGGTCGTCCAGGATATCCCAGCAACGTTGACATGTAAGGGACGATGTCACACGTACCAGGGGTACCATTTCAGTGCACGTAAACAGTCCCCAGAAGAGAATGCCACCCCCACCAGCTTGAAGTGTACCCTGCTGGCAAGAAGGATCCATCGCTTCATGTGGTTTGCCCCGTACTAGTATCCTGCCATCTGCATGTACCAACGTGAATCTCGACTCATCAGTCCAGGCAACATTTTCCCACATGTCTAGTGTCCAGTGGCGATGTACCCGCGCCCATGCTAATCTTTGCACCCTGTGATGTGAGGTCAGCAGCGGTACCCTCGTGGGACGATGGCTTCTGTACCCCATAGCGAGGAGATGGTTCTGGATGGTGTGGCTGCTTACACGTTTTTGTGCACCAGCGTTAAATTGCAGAGTGATTTCTTGCACTGTGGCCCGTCTATCCGCTGTTGCAATGCGAGCTAGCCGACGATGACCCCGCTCATCCACACGCGCTGTTGTCCACGGCAGTTGGCCCTTGCAGGGATGGTTTTACCGGATTCGATGTACTCACGGTGCACCCGTGACAACAGTGGCTCGTGAAAATCCCAGTGCCTGCACGACTTCCAAGATGGAGTGACCCATTCGTCGGGCCCCGACAATTTGCCCACGATCAAATGCGCTTAGATCCTTCGTGTTATCCATACTGCTTCCGACTCTTACTGATTCCCGTCGCATCACTTCTTATATTGCCGGATCGCTGCATACGTCATGCCGTTTCCGTTTACAGGGCTGCCCACAGCGCCACATTTGCATAACGCCAGCTGTCTCTAATTCAATTGCTCTTCAGTGTGTATATGTGTGTGTGTATATATAACGAGACATTCTGTCCGCGTAGCTCAGTTGGGAGAGCGACTTACTCCGGAGTGAGAGACACGGGTTCGATGCCCGTCGCGGACAAACTTGTGTTTTCACACTCCCTAATACCGCTTTGGTCTTCCTCGCGATCGGATAACAACAGAAAACAGGGCGGGGCATGGATTCCACGTGCTCTCTGAAGTACTGTGAAGACAGTGCACACCGTGCTTCTTGAAGAACGTCCCACAGTTCCGTAATATTCGCCGGTGGATGATTCCTGGCATCGACGGCACGTTGAACAGCATACAAATGTAATCGATGGCGTTTAAATCCGGCAAATGAGAGCGCCAAGTCAGGATGCCAAACTCCGTGGAATGTTCATCCAGCCGTAATCGGGTGACTGTGGACGTGTGCGGAGGCGCATTGTCGTGTGAAAGAGGTCTCACCCGTCAGAGTGACTGCGTGACATGAACGGGTTCAAATGATCCCCAAGGATGGTTACGCAGCCTCAACAGGTGGCAGCGGTCTGCAGATGCATGAGGAGTGCTAATGCTTTCCCAGCTGAGAACACCCCACACCATAACAGAGCCACCGCAGGGCTGCGCTGTCTCTTGTAGGCATGCGGGATTTATTACTTGTGACGTTGTCGCCACATCTGGAGTCGCCCATCTGCTCGAATCAGTTGATACCGCGATTCGTCGGACCAGGCCGCACGTTTCAAGTCATTTTGCGCGTCAAATGGCGGTGTTCTTGAGGCCAGGCGAGGCGCACAACCTTGTATCGTCGAGTCACAAGTGGCACTTGGGTGGGCCGTCGGTTTCGGAACGCCATAGAACACAGGGAACATTACACTGTCCGAACACTGATGTTACTACTGGCCCCAGCATTGAATTGCACGTTGATTTGCGGCAACGTTGCAGGCCGGGCGGGTGTTACGATGCGTTCCAGACGCCGCTGTCCCCGATCGCCCAGGGCTTTTCTAAATTTCGTGGTAATTTCCGAGATTTAGTGACCCATTTCCAGGGCGCCGACTATATCATACCATGTTCGATATCGCTTAAATCCTCTGTGACGTGCCTGCACCGCAGGACGCACATGAGATAAAGGCAGATAGCAATGAGAGCACATGTCCGCGTAGCTCAGTTTTGAAAGCCACTTATTGCGGAATGAGGGGGACCCGGTATCGATGCCTGTCGTGGACAAAAATGGCAGAGAAATTTACTTCGTTATATTGGCGCCCGAACTTCACGGATGACCTGGCCGTTAAAGTCCTCGCAATTGTGTGATGTTCTTTTCACACCGCGAGACAGGAAAAATAAGAGAATCCCTTCTTCAGCGCTTCGAAAAATAAATGTATGTGAATTTACGTTCCACACACCAAAATGACTGAGATTTCTCTAATGCACGTTCTTCATGGGATGACTGCCTACAGCGACACATGATCCCGACTGACCCGTGGGCCATGCCCCCGGCCCTCTTTCGCGGTGGGGGGAGAGATGTGACGTGCCTGCACCGCAGGACGCACATGAGGTAAAGGCAGATAGGAGCGAGAGCATACGTCCGCGTAGCTCAGTTGGGAGAGCGACTTATTCCGGAATGAGGGGACCCGGGTTCGATGCCCAGCATGGACAAAAATGGCGGAGAAATTTACTTCGTTATACCTGATAAGTTGCCATCTTAACTACGGATGCTACTACTTGAACTTGCGGAGGTATCTGCTTCTATATATACATCGTTTGCGGACTATGCCATTTTCTGCATGAGTGTGGTGAGGTGTAATGGAAATAGTAGCGCCCTTCCAAATTTTTTTCTTTTTTTTTTGGGGGGGGGGGCATCCTCAATGTATGTATACACTATGATAAGTGTAAAGTTCTCAAGTGGAAATGGTACGGATAGTATTACTCGAAGGACTGACCACAGTTGAGCAAATGAAATACGAGATGGAAACCCAGGGACAAGAAAAGGCACAGAAGAAAACCACATTGGAGATGTTGAGCAACTGAAATACCACTGTTGAGCAACTGAAATACGAGATGAAAACCCAGGGACAAGAAAAGGCACAGAAGAAAACCACGTTGGAGATGTTGAGCAACTGAAATACGAGATAGAAACCCAGGGACAAGAAAAGGCACAGAAGAAAACCACGTTGGAGATGTTGAACAACTGAAATACGAGATGGAAACCCAGGGACAAGAAAAGGCACAGAAGAAAACCACGTTGGAGATGTTGAGCAACTGAAATACGAGAGAGAAACCCAGGGACAAGAAAAGGCACAGAAGAAAACCACGTTGGAGATGTTGAGCAACTGAAATACCACTGATGAGCAACTGAAATACGAGATGGAAACCCAGGGACAAGAAAAGGCACAGAAGAAAACCACGTTGGAGAAGTTGAGCAACTGAAATACCACTGTTGAGCAACTGAAATACGAGATGGAAACCCAGGGACAAGAAAAGTCACTGAAGAAAACCACGTTGAAGATGTTGAGCAACTGAAATACCACTGTTGAGCAACTGAAATACCAGTGTTGAACAACTGAAATACAAGATGGAAACCCAGGGACAAGAAAAGTCACAGAAGAAAACCACGTTGGAGATGGGCGAATGAAATTCGTACGCATGCAGGAATGAAATGGAGGAGACTAGCTCGAGACAGAAATTTGTGGAAGAGACTTCGGGTGGCCTTCATCGATCAGTGAATTTAGAATGTTTTATGACGTAAAAATATTTAAATTATCTTAGTGTTTTGTTTCTTTTTGTTGTTGTTGTTGTTGTATGTTTATTTTTTGTTGTTGTTGTTGTTGTATGTTTGTTTTTTATGCTTGTGTTTTGAGTCTATTCTTCAGAAAAAAGTTCTGGTAGCACAGTTTTAATTCTGTTTGTATTTATTCCAATTCTTTTCAGAGCCACTGTCCTCCAGTCATTCGGATTTTATTACTCAGGCCTGATCGCATCGGTTCCGTCAGACAATTCGGATAAAAAGTAATGAACACTGCTTCTGTTTTGTCAACGCATGCTAGGGACTTTGCAGGTCGTCAAGTCGAATGTACGAAAAATTCTGTAAATAGTTCTTGTGACATAATTTCTCATGTGTACATTTGTAGAAAGTATTAAAGCATATAATATATTTATTTCCATTCTGTTGGTATTCATTTAACTTTCCACTTTAGTAATTTCACTGGCACCGTGTCTACATGTAAGCACGATGATTTTATGTTTAAAATTGTCAACCACTGTTCGAAGTACAGTACTTATTACCTTTCTGGAGATTAATGACAAGCAGTTGTGTTATACAATACGCACTGCAGCTGACTTTAATTGAAGTCTTCGAACAAGATTATTCCGAAATAATATCGATAACTTCTTAAAATGAAAAATTTACAAATTAAGTTAAAGACTACTCTTAGGGTAATATTTTTTCATTTGACGTGCTGAGCTGTTATTAACAACTTAAAATATACATTCATCGTCAAAAAAACAGTTGCACCAAGAAGGACATGTCGAATTGCAATGCTATTCGGGAGGAAGGTAAAGGTTACCAGGAACAATAAATGATTAAACATTGAGACTAATATGGGCAATATTTATTGAGCTACACCCCAATAAGTAGTGCCTCTCAGTACGGCGTCGGGCCGCCAGGTTTGCTCACACAGCATGACAGGCGTCTCAGTATAGAGTTGTACAGGTTCTTAATGGTGTACTGCGATAAGCCATCCCATTCAGCTTGAGTCTCCTCACGCAGTTGCTGTAGATTGTGCGGTAGGGGTGGAGTGTGGACAGCGCGTCCAATAACATACCACAAATCGGCAAGCCATGGCAGATTGTCAGTGCCTTGAAAGCAAGCTCTCGAGACAGCAGCAGTATGCGGACGAGCGTTGTCCTGGTTGAAAATCGCACCGAAGTGAGCGTTCAGAAAAGGTAGGGCCATTGGTTGTATGAACTCATTAACGTAACGTTGGGCTGTCAAAGTGCCTGTAATGAACACCAAAGGTGATCTGGCATCGTAGGCAATTGTATCCCACACCATGACACCAGGACTTTTGGGCGTGAGACGCTCGACAACAAACCGTTCGTCTTGGCGTTGGCCACGGGGCCTCCACACACGGATTCGTTGGCCGTCTTCTCGAAGAAAAAGGCGGGACTCGTCACTTAAGATCACCCGCTGCTATTCTGAGTGGCTCCATAACAGTCTGGCACGACACCATTGCAGTCTTTGGCGGTGATGCAATGGCTTTAAGGGCTGTCGTCGTAACGGTCTGCGTACGTGTAGTCCTACGTTGTACAGCCGTCTGCCAATAATGCTGGCACAAATCGGACGATGCATGGAGGGCACCACTGCTCGCTGAATATCCGCAGTCGTGGCTGTTATGTCACTCCGCCTATGTCGGAGAACCCGTCGGTCTTCTCTCTCCGTGGTTCGTCTAGGTCTTCCAGACCCTTCATGTTACTGCTGCGTGCCTTGTTCTGTCCACTGCAGCCAACAGCGTGCTATGGTGGTACCCGCACGACCTGTGTGGCGCGCAATACGGCGATAAGACCATCAGACTTCCCGGAGCCCGACGATGCGGCCCCCTCTCGAACTCCTCCAACGGCTCGAATTGCTTCGGAACTTTTCTCTAAGGCAGTACGTTACTTGTAGATGGTGCAACCAACACAACAGCACGAGTCAGAATGGCAAGCGCGCTCAACGGAACGACCTTATATAGCCGGTCAGACACAGCGCTACGATCCCTCCTTGCTTGCGTCACATGCCAAGCGTGATACTTGAATCTTGTGCATGTCTCACGACTTCAAACCTTCCCGCCAAGACTCATTCCTGTCAATTGCTTCCTTCTGGGTACAACTATTTTTTTTTTTTACGATGAGTGTACAATTGAAAAGTGAATTTTTGGTTTTCTTTAATAACATTTTCCTGGAGATAACAACACAGAAGTTCACGGTTACGTCATTTAAAACGTATCCTGTCTGTTCCCTGATCAGACCAGCGGAGTTCTGCTCGACTTTTGTGATTCCTGAAGTGCAGCACAGTTTTTTTCATTGACTTGTTAATGGTCAAACAGATGGGGAGAAATCGCTTACCTGCTTTGTACTTTGTACGAAAATATGCCATTCTTATAGAGGGTGATTCATAATTAGTGTTGTGGTTTCAGTGGCATATAAGAGAAAAACGGGAAACAACAAACTAAAACCGAAAACAGAATATAACAGATCAGGGGCGCGCCAATGGCATTTGCAGCCCGGGTGTAAGCCCAGATTTGCCGCCCCCTAGTACGAGAATATTTTTTAAATTTTATTCATTTTTACATGAAATAAATATCTTTAGCAACATTATTTTCTATTTCCGGTAAATTGAGATTTTTCATAAAACACTACTGTCTCATATAAAACTGAAGAAAAAAAAATATGTAAAACTCTACTTCAGATTACGATCAACTACTAGATTCGACGTATATTTTGAAACGCAACTGTAATTGCTCATCAGTAGATAAGCAAGGAAATAGAAATATTCTTCTGCTGAATATTAATATTTTTAAAAATGAAATTCAGTCTGCGATTTTATAAAAATATCACGAGAGATTTTGTTTACAAACGTTTATCAAAAATATGAAAAATTAGCGCTGTTACTCAAACAAAGAATGAGAAGCACAGAAAATAAATAGATACATAAAGGTGCTAGAGATTATATTTTTATTTATTTATATTTATTTTATTTTTCATAATTGTTTTAAACATCACGTGAACATGTCGAACAAAATACGGGGCTGACATTCAAGTTTCTTATCAAATAAGCAATGCTCAGATGATCTGGCACAATAATACGCTTAAAATGCTAAAACGAAGCAAACTACAGTTAATTACAGAATTTTTTTCTCTAAATAATTATTTATTTTCTTTATTTTGCTTTTATAGGCGCGACATTATTATATACAGTGCAGAGATACTGTGTAAATTTCCAACTCAATTGTCTTATAAAAGTAACAAAAACATGTAAAATTTATTTTAAGGTTTTTTTTTACCAATTTTAAAAATGCCAACAATTTTTTCTTCAAATGATTTCTGAGTTAAAATAGGAGGTTAGAAGGGAGAGGCAATGGCATTAGCCGCATGCCCTGCGTTTTCCGTGGGTTCCACTTCATATCAGCTGTGTATGCCCAGTATGCCCAACTTGGGCTGCTTCTGTACTTCTCTATGGGGAAATCGTTGACTTTGAAGAGGTTTTAGCGGCACTTTGTGCAGCATGTACAATAAGGAAAAAATGAAACAGAAATATGCATGCACATAACTAAAAATTTGCAAAAAGTTGCAGAAATAGCGTTTAGAATTTTCTAAAAAATTTAAACAAAATTATGCTTCGTCGAGAGGAAGTGCATATTGCGTATTAACTAATCACGGCCTTGCTAAAGCTGTGCGAGCCTTGATGACCTTTAGGGACTGCTGCAGAGAGTAAGAGACGGCCGCAATCAATCTGTGCTTCAGCACATGTCTTCAATAAGTGACGTCACGTCACTGAACCCTCCCCACCCGGAGGGCGCAAGAAACCAGATGATCGGATTTGGCTTCACCATCGGAAGCTGATGCCATCTTTTCTCTCTTCTAATCTTCTTGGTCCCCGACTATACGAAAATAGGGTAAGTCAACTGACTATACAACATATTTCCGCCTTTATCGCTATGACCTCGAATAGGTTCTCGTCTCCAAATGTAAAACTGGACTTTTGTATTTTGTGGGAACCCAGACAAATCGAAGAATATTCTTTTATAAAGGAGGCAGTTTTAAATGCTCTTAAACAACGGTACTTGGGGTATTGTCTGTCGTGTCAAATTCGATGAGCACGAACAAACACTAATTCTTTTTTGAGGCACAATAGACAGTCTGAGGGGTAAATTTCTGTACACACTTTCTGTATATAGTAAACGGGGAATGATAATAAAAAACTTGAAGAACTGATAACGAAAAAGAAAATTTATGCATATATGCGTACGTGTATTTTTCCCACGAAATACTCGCAAAAATATTAGGGGTTCGAGGAACCCACGACAAAATCATTGGGGGTTCAAAAAGTGTCTCGAACTCACGAAGTCGGCGCCTATGATGAACAGTATTTACTTGTAGATCTTGGTGTGCCTGTTGTGTGCCAAACAAAAAATTTTGGTTAAGGTGCACGTGCTTATTTACTCCTACGGCTCCAGACAACTCAAATAAGCATGTCTGGTGTAACCAAGAAAGATAAGGAACTCATAGATCAGGAAAATGACAAGAGTGCGTGACATCATGATCAAAGTAAAGACCCTGGAGAGGCAGCAGACTGAACATGTTGCAGAAAACTAACAGACACCCCCCCCCGGATAACTGAAACACTATACTCGGGCAAAGCTATCCTGGCAATGAGGTAGTGATGGGCATAATAGAGTAGAAATGATCGATTCATTCGATTATGAAAATATCTCGAAACATTCGATTACGTCAAATTCATTCGAATGAAAAAAAACCTCTCGAAAGAACTCTCGATTGCTCATAACTTTTCTCGTTCAAATGAGTGCATTCGAAAGACGAAATCGCTCGTCTCTTCTCGAGAACATGGGTTCCGGGCAAAATCTATCGTCTACCCGAAAACATCTCGAGAGGTACCGAGATACGAGAGGTTCGAAAGTACTCGCTTTTCACGTGATCGAATTATCTATCGCAGTGAGAATCACTTGTGTTCCTTATAACTTCTTCAGCTAGGTTATGCTATTCGAAAACATTCAGGCGTCTTTAGCGTCATTCCGTCCAGCGAAAGAAAGCTGAGCGTGTAGCACCAATTACAAATCATTCGAATGGTTATTTCGAATGAATATCACGATTTGTCAAACGCAGAAGGCGGCTCTGAGCGTATCACGCCATCTACCGGTGAATTCTAAATTTAGAAATCGTTCGAATGATTATTTCGAATGAATATCTCGATTTGTCAGATATCTCGATTGTAACCTTTCGATTCTTAAATTCAATCGATTATGCCCAACACTACAATGAGGCCGAAGCTACGGTGACCTTTTCACTCATAGTATTACTCCGCACTAATGGTGTTTTTTTTTTGTTTTTTTTTTTTTTGGTTGGAGGTTTAACGACCACCGTGAGCAACTCAATGGGCTATAAGCAGTCGCCCGTCCCTAATTTAGGGTCACTGGCTCCAGGGAAGGGAGAGAGCCAGTGCCGTAAGACAAACACAACATCCATGCCTCACCAGGATTCGAACCCGGACCCTTTTCGGACGAATGATCAGTGGCCATCGCTTAGACCACTGCTCCACCGGGGCGGCACTAATGGTGTGTAATTAACCTTCACTCGGAAAACGTCTCCCACAAGCCCTCAGGACTGGCTGTCTCTCACCGTGATCGGATACCGAACCTCTCTATTTTAACACCATGTCCCCAGTAGTCCACGCGCACAAACGCGCGCCCCGCGCGCGTTGCAGACCGGTAGACAAGCAGTTTATTTCTCTTTCTCTCCATTTATCTTTTCTTTTTTTTTTTTTTTTTTTTTTTTTTTGAAATGTTACAGAAAGTGCAACTTTTCTTTCTTTTAAAATGAAATTATCTTTGCTAAACACGGGAAGAAGTCTTAAGTGGCCTAATTTTGTTTTCACATATTTTTCTATTTTTTTTTCTATTTCATTTATTTATACTTACTGCTTGAAGATTACCAACTGTGGGATTTAATTAAAAGTATTTTTACCATCTCATCAGTTATGCGTAAAATTTCGTTCTTCCCAAAATTTTGCATTGATTAGATTTTTTTTTATAACAGATACCCGTTAAATGTGTATGCATTTTTAACTACCCTGTGTTGCCATAAGTACTGGACAAGAGCCGGTCTCTGTGATTAATGATATTTTAGGGTCCACTGTAAACTGCCACACATCTTTCAGCAACTTGGAAAATTGCCACACATTGGAAAATTGCCACATGTTTTTCATTGATGGGCTGGGCACAAATTGCTGTTCCTCCGAGGAACACCGAATGTGTGGCAGTTTTCCAAGTTTCCGAATTATGTGTGGAAGTTTTCCAAAGTGCCTAACGACGGGAAGGAACTCTTTCATTTGTCTGAATTTTCATGCCGGTTCATACGCGTTTAAGGCAACTGCGCACAAAAGTTCAAAAGGAAAAGATAGCCGTTTCTTGGCCTATATTGAGAACTGAATTGGGAACTCCAACCTAATTTCGAGAAAACGTTCTATGTAAGCCAAGCGAGAATTGTATTTTAATTTGAAAAAATAAATTGCCGAGGTATCTGAGGTACTTGGGTTGGGGAGAAGGGGGCTCTATCCCCGACTTACGTAATTTTATATTCTGGACCGCTGTAGTCTGTCACTGTATCCAGGATGTTTCTCTTGGAGCTTCCGCGATGTCCGTAAGCTTTGAGGGAGGGCTTGCCCACAAAATGTAACAAGAAAGATGACACCGAATTTTCGGGTATGATAAGCACGTCTTTTGAATCCGTTCTGACGCAAATTAAATTTATCAAAGCTATTCAAAGTCAATGGAACCGGTATCGAAAACACTAGTATCTGACGGAAGAAAGAAGTTTTTCAATCGGGTCTTTAATCCCTCAGATATTACTGTAAACGGAATCGTGAGCTTCCGAACTCTTAGAAACAGAGTTATCGACAAAAATAAAATGTGACTTTACGTCCCTTGGGGGGGAAACCATGCATTATTTTAGGAAGAAAGTATTCACAAAAGGTTTATCCATATGAGCGGTATCGGTCCAAGAAAAAAAAATTTAGCGAGTTTTCAGGAGCCCAGATTTTGCTACAAATACATCAGAAGTAGAAATTAACACTTATGACCCCTGGTGGCCAAACCATTCTTTACCAAACATTAGAAATTACGTGAAATATATTTTCCATCAGGTCTTGTATGCGATTCAAGAAGAATTTTTCAAATCGGAGTTGTTGTTGTTGTTGTTGTTTTATTGAAGGTTTAACGACCACCGTGAGCAACTCAATGTGCTATAAGCAGTCGCCCGTCCCTGATTTAGGGTCACTGGTTCCAGGGAAGGGAGAGAGTCAGTGCCGTAAGACAAAGACAACATCCATGCCTCACGGGATTCGAACCCGAACCCCTTTCGGACGAATGATCAGAGGCCATCGCTTAGACCACTGCGCCACCGAGGCGGTATCGGAGTTTTAGGAGCAGAAAACGCAATTCACCATTGTGCGCCCTAGCGGAAAGTCTATGATTTACTTGAAAATTTTGAATTTATAGGAAAAACACTTCGCATCGGAAACACTATCCAACAAAGAAGGGATTTTTCAAATCGGACCTTTAGAAGTAGAGATATTGACAAAAATAAGATATACATCTACGCCCTTGGCGTAGAAACCATGCATTATTTCAAGAAGAAAATGTTCCTAAAATGTTTGTCGACATGAGTAGTATCGGTCCACAAAATACTTTTTTTGAATCGAGATTTTAGAAGCTCATATTTTGCTGCAAATATATCAGAAGTGGAAATTAAAACTTACGCCACCTGGTGGCCAAACAATTTTTTTTTCAAAAATTTGAAATTACGTGCAAACGATTTCCCATCAGGAGCTGTATCCGATGCAGAAAGAATTTTTCAGATTGGAGATTTAGAAGCAGAGATATAGGGGAAAACGCAATTTACCTTTACGCCCCTAGCGGAAAGTCTATGAATTATTTGAAAATTTTGAATTTATAGGAAAAACATGTCACACTAGAAACACTATCCAACAAAGAAGGAATTTTTTAAATCGGACTCTTAGAAGTCGAGATATTGACAAAAATAAAATATACATCTATGCCACCAGGCGTAGAAACCGTGCACTATTTTAAGAAGAAAATGTTTCTAAAAGGTTTGTCGACATGAATAGTACCGGTCTACAAACGATGTTATTTTCAATCGAGAATTTAGAAGCTCATATTTTGCTGCAAATACATCAGAAGCAGAAATTAAGGTTTACGCCCCTGGTGGCCAAACCATTTTTTACAAAAATTAGAAATTATGTGCAAACGATTTCCCATCAGGAGCTGTATCCGGTGCAGAAAGAATTTTTCAGATCGGAGATTTAGAAGCAGAGATATAGGGGGAAACGCAATTTACCGCTACGCCCCCTAGCGGAAAGTCTATGAATTAATTGAAAATTTTGAAATTATATGAAAAACATGTCACACGGAAAATACTATCCAACAAAGAAGGAATTATTGAAATCGGACTCCTAGAAGTCGAGTACTGACAAAAATAAGATATACATCTACACCCCCTGGCGGAGAAACTGTGGAATATTTTAGGAAGAAAATATTCCGAAAAGGTTTATCGATGTGAGTGGCATCAGTTCACGAAATAATTTTTTCAATCGATATTTTAGAAGCTCAGATTTTATGGCAAATACGTCAGAAGCGAAAATTAACATTTACGCCCCCTGGTGGCCAAAGTATTCTTTACCAAAAATTTGAAAATATATGCAAAAGATTGTGCATCAGGAGATGTATCCGCTGAATAAAAAAATTCAAATCGGAGTTTTAGAAGAAGAGTTATCGTGGAAAGTGCGATTTACTTTTACGCACCGTAGCGGAAAATCTATGCGTAATTTGAAAAAGAAACTATATCCAAAATACTCTTCAACATAAATGGAATCGAAATATAAAGGATTTTTTCAATCGGATGTGTAGAAGCAAATATGTGGAATAAAACGTATTTTTGAATTCGACATCATCTGCATTTACGCCCTCTAGCGGCGAAATTGTACATCGTAAAAAAACGAAATGAAGGATCATCATTCGCATATTTCAAGCTTTCGAATGCAAAAAGAATTTTTCAAATCGGACTAATAGTTGCACCGTGGGTACAGACGAACGGACGGACGGACGGACGGACAAACCGATAACATAAGCACGATCTTTTGTTACAAAAGACGTACTAAAAATGGACGCAGAGCTGTAAACATTTGTACCATGCTTTATATAATGATTCTGTACACGACCACAAATTTTCAGAAGGGTTCGGTGAATTCACCTCCCCCCCCTCCCCTCCTTTCTAAGAGCGGAGACAAGGTGTTCAATGTAAGTTATTTTCTCGCAGTTTCCATTCTCCATGTCCTGTTGAGTGATAGACTCTACTTGTGGGTACGCTCTTCCCCCAGAAATTTGGTGAAGTCTGTAAAAGAGATCCGAGGTGTTTGGGTTTGGAGGCTCTACCCCAACTTCCGTAATTTTATACTCGGGACCGCTAGAGTCGGTCAGTGTATCCGGGATGTTCACCCTGAAGCGCTCTCAGAAACATGAGGGGGGAGGTGAATTCACCCCACCCTCCTGGAAATCGTGGTCGTGTACAAAATTATTATATAAAGCATGGTACCAATGTTTACAGCTCTACGTCCATTTTTACATTTTGAGGGGAAGCCCGCTAGAAGCTCGCGGACTCTTGAAGGGGAACATACTGGATACACTGACCGACTCTAGCGGTCCAGAATATAAAATTACGGAAGATGGGGTAGAGTCCCCCAAACCAAAGCACATCGGTTCCCTCGGCCAATCCTTGCTTGGCTTACATAGAACGTTTTCTCGAAATCTGTTTGGAATTCCCAATTCAGTTCTCAATATAGGCCAAGAAACGACAATCTTTATAGCCCCCGCTCACCCTTGAACTTTTGTGGCCTGTTGCCCTAAACTTGTATGAACCGGTATGAAAATTCCGACAAACAAAAAAGAGCTCCTTCCCGTCGTTAGGCACCTTGGAAAACTGCCACGCATTCAATGTGTTCCTTGGAGGAACAGAAATTTGTGCCCGGCCCCTTAATGAAAAACATATGGCAATTTTCAGAGTTGCTGAATTTTGTGTGGCAGTGTTCCTGTGTGGCAATTTACCGGCAACCATATTTTAGTTATTGTTTAGGTTTAAATCATTTTTTTAAATAAATGAAATCCACTGTATGAATATTATTTAAGTACATATAAAGTATAGTCTGAGTAATTTTTTAAACTATTCGTTGTATTGCTGGTAATTAAAGTTTGAAAAATGAGCAAAATATTAAAAAGACTTGCATTTTCATGTACATGTTTCCTCTTCTTGATATTGAATTCTTGAAGCATAATTCGCTCACGTTAACCGTACTCACACCTTCCCCGCCGGTTCCTCGGAAGAAGGCAAAGGTTCAATCCCATCGACGTAATTATCTGAAGAAACTGTAGTGTCGGATTCTCCAACAGTAAATTCAAGGCGTTCAACACGGCTGTCTACCATCTCTAAAGTCCACATCTTATCCTCCTCTTTGATTACGTGATTGACATAATTACTCCAATTTAAAGCCGTCACTCGATTAAAGCCTTCATAAGTCAGTTTTTCAACTTCTGCAGCTTTGAATGTGCGATTTTCAGTTGCCACAAATCCTTTGACCTGACTCCATACATGCTCGATTGGATTCAACTCGCAGTGGTATGTAGGCAAGCGAAGAATTTTATGTCCATGTATTTGAGCAATGCTGTCGATGCGATATCCTTCGTAGCGACTACGGACATTCGGAACGAGCTTCATGAGCTCAGCTTTTAACATGTCCGAATCCCACGGAATTTGTTTTGCAGTCAACCACTCCTGGATTTCGGATTCCTTCGTTGATTTTGGCGGTATACTTTCAACGTGGACGCTGTGATAAGGGGCATTATCCAAAACAATAATGCTGTTTGGTTCGATATTTGGTAATAATTTGTTGATGAACCAGTTTTCATAATGTTCGCCATTGATTTCACCGTGGTAGTCTCCTGTGGTTTTTATAGCAAGGAAAATTTCACATGCATTGCCCACAAATCCTTTTTCATTACCAGCATGAATAATTATTAGCCTCTGGCCTTTTCCAGAAGGAGTTTTTAAGCCAGGTGAAAGGCCGCGGAGAAATGCCTCTTCGCTGGATTTAACAGTTGTGTCGTGCCAAACTGTGTTTTTCGCGTGCCCAAAATTTACCTATGTTTCATCGGTGTAATATATGGACCTACCCTGAGAACGATGATACCGAATTTCTCTTATATATCTCCGACGCCATTCCTGGATATCGTCACGCTAGATCAACATTGATATCCGTTCCCGCTTGCTGTACTTGAATCCCAAGTCTTTCATAATGTTCCTCACTGTTCTAACACAAACTGTAGGCAGCTCACCATCTTCATTAACAGCCGAGATAACTTAGATTGCTGTTGGAATTTCATTCCGGAAGAAGAAACTGTGTACTTTCTGACGAACTGCGGTTAAAGTAAATTCGTCGTACCGTTCCAGTCGTGTTTGTATTTCAGCTCTTAACGGACGTTTTTTCCCGGGAGTAAAAAACTCACCGTTGCGTCTAAATTCAACCTTCATTCTCGCAATGGTGCGACTTGAAACACCAGTGAGTTCTGCCGTAAGAACTGTTATTTCATTTTCCGATTTATTCGGCAAATGTTTTTCCATCAATTTAGTGAAAACATTCATAACGATCACCTTAGCAGAGCTTCGTAATGGTTTCCCAGCCTTATGCGGCTGAAATACACTCGAGTGATCGGCAGATGCCATTGAAAAAAAACGAAAAGACAGAAGAGTGTTTTTTTTTTTTTTATTTTGATTGGAGGTTTAACGACCACCGTGAGCAACTCAATGGGCTATAAGCAGTCGCCCGTCCCTAATTTAGGGTCACTGGTTCCAGGGAAGGGAGAGAGCCAGTGCCGTAAGACAAACACAACATCCATGCCTCACCGGGATTCGAACCCGGATCCCTTTCGGACGAATGATCAGAGGCCATCGCTTAGACCACTGCGCCACCGGGGCGGCGAAAAGTGTTTTAAAACAACAATCAAGAAGAGAAAAACCAGGGGGGAAACGCGAAATGCCCTCGGAAACACTTTTCTCGCCCTCATCCTTCCGCTAACGACCCCCTCCCCACCCCCAGAGCAATAAATATCCCCTAGGTTGACAGCTTAACTCTGACCCAAATAAGAATGCTGTGACAGAGAACCATCCGTGACGTCACCAAATCATGAATACTGTACTTTTTTAGAAATGCCGCTGAAGCTGAGATCTGAATTTTTTAATGCACACACACAACGTATCGAACATCTGCGTCCTTTTTAAGTGCCAGTTGAAGCTGGAGTACGAGCTTTTAGACCGGAACTATTTTATGCAGTGGAAGTATACACTCTGTAGCCTTCCTTCCAATGACAGGTTAAGTTTGCCCCGAGTATAGATTCGATATCAAGGACAGGAAAAAGCTCAGAAAAAGGCCAATAATGTAATAGATGGTTGAAGAAATACGAAAGGCCGCCCCGGTGGCGCAGTGGTCTAAGGCGTTGGCCTCTGATCATTCGTCCGTAAGGGGTCCGGGTTCGAATCCCTGTCAGGCATGGATGTTGTGTTTGTCTTACGGCACTGGCTGGCTCTCTCCCTTCCCTGGAACCAGTGACCCTAAATTAGGGACGGGCGACTGCTTATAGCCCATTTGAGTTGCTCACGGTGGTCGTTAAACCTCCAATCAAAAAAAAAAAAGAAATACGAAAGCCTGCCGGAGTAACATGAAAGAAAATGGTTTAAGGTGGATAGCTAAGCGATCTTCAAGTGGCAATGAGCTGGACGTATTGCTAGAGAAACTGGCCACCGTTGGAGAACTGAAATACTGAACTGCATACCGAGGAACGGGAAAAATCTCAGAAGGCCAGGTGGTAGATTGGTTGGTTACATACCAAAATAACCCAGAAAGAATAACCCGCGTTAAAATAACCCGGCGTCAATAACCCGGGGCAAAAATAACCCGACGTCAAAATAACCCATAGTGAAAATCTGGAAAAACTCGTTTGTTTGTTTTTTCTCTCTCTCCTAATAGCAACGAAAAGCATAATGAATTTGTTTTCCAATTTAGTATTCGACCAAATTCCAAATCCTCAGGAAAATATGTCTTACCAACCGAAGAAGAGAATACCGGTTAAAATAGTTACTAAAGGAACATGGCAAAGTGAGTGAAGAAAGCATTTCTTTGCATTAAATTAGGTCCCGATTTTTTAAGTTCTCAAAATTTAGCGATTAAAATATGACGAAAAGAAAGGAAAAGAATTTGAAAATATATAACTTTAATTTTTCTATTAAGAGATTAATTACATACGTATGGCGCTAGTAGCGCCCCTCGGAACATGCAAAGCAGATTTGCTGTAAATACGCGCTGTAACGTTCGTGAGCGTTAGTTTTCGTTGAGATTCGACGTAGGGTGTTGATGTTAGTCAAGAATGCCTTTAAGAAGACGAAGAAGCCATTATCAACAGCTCACGGAGTTTGAATGAGGTCGTGTAATAGGGCTACGAGAAGGTGGATTTTCTTTCCGCAATATTGCAGAACGACTTGGCAGGAATGTAGCCACTGTGCATGATTGTTGGCAGCGGTGGTCAAGGGAAGGTACTGCCTCAAGAAGACCGGGTTCCGGATGGCCACGTGGCACTACTGAGAGGGAACACCGCCGTGTACGGCGTATGGCCGTGGCGCATCGTACCGCGTCTGCGGCAGCGATTCGAGCAGCAGTTGCCACCACAGTGACACAACGAACTGTTACAAATCGGTTACTTGAAGGACAGCTCCAAGCCAGACGCCCAAGCCAGACGCGTGCATTCCACTTACTCCAAACCACTGCCGTTTGCGACGTCAGTGGTGTCAAGCTAAAGCTCATTGGAGGACGGAGTGGATATCTGTTGTGTTTTCTGATGAAAGCCGGTTCTGCCTGGGGGCCAGTGATGGTCGTGTGTTGGTTAGAAGGAGGCCAGGTGAGCGCCTGCAACCAACCTGTCTGCGGCCGAGACGCACTGGACCTACACTTGGAGTTATGGTCTGCGGAGCAATATCCTATGACAGCAGGAGCACTCTCGTGGTTATCCCACGCACCCTGACGGCACAGTTGTACGTCGGTCTGGTGATTCAACCTGTTGTGCTGCCATTTATGAACAGCATTCCAGGGGGTGTTTTCCAACAGGATAACGCTCACCCGCATACCGCTGTTGTAACCCAACATGCTCTACAGAGTCTCGTCATGTTGCCGTGGCCTGCTAGATCACCAGATCTTTCACCAATCGAGCACGTATGGGACATCGTTGGACGACAACTCCAGCGTCACCCCCAAACAGCATTAACCGTCCCTGTATTGACCGACCAAGTGCAACAGGCATGGAACTCCATCCCACAAACTGATATCCAGCACCTGTACGATACAATGCATGAACGTTTGCGTGCTTGCATTCGACATTCTGGCGGTTACACCGGTTATTAATGTACCAGCATTTCACATTTAAAATGGCTCTTCTCGCGCTTACATTAAGCTGTGATCTTGAAACCTTAATCGATTAAATATGTTACCTATACAAATGTATTGCCGCCATTTCATTCCTCAACGACTATTTTTTCGTGGTGTTGGGATTTTTTTCCGTCAGTGTATTATTGCGTTTTTTCTTTCTCTCGAATTTGTTTAAAGAAGACAGTGCTACAGTTGCATCTAATTAAATTTAAAAGCTATGATCACTATCCTTGCACTTTTAGATTAAATAGATTTGAAATAAAAATGTATACTTATTTTCTTTAAAATCTCGGTTAACACTAAATAAAATATTCACATGGATGCCAGTTTTTCCGGCGTGTATTGTTGACGCGTTTTTTTGTTTTTTGTTTTCTTTTTTGCGTTCCATCTTGGCTGTAAGTATTCGAATTCAAAGCGTATTTGAACTTAAAATTGTTCACCACACTTTTCCCGCAAGTGCTTCAGTTGTATCGACAAAGTATCGACGGTTCTAGGTGAATTCATCAAAAACGAATTCCTCGAAAACGAATTCATCGAAAACGAATTCCTCGAAAACGGATTCATCGAACGGAGAATTCACCGAAAAGCGAATTCTTCGAAAATCAGGGCGTCACGTGAATTTATCGAAAACGAATTCATCGAAAGCGAAATCACCGAAAGATACAGTATTGCAGGGTAAGCTTTTGCCGAAAACTTTGACTACAATTGGAATATGGCTAAGTGGCCTCAAAAGCGTTTGGGGAAATAAAAATTGCATTTTTTTTTCTTAGATTACACTTTCCTGTAGGATGACCGCAAAACCATTAGGCAATCTAACAAGAATCAAACTTTTGATTCCATCGTGCCTACCGTTCCCGGACAGTTTTATTACAGTTTTATTGCACTTATACTTAGACATTAAATATTTGCCTGTTTAGCAGTTTTTCTTCCACCGTGTTCATACTCACAAGGTTCAGACACAAGGTCAAGTTAATATTTTTGTGCTTTTACTTAGGCATTAAATATTAATACCTTGGTCTAGGCATAGGCCTTTTAACAGTTTTTCTTCCATCGTGTTCATACTCACAAGGTTTAGACAGCAGGTCAAGATAGTATTGCGTTTTTACTTAGGTATTAAATATTAATGCCTAGGCCTTTTTAACAGTTTTTATTCCATCGTGTTCATACTCACAAGATCAAATTGGTATTACTGCAGTTTTTCTTAGGCCACAAAAATTTCAAGGGGCCGTATGAAAATTGCATTTTTGATCGCTTCGTGGCCACGACCCCAGAGGTAGGTTATATGAGTCATATAAAGTTTCCGAAATTTCGTCTTTCTTAATTGCGATAATTAAAGCAATTCTTTATAAAAAATGTTCATGATCTCCAACTCAACAAAAGATTTCAGAGTTTACAAATTGCGTACAAGTCTGCAAATTATCAGAAGGCATGTGCTGACTCAGGAAACCTGTCGGGGAGGAGGGGGGGTCAATACCAAAAGTGCAAAATATAACGAATTTCCGGTCCGATCAGGAGATTTTAAGCATCTAGAGAATACAAGCCAACAAATTGTCTGAGGGCATGTGCTGCCCCAGGAAACCGGGGGGAGCAACACCAGATGTATGAAATATAAAGGATTTCTGGTCCGATCGGGAGAATTTCAGCATTCACAACCTACTTCTCAACAAACTCTCTGAGCACATGTGCTGACTCAGGAAACCTATCCGTGGGGGGGGGGGTTAATACCAAAAGTGCATGCAAAATATAAAGAATTTGCATCCCATCGGGAGATTTTAACGCATCTAGAACCACCTCGGATGGGGGGGGGGTCAATACCAAAAGTGCAAAATATAAAGGATTTCCGGTCCGATCAGGAGATTTTAAGCATCTAGAACCAACAAGTCAACAAATTGTCTGAGGACATATGCTGCGTCGGGAAACCCGGGGGGGGGGGCAACACCAGATGTATGAAATATAAACAATCTCTGGTCCGATCGGGAGAATTTCAGCATTCACAACCTACTTCTCAACAAACTTATCGGGGGGGAGTCAATCTCAAAAGTGCAAAATATAAAGAATTTACCGTCCGATCGGGAGAATTTCAGCATTCACAACCTACTTCTCAACAAACTCTCGGAGGGCATGTGCTGACTCAGGAAATCCGCAGAGAAAATGGGAAAGGTTCCCATAAGAGGATTTTTTCTTCCTCAAAGAAAAAAGGAAAGGTTCCCCTAAGAGGGTTTTTTTTCTTCCGCAGAGAAAATGGGAAAGGTTCCCATAAGAGGATTTTTTTCTTCCTCAGAGAAAAAGGGAAAGGTTCCCCTAAGGGGGTTTTTTTCTTCCGCAGAGAAATTGGGAAAGGTTCCCATAAGAGGATTTTTCTTCCTCAGAGAAAAAGGGAAAGGTTCCCCTAAGAGGGTTTTTTTCTTCCGCAGAGAAAATGGGAAAGGTTCCTCTAACAGGGCCTTTGCTTCTTTTATTTAAGCTGTCTTTCTCTACGGCTATGCTGCTAACAGTAATACTATCTTGGGCATTAGTAAAAGCATTTAACCGAAGCATTTCTTCATCGTTGTTATTTACAACCTTTTTAACAGCAATGTTGCACGTGTACCTCGGAAAAACTTTTTTCCGCTTTCTTTAATTCTTTGCTAAGTCTTCCAGTGGAGTAATTTACTTTCCTTTTCTATATAGTTTTATCAGTTTTCTCTCTCTTGCAGTTTTTTTTTACCTAAATATTTTTCCACATCTGCATTCATTTTATCAACGAAATTGGTGTTTTGATAATTCGAGAGATGTTTTTGTATCCTTTGCTCTAACACAGAATTCGGTAAATTGCATTTAATTGCAACCTTTTTTTTCTCTCTGTGTAATAAATTAATATTACGGAGATATTTATTTGAGTCTGCTTTTAATACACTGCTGGACAATTGCTAAGGACGGATCATAAACGGCTATATAGCGCATAAAAAAGTAAGTGTGGTTTGATGCCAAGTGAAATAAAATAATGTCAGAATGCCAGGACATTACAAGAATGACAATTTATTGTGCTCTGAAATCCAGAAGGCTTTGGAACGTGTTCAAGGGACAAACAGGCCATTTTGTGCAGAATACCTAAACGTGAAAACAATGCAATTACCGTCCGCAGGCGTTCCGGCGTAAGATGTCAATACGGGATATGGCCACCATGGAGGGCGATGCAAGATTCCACACGTCGTGTCATGCTTTGCACAACATTATCAAGCAGCTGTTGGGGTAATTTATCCCGGTTTATTGGCGTTGTTTATTGGAGGGCATTGGCGACCAGCAAGACTCCTTCCCAAAGCATCCCACACATTTTCAATGGAATTCAGATCTGGAGAACGTGCTGGCCATAGGAGGCGTTGAATATCCTCGCTCTCAAGACACTCCTTGACAGCGACTGTTCGATGACATGTTGCGTTGTAATCCATGAAAATGAATCTATCACCGACAGCACCACGGAACATGCGAACATGAGGTAGCCGAACATCATTAATGTATCGTTGGCCAGTCATAGTCCCAGTTGAAAGCACACAGAGGGACGTACGGCCATTGATCATGATGCCAGCCCATACCATGACACTACATGTCGGATATCGGTCCCTTTCCTGTATGTTTGCTAGACAATATGCAATACCACTATCACGCCAGATCAGTTGTCGTTGAGAATCAGACGATAGACTGTATCTACTCTCATCTGAGAAGAAGACAGCAGACCAGTCGTTATCAGTCCAATTGCGATGTTGATGGCACCATTAAAAACGGGCGGTACGGTGACGTCTGGACAATGGGATGCAAACAACAGGACGGCGGGCGTATAGTCCTCCTTCATGCAAACGTCTGGCGACAGTTTTTCGGGAGATCCGCTTGCCAGTAGCAGCCATAAACTGATTTGCTACCTTACTAGCTGTGCTGCGCCGGTGTCTTTTTGTTGATAGCACTATGTACCGATCTTCTGTAGGTGTCGTACTGCGAACACGACCTTCCCCGTGACGTTTGCTACACTCTCCATTTGTTTGAAATGATTTCCAAAGCCTTGAAACAACACTGTGGCTGACGTCGAACTCCCTGGCAACATCTGTTATTTTTCGCCCTGCTTCAATCTTGCCAATAATACGGCCACGCGTAAAATCATCTAGGTGATGTCGGGAAGACATACTGAAAATTACAAGTTCGTCAATTGATTCTTTCCCTTTCAACTTTGCGCTTGAACAACAACGGTCAATACGCGTCAAATCCTTTTTATCTCTTATCAGCGCTATGACGTCACGAACAAGTTCGGCAATCCAAAATTTGCATACGCACAACACGTCTTACTGTATCCCGCACTTATGCTAATTTCCACATTTTCCTGCCTTCCATTTGATGGTTGCTATCGTTGCTATTGTCATCCGTTCTTAGCAATTGTCCGACAGTGTAATTCTGTGTCTTTTTTGCTTCCTGTATTTTGAAGCTGTCACTGCTTTCTTGCAGTGCGTGAGGTTGTTCCTTACGAACATTTCTTTTTTTTTTTTTACTTTTTTTCTCACTTTTATTGAAACTTTTTTGTGTTTCAATTTTTTTGTCGTAAAGCTGCGCTTTACTCGTGTGAATTTGTGTTCCAGTATTTTCTAACTGCGCTTCCTTCTTCTGCAGTGTACAAATGGCCAATTCCATTTTGAAAATTTTTTCAGTCGGCCCCAAAAAGGGACGGTTTTATTTTCCGTAAACTGAAGCAGATTCACACTCTTTTTACGAAAAATCTCACAGGAATAGCCTGATGCCGCAGCACTGTCAGGTCTTTTCAAATAGTCAGGTCCCGCACAATTATCTGATCTATTTTTTTTTTCTAAAAAAAACCCATCCCCATAGGGGAATCCGTCCGTATCTCCACCCGACAAACTAAAATAATCAGTTTTTCTCTGTGTCACATTTTATACTCTGAACCAGTTACGGTCATACGACAACAACACAGGAGAATGTCGGATATGTAAATTAGCGGTATATGTCACACAAAAAAAACGCTTTAAAACTTATTTGTAATACTTCCCGGTGCAATGTCTTAGTGCTGGTCACTGACGATGATTCGTACAAGTTGGCAAGGGTTCGAGTCCCGAGTGAGGCATGGGTGGTGTGTTTGTCTTACAGCACTTGCTCTCTCTCTCCCTAGGACGAATGTTTCTAAATTAGAGACCGGTGACTGCTTGCTCGCGATGGTCGTTAAACTCGGAGAGAAGAAAAACCAAAAAAGGCATATTTTGTTTTCAGAAGAAGCATGTAGGAAAACTAGTACAACAAAAACTACTTTTAAGAAAATTTTTCATTAGAAATCTAACGAGCTAATGAGGAAGTGTAAATTCGAGGACACTTGAGGACAAACATCAAAATTTGAGGACAATTTGCGTCCACAAAGGCAACAGGCGTTTTTGGGGACAGTAAACTAAATTCGAGGACCGTCCTCAAGAATTCGGGTCTTCTGGTCAGCTTACCTACATTATACCTACATAACATATTGAGTAGTCTAACCGTTGATGCTAAACACATGCCCATATTCCACATGGCTCATTTCTTGGCACCCTTAACTGTAACCGCGAGGAAATGGAAACTGGACTTTTTTAGTTGTCAATTGACCGCCGTGATTCAAATGCTGTTTGAAAATTCCCTATTTATGCTTTTTAAAAATGTGTTTACTGTTTATTTAAAAGTACGATTGGGTTTAATTCCGTAAATGAGTTATAAATTAAGTGAAGTATACTTGCGTGCGATCTGTTATTTCAGATTTTTATAGTCTGGTGGTTGCTGGTAAGTACAACTTGAAGTATTATACCGTTGTTTATTCCTCATCGTTCTTCCCATCTGTTCTGGATAGTTTTTAGTAAATGTAAAGTCAATAACATCATCGGGAAAATAAGAACCTTACTGTTATTTGAAATGAAGAACAAATCGATGCACGAGATACGAAAAGAAAAGTGTTTCTAATAGATGAACTGAAGATTCCACAGATTAATTTCTGTTCGTGAATGGTTAATTATTTAGTCTTGAATGGTTAAATGTAAAGTTCCTTCTGTGGACTGAATTGCTTTGATTAATACTTGAAAGGGATTTAAACGCTGTATTCGGCACCTTGCCGCCCCGGTGGCGCAGTCGTCTAAGGCACTGGCCTCTGATCATTCGCTCGTAAGGAGTCCGGGTTCGAATCCCGGTGAGGCATGGATGTTGTGTTTGTCTTACGGCACTGGCTCTCTCCCTTCCCTGGAACCAGTGACCCTAAATTAGGGACGGGCGACTGCTTATAGCCCATTGAGTTGCTCACGGTGGTCGTTAAACCTCCAAAAAATAAAAAAAGTATTCGGCACCTACATCAAAACAACGTTCCAGGTGCTTGTCTGCCAAATGTTCTGACCTAGCATTATGGCATCTCAGCTTTGACTAATGATTCCATTGATGGTTATTTAAGTAGTTAAAAATCGTTCTGTAACATAAATTGTTAAAATTATTTATTTTAAAGGATAGAATTTTGTTCAGTTGGTATCTATTTAACCTATTACAAATTCATAAATTACACAATTTTATTCAGTCATTTCTCATTGAAAACCATACAAAATCTTTTTAGCTAACTGTAACAATTCCTTGAAGAAGGAAAACAAAAAGGCTGTTTTATTGTCATTTTAAATTTATTTATTTGTTTCACATAACAGAATCAGCATTTTTTGTATAAAAAAATTCTTTGTTATCAAGTGTAAGCTAATAATAATTTAAAAAAATACTCCACATGAAATGTGTATGAAGCAAGTTTCTTTGCCTCATGAGTGAACAAAGTGCAGTGATGTAAACTGGGTGTGTAAACAATGTGCAGCGCTGATTGGGAATAACATCGCATTTTCTAGTTGAAAGACGTCATTCGTGCCAGCACAAATTCACAATAAAATCACATTCCCTCTCGTGCACCACCAGAACTCGTAAAATAAAACTACAATCAAGAAGTAACGAGTTAAAAACTATTTACAAATGGTTAGATTTTTAGCTTCACTCTGAAGCCATCCTCAGACCATGAGTGCCAGTGTGTAGATTATGTACTTTCCAAAGGAAGTATGGTGGCAGTTACCAGAATCATGTAAGGAGGTGTTGCCACCATATTCAGTTGAAAAACCTTTTTCCCAAAAGTAATAATATCGTCCCTCTGAAATCTGTTCATAAATGGTGCACACTATTTAACTTCTTTTACGCACAAAAACATACTGTCACATGGTATTTAATAGGTTTTCAAAAACAATAAGATATGAAAATAATCTAAAAAAGTCCCAAGAATGTCAAAAAGTTATCATGGAGAAATCTTCACTTACATATGACTGTTAGATTCTGGTTCGCCCTAGTTCTGATCGTGCATGAGAGGGAATGTGATTTTATTACGAATCGCATTTTCTCATCAAGTTTCTGGGACTGTGACAGCACTCCACTCTTGCCGAGTGTGTGGAAGATGGATGAGTGAAACATAAAATTACACTAGAGGCATGGAAGAGAATTGCTCAGGTCAGAGTTTTTCTTTTTTTCTTAAATTGATTTTATTCAGAAAAGGTTTAAGTGCTTAAAGAAACCAGGGCTTTGGAGTTAGTAGTTTGAAAACAGGACTCAGATTATTAGCAATTCTTTCATTGACCAAGTCATATTTACAGATTCTAAATGGGTTGTGGACTTCTAAATCAGAATGCTTTTCAAGTAGTTCCTGACTTTGTACTTTTAATTCTGCTTTGTTTATATAGCACCTACTGCACTCAACATAAAATGGCGAAGCATCTAGTTTGTGTTAATTTCATGTGCTGAAGAAATTTATCAAATAATAGTAAAGCTTTTTTTTTTTGTCCGGAGCTACTTTTTTTTTTCTTTCTTTTTAAATATATGAAGCTATTTCTATCTTTTGTTCTTGAAGTTAAAGTAGCTAAGATTGAAGCTTGACATTTTGGGGGATTTATTCATATTGTGGAAATTGTGCCACTGTGGAATCTGTCCTGATTTGCTGCAGGAGACAGCCATTAAGTGGGCTGAAGATAATGAATGGCCTTCAGCCCACTTAATTCACTTTTCAAGTACATAGATATTATACATATCACTAAGCTGTTCTCTGAGATTCAGACGTTAGCTCCGTAAAAAAAATAAAACTACCAGATAAATTTTTAATTGATTATTTATTTACTGTTGCTGTATCAAACTTCTCCATTTACAGTGATCTTGACATACAACTCGGGCTTCACTGGCATCCATCACACAACATATACAAGACCTTCTATATTTCATACTCATAATCTTTTCCTCATGCGGACACTCCTGAATCTGAACCTCCCATGACTTCCTTGGCCTTCCTCTGCCTTTCCTTCCTGCCACTTGCAGCCTTTGCAAAACTGCTTAAATTTCTACTAGCCAATGTGGCTAGTGGAATAAAAATTTTACTTGCCAAATGTCAAAATCTACTGACCATGCAAAGTTTAAAAATAATAATAATTCAGTAACTTCTCTATTTATGTTTCTATGAAATTAAATGGGTGAATGTTTTTTCTCTTTCCAATGAAAGACCCCTCCCCCATTAACTTCATAAAAGCAGATGCAGGGTAGAGCAGATCATTAGATTTGACTTCAAATATTGCATATCATTTTGTTTTAGAATGATTGATTTTTTGACAACTTATTTTCACTGCTGTAATATCATTACTCTTACTGTCTTAATTTACACAATAATAGGCCATTGAAGTTAGATGTCTAATTTATTTAATACTATTGAAAACAAAGTGACAAAAGCTAGGATATACAGTGTGATCCATTTAAACCAGTACCCAGAAAAAAACTTACATTTTTGCAAGGGATCTCGCAAGGAACTTCTTTTTTTCAATAGAAGCAACAACTCCTGGAGAATTAAAACCGCCACCGTGAAGAAGATTGTTAACCGTAACTGTAACTCAGCTCGTGATTTGTTTGTTGTTGCGTTGTCATTCACTTGCGTGCATTCGGAAACATGCGGTACTCTGTTCCAGAGCGTGTTTTTTAGTGAAATCGTATTGGGTAACCAATTCTGTCATCAAAACGCAACGAGCATTTCGAAGAGAGTTTGGAGTTCGAAAGGTGCCGAGCAAGTTAACAATTCTGTCGATGGCAGAAAAAATGAAGCAAACCGGTTCTCTTCTCAGCGGTAGCGGTAGACATCACCCTCCGATGCCCCAAACGTGTGTGGACGATGTTCGGCAACGTTTACTTCAATCTCCGACGAAATCGTTGCGCAGATTAAGCCAACATACAGGATATTCATATGGAACTTGTCAAAGGGCAGCAAAAAAAGCGAATATTTGACCATTTAAAGTGCACGTAATCCATCAGCTGCAGGAACCGGACAAGGGAAAGAGAGTAAGTTACTGCAAATGGTTTCAAAATTTTCTTAATTTGCGATCTGATATTCTCTCCATCACATGGTTTACGGATGAAGCCTGATTTCATCTGTCAGGCTACGTCAATTCGCAAAACAGTAGATACTGGGCTGCCCAAAACTCACACGTTATGTGTGAAACACCAATGCATTCACAAAAGGTTGGTATATGGTGTGCGCTTTCGTCTACGAAAATTATTGGCCCCATTTTTTTCTCTGAGACTGTCAACACTAACGTTTATTGCCGCATATTCAAGGAATTTGTGGAACAACTTGATGACATTGAATTGACAGAGGGCTACTTTCAGCAGGATGGTGCTACGTGTCACACATCGAAAGTCTCAATGGAACTCGTAACCAGCTTCTTTGACGACAGATTAATTTAAAAAAACATATGGCCTCCCCGATGTCCGGACTTAAATTCTCCTGACTTTTTTTTTATGGGGCTACTTAAAGAATAGAGTTTACAAAACCCATCCAAAAACATTGGATGCATTGCGTGAAACAATCACGACTGAAATTGGCAATGTTACTGCTTGTACGTACTCTACATGAGACATCACTGAATATGGTGCGGCGTGTTTAACTGTGTTTACAAGGAAATGGAGGACAATTCCAACATTTGCTTTGATAAAATGATTCTCCAATACCACATGTATAATTCTCAACTTACTGTATGATTTTGTTGTTATTTATAAAAAAGTTATAAGTAAATCACATGGTACTGGTTTAAATGGATCACCCTGTATATACATAAAGTGACACTAATTATGTTGATACAGTGTACCGCTGATATGTACTGTGTCTGATCTTCCCATCAGAGATAACTGCCCACAACAATTGAATAGCATTTTCAGGATCAAAATCTTCTATTGAAGGACCATTGCATCTAATCATCATTAAGTCATTTAAAGTGTCACTGTTCAGACATGTCCAGTTACTCAATTTTATGAGTTTTTTTGCTCGAAAGCCACGCTCCCAAGGAGCAGTACTACATGGCATTAGATTTAGCAGCTGCATCATCTTAGAAACATTGCTATAACAGTTTGTTTCTTTTTGTTCAGCATATATGCTGCTAAACAGAGATTCAAAGATAATTCTTTTACCTGTAGATGACATTATACTTTGTTCAAGGTATACCATGGCAAAGATATATACACCATGGCAAGGATCAAATATAACATGGCAAAGGTTGTTTTAGTACCTTTGGTCGCTCCAGGCAGATCTGTTAGCAGATTAAATTTATCTCGAGGCCCACTTTCACTTCCATTCATTTTCAAAGCAGCTGCAGGAAACTAGTGTTGGGCATAATCGATTGAATTGAAGAATCGAAAGGTTACAATCGAGAGATCTGACAAATCGAGATATTCATTCAAACTAATCATTCGAACGAATTCTAATTTTAGAATTTACCGGAAGATGGCGCGATACGCCCAGAGCCGCCGTCTGCGTTTGACAAATCGAGATATTCATTCGAAATAACTATTCGAATGATTTGTAATTGGTGCTATACGCTCAGAGCTTTCTTTCGCTGGATGGAATGACACTAAGGACACCTGAATTTTTCGAATAGCATAACCTAGCTTAAGAAGTTAGAAAGAACCCAACTGATTCTCCGTGCGAGAGATAATTCGATCACGTGAAAAGCGAGGTTATGCTATTCGATAAAATTCGGAACCTATGTTCTCGAGAAGAGACGAGCGATTTCGCCTTTCGAATGCACTTGTTTGAACGAGACAGCGCATGAGCAATCGAGAGTTCTCTCGAGAGGTTTTTTTCATTCGAACGAACTTGGCGTAATCGAATGTTTCGAGAGATTTTCATAATCGAATGAATCGATTATTTCTTCTCGATTATGCCCATCACTAGCAGAAACACGGTCGAGAAAACTGAACTTGGCATTCATTCACAAATGGGAGGAAAAGTTGGAGAAAATAGTTGCTCACTTGGGGAAAAAAAATCTGCTGGCCATTCATCATCATCATCATCATTGTCAACCATTATCAATCCACTGCTGGACGAAGGTCTCCCCAAGTTTCCTCCACAACGGTCTGTCTTGTGCCAGTCTCCTCCATGTCACTCCCGCATATTTACGAATTTCATCCACCCATCTCCCATGTGGTCTTTTTCTGGGTCTTTTCCTGTCCCTTGGAATCCAATCTAAAATTTCGGCTGTCCATCTATGGTCTGTCCTTCTGGCAGTATGTCCAGCCCATTGCCATTTCAGGGATTTAACTCTGATCATGATGTCTTCCACTCTCGTCATTTTTCGGATCCACGAGTTCCTCTTGTTATCTCTCCTGGTTATACCAAGCATGCACCTCTCCATGCTATTTTGAGTTGTCTGCAGCCTTTGTATGTCTCTTTTAGTTAGGTCCACGTCTCTGCACCATACGTAAGCACTGGAAGGATGCATTGATCAAACACTTTTCTTTTAAGACATAATGGCATATTGCTCTTGAAAATTATGCTGTTTCTTCCAAAAGCTCTCCAGGCAAGTTTTGTACGCCGATTAATTTCTTCATCAATGTGACCCTCACTTGATATCTGCTGTCCAAGATAAACATACGTATCTGTTATCTCCAGTTTTTCTCCATCAATCGATAAATCTTCATTTCTTGTAAAAGCATTGAACATCACTTTTGTCTTCTGAAAGTTCATTTTTAATCCCACTTCTTTACTCTTGTCAGCAAGTTCCTGGATCATACTCTGCAGCTCTGATGGGGTAGTTGCAAAAATGACTACGTCATCAGCAAAACGAAGGTGGGTTAGATAATCTCCATTAATCTTTATCCCTTTGTTTTCCCAGTTCAGTGATTGAAAGACATTTTCCAATGTGGCATTAAAGAGCTTCGGAGATATGGTGTCACCTTGTCTCACTCCCTTTCCAATTTTTATGTGTGTTGTATTTTCATACAGCCGAATCTTTGCACTTGCATTTTCATAGATGTTATTAATAATATTAATGTATGCATCTTCAATACTGCAGGATTTCAGAGCCGTGGTAACTGCTGATGGTTTCACCGAATCAAAGGCTTTTTCATAATCGATAAAAGCCATGCACAATGGAAGTTCATATTCCCTCGCTCTTTTAATTAGTTCTCTCAGTACGTGGATGTGATCTATTGTGCTGTAGCCACTCCTGAATCCAGCTTGTTCTCTCGGTTGAGCCATGTCCAGTGTTACCTTCAAGCGGTGTGAAAGAACTTTAGTGAAGATTTTATAAACCACTGATAGGAGGCTGATAGGTCTGTAGTTCCTGAGATCCTCAATGTCACCTTTTTTATGTAGCAGGATCATTGTAGCATTGTTCCAATCCTCAGGAATCTTCCCTTCATTAAGGCATCGAGTGAAAATTTGGGCGAGTACTGTTTCAATTTCTCCACTTGCTTCTTGTATGATGTCTATAGTAATTCCATCTTCTCCTGGAGCTTTCCCCCGCTTCATGTTCTTGATTGCATGAGCAACTTCTGCTGGGAGGACTGGAAGAACTCTGGTACCTTTCATGATGTCTGGAGTACATGTATCATCCCTTTCATATAATTTGGAGTAGAAATCTTTCACTCTTGTCAAAATTTCGCCTCTATTTCTTGTTATAGAACCATCTTCTTTTCTCAGAGCCATAATCTGTTTTCTTCCCTTACTGAGATGTCCCTTTGCTATCTTTAGGCTTTGGTTGTTTTCAATTGCTTTCCTCACTAGCTCACAGTTGAATTTCCTTACGTCTTCAGTGATACTTTTTCGTGCTGTCTTGCATAGCTCTATATATTCCACTTTGGAAGTCACATCTTCTTTAGTTGTCCTCATCTCTCTTCTTTTTTGCATCAACATTTTGGTTTTTCCTGATAATTTGTTTACATGCAACTTGTTCTTAGACCCAGCTAATTTTGTTGCTGTTTCCATAAGAGCTTTGGTTACTTTTCTGTTAACTTCAGAAATATATACATTCCAGCTGCCGGAGACTGAGGGCCAAGATTTAAGTTGTAGCTAGTCATTTTGGAGGTGTTTGGCCATAACTCACCACGCTGGCCAAGCGGGTTGGTGAGTGTGGGATAGCATTTCCTCTGATCCCGATGGTATAGTTATACCGCTATTTGCGGTCGTCAGAGTCCCTTTAGTGGGAACAGGATGCACCACGAGAAGGCGGGGTTGACATTTGTCAAGGAGAGGCTGTGATGTTACGCATCACCTGACCTTACATCCCTGCTGGCCATTATCGGCTACTATATTAAAGAATTTACTAGCCATTACAAGATATCTGGTTGCCATTTGGGCACTGGCTACCGACATTTGTAACGGCTGTCCACTTGGGCTAAAAACTTTTTCTTAGTAAGCATCTCATCGCGTATTCTTTCAACATGTCCAAACCACCAAAGAATATTAGTCTCCACCTTGCTAACATTTTGCTTCACATTACACAACTGCAACACATCTTCATTCCTCACATGATCAGAACATGCCTTGCCACCCCCCCCCCCACCCCGTAAGTAATGCATTTCTCCAGCACACAAACGACTCCTCAGTGGCATATATTCGAGGCTAGCTGTGAAGCCCAGAGAATGCACAAATAAAACTGAATCAATTATCAACAGTGTTAAAAAATGTCGATGCTTTCGGTGCGAAAAAAACGTGTGCGGATTCTAAAGATTAAAATTGAGGATTTTTTCAAGTGGCCAGTGGGTGGACAAAATGTAGTGGCCACTTTCCTTACGGCTATTTCGTGTTGTATACACATTTCATCACTGCACTGTATACCTTTCATTTATTTAGACATAGTTAAATTTAAGCTTAATATTTACAAGGCTGCACTGTCTATTGTCCAGTGCTATTAAATGAATAAATATAATCTTAAAAGGTATGGTTTTCTTCAACCACATCAACCAAATTTTCTAGACAGTTTTTATTGGAAAGATAATTTAATAATTCTTATTTGGTCTCTCGCTATGATCACAAAAAAAAAAAAAAAAAGTCTCTCAATCTCTCCACCATAAATTGATAGCAGTGGATGGGTCAAAATTTTCAAGCAGTACTTACTTTTGCTTACTTTATTTAATTTGCTGTATCTTCTAAAGTCATTTTTTGCATGAGCATTGTCTTGTCATCAAAAACATTGCCCACAATGCTTGCATTCTCTTAACTTCTGCATTGCTTGGCATAACAGTCAGCAGTATTGAGTATTTCAACAATTTGTGCTATGACCTTCATGTACTGAAAATTGCATGTTTTTAGTTTCTCTAGCAGTTTTAGTGAGTTATTGATGGTAAAAAATGTTTTGAAGCTGCTCCCATTCTGCTAAATTTTTCTTTTCATTTCATTTATTTTTGGTTAGGTTCTTCTTGGTGTCAAAATGAAAACTGACTGTATAGCTTTCAAAAATGAATTTCATATCTTATAGCAGAATCATTTTGTGGTACAGCTGAGATTGGGAGAAATGTGATACCAACCTGGTCACTTTATTTTACAGACTTGCAATGATTCCTGACCACTAAGGAAAATATTCAGTAATTTCCTGGGTGGTTCTAATAAATATTACATTAAAAACATTGATAAACCTTCACAGGTATTGAAAAAAATAATCATGACAAAATAAGAACACTTGCAGAGTATCCTGATTCCATCAGATTCTGTCCGGTTTTCGAACCCAGTGTCAGCTTTTTTTTTTCTTTTTTTTTTTTTCGGAAAACGTTCAGTTTTGGTAGAATTTTAATGATTTGTCATTTTTCCTGTTTGCCCACCACAGACCTTCCAAATACTACGAATTCCCCATGGTCACTACGAAAATCGTCGATCGCTGCGGAGTACGGGAAACATCGAATATACTAAGGAAAAATAAAAAATCTGGTTGTCGGGTATTTTGTTGTTGTTGTTTTTTCCTCTTCAGAAAATGTTGTTTTGGTAGAATTTTAATAATTTGTCATTTTTTCCTGTTTGCCCACCTCAGACCTTCCAAATGCTACGAATTCTTCACTCACTATGGAAATCGTCGATCGCTGCAGAGTATGGGAAACATCGAATATACACTACTGGACAATTGCTAAGAACGGATCATAAACGGCTATATAGCGCATAAAAAGTAAGTGTGGTTGGATGCCAAGTGAAATAAAATAATGTCAGAATGCCAGGACATTACAAGAAAGACAATTTATTGTGCTCTGAAATCCAGAAGGCTTTGGAACGTGTTCAAGGGACAAACAGGCCATTTTGTGTAGAATACGTAAATGTGAAAAAATGCAATTACCGTCCGCAGGCGTTCCGACGTAAGATGTCAATACGGGATATGGCCACCATGGAGGGTGATGCAAGATTCCCCACGTTGTGTCATGCTTTGCACAACATTATCAAGCAGCTGTTGGGGTAATTTATCCCATTCCTCTGTCAGTGCACGGATGAGGGTGTCCTTGTTTATTGGTGGGCATTGGCGAACAGCAAGACTCCTCCCCAAAGCATCCCACACATTTTCAATGGGATTCAGATCTGGAGAACGTGCTGGCCATACGAGGCGTTGAATATCCTCGCTCTCAAGACACTCTGGGACAGCGACTGTTCGATGACATGTTGCGTTGTCGTCCATGAAAATGAATCTATCACTGACAGCACCACGGAACATGCAAACATGAGGTAGCAGAACATCATTAATGTATCGTTGGCCAGTCATAGTCCCAGTTGGAAGCACATAGAGGGATGTACGGCCATTGATCATGATGCCAGCCCATACCATGACACTACATGGCGGATATCGGTCCCTTTCCTGTATGTTTGCTGGACAATATGCAGTACCACTATCACGCCAGATCAGTTGTCGACAATCAGACGATAGACTGTATCTACTCTCATCTGAGAAGAGGACAGCAGACCAGTCGTTATCAGTCCAATTGTGATGTTGATGGCACCATTGCAAACGGGCCGTACGGTGACGTCTGGACAATAGGATGCACACAACAGGACGGCGGGCGTATAGTCCTCCTTCATGCAAATGTCTGGCGACAGTTTTTCGGGAGATCCGCTTGCCAGTAGCAGCCATAAACTGATTTGCTACCTCACTAGCTGTGCTGCGCCGGTGTCTTTTTGTTGATAGCACTATGTACCGATCTTCTGCTGGTGTCTTACTGCGAACACGACCTCCCCCGTGACGTTTGCTACACTCTCCATTTGTTTGAAATGATTTCCAAAGCCTTGAAACAACACTGTGGCTGACGTCGAACTCCCTGGCAACATCTGTTATTTTTCGCCCTTCTTCAATCTTGCCAATAATACGGCCACGCGTAAAATCATCTAGGTGATGTCGGGAAGACATACTGAAAATTTCAAGTTCGTCAATTGATTCTTTCCCTTTCAACTTTGCGTCTGAACAACAACGGTCAATACGTGTCAAATCCTTTATATCTCTTATTAGCGCTATGACATCACGAACAAGTTCGGCAATCCAAAATTTGCATACGCACAACACGTCTTACTCTATCCCGCACTTATGCTAATTTCCACATTTTCCTGCCTTCCATTTTATGGTTGCTATCGTAGTTATTGTCGTCCGTCCTTAGCAATTGTCCGGCAGTGTACTACGTTCAATCATTTGTTCAAAGTTTATTTTCATGTTTTCAAAATTCTAACATTCATCAAACATTTTTGGAACTATTTATTGGATGTTTTTAATGTTGCGACATTTGTCCGATACAATTTGAGCATCTTTCAGCCGTTCAACAATTTGAGCATCTTTCAGCTGTTCGTCACCTGAAAATGATTGTTTTAGCTCGGATGAAAATGCTCCGTAGTTTTCTAAATTTCGAATTTTTCTTACCCCGAGATGCACTTTCTTTTCACTTTCTGGTTATATTCTTATGTTATATTCTTTCTGATTATGTTCTCGTTTTTAATAGCTTTAGTAATAGTGAAAAAGAACAACTTCGTATTTTAAAAGTTTTTTCTAGTGAAGCGCACTTTTTGTTATTTCTAACAGCCTGTTCTTTGAAACCAATCAATACGGAAAGTTTTTTTTTCTTTTCCGCTTTTTTAAAGCTAAATTAAATTTCAAAATCGGTACTTATTCCGCCGGTGATGGGCCTTTTCCGTGACCCGTAAAAATGACTATCACGGCAGAGTGAACAATACAGTACTGATTTTTTATGTATAATTTTGCTGAAAAACTTGTGTTTACCCATTCCTTAGTAACAGTTTACTGTATTAAGGGGCAGACAAGAGTTGTTTTTTTTTTTAATTTTGTTTAAAGCCAACTCCACACGTGCAAAAGAAACGCGACTCTTCGTGGAATGAAAGACTGCGCGCGGCGCGGAAAGTTAAGTCCTGATTTTCTACCTATGATAATCAAGAAGTGCCTAAGCAATGGAAAATCGTGCATTTTCAGATAAACCAAACTTTAAAAAATGAGCTGCTGAAAACGAGTTGTAATGCCATAGTTAAAGCCACAGGTGTCCATTCCCGATATGGTTACTTTGCGCACCGATTTACGTGGAAAAACAAATAGCCGCCCCCATTCTTGAAGAGCGAATCTATAAATAGATCGTACCCACTTATTTGCGGAGGAAAGGGCTGTTTTCAATCGCGCGCGAGTTGGATGATTTGAAAATACATTTCCTATAACAGGAGTGTTTTAAAAATGCAAATTAATTTTTTAGCAATGAAAAATGGCAAATTTTCGAGAGTGGCGACTAAAGTTACTTTTTCTACTGGACATTTTATTTTATCCAGTCGCCACGTGGCGAGTGGCAACCGCTAATTTTAATCTTTAGCGGATTCTCATCTTTGACTCAGTCTGGCGAGCAAAAACCAACGGCATGACGCAAGCAGCTATTCCAGAGTCTCCATAGTTCTGATGCGAAAACCTTCCGTACAATTGCCTGCTAGCGTTTCCGTGACAACATGAATCAGCTGATAGAGAGGAATGGGCCATTGCTTTGGGAAACGGTTCGCTCAGGAAAAGAAGAGTTAGACTATCTCAGTCACTCGCATACTCCCTCCCACAAGTGTTTCGTGAGAGTTGTTTCAGTTTTTGTGAAGTGTCAATGAATTAAAATCAGAGATATTATATCTTAAATTCGTGGCTTTGTTGGATTCAAACCGTTTTGATGGATGTCGTACAAAAGTCCAATGGACCCGGACATTTGCCCACTGAACTTGAGCACACTTAGCACAGTAACTTTATGAATAATCGCTACCATATTTTCATAATTTAAGCATCATGACCTGCTTTGATTTTGGGAGATGGTGTACACCCGCCAAAATTTTAATTTTGTAACCGTGTGACCCAACGCACACGTTTCAGACATGATGTACACCCCCGAAATTTTTAATTTGTATGCGGTGTGGCCAAACGCACGTTTTGAAAAAGAATTCGAATTGTCTCAACTGGAGGGGAGGGGGGGGATAGATCCCAAAATAAAGCGCCTTGTACCCAGGAGATTGGTACACTTCTGTTCCTGCGACGTTACGAGAGCATATACAAATTGCATAAGTGGCAACTCATCTCCCTCTGAGAAAGCACCCAAACGAGTTTAGGACAAATGACTACCAGATAACTCGCTGCACGGACAAGTGGTCACATGCACTTTAGGGACAGTATAACAATTGCACTTTCTTGGCCTCTTCTCTTACATAACAAAACTGTAGTTTTGTGTAAAACTGACGTGCAGAATAAATATCATCGCTTCTAAAACACTCGCATTTTTTGGAACGGATTTCCGTAAATTTGTAGATATTTTAGGGGCGTATAAAAATTGTGTTTTTGATTGCTTCGTGGCCATGTCCCCAGAAGTTGGTTATCTGAGTCACATAAAGTTTCTGTAATTTCGTATTTTCTTAATTGCGATATTTAATGTAATTCCTTATAAAGATGATGTTTATAATCTGCAACTCAACAAAATAATTTCAGGGTTCATAAACTATAGCTCAACAAATTATCTGCGGAAATGCAGGAAACCTGTCCGAGGAGGGCTGGGGGCTTAATACCAAAAATTTTAAATATAAAGAATTTCTGGTTTGATCGGAGAGTTCTGGCGTTTACAAACTGCAATTCAAGCCCATCTGTCCGAGAGGCACAACCCCCAGACAGGTTTCCTGCATTTGCATGTGCCCGCAGAGAATATAAGCTGTAGTTTGTAAATGCTGAAAATCTTCGGATCGGACCAGAAGTTCTTTATTTTTTATATTTTTGGTATTAAGCCCCCGTTCGGACAGGTTGTGTTTGCACGTGTCCGCAGAGAATTTGTTGAGCTGTAGTTAAAAACCATAAAATCCTTCTGTTAAGTCGAATATTATAAACATTTTTATAAAGAATTACATTAAATATCGCAATTAAGAAAATACGAAATTACAGAAACTTTTCAGAAAACCAACCTCTGGAGGCATGGCCTCGGAGCAGTCAAGAAAGCAATTGTTATACAGCCCCTAAAATTTTTCGTAGCCAGTTCTCCGCTTTGTCTTTGGCTTGAAAATAATGGAAATGTCTACATTTCTTTTGTGAACAATAGTTGCTAAAGTAGTGGGAATATGTAGCCACATGATATTTGTTTATTCAGAACAATGTTATGGCACTGAAATTGCAATGTGGCCAGTTTTCTGATGACCACTTCTCTGATGCCCACTTCTCCGTATCCGATCTGGACCTTACAATTAGTGTTTTGTGCCTGAGTAAATAAAGCAAAAGTGTAACTTTTATACGACCCCCTTAAGTTTTTATTGTCAGTTTTCCAAATCCGAGTGAAGGGTTTCAGACAGGTATATTACAACTAAAACAGTGCTTCTCCAGGGATGACCCGATAGGAAACCACACTCTCATACAACACAGTTTACAAACATTAACGAAACAGCTTGTTTGCAAAGTGCAAGTTCTTTAGATTTAAAATTGGATACCCAAACTTCGTGTGAAAACCGCACCCCTTCATGTCACCCCAGATTTTACAACCTTTTCCGGTGAAAAGAATGCTGGAGATACATTTATTTATTTGCCTGAAGCACACAATTAGTGGTGAACAAAAGAACATGGGTGCCTTTCTTCAAGCAACGGCGTCCTCTGTGAACAATTGCGCCGTGTAAACAGCTGTTTTTCCATTTGGCCAACTGACATTTTATCACACACATATCTCCCCCTTTTGACCCATCTGTTTTAATTTCTCAGATCTGGAAGTAATTTCTTCACGTAGACATAACCGTTTGTGTAAGACACTTGAAGAAATGTTTTAAATAATTATGGGGTAAACACTTGAAGAAATGTTGTAAAAAGCTACAATTTTAATAATATAATTACTACAATTGCAGCTTGTTCATCACCTGTTAAATCTCTCTTATAGTAAACTGAATCCCATTACTTTCGGTGGACGAAAAAGTTTCCCACAGAAAAAGTCCCTCCACCTTTTTCAGTCAGGGATCGTGCACAAATTGCAGTTTATGCAAAATATCAAATTTGGGGGGGGAGATTTCCGGGATTATAATTTCCATTTTCACGCAGTTTAAAACAAGATGCGGAGCCATACAACGAGCACAAATATGTGGGGAAAATTTCTGGCGTCAGCATTTTTTATTCCATTGTGCTCCTGTTCATAACATTTGCGTAACCTGTCAAATTATTAATATTGCAATATTACTAAGGCAAAAATATTAATTCCTTGGCCTAACGTCTAGGCGCTTCTAAGAGTTTTCATTTCGTCATACCCATATTCATAAAATGTACATAACAAGTAATGTCAATAATAATATTGCGCTTTTACTTATGAATCATCCATTAATTAATAGTCAGCAAGCCTAGGATGTTTTAACACTTTCTTCTTCGCCTATGTGATATTCGTAAAGTTCACAAAAAGTCAAGTTAATAGCTTTGCGCCTTTACTTGTAGGCATTCAATATTAATTACTAGGCCTTAGGCCTAAGACCAATGAATTAATAATTAGTGCCTAACTAAAAAACTACGTAAACGTTATGAATGTGACATCGTTTAATAAAAACCACTAAAAAGGCCTAAGGCATATGAACTAATATTTAATACCTAAGTAAAAGCACAAGATCATTACCTTGACTTGTTATGTAAATAACGTTATTAATATGACATCAGTAGAATAAAAACAGTCACAAGGGCCTGGGCCTAAGGCCGTGTAGTTAATATTGAATGAGTATTGATAAATATTAATATTGAATGATTAGTAAAAATAGTATTAATAATATAATGAATATTAATATTGAATAATATTAATATTGTATGGCTTAATATTAATTATTGAGTAATTAATATTAAGTTTGAGCTTTTTATAGCCCACGAAAAAGACTATATATATGTTAGTTTACATTTGGGGGGTTAACCCCCTAAATTTAAACTTTTCCAAATTTTCAAGTGCGTTATTCATCTATTGATAGAGTTGTCTAATGATTTAAGTTTGAGCTTTTTCAGCCCATAAGAAAGGTGATATATATATATATATATATATATATATATATATATATATATATATATATATATATATATATATATATATTCTATAAAGAAGATACCTAAGCAAAAAAACATATATAATTTTGACTCACGCCTAGTACAACATAGAAAAGGCTATGTATCTACCTGTGTGAGTAAAAGGAGAAAAGATAAAAAAATAAAATAAAACAACTGAATGTAGAAGGTGTCGAGAATACTGAGCCTTGGCTTTATCAAGGACCAGCAAAAACTCTGCATTTTCTCACTTCCACAAAGACCTAGTTGGAAATGGGTTTCTGCAAGGCCATAGATGCAAGTAACATTCCCACCTAAAATAGTTTAAAAAATATATATATGTCAGGTCCTCCGTAGAGTTGCATGACCTAGCACTAGTTAACAATTTCGCTTGCATCCATTAACCTTCCTGGCCCGACCCATGCTCTTCATCTGTTACTATTAAACAGAGAGAAGAAGATTAAAGAGAACTCAAGCTGTGAGAGTGACATAATAATTAGAAATGATTTTCAGCCATAACGAAATGCCAAGTTCGTTAGAGAGAGAATTTAAACCTGAAAATCAATGCAAAAGAAATCCAAATTTTTACATTGCAATTAAAAAAGGAAATATTAATTTTTAACGAACAGATTTTTGAAAGAAAACTTGAGTCTAAAACCCCCTACTCTACAACTTATGACAGCACGAAAACGAGAATAAGTTAAAGATAATAATTAACTAAAGAAAACTTTGTGAAAGTTATATACCTTAAACAGTTAGTTGCAATATGTAAACTAACTCTCAGAATACATGAGAAATATTATAAATACAGATCCGCAGTCTTAAGTTTATATATTTTTTTCTCTGGTTAAAATATCCGCGCGTTGGTTTCTTGCTGTATGAGGAGGCCATCAGCCCCACCCTCTCTGCCCCCCAGCGACTAGGGAGTGGCGGAAGAGGTCAGCCATGTTCTTCTCTTGTGAGGAGAAAAGTTTTTGTCACACAAGAGGTAAGCTCTCTTCCTTGTTTTTTGGGTTCTAGGTTTTATAAGTTCAATGTTTGTACTTCATGTACTTTTTCTCTGTTGTTTTTTAGCTTTTCAGCTTTTAGGCATTGGTTTGTCTGTTAACATTTTTGCGGGTTTTAACTCTTTCTTTTCTTTGTAACTTTGAGCGTCTTTTGGGGTACCTAGGAACAGAAGATGGCTAAGCTTGTTCCTTTTCAATGCGCTGTTTTTCAAAGTAGTTAAGTTCTTAATAACTAATTAATTATGCACTTAAAGCACTGCTGAAATACTTTGTACATATTGCAACTAACTGTTTAAGGTATATAACTTTCACAAAGTTTTCTTTAGTTAATTATTATCTTTAACTTATTCTCGTTTTCGTGCTGTCATAAGTTGTAGAGTAGGGGGTTTTAGACTCAAGTTTTCTTTCAAAAATCTGTTCGTTAAAAATTAATATTTCCTTTTTTAATTGCAATGTAAAAATTTGGATTTCTTTTGCATTGATTTTCAGGTTTAAATTCTCTCTCTAACGAACTTGGCATTTCGTTATGGCTGAAAATCATTTCTAATTATTATGTCACTCTCACAGCTTGAGTTCTCTTTAATCTTCTTCTCTCTGTTTAATAGTAACAGATGAAGAGCATGGGTCGGGCCAGGAAGGTTAATGGATGCAAGCGAAATTGTTAACTAGTGCTAGGTCAAGCAACTCTACGGAGGACCTGACATATATATATATTTTTAAACTATTTTAGGTGGGAATGTTACTTGCATCTATGGCCTTGCAGAAACCCATTTCCAACTAGGTCTTTGTGGAAGTGAGAAAATGCAGAGTTTTTGCTGGTCCTTGATAAAGCCAAGGCTCAGTATTCTCGACACCTTCTACATTCAGTTGTTTTATTTTATTTTTTTATCTTTTCTCCTTTTACTCACACAGGTAGATACATAACCTTTTCTATGTTGTACTAGGCGTGAGTCAAAATTATATATGTTTTTTTTGCTTAGGTATCTTCTTTACAGAATGTGAATTCTGAATTTTCAAAACTGCTGCGTTGCGCGTTTTGATCTTCAGGTTATTTTGCAACCTTCGTTTTAAATTCTAAAGTTTTTTCCTTAGTCTTCAGTTTTGCTCTTAAGTATATATCATCATCATCATCATTGTCAACCATTATCAATCCACTGCTGGACGAAGGTCTCCCAAGTTTCCTCCACAACGGTCTGTCTTGTGCCAGTCTCCTCCATGTCACCCCTGCATACTTTCGAATTTCATCCACCCATCTCCCATGTGGTCTTCTTCTGGGTCTTTTCCTGTCCCTTGGAATCCAATCTAAAATTTCGGCTGTCCATCGATGATCTGTCCTTCTGGCAGTATGTCCAGCCCATTACCATTTCAGGGATTTAACTCTGATCATGATGTCTTCCACTCTTGTCATTTTTCGGATCCACGTGTTCCTCTTCTTATCTCTCCTGGTTATACCAAGCATGCACCTCTCCATGCTTCTTTGAGTTGTCTGCAGCCTTTGTATGTCTCTTTTAGTTAAGGTCCACGTCTCTGCACCATACGTAAGCACTGGAAGGATGCATTGATCAAACACTTTTCTTTTAAGACATAATGGCATATTGCTCTTGAAAATTATGCTGTTTCTTCCAAAAGCTCTCCAGGCAAGTTTTGTACGCCGATTAATTTCTTCATCAATGTGACCCTCACTTGATATCTGCTGTCCAAGATAAACGTACGTGTCTGTTATCTCCAGCTTTTCTCCATCAATCGATAAATCTTCATTTTGTGTAAAAGCATTGAACATCACTTTTGTCTTCTGAAAGTTCATTTTTAATCCCACTTCTTTACTCTTGTCAGCAAGTTCCTGGATCATACTCTGCAGCTCTGATGGGGTAGTTGCAAAAATGACTACGTCATCAGCAAAACGAAGGTGGGTTAGATAATCTCCATTAATCTTTATCCCCTTGTTTTCCCAGCTCAGCGACTGAAAAACACCCTCCAATGTGGCATTAAAGAGCTTCGGAGATATGTTGTCACCTTGTCTCACTCCCTTTCCAATTTTTACGTGTGTTGTATTTTCAAACAGCCTAATCTTTGCACTTGCATTTTCATAGATGTTATTAATAATATTAATGTATGCATCTTCAATACCGCAGGTTTTCAGAGCCATTGTTACTGCTGATGGTTTCACCGAATCAAAGGCTTTTTCATAATCGATAAAAGCCATGCACAATGGAAGTTCATATTCCCTCGCTCTTTCAATTAGTTCTCTCAGCACGTGGATATGATCTATTGTGCTGTAGCCATTCCTGAATCCAGCTTGTTCTCTCGGTTGAGCCATGTCCAGTGTTACCTTCAAGCGGTGTGAAAGAACTTTAGTGAAGATTTTATAAACTACTGATAGGAGGCTGATAGGTCTGTAGTTTCCGAGATCCTCAATGTCACCTTTCTTATGTAGCAGGATCATTGTAGCGGTGTTCCAATCCTCAGGAATCTTTCCTTCATTAAGGCATCGAGTGAAAATTTGGGCGAGTACTGTTTCGATTTCTCCACTTGCTTCTTGTATGATGTCTACAGTAATTCCATCTTCTCCTGGAGCTTTTCCTCGCTTCATGTTCTTGATTGCATGTGCAACTTCTGCTGGAAGGACTTGAGGAACTCTGGTACTGGTATCTTTCATGATGTCTGGAGTGCATATATCATCCCTTTCATATAATTTGGAGTAGAAATCTTTCACTCTTGTCAAAATTTCGCCTCTATTTCTTGTTACAGAACCATCTTCTTTTCTCAGTGCCATAATCTGTTTTCTTCCCTTACTGAGATGTCCCTTTGCTATCTTTAGGCTTTGGTTGTTTTCAATTGCTTTCCTCACTAGTTCACAGTTGAATTTCCTTACGTCTTCAGTGATACTTTTTTCTTACTGTCTTGCATAGTTCTATATATTCCACTTTGGAAGTCACATCTTCTTTAGTTGTCCTCATCTCTCTTCTTTTTGCATCAACATTTTGGTTTTTCCTGATAATTTGTTCACATGCAACTTGTTCTTAGACCCAGCTAATTTTGTTGCTGTTTCCATAAGAGCTTTGGTTACTTTTCTGTTAACTTCAGAGATGTCCACTTCTTCCGATGTTAGGCCTTCTAAAGCAGAGAACCTGTTCTTCAGTTCTAACTTGAAGGTATTATGGTGTTTTTTGAGGTTGGTTATGTCAATAGACTTTGTTTGTCTTATGAGCTTGCCACGTTCGCCTGCTTAGCGTTGAGGTGCATCTTACATCTCACCAATCTATGGTCACTACCTGTGTTGAACTTGTTTAGCACACTGCAGTCTTCTATGACGAATTTTTTGTTACACATAATAAAATCAATTTCATTTGTCGTCCCATTTGGATGTCTCCATGTCCATTTCCTGTGTGGCTTTTTCTTGAAGAAGGAGTTCAAGATGAAAAACCCTTCTGCCTCTGCAAACTCAACGAGAGTATTTCCACGCTGGTTTCTGTTGCCGTGACCGAATTTACCTACTGAAGTTTCATTCTGTTGCCGTTGCCCTATTTTTGCATTGAAATCTCCCATAATTATTTTCAAGTGCTGCTTACCTTTATTATTTAGATGACAAATTTCCTCATAAAATTCTTCCAATTTCTTCTTCAGGATGACTTGTGGTGGGTGCATAAGTTTGAATAATCTGAGCCTGGTATCTTTTCGAGAGTTGGATAACAAGTCGTGCAGCTCTGTCAGAGGAACTTTCAACTTCTACAACTTTATCCTTCAGTTTCTTGTTTATTATAAATCCAACACCACTAGTTCTGCCAGTATCTGTCCCACGATAGTAGAAGAGATGTCCACTTTTCAGTTCCATGAGATCTTCTCCTTTTCTCCTTACCTCACTTAGCCCCACGATGTCCCACTTGATCCTTTGTAATTCCTCTTCCAATTCAAGAAGCCTTGAATCAGAAGATAGGGAGCGTCCATTGCACGTTGCCAAGGTCAGCATCAGATGGCAGCCTAGTCCGGTCCTCCGGGGATTCTTAGCACCCTCTGCCTTCATGTCGCACTGGCCGCTGCCTTGGCCAGGTACATTCCAGCTGCCGGAGACTGAGGGCCAAGATTTAAGTTGTGGAATCATTTTGGAGGGTTTGGCCATAACTCACCACGCTGGCCAAGCGGGTTGGTGAGTGTGGGATAGAATTTCCTCTAATCCCGATGGTATAGTTATACCGCTATGGGCGGTCGTCAGAGCCCCTTTAGTGGGAACAGGATGCACCACGAGAAGGCGGGGTTGACATTTGTCAAGGAGAGGCTGTGATGTTACGCATCACTTGACCTTACATCCCTAAGTATATATATATATATATATATATATATATATATTAGTTTAGGTTTGGGGTAACCCCCTTAAATTTCAACATTTCTAAAACAAAGTGCAATTTTTATACGGTCCATAAATATTTATGTGATGAGTTGTCCTACACTTGATCGCAAACGTCCTCCGAAGTTACGTATTATCTACAAATCATCCATAGTGGGCAAGTGTCTGGTGGGCAAATGTCCTGGTGGGCAAGTGTCCGGTGGGCTTTTGTCCGGACCCCGTTTTGATAAACCTTATGAAAGCTTCCTTGAACATCTACTGTCAGAACTTAAAGAACTCTATGCTTCAAATTTTGATACAGCTCGACTAAAAAATGAACTGAAGGTGTTTTATTCCTTTGATGAAAACAAAAACAAATCAGTAGAGACATTGTGCATGTTACATAAAGTTCAATAAATTGGACATAGTGTTTAGTGAATTGTACAAAATAGCAGACCTCATATTAAACTTTCCATCAGCAACTGCTGAAAGAAGTTTTTCCGCATTAAAAAGAATCAACATATATCTTAGAGCCACACAAGGACACGCACATTAAAAAATCTTGGCTGTTTTGTCAATAGAGGGAAAACATTATTTTTAAATATGAAAAAGTACTCGGAAGAAACATTTTATAAAGACGTAGCACTCAAGTTCACAAAAAAGGAGAAGAATGGAGTTCATGTAGAAATAAGTGTTCAAATCCTAATCCTGATAATTATTTGGTATCATGTTAGCAATGGCATGTATAATACCTAAAATTTAGAAAAAAAGTTACTTTTATTACTTAACAATTAAAAATTAAACTTTGCAATTAAAAAAAAAACAGTACTGGGTGAGGGATGAGATAGCCCAGGTCTCGGACCCAAGATACACCACTGCAGCTCCTATGTTTTTTCTGTAGTACCCAGGTTTCACTGCCATACATCAGAGGAGGGACAAAGACAGTGACACTCTCATGCACAGCCATGCGGGACCCTCTTGAGAACCCATCATTCCTGTGAAAACCTTCCAAAGCATTAAAGAATTTACTAGCCATTATTAGTGTAATTTACTTTATAACATGTAACCTTTTTGCCTGTGGTAACTTCCAATGAAGAATTCACTCTCCTACTAATTTCACCATCCAATTTGTTCTTTTGTCAAACATGCTTCCTAAATACACAAACTCATTCACCTGGTCAATCACTGTGCCATTTAGATGTATATTACATTCAGTACTACCAGTTCCTTGCTCAAAAATCCATAACTTTAATTTTTTCCTTATTTATACTCAGTTTGAATTTCATGCACACTTAGTGTAATTTACTTTATAACATGTACAACCTTTTTGCCTATGGTGGGATTTTAACCCGTAACACCCTACTCCAAAGTAGTGTCTGTTCTTCCAATTGAGCTGCACAGGCAGGTTTATCACTGCTTCATTGTTGATTTGACTCATGAGCAATTCCATGTCAGATCAATCACCTTCTTGACCTCACCATTTCTGATTTTGATGAAATTTGGTATGAAGCACACATATGACAAGGTAAGTAATTCTGCCAATTTTCAGATTTTTATTTTGAAAATTGCCAAACCTCAGCAGTTAAAAAAAAAATCATAATTCCTCCGTGTAGCTCAGCATCTAAATTGTAAACATTTCTGTGCCACTTAACTGGAAAAGATTCCTTGGGGAGAGAAGTGGGGGAAAAAGGGTCATTAATGGCAAAGGAAAACTTTCAGCGTCCACCTAATTGTTTTTATTGTTTTTGGGTTAATGTGATTCAAAGCAAAAAAATTGAAATGATGTTATTTCATTAAAATATATATCATCATCATCATTGTCAACCATTATCAATCCACTGCTGGACGAAGGTCTCCCCAAGTTTCCTCCACAACGGTCTGTCTTGTGCCAGTCTCCTCCATGTCACTCCCGCATACTTTCGAACTTCATCCACCCATCTTCCATGTGGTCTTCTTCTGGGTCTTTTCCTGTCCCTTGGAATCCAATCTAAAATTTCGGCTGTCCATCGATGGTCTGTTCTTCTGGCAGTATGTCCAGCCCATTGCCATTTCAGGGATTTAACTCTGATCATGATGTTTTCCACTCTTGTCATTTTTCGGATCCACGTGTTCCTCCTCTTATCTCTCCTGGTTACACCAAGCATGCACCTCTCCATGCTATTTTGAGTTGTCTGCAGCCTTTGTATGTCTCTTTTAGCTAAGGTCGACGTCTCTGCACCATACGTAAGCACTGGAAGGATGCATTGATCAAACACTTTTCTTTTAAGACATAATGGCATATTGCTCTTGAAAATTATGCTGTTTCTTCCAAAAGCTCTCCAGGCAAGTTTTGCACGCCGATTAATTTCTTCACCAATGTGACCCTCACTTGATATCTGCTGTCCAAGATAAACGTACGTGTCTGTTATCTCCAGCTTTTCTCCATCAATCAATAAATCTTCATTTCTTGTAAAAGCATTGTACATCACTTTTGTCTTCTGAAAGTTCATTTTTAATCCCACTTCTTTACTCTTGTCAGCAAGTTCCTGGATCATACTCTGTAGCTCTGATGGGGTAGTTGCAAAAATGACTATGTCATCAGCAAAACAAAGGTGGGTTAGATAATCTCCATTAATCTTTATCCCTTTGTTTTCCCAGTTCAGTGATTGAAAGACATTTTCCAATGTGACATTAAAGAGCTTTGGAGATATGGTGTCACCTTGTCTCACTCCTTTTCCAATTTTTATGTGTGTTGTATTTTCAAACAGCCGAATCTTTGCACTTGCATTTTCATAGATGTTATTAATAATATTAATGTATGCATCTTCAATACCGCAGGATTTCAGAGCCATTGCAACTGCTGATGGTTTCACCGAATCAAAGGCTTTTTCATAATCGATAAAAGCCATGCACAATGGAAGCTCATATTCCCTCGCTCTTTCAATTAGTTCTCTCAGTACGTGGATATGATCTATTGTGCTGTAGCCACTCCTGAATCCAGCTTGTTCTCTCGGTTGAGCCATGTCCAGTGTCACCTTCAAGCGGTGTGAAAGAACTTTAGTGAAGATTTTATAAACCACTGATAGGAGGCTGATAGGTCTGTAGTTCCTGAGATCCTCAATGTCACCTTTTTTATGTAGCAAGATCATTGTAGCGTTGTTCCAATCCTCAGGAATTTTCCCTTCATTAAGGCATCGAGTGAAAATTTGGGCGAGTACTGTTTCGATTTCTCCACTTGCTTCTTGTATGATGTCTATAGTAATTCCATCTTCTCCTGGAGCTTTTCCCCACTTCATGTTCTTGATTGCATGTGCAACTTCTGCTGGAAGGACTGGAAGAACTCTGGTACTGGTACCTTTCATGATGTCTGGAGTACATGTATCATCGCTTTCATATAATTTGGAGTAGAAATCTTTCACTCTTGTCAAAATTTCGCCTCTATTTCTTGTTACAGAACCATCTTCTTTTCTCAGTGCCATAATCTGTTTTTTTCCCCTTACTGAGATGTCCCTTTGCTATCTTTAGGCTTTGGTTGTTTTCAATTGCTTTCCTTACTAGTTCACAGTTGAATTTCCTTACGTCTTCAGTGATACTTTTTCGTACTGTCTTGCATAGCTCTATATATTCCACTTTGGAAGTCACATCTTCTTTAGTTGTCCTCATCACTCTTCTTTTTTGCATCAACATTTTGGTTTTTCCTGATAATTTGTTCACATGCAATTTGTACTTAGACCCAGCTAATTTTGTTGCTGTTTCCATAAGAGCTTTGGTTACTTTTCTGTTAACTTCCGAAATATCCACTTCTTCCGATGTTAGGCCTTCTAAAGCAGAGAATCTGTTCTTCAGTTCCAACTTGAAGGTATTATGGTGTTTTTTAAGGTTGGTTATGTCAATACATTTTGTTTGTCTTATGAGCTTGCTACGTTCGAGTTTAGTGTTGAGGTGCATCTTACATCTCACCAATCTATGGTCACTGCCTGTGTTGAACTTGTTTAGCACACTGCAGTCTTCGATGACGAATTTTTTGTTACACATAATAAAATCAATTTCACTTGTCGTCCCATTTGGATGTCTCCATGTCCATTTCCTGTGTGGCTTTTTCTTGAAAAAGGAGTTCAAGATGAAAAACCCTTCTGCCTCTGCAAACTCTACGAGAGTATTTCCACGCTGGTTTCTGTTGCCGTGACCGAATTTACCTACTGAAGTTTCATTCTGTTGCCGTTGCCCTATTTTTGCATTGAAATCTCTCATAATTATCTTCAAGTGCTGCTTACCTTTATTATTTAGATCACGAATTTCCTCATAAAATTCTTCAATTTCTTCTTCAGCATGACTTGTGGTGGGTGCATAAGTTTGACTAATCTGAGCCTGGTATCTTCTCGAGAGTTGGATAACGAGTCGTGCAGCTCTGTCAGAGGAACTTTCAACTTCAACCACTTTATCCTTCAGTTTCTTGTTTATTATAAGTCCAACACCACTAGTTCTGCCAGTATCTGTCCCACGATAGTAGAAGAGATGTCCACTTTTCAGTTCAATGAGATCTTCTCCTTTTCTCCTTACCTCACTTAGCCTGACGATGTCCCACTTGATCCTTTGTAGTTCCTCTTCCAATTCAAGAAGCCTTGAATCAGAAGATAGGGAGCGTCCGTTGTACGTAGCCAAGGTCAGCATCAGATGGCAGCCTAGTCCGGTCCTCCGGGGATTCTTAGCACCCTCTGCCTTCATGTCGCACTGGCCGCTGCCTTGGCCAGGTACATTCCAGCTGCCGGAGACTGAGGGCCAAGATTTAAGTTGTGGAGTCATTTTGGAGGGTTTGGCCATAACTCACCACGCTGGCCAAGCGGGTTGGTGAGTGTGGGATAGAATTTCCTCTAATCCCGATGGTATAGTTATACCGCTATTGGCGGTCGTCAGAGCCCATTTAGTGGGAACAGGATGTACCACGAGAAGGCGGGGTTGACATTTGTCAAGGAGAGGCTGTGATGTTACGCATCACCTGACCTTACATCCCTATATATATATATGGTGAGATGTAAGATGCACCTCAACACTGAACTCGAACGTAGCAAGCTCATAATACAAACAAAATGTATTGACCTAACCAACCGTAAAAAACACCGTAATACCTTCAAGTTGGAACTGAAGAACAGATTCTCTGCTTTGGAAGGCCTAACATCGGAAGAATTGGATATTTCTGAAGTTAACAGAAAAGTAACCAAAGCTCTTATGGAAACAGCAACAAAATTAGCTAGGTCTAAGAACAAGTTGCATGTGAACAAATTATCAGGAAAAACCAAAATGTTGATGCAAAAAAGAAGAGAGATGAGGACAACTAAAGAAGATGTGACTTCCAAAGTGGAATATATAGAGCTATGCAAGACAGTACGATAAAGTATCACTGAAGACGTAAGGAAATTCAACTGTGAACTAGTAAGGAAAGCAATTGAAAACAACCAAAGCCTAAAGATAGCAAAGGGACATCTCAGTAATGGAAAAAAACAGATTATGGCACTGAGAAAAGAAGATGGCTCTGTAACAAGAAATAGAGGCGAAATTTTGACAAGAGTGAAAGATTTCTACTCCAAATTATATGAAAGGGATGATACATGTACTCCAGACATCATGAAAGGTACCAGTACCAGAGTTCTTCCGGTCCTCCCAGCAGAAGTTGCACATGCAATCAAGAACATGAAGCGGGGAAAAGCTCCAGGAGAAGATGGAATTACTGTAGACATCATACAAGAAGCAAGTGGAGAAATCGAAACAGTACTCGCCCAAATTTTCTCTCGATGCCTTAATGAAGGGAAGATTCCTGAGGATTGGAACAATGCTACAATGATCTTGCTACATAAAAAAGGTGACATTGAGGATCTCAAGAACTACAGACCTATCAGCCTCCTATCAGTGGTTTATAAAATCTTCACTAAAGTTCTATCACAAAGGTGACAGTGGACATGGCTCAACCGAGAGAACAAGCTGGATTCAGGAGTGGCTACAGCACAATAGATCATATCCACATACTGAGAGAACTAATTGAAAGAGCGAGGGAATATGAACTTCCATTGTGCATGGCTTTTATCGATTATGAAAGAGCCTTTGATTCGGTGAAACCATCAGCAGTTACAACGGCCCTGAAATCCTGCGGTATTGAAGATGCGTACATTAATATTATTAATAACATCTATGAAAATGCAAGTGCAAAGATTCGGCTGTTTGAAAATACAACACACATAAAAATTGGAAAAGGAGTGAGACAAGGTGACACCATATCTCCGAAGCTCTTTAATACCACATTGGAAAATGAGCAATTTCATGTCAGATCAATCATCTTCTTGACCTCACCATTTCTGATTTTGATGAAATTTGGTATGAAGCACACATATGACAAGGTAAGTAATTCTGCCAATTTTCAGATTTTTATTTTGAAAATTGTCCAAGATACACACATAATAAAAATCGAAATTTTTGTAAAAAATGACAAACTTGCACACTTATAAATGGCTGTAAATTTTTTCCTACTTGTAGTAAAGTGGCAATTCAAACACAGTTGCAAAGCTAAAGGATTGAGCTTTCTATAGATATCATACATGGCCTTCTTACAACAGATTAAAGTTTCAAGGTCATCCACTGTGACCCTTTGACCTTGAATATCTCAAAACATGCCATCTTAAAAAATTAGGAAAAAAAATATTTTATTGCTACAACATTCTTCTACCCATGTGCCAGATATTAGGCTGGCACCGCTATGGCAAGGCAGTGTAGGATTAATAGGAGTGTCATGCTGCACCCTTCTGTATGTAAGGCACAGAGACATACTATGCAATAAATATTTCTTACGTTGAGGATTTGTGTTTATTATACATGAAATGTGTATATATTATAACAGATCAACAGATTTATCAGAAATATGCTATGTGACAGCAATTTTACTTGATAGACACAATTTTTAGCAGTAAATAATGTCAACAAATCTTTGAGATCAGAGATTGAAACTCCACCAATTTTAGCCAATGGCAGGGCTTCTTCTTAGCCAATGACAAAGCTTCTTATTAGAGCCAATGACAGGGTTTCTTATTAAAGCTAATGGCAAGGCTTCTTATTACAGCCAATGAGAAATCTTACTGGTACACCATTTTACATTTGCTGTTATTTCAATTCTGAGATTGTGAGTGTGTGGTTATCAATTTATCTGTAACAATCTTAACTGTTTAATTGTTATTTTATTTTATCTTTATTGTTATCTTTATTTAATCAATTTCTTTTTATCAAACTATATTTATTTATCATTTTTTTTGCAGGTGCAGTTTCATTAACCAAAATGGACTTTAAAAGTCAAATTTTTTGTTGCAATCCTCTGGGTAAAAGTGGACACACAAGATTTAGAAAGAATCTGAGAAAAGTACAGCCTTGGATGGTTCAGAAATGTCCAAATATAACATTAGAACAGAAAATATGTAGTTCATGCAGAAAATCTATCTCTGAAATACCAGGTTCTTCTTGTATAATTGAAACAGATGCAGAGGCAGAACAACCTCGGTTAAGTGAAGATAATTCAGAAGGAGTGGTGAAGAGTGAGATATGGACTGACAGAGACACAACTTTGGATAGTCTGAATGATACGTTACTTTCTCTAGGCGAATCTCCTGTGAAAAAAAAAAAAAAAAAAGATTAGGTGTTGGACAGTACAGTAAGAAGAAATATCAGAAAATTGGTGAAGTGATAAAAGACTACATAGGTGTTCCAGAATGTGATAATCCTGTGACAGTGTCTGATGAATCGGTCATGATTTCACAGTTGAAAGAAAATTTTCAAGAAACAGACTCTAGCAGTGTTAAAGTCCAAATACTAACAATATTACCTAGAACCTGGAGTATTCGTAAAATTCAGGAAGAATTTGGTGTAACATATTACATGGCACGAAAGTCTAAAAATCTTGTGGAAGAGCAGGGTATTTTAGCAACTCCAAATCCTAGGCCTGGGAAAACTCTCAGTGACAGCACAGTTGAAAACGTTATTGCATACTATAATAGTGATGAAGAGAGCCGTTGTTTACCAGGAAAAAAAGATTTTGTTACAATGATGGAATCAGGATCAAAATTACAAAAACAGAAACGTCTTATTCTAGGAAATTTGAAAGAGATATTTCAAGGATTTAAAGACAAGAATCCTAATGTCAAAGTAGGGTTTTCAAAGTTCTGTGGTTTACGCCCAAAGAATTGTGTGCTGGCTGGTGCAAGTGGAACACACTGTGTCTGTGTGTGTGTTGTGCTCATGAAAACGTAAAACTTATGCTAGCAGGGTGCAAATTGCAAGACTTAACTCATAATGATGAATTACCAGTTAGGACATACAAAGATTGCCTTGCAAGAATAACTTGTAACCCTCCTCTTCCAGAATGCTTCTTCTTCAAGTGTGATTCTTGTCCTGGTATAGCACACTTACTAAAGCAAATAAGTAGCTTATTCACCATGAATGGGATTGATGAAATTGTATATAAATTGCGGACTACAACTGATCGCACAACACTTATGACAGTCTGCAACACTGTAGAAGAATTCCTTGAGACCTTTGAATCAAAAGTGAAATTGCTATTGCCACATTCTTTTATAGCTATTCAGCAGTCATACTTTCTGTCAAATCTGAAAGAAAACCTTAATGATAATCAGTGTGTTGTGTTGTGCGATTTTGCTGAGAATTATTCCTTCATACTGCAGGATGCAGTCCAAGGATACCACTGGAACAATTCCCAAGCTACTGTTCACCCTTTCGTCGTGTACTACAAAAGTTCACACACACTTCAGTTGGATCATGTTTCTTTTGTTGTCATCTCAGAATGTCTTAAGCATGACACTATCAGTGTTCACCTTTTCCAGAGCCAATTGTTGCAGTTTATATCATCACATTTTGACAAGAAAGTAGAACACATCTATTACCTCTCAGACGGTGCAGCCTCACAGTATAAGAACAGGAAGAATTTTGTCAATCTGTGCCATCATGATGTAGATTTTGGTATCACAGCTGAGTGGCATTTCTTTGCCACCTCACATGGAAAGGGGCCATGTGATGGCGTGGCAGGCACCATTAAGAGATTAGCTGCACGTGCCAGCCTTCAGTGTTCATACAATGGCCAAATTATGACACCGCGACAACTGTATGATTGGGCTTCCAGAAACATTCCTTCGTGCCATTTTAAATACAGCACGGACAAGGACTATGAGAACCACAAGGAGTTCCTCGAGATACGTCGTGCTAGTGCTCGACCAATTCCTGGTACTCAAAAACTTCACTGTGTGATACCAGTAAGCCGCACAGCTATTAAAACCAAGATGTATTCAAACTCAACTGAATACAAGGTTGAGTCAGTATTACTAAATCCAATAGAACTGGATCTGGAGGATATTCGTGGCTATGTTATTGTTGAGTATGATAACCAGTGGTGGGTTGGTTGTGTTTTGAATGTGAACATTCATACAGAACAAGTTAAGATAAGTTTTCTGCACCCACATGGACCTTCAGTGTCTTTCACATACCCACAGAAGCCAGATATATTAGAAGTGGATAAAACAGCGGTCATTACGAAGGTTGACCTACGAACAGCAACAGGTCGGACATATTTTATGGAGAGAAGCAAAATAGAGATGGTCACTAGCAAGATGACATCACATTCTTTTGGTTTGCAACCTTATTAACCAAGCGGTTCACTTGTATGTGTACACCAGTAATATAACCTGTAATACATTGTGAAATCAATACATACATGGATCTGGAAAACAGTTATTGTACATTTGTCCGAACCTAACCTGGAGGACATATACTCCTATTAATCCTACACTGCCTTGCCAGTGCCAGCCTAATATCTGGCACATGGGTAGAAGAATGTTGTAGCAATAAAATATATCTTTTTCGTAATTTTTTAAGATGGTATGTTTTGAGATATTCAAGGTCACAGTGGATGACCTTGAAACTATAATCTGTTGTAAGAAGGTCATGTATGGTATCTATAGAAAGCTCAATGCTTTAGCTTTGCAGCTGTGTTTCAATTGTCACTGTACTACAATTAGGAAAACAGTTACAGCCATTTATAAGTGTGCGAGTTTGTCATTTTTTACGAAAATTTCGATTTTTATTATGTGTGTATCTTGGACAATTTTCAAAATAAAAATCTGAAAATTGGCAGAATTACTTACCTTGTCATATGTGTGCTTCATACCAAATTTCATCAAAATCAGAAATGGTGAGGTCAAAAACTTTTTTTTTTTTTTTTTTTATTGATCTGACGTGGAATGTCCCAAATGTCTTTCAATCACTGAACTGGGAAAACAAAGGGATAAAGATTAATGGAGATCATCTAACCCACCTTCGTTTTGCTGATGACATAGCCATTTTTGCAACTACCCCATCATAGCTGCAGAGTATGATCCAGGAACTTGCTGACAAGAGTAAAGAAGTGGGATTAAAAGTGAACTTTCAGAAAACAAAAGTGATGTTCAATGCTTTTACAAGAAATGAAGATTTATCGATTGATGGAGAAAAGCTGGAGATAACAGACACGTACATTTATCCTGGACAGCAGATATCAAGTGTGGGTCACATTGATGAAGAAATTAATCGGCGTACAAAACTTGCCTGGAGAGCTTTTGGAAGAAACAGCATAATTTTCAAAAGCAATATGCCATTATGTCTGAAAAGAAAAGTGTTTGATTCAGGGATTTAACTCTGATCCAAGGTCAGCATCAAATGGCAGCCTAGTCCGGTCCTCCGGGGATTCTTAGCACTCTCTGCCTTCATGTCACACTGGCCGCTGCCTTGGCCAGGTACATTCCAGCTGCCGGAGACTGACGGCCAAGATTTAAGTTGTAGAGTCATTTTGGAGGTGTTTGGCCATAACTCACCACGCTGGCCAAGCGGGTTGGTGAGTGTGGGATAGAATTTCCTCTGATCCCGATGGTATAGATATACCGCTATGGGCGGTCGTCAGAGCCCCTTTAGTGGGAACAGGATGCACCACGAGAAGGCGGGGTTGACATTTGTCAAGGAGAGGCTGTGATGTTACGCATCACCTGACCTTACATCCCGATGATGATATATATATATATATATATCATCATCGGGATGTAAGGTCAGGTGATGCGTAACATCACAGCCTCTCCTTGACAAATGTGAACCCCGCCTTCTCGTGGTGCATCCTGTTCCCACTAAAGGGGCTCTGACGACCGCAAATAGCGGTATAACTATACCATCGGGATCAGAGGAAATGCTATCCCACACTCACCAACCCGCTTGGCCAGCGTGGTGAGTTATGGCCAAACACCTCCAAAATGACTCTACAACTTAAATCTTGGCCGTCAGTCTCCGGCAGCTGGAATGTACCTGGCCAAGGCAGCGGCCAGTGTGACATGAAGGCAGAGGGTGCTAAGAATCCCCGGAGGACCGGACTAGGCTGCCATCTGATGCTGACCTTGGCTACTTACAATGGACGCTCCCTATCTTCTGATTCAAGGCTTCTTGAATTGTAAGAGGAACTACAAAGGATCAAGTGGGACATCGTGGGGCTAAGTGAGGTAAGGAGAAAAGGAGAAGATCTCATCGAACTGAAAAGTGGACATCTCTTCTACTATCGTGGGACAGATACTGGCAGAACTAGTGGTGTTGGATTTATAATAAACAAGAAACTGAAGGATAAAGTTGTAGAAGTTGAAAGTTCCTCTGACAGAGCTGCACGACTCGTTATCCAACTATCGAGAAGATACCAGGCTCAGATTATTCAAACATATTCACCCACCACAAGTCATCCTGAAGAAGAAATTGAAGAATTTTATGAGGAAATTTGTCATCTAAATAATAAAGGTAAGCAGCACTTGAAAATAATTATGGGAGATTTCAATGCAAAAATAAGGCACCGGCAACAGAATGAAACTTCAGTAGGTAAATTCGGTCATGGCAACAGAAACCAGCGTGGAAATACTCTCGTTGAGTTTGCAGAGGCAGAAGGGTTTTTCATCTTGAACTCCTTCTTCAAGAAAAAGCCACACAGGAAATGGACATGGAGACATCCAAATGGGACGACAAGTGAAATTGATTTTATTATGTGTAATAAAAAATTCGTCATAGAAGACTGCAGTGTGCTAAACAAGTTCAACACAGGTAGTGACCATAGATTGGTGAGATGTAAGATGCACCTCAACACTAAACTTGAACGTGGCAAGCTCATAAGACAAACAAAATCTATTGACATAACCAACCTTAAAAAACACCATAATACCTTCAAGTTAGAACTGAAGAACAGGTTCTCTGCTTTAGAAGGCCTAACATGGGAAGAAGTGGACATGTCTGAAGTTAACAGAAAAGTAACCAAAGCTCTTATGGAAACAGCAACAAAATTAGCTGGGTCTAAGAACAAGTTGCATGTGAACAAATTATCAGGAAAAACCAAAATGTTGATGCAAAAAAGAAGAGAGATGAGGACAACTAAAGAAGATGTGACTTCCAAAGTGGAATATATAGAGCTATGCAAGACAGTAAGAAAAAGTATCACTGAAGACGTAAGGAAATTCAACTGTGAACTAGTGAGGAAAGCAATTGAAAACAACCAAAGCCTAAAGATAACAAAGGGACATCTCAGTAAGGGAAGAAAACAGATTATGGCACTGAGAAAAGAAGATGGTTCTGTAACAAGAAATAGAGGCGAAATTTTGACAAGAGTGAAAGATTTCTACTCCAAATTATATGAAAGGGATGATATATGCACTCCAGACATCATGAAAGATACCGGTACCAGAGTTCCTCCAGTCCTTCCAGCAGAAGTTGCACATGCAATCAAGAACATGAAGCGAGGAAAAGCTCCAGGAGAAGATGGAATTACTGTAGACATCATACAAGAAGCAAGTGGAGAAATCGAAACAGTACTCGCCCAAATTTTCACTCGATGCCTTAATGAAGGAAAGATTCCTGAGGATTGGAACACCGCTACAATGATCCTGCTACATAAGAAAGGTGACATTGAGGATCTCGGAAACTACAGACCTATCAGCCTCCTATCAGTAGTTTATAAAATCTTCACTAAAGTTCTTTCACACCGCTTGAAGGTAGCACTAGACATGGCTCAACCGAGAGAACAAGCTGGATTCAGGAGTGGCTACAGCACAATAGATCATATCCACGTGCTGAGAGAACTAATTGAAAGAGCGAGGGAATATGAACTTCCATTGTGCATGGCTTTTATCGATTATGAAAAAGCCTTTGATTTGGTGAAACCTTCAGCAGTTACTATGGCTCTGAAAACCTGCGGTATTGAAGATGCATACATTAATATTATTAATAACATCTATGAAAATGCAAGTGCAAAGATTAGGCTGTTTGAAAATACAACACACGTAAAAATTGGAAAGGGAGTGAGACAAGGTGACACCATATCTCCGAAGCTCTTTAATGCCACATTGGAGGGTGTTTTTCAGTCGCTGAGCTGGGAAAACAAGGGGATAAAGATTAATGGAGATTATCTAACCCACCTTCGTTTTGCTGATGACGTAGTCATTTTTGCAACTACCCCATCAGAGCTGCAGAGTATGATCCAGGAACTTGCGGACAAGAGTAAAGAAGTGGGATTAAAAATGAACTTTCAGAAGACAAAAGTGATGTTCAATGCTTTTACAAGAAATGAAGATTTATCGATTGATGGAGAAAAGCTGGAGATAACAGACACGTACGTTTATCTTGGACAGCAGGTATCAAGTGAGGGTCACATTGATGAAGAAATTAATCGGCGTACAAAACTTGCCTGGAGAGCTTTTGGAAGAAACAGCATAATTTTCAAGAGCAATATGCCATTATGTCTTAAAAGAAAAGTGTTTGATCAATGCATCCTTCCAGTGCTTACGTATGGTGCAGAGACGTGGACCTTAACTAAAAGAGACATACAAAGGCTGCAGACAACTCAAAGAAGCATGGAGAGGTGCATGCTTGGTGTAACCAGGAGAGATAAAAAGAGGAACTCGTGGATCCGAAAAATGACAAGAGTGGAAGACATCATGATCAGAGTTAAATCCCTGAAATGGCAATGGGCTGGACATACTGCCAGAAGGACAGATCATCGATGGACAGCCGAAATTTTAGATTGGATTCCAAGGGACAGGAAAAGACCCAGAAGAAGACCACATAGGAGATGGGTGGATGAAATTCGAAAGTATGCAGGGGTGACATGGAGGAGACTGGCACAAGACAGACCGTTGTGGAGGAACCTTGGGGAGACCTTCGTCCAGCAGTGGATTGATAATGGTTGACAATGATGATGATGATGATATATATATAGGGATGTAAGGTCAGGATGTAAGGTCATGTTACGCATCACCTGACCTTACATCCCGATGATGATATATATATATATATATAGGGATGTAAGGTCAGGTGACGCGTAACATCACAGCCTCTCCTTGACAAATGTCAACCCCGCCTTCTCGTGGTGCATCCGTTCCCACTAAAGGGGCTCTGACGACCGCAAATAGCGGTATAACTATACCATCGGGATCAGAGGAAATGCTATCCCACACTCACCAACCCGCTTGGCCAGCGTGGTGAGTTATGGCCAAACACCTCCAAAATGACTACAACTTAAATCTTGGCCCTCAGTCTCCGGCAGCTGGAATGTACCTGGCCAAGGCAGCGGCCAGTGCGACATGAAGGCAGAGGGTGCTAAGAATCCCCGGAGGACCGGACTAGGCTGCCATTTGATGCTGACCTTGGCTACCTACAACGGACGCTCCCTATCTTCTGATTCAAGGCTTCTTGAATTGGAAGAGGAACTACAAAGGATCAAGTGGGACATCGTCGGGCTAAGTGAGGTAAGGAGAAAAGGAGAAGATCTCATTGAACTGAAAAGTGGACATCTCTTCTATTATCGTGGGACAGATACTGGCAGAACTAGTGGTGTTGGATTTATAATAAACAAGAAAGTGAAGGATAAAGTGGTAGAAGTTGAAAGTTCCTCTGACAGAGCTGCACGACTCGTTATCCAACTATCGAGAAGATACCAGGCTCAGATTATTCAAACTTATGCACCCACCACAAGTCATCCTGAAGAAGAAATTGAAGAATTTTATGAGGAAATTCGTCATCTAAATAATAAAGGTAAGCAGCACTTGAAGATAATTATGGGAGATTTCAATGCAAAAATAGGGCACCGGCAACAGAATGAAACTTCAGTAGGTAAATTCGGTCACGGCAACAGAAACCAGCGTGGAAATACTCTCGTTGAGTTTGCAGAGGCAGAAGGATTTTTCATCTTGAATTCCTTTTTCAAGAAAAAGCCACACAGGAAATGGACATGGAGACATCCAATTGGGACGACAAGTGAAATTGATTTTATTATGTGTAACAAAAAATTCGTCATCGAAGACTGCAGTGTGCTAAACAAGTTCAACACAGGTAGTGACCATAGATTGGTGAGATGTAAGATGCACCTGAACACTAAACTGGAACGTGGCAAGCTCATAAGACAAACAAAATGTATTGACATAACCAACCTTAAAAAACACCATAATACTTTCAAGTCGGAACTGAAGAACAGATTCTCTGCTTTAGAAGGCCTAACAGCGGAAGAAGTGGATATTTCGGAAGTTAACAGAAAAGTAACCAAAGCTCTTATGGAAATCGCAACAAAATTAGCTGGGTCTAAGAACAAGTTGCATGTAAACAAATTATCAGGAAAAACCAAAATGTTGATGCAAAAAAGAAGAGAGATGAGGACAACTAAAGAAGATGTGACTTCCAAAGTGGAATATATAGAGCTATGCAAGACAGTACGAAAAAGTATCACTGAAGACGTAAGGAAATTCAACTGTGAGCTAGTGAGGAAAGCAATTGAAAACAACCAAAGCCTAAAGATAGCAAAGAGACATCTCAGTAAGGGAAGAAAACAGATTATGGCTCTGAGAAAAGAAGATGGTTCTATAACAAGAAATAGAGGCGAAATTTTAACAAGAGTGAAAGACTTCTACTCCAAATTATATGAAAGGGATGATACATGTACTCCAGACATCATGAAAGGTACCAGAGTTCTTCCAGTCCTCCCAGCAGAAGTTGCTCATGCAATCAAGAACATGAAGCGGGGGAAAGCTCCAGGAGAAGATGGAATTACTATAGACATCATACAAGAAGCAAGTGGAGAAATTGAAACAGTACTCGCCCAAATTTTCACTCGATGCCTTAATGAAGGGAAGATTCCTGAGGATTGGAACAATGCTACAATGATCCTGCTACATAAAAAATGTGGCATTGAGGATCTCAGGAACTACAGACCTATCAGCCTCCTATCAGTGGTTTATAAAATCTTCACTAAAGTTCTTTCACACCGCTTGAAGGTAACACTGGACATGGCTCAACCGAGAGAACAAGCTGGATTCAGGAGTGGCTACAGCACAATAGATCATATCCATGTACTGAGAGAACTAACTGAAAGAGCGAGGGAATATGAACTTCCATTGTGCATGGCTTTTATCGATTATGAAAAAGCCTTTGATTCGGTGAAACCATCAGCAGTTACCACGGCTCTGAAATCCTGCGGTATTGAAGATGCATACATTAATATTATTAATAACATCTATGAAAATGCAAGTGCAAAGATTCGGCTGTTTGAAAATACAACACACATAAAAATTGGAAAGGGAGTGAGACAAGGTGACACCATATCTCCGAAGCTCTTTAATGCCACATTGGAAAATGTCTTTCAATCACTGAACTGGGAAAACAAAGGGATAAAGATTAATGGAGATTATCTAACCCACCTTCGTTTTGCTGATGACGTAGTCATTTTTGCAACTACCCCATCATAGCTGCAGAGTATGATCCAGGAACTTGCTGACAAGAGTAAAGAAGTGGGATTAAAAATGAACTTTCAGAAGACAAAAGTGATGTTCAATGCTTTTACAAGAAATGAAGATTTATCGATTGATGGAGAAAAACTGGAGATAACAGATACGTATGTTTATCTTGGACAGCAGATATCAAGTGAGGGTCACATTGATGAAGAAATTAATCGGCGTACAAAACTTGCCTGGAGAGCGTTTGGAAGAAACAGCATAATTTTCAAGAGCAATATGCCATTATGTCTTAAAAGAAAAGTGTTTGATCAATGCATCCTTCCAGTGCTTACGTATGTTGCAGAGACGTGGACCTTAACTAAAAGAGACATACAAAGGCTGCAGACAACTCAAAGAAGCATGGAGAGGTGCATGCTTGGTATAACCAGGAGAGATAAGAAGAGGAACTCGTGGATCCGAAAAATGACGAGAGTGGAAGACATCATGATCAGAGTTAAATCCCTGAAATGGCAATGGGCTGGGCATTCTGCCAGAAGGACAGACCATAGATGGACAGCCGAAATTTTAGATTGGATTCCAAGGGACAGGAAAAGACCCAGAAAAAGACCACATGGGAGATGGGTGGATGAAATTCGTAAATATGCGGGAGTGACATGGAGGAGACTGGCACAAGACAGACCGTTGTGGAGGAAACTTGGGGAGACCTTCGTCCATGGTTGACAATGATGATGATGATATATATATATATATACTTTCGAATTTCATCCACCCATCTTCCATGTGGTCTTCTTCTGGGTCTTTTCCTGTCCCTTGGAATCCAATCTAAAATTTCTGCTGTCCATCGATGGTCTGTTCTTCTGGCAGTATGTCCAGCCCATTGCCATTTCAGGGATTTTACTCTGAGCATGATGTCTTCCACTCTAGTCATTTTTCGGATCCACGAGTTCCTCTTCTTATCTCTCCTGGTTATACCAAGCATGCACCTCTCCATGCTACTTTGAGTTGTCTGCAGCCTTTGTATGTCTGTTTTAGTTAAGGTCCACGTCTCTGCACCATACGTAAGCACTGGAAGGATGCATTGATCAAACACTTTTCTTTTAAGACATAATGGCATATTGCTCTTGAAAATTATGCTGTTTCTTCCAAAAGCTCTCCATTCAAGTTTTGTACGCCGATTAATTTCTTCACCAATGTGACCCTCACTTGATATCTGCTGTCCAAGATAAACGTACGTATCTGTTATCTCCAGTTTTTCTCCATCAATCGATAAATCTTCATTTCTTGTAAAAGCATTGAACATCACTTTTGTCTTCTGAAAGTTCATTTTTAATCCCACTTCTTTACTCTTGTCAGCAAGTTCCTGGATCATACTCTGCAGCTCTGATGAGGTAGTTGCAAAAATGACTACGTCATCAGCAAAACGAAGGTGGGTTAGATAATCTCCATTAATCTTTATCCCTTTGTTTTCCCAGTTCAGTGATTGAAAGACATTTTCCAATGTGGCATTAAAGAGCTTCGGAGATTGCCAAATGTCAAACCCGCCTTCTCGTGGTACATCCTGTTCCCACTAAATGGGCTCTGACGACCGCCAATAGCGGTATAACTATACCATCGGGATTAGAGGAAATTCTATCCCACACTCACCAACCCGCTTGGCCAGCGTGGTGAGTTATGGCCAAACCCCTCCGAAATGATTCCACAACTTAAATCTTGGCCCTCAGTCTCCGGCAGCTGGAATGTACCTGGCCAAGGCAGCGGCCAGTGCGACATGAAGGCAGAGGGTGCTAAGAATCCCCGGAGGACCGGACTAGGCTGCCATCTGATGCTGACCTTGGCTACGTACAATGGACGCTCCCTATCTTCTGATTCAAGGCTTCTTGAATTGGAAGAGGAACTACAAAGGATCAAGTGGGACATCGTGGGGCTAAGTGAGGTAAGGAGAAAAGGAGAAGATCTCATCGAACTGAAAAGTGGACATCTCTTCTACTATCGTGGGACAGATACTGGCAGAACTAGTGGTGTTGGATTTATAATAAACAAGAAACTGAAGGATAAAGTTGTAGAAGTTGAAAGTTCCTCTGACAGAGCTGCACGACTTGTTATCCAACTCTCGAAAAGATACCAGGCTCAGATTATTCAAACTTATGCACCCACCACAAGTCATCCTGAAGAAGAAATTGAAGAATTTTATGAGGAAATTGGTCATCTAAATAATAAAGGTAAGCAGCATTTGAAAATAATTATGGGAGATTTCAATGCAAAAATAGGGCAACGGCAACAGAATTAAACTTCAGTAGGTAAATTCGGTCACGGCAACAGAAACCAGCGTGGAAATACTCTCGTTGAGTTTGCAGAGGCAGAAGGGTTTTTCATCTTGAACTCCTTCTTCAAGAAAAAGCCACACAGGAAATGAACTTGGAGACATCCAAATGGGACGACAAGTGAAATTGATTTTATTATGTGTAACAAAAAATTCGTCATAGAAGACTGCAGTGTGCTAAACAAGTTCAACACAGGTAGTGACCATAGATTGGTGAGATGTAAGATGCACCTCAACACTAAACTTGAACGTGGCAAGCTCATAAGACAAACAAAATCTATTGACATAACCAACCTTAAAAAACACCATAATACCTTCAAGTTGGAACTGAAGAACAGGTTCTCTGCTTTAGCAGGCCTAACATCAGAAGAAGTGGACATCTCTGAAGTTAACAGAAAAGTAATCAAAGCTCTTATGGAAACAGCAACAAAATTAGCTGGGTCTAAGAAAAAGTTGCATGTAAATAAATTATCAGGAAAAACGAAAATGTTGATGCAAAAAAGAAGAGAGATGATCACAACTAAAGAAGATGTGACTTCCAAAGTGGAATATATAGAGCTATGCAAGACAGTAAGAAAAAGTATCACTGAAGACGTAAGGAAATTCAACTGTGAACTAGTGAGGAAAGCAATTGAAAACAACCAAAGCCTAAAGATAACAAAGGGACATCTCAGTAAAGGAAGAAAACAGATTATGGCACTGAGAAAAGAAGATGGTTCTGTAACAAGAAATAGAGGTGAAATTCTGACAAGAGTGAAAGATTTCTACTCCAAATTATATGAAAGGGATGATACATGCAGTCCAGACATCATGAAAGATACCAGTACCAGAGTTCCTCCAGTCCTTCCAGCAGAAGTTGCACATGCAATCAAGAACATGAAGCGGGGAAAAGCTCCAGGAGAAGATGGAATTACTGTAGACATCATACAAGAAGCAAGTGGAGAAATCGAAACAGTACTTGCCCAAATTTTCACTTGATGCCTTAATGAAGGAAAGATTCCTGAGGATTGGAACACCGCTACAATGATCCTGCTACATAAGAAAGGTGACATTGAGGATCTCGGAAACTACAGACCTATCAGCCTCCTATCAGTAGTTTATAAAATCTTCACTAAAGTTCTTTCACGCCGCTTGAAGGTAACACTGGACATGGCTCAACCGAGAGAACAAGCTGGATTCAGGAGTGGCTATAGCACAATAGATCATATCCACGTGCTGAGAGAACTAATTGAAAGAGCAAGGGAATATGAACTTCCATTGTGCATGGCTTTTATCGATTATGAAAAAGCCTTTGATTCGGTGAAACCATCAGCAGTTACAATGGCTCTGAAAACCTGCGGTATTGAAGATGCATACATTAATATTATTAATAACATCTATGAAAATGCAAGTGCAAAGATTAGGCTGTTTGAAAATACAACACACGTAAAAATTGGAAAGGGAGTGAGACAAGGCGACACCATATCTCCGAAGCTCTTTAATGCCACATTGGAGGGTGTTTTTCAGTCGCTGAGCTGGGAAAACAAGGGGATAAAGATTAATGGAGATTATCTAACCCACCTTCGTTTTGCTGATGACATAGCCATTTTCGCAACTACCCCATCAGAGCTGCAGAGTATGATCCAGGAACTTGCTGACAAGAGTAAAGAAGTGGGATTAAAAATGAACTTTCAGAAGACAAAAATGATGTTCAATGCTTTTACAAGAAATGAAGATTTATCGATTGATGGAGAAAAGCTGGAGATAACAGACACGTACGTTTATCTTGGACAGCAGATATCAAGTGAGGGTCACATTGATGAAGAAATTAATCGGCGTACAAAACTTGCCTGGAGAGCTTTTGGAAGAAACAGCATAATTTTCAAGAGCAATATGCCATTATGTCTTAAAAGAAAAGTGTTTGATCAATGCATCCTTCCAGTGCTTACGTATGTTGCAGAGACGTGGACCTTAACTAAAAGAGACATACAAAGGCTGCAGACAACTCAAAGAAGCATGGAGAGGTGCATGCTTGGTATAACCAGGAGAGATAAGAAGAGGAACTCGTGGATCCGAAAAATGACGAGAGTGGAAGACATCATGATCAGAGTTAAATCCCTGAAATGGCAATGGGCTGGACATTCTGCCAGAAGGACAGACCATAGATGGACAGCCGAAATTTTAGATTGGATTCCAAGGGACAGGAAAAGACCCAGAAAAAGACCACATGGGAGATGGGTGGATGAAATTCGTAAATATGCGGGAGTGACATGGAGGAGACTGGCACAAGACAGACCGTTGTGGAGGAAACTTGGGGAGACCTTCGTCCATGGTTGACAATGATGATGATGATATATATATATATATATATATACTTTCGAATTTCATCCACCCATCTTCCATGTGGTCTTCTTCTGGGTCTTTTCCTGTCCCTTGGAATCCAATCTAAAATTTCTGCTGTCCATCGATGGTCTGTTCTTCTGGCAGTATGTCCAGCCCATTGCCATTTCAGGGATTTTACTCTGAGCATGATGTCTTCCACTCTAGTCATTTTTCGGATCCACGAGTTCCTCTTCTTATCTCTCCTGGTTATACCAAGCATGCACCTCTCCATGCTACTTTGAGTTGTCTGCAGCCTTTGTATGTCTCTTTTAGTTAAGGTCCACGTCTCTGCACCATACGTAAGCACTGGAAGGATGCATTGATCAAACACTTTTCTTTTAAGACATAATGGCATATTGCTCTTGAAAATTATGCTGTTTCTTCCAAAAGCTCTCCAGGCAAGTTTTGTACGCCGATTAATTTCTTCACCAATGTGACCCTCACTTGATATCTGCTGTCCAAGATAAACGTACGTATCTGTTATCTCCAGTTTTTCTCCATCAATCGATAAATCTTCATTTCTTGTAAAAGCATTGAACATCACTTTTGTCTTCTGAAAGTTCATTTTTAATCCCACTTCTTTACTCTTGTCAGCAAGTTCCTGGATCATACTCTGCAGCTCTGATGAGGTAGTTGCAAAAATGACTACGTCATCAGCAAAACGAAGGTGGGTTAGATAATCTCCATTAATCTTTATCCCTTTGTTTTCCCAGTTCAGTGATTGAAAGACATTTTCCAATGTGGCATTAAAGAGCTTCGGAGATTGCCAAATGTCAAACCCGCCTTCTCGTGGTACATCCTGTTCCCACTAAATGGGCTCTGACGACCGCCAATAGCGGTATAACTATACCATCGGGATTAGAGGAAATTCTATCCCACACTCACCAACCCGCTTGGCCAGCGTGGTGAGTTATGGCCAAACCCCTCCGAAATGATTCCACAACTTAAATCTTGGCCCTCAGTCTCCGGCAGCTGGAATGTACCTGGCCAAGGCAGCGGCCAGTGCGACATGAAGGCAGAGGGTGCTAAGAATCCCCGGAGGACCGGACTAGGCTGCCATCTGATGCTGACCTTGGCTACGTACAATGGACGCTCCCTATCTTCTGATTCAAGGCTTCTTGAATTGGAAGAGGAACTACAAAGGATCAAGTGGGACATCGTGGGGCTAAGTGAGGTAAGGAGAAAAGGAGAAGATCTCATCGAACTGAAAAGTGGACATCTCTTCTACTATCGTGGGACAGATACTGGCAGAACTAGTGGTGTTGGATTTATAATAAACAAGAAACTGAAGGATAAAGTTGTAGAAGTTGAAAGTTCCTCTGACAGAGCTGCACGACTTGTTATCCAACTCTCGAAAAGATACCAGGCTCAGATTATTCAAACTTATGCACCCACCACAAGTCATCCTGAAGAAGAAATTGAAGAATTTTATGAGGAAATTGGTCATCTAAATAATAAAGGTAAGCAGCATTTGAAAATAATTATGGGAGATTTCAATGCAAAAATAGGGCAACGGCAACAGAATGAAACTTCAGTAGGTAAATTCGGTCACGGCAACAGAAACCAGCGTGGAAATACTCTCGTTGAGTTTGCAGAGGCAGAAGGGTTTTTCATCTTGAACTCCTTCTTCAAGAAAAAGCCACACAGGAAATGAACTTGGAGACATCCAAATGGGACGACAAGTGAAATTGATTTTATTATGTGTAACAAAAAATTCGTCATAGAAGACTGCAGTGTGCTAAACAAGTTCAACACAGGTAGTGACCATAGATTGGTGAGATGTAAGATGCACCTCAACACTAAACTTGAACGTGGCAAGCTCATAAGACAAACAAAATCTATTGACATAACCAACCTTAAAAAACACCATAATACCTTCAAGTTGGAACTGAAGAACAGGTTCTCTGCTTTAGCAGGCCTAACATCAGAAGAAGTGGACATCTCTGAAGTTAACAGAAAAGTAATCAAAGCTCTTATGGAAACAGCAACAAAATTAGCTGGGTCTAAGAAAAAGTTGCATGTAAATAAATTATCAGGAAAAACGAAAATGTTGATGCAAAAAAGAAGAGAGATGATCACAACTAAAGAAGATGTGACTTCCAAAGTGGAATATATAGAGCTATGCAAGACAGTAAGAAAAAGTATCACTGAAGACGTAAGAAAATTCAACTGTGAACTAGTGAGGAAAGCAATTGAAAACAACCAAAGCCTAAAGATAACAAAGGGACATCTCAGTAAAGGAAGAAAACAGATTATGGCACTGAGAAAAGAAGATGGTTCTGTAACAAGAAATAGAGGTGAAATTCTGACAAGAGTGAAAGATTTCTACTCCAAATTATATGAAAGGGATGATACATGCAGTCCAGACATCATGAAAGATACCAGTACCAGAGTTCCTCCAGTCCTTCCAGCAGAAGTTGCACATGCAATCAAGAACATGAAGCGGGGAAAAGCTCCAGGAGAAGATGGAATTACTGTAGACATCATACAAGAAGCAAGTGGAGAAATCGAAACAGTACTTGCCCAAATTTTCACTTGATGCCTTAATGAAGGAAAGATTCCTGAGGATTGGAACACCGCTACAATGATCCTGCTACATAAGAAAGGTGACATTGAGGATCTCGGAAACTACAGACCTATCAGCCTCCTATCAGTAGTTTATAAAATCTTCACTAAAGTTCTTTCACACCGCTTGAAGGTAACACTGGACATGGCTCAACCGAGAGAACAAGCTGGATTCAGGAGTGGCTATAGCAGAATAGATCATATCCACGTGCTGAGAGAACTAATTGAAAGAGCGAGGGAATATGAACTTCCATTGTGCATGGCTTTTATCGATTATGAAAAAGCCTTTGATTCGGTGAAACCATCAGCAGTTACAATGGCTCTGAAAACCTGCGGTATTGAAGATGCATACATTAATATTATTAATAACATCTATGAAAATGCAAGTGCAAAGATTAGGCTGTTTGAAAATACAACACACGTAAAAATTGGAAAGGGAGTGAGACAAGGTGACACCATATCTCCGAAGCTCTTTAATGCCACATTGGAGGGTGTTTTTCAGTCGCTGAGCTGGGAAAACAAGGGGATAAAGATTAATGGAGATTATCTAACCCACCTTCGTTTTGCTGATGACATAGCCATTTTCGCAACTACCCCATCAGAGCTGCAGAGTATGATCCAGGAACTTGCTGACAAGAGTAAAGAAGTGGGATTAAAAATGAACTTTCAGAAGACAAAAATGATGTTCAATGCTTTTACAAGAAATGAAGATTTATCGATTGATGGAGAAAAGCTGGAGATAACAGACACGTACGTTTATCTTGGACAGCAGATATCAAGTGAGGGTCACATTGATGAAGAAATTAATCGGCGTACAAAACTTGCCTGGAGAGCTTTTGGAAGAAACAGCATAATTTTCAAGAGCAATATGCCATTATGTCTTAAAAGAAAAGTGTTTGATCATTGCATCCTTCCAGTGCTTACGTATGGTGCAGAGACGTGGACCTTAACTAAAAGAGACATACAAAGGCTGCAGACAACTCAAAGAAGCATGGAGAGGTGCATACTTGGTATAACCAGGAGAGATAAGAAGAGGAACTCGTGGATCCGAAAAATGACAAGAGTGGAAGACATCATGATCAGAGTTAAATCCCTGAAATGGCAATGGGCTGGACATACTGCCGGGACAGATCATCGATGGACAGCCGAAATTTCAGATTGGATTCTAAGGGACAGGAAAAGACCCAGAAGAAGACCACATGGGAGATGGGTGGATGAAATTCGAAAGTATGCAGGGGTGACATGGAGGAGACTGGCACAAGACAGACCGTTGTGGAGGAAACTTGGGGAGACCTTCGTCCAGCAGTGGATTGATAATGGTTGACAATGATGATGATGATGATATATAAGGGGGAGGTACATTTTGTAGAAAGGTATTTATTGTTTTGAAAGGGGAAAGAAAGTGTTCAGTTAAAAAGAAAAATTATTAAACAAAGAGGGAAGTAAAGAAATTGTAATCTTTTTTTTTAGTATGTTTGAGGTCTGACCAGAACCAACAATTTTGTACAATGTCAATGTGTTTTATTGTTTGTAGAGTTCTCCTAGTTCTGTCAGAGATTGCCTAATAGCTAGTGGGGAGTAAAGTTTCTTTTTTTATTTTGGGAACAACTTAATTTTTGCTATGTCAGGAACTGGAAGTAGCCTAAAATTTAAGTTAGTTTTTTATTCAACTGTAATGACATGCCTTCCTTAGAGTAAAAGTTCTTAGGGAATAAATTTTTTCTGTTTTTGGCTCAGTGAGGGGAGTTTGCTGATGGTCTAGTCATCTTAACTTTAATTTTTACTAGTAAGGGAGGTAAATTTAAAATACATATACTTTTCTGGCAATCGCAGTAGGAGTCCTGGCAGCAACTATGGGCAGTTGTTAGAGTTGTAACAAAAATCAGAAAAATACTTTTCCAGGTTGCACATTTTATTGTTGCCAAAGAAAAAGAACCCCTACTTACCTGTGTGTTATAACTTCATACCGAATATGTAAATAAATAAAAAATTAAAAAACATTCAAAAATTAAGGACAAAGAGGAGAAATTAGCATAACAGCGGAACGAGCAGGCAGAACGGACGGAAAGACCACTCAGGAGATAAGACTAGGGTCCGGTACGGTAGGGCATGCGCATATATGCAGCATGACGTAGGTGGGGGAGTGTCGGAAGGGTATAAAGCACACGGGCGGTGTACGCTCAGCAATTCGGTGAAAGCTATTGCACTGTGTACATCGGTTTGAACGACGTTGAGTTGCTGCCACCGTGTGATATGGCCAACAGGCAATCCAGTAGACAACATCTGGATGACTTTACCCAAGGTCGCGTCATTGGGAAGTTGGAAGAAGGTCGAAGTGTGACTAGTGTGGCCGATGAGTTTGGGATCGGTGACAGCATCGTTTCATGAGCTTGGAGAGCATTTCAAATGACAGGAACAGCTGTCCGAGAGTTTAGCAGTGGTCGTCCACGAGCAACCACGGCGGCGGACGACCAGTATATTGTTCTACAGGCGAGAAGAGACAGTCGGCAGACAGCAGGAGAAATCGCAAGGCACATGCAACAGACAACTGGACATCCGTTATCGCGTTTTACCGTGGCCAGGAGGCTGTACAAAGGTGGTCTATTTGCACGACAACCAGTACGGTGTGTGCCCTTAATGCCAGCTCATCGGAGACGGCGGTTTCTGTGATGCCAGGTACACAAGAACTGGACACATCAGCAATGGGGTTGAGTTTTCTTTACGGATGAGAGCCGATTTAGTCTTACGAGCGATTCTGGACGTATACACATCTGGAGAGAACAGGGAACACGCAATCACACCTCCAACATCATCGAAAGGGACCGGTTTGGAGGTGGCGGAGTTCTCGTTTGGGGCGGTATCATGCTTGGAAGCTATACTGACCTCCACATCTTCCAAGGAGGTTCTGTCACTGGTGTCCGCTATTGTACCGAGGTTCTCCTGTCCCATGGGCGTCTGTTTAGAGGTGCTGTGGGTCCTGAGTTCCTCTTCATGGACGACAACGCTACACCTCATCGTACAGTAGCTGTCGCAGAGCTGTTGGAGAGTGAAGATATTCAATGCATGGATTGGCCTGCAAGGTACCCGGACCTAAATCCAATCGAACACGTTTGGCAGCACGTCACTAGCCGCCAGCAATGATTCCGCAGCTGCGATTGGCGCTACAAGAGGAATGGGCCGCGATGCCTCAACAGCTCCTTGACAACCTCGTCCTCATCATGGACAGACGTTATAAATCCTGCAGCGCTGTCAGGGGTGATCGTATCTTCTATTAAATACTGGATTTTTCTTTGCAGCCGCCTGTCACATGGATGTTTCTGTCTTCTGTCCAGTTGTGCTCGAATCTACCTTTTCAATAAAGTGCCTTTGTATCCTTTTGATTCCTTGTTTGAACGGTTTTGCTCACTTGTCCCATATTCTTACATCTTGGGGTTCTTATGGTATGATTTGAGTCGATGTGGAGCACTTCTGCACGACGTTACATTCGAAAAACCGTCTCATCCTTAATTTTTGCACGCCAGTGTACTTAATACCCATGCTAGACAAGCTTTAAGCTTGGGGTACTTTGAGTGAATTTGTAACACAAAAACCCAAAGTCGTAAAGCAGGCAATTTTTATTTTAAAATTAAATTAACATCATCTGCATCCCTCACTTCAAAAATCATACAGGTGAAAAAAACAAAACTTGGTTTGCAGACCAAACGTTTTGTGAAGAAAGATTTAGGACTTTTTTCAATATTAGGACTGTGCATTACTGAACTGTAGACAAAATTGTTTTTCTATTTTTTTACCTTAACTTGGTTTTTGGCCTAGCGGCAAAGAAAAAAAAAATATCTAAACAAAAAAATAGCACTCACTGTGAACTTTCACATTCACTTGCCTGAGGGCATGAAATAAAAAAATCTGTTCAACCTGGATTACCTGTTTCAAGCAAATCACTTACAGGTGTTCATGTTTTTCTCTTGTCGGTGGTAGTGGAATCACCTTCCATTTACTGGGAGTTTTTAGGATCAAACCCTGGGTGTTAATCCGTTTATAAAGGAGGGGGGGTATTTTTTCCCTTGGGGGTTTTAAATAGATCAGCGGCCTTTTTTTTTTTTTTTTGAGGAAGTAAGTTTAACAAGTTCATCATACTAGTAGTAATTTTTCAAACCCCAATTTCCCCACATATCACTATGGCACTTTTTTTAGTCTGTTCTTTCTATTATTATGATGTAGCATTCTGATTTTTCTTTCACTCACAACTAATTATGTAAATGTAATTTATATTTGTTCTTTCATTGGTTTAATTTTTCAACTGTAAATTTGCAAAACTCTAACTTGTGTCGAAAGGTCATAAATAATTACCTTTCTAAGAGAAAAATATTGTAGTGATCTTACAAAATAAAATGTCTTGGAGTGCTTATTTTTACATTTTCATTTCAGGAATGAAATTTCATGTTGGAGAGCCTATCTGTGTTAGCGTAGGCAATACGAGCAACTGAAAGATGTACTAGCGTGCATCATTGGGAAAGGCTGCTTTGTATATTTGATAGTATGCAAATGGATGGTAAACCAAAGGTAATGTAGTTTAAATTTTGCATTATGTGTTAAGGAAAATATATGATGTAATGTTAATGCTCACCTGCTCCATGTGGTTTATCAAAGTCATGTATTTACATAGTGTTTATATGGGATACATTGGGGGAGGGGGGGCAGTTGCACTCAAACATATACTAAATTACATGGTTCATACGCACCTTGAAAAGTCCTTGAAAAAAAAGTTCATTTTCAAGTCCTTGAAAGTATTTGAAAAAGTGTAATGCTCTTCATTTTGCAAGAAGTGGTTTGGGTAAAAAGAAAAAAAAAATTACATTAAAAATGGTTTACCACCTTTCATTCCAGTGTCATAACCAAACATGTTTTTGTTCATGCGTTATTGACTATTTCTGGTGCCTAAATTTTGGAGCTGGCTCCTAGATCTAGAACACATTTGTCGAGCCCTGGACATACTGTATGTATATATACACACACACACAGGGCTCAACAAATGTGTTCTAGATCTAGGAGCCAGCTCCAAAATTTAGGCGCCAGAAAAGTCAATAACGCATGAACAAAAACGTGTTTAGTTATGATGCTGGAATGAAAGTGGTAAACCAAAACCATATTTGTTGTCATTTTTTTCTTTTTACCCAAACCACTTATTGCAAAATAAAGTTCCAATTTGCTTCATAATTTTCTTTTTCCATTCTTTCAGTAGATGATTTAAAAAAAATTAAAATTTCAGATTTCAATTTTATTAAAATACTCTTTGCAGATGTCATATTTTGTACATATTAATTCCAAGTACCATATTTTTTTCTTCTTCTTATAATCTGTAAACCATGAAATTCAGAAAAAATATTTCCTTCGTGAGTGCGATCTGCAAAGGCAAATAATCCAAAGGCTGTGAAAAAAAAAAATCCTACATATAATTTGCAGCGGCGGCCTATGATTCGTAGATCGTGAAATTCTGAGAAAAGCAATTTTTTTCGCATAATCCACAGCAGTATGTCTCAATGATATTTAAAAAAAAAAAAGTCCTTACCTGCCAACACTGGCAACAGCCTTGTTACTAATAACTAGTATTGCGTGGCATACATAGAGTGTTTTATGAAATGATCCATCTCTTTGTAAAAAACAAATATGCGCCCCAACAAAACTTTACAACAAACAATGACTCTAATGAGACAAAATGAACATGTGCAATGCACAAAGTTGATTCCCAGCGAGGGCATGATTAGGAGATTTAAGTTTGAAACTTCCATCAGTAAAAATCAGTAAGATGCATTCAGAATTCCACGATGCTTGACAGACAGAAAATCCAAGCAAGTGAGCGCACAGTGCACGAACCTCCACTTACCATATAATCATACTGCCTCTAAAATTGCAGTTTAAGACAAGATGAGACCAAAAAAGGATGAAAAAAAGCTGAATGTTTTAACTGATGGAAAAACAAACAGACAGCAAAAATGTGGACTACTGTTGGTTTGTCTTTTGTTGACTCTGTAACTTCACAGCACCACTGCTTAATTTTTCTTTCTATTGATACCATTCTCTCCCTACATCTTCATTGTCACTTTTCTTTCGTGTTTTTTTATGCCCACTGATAAAAACCATCAGTCTGAGGACCATGAGCGCATGATATCGAAGCTTCAACTATTTTAGATAAATGGTGTAAAACTTTGGGAATATTAATACTTTTGAACACCATACATCAATCTTTATAAATTTTCGTCACTCCCATTGTCAGGAATTTCTTTCTTCCTTTGTCAAAATTAAATGCAAAGGACATTTAACAGTGCTGGAGAGTGGGAACACCGGGGGGGGCAGCGATTACGGAAAATCTGTCTGACTTCCGGTTTTGGAAATTTTCCTCCTATTTTTAAGCTGAAACACAAAATTTTATGCAGTAAAATGATACTTAAAAATACTGAACAGAAGCAACATCGCGAGAAAAAAGAAATTACAATTATGGAAAAAATCTAAACTCCGTCGACTTTCCGTTTTCGAAATTTCATAAAAATGGAATTCCGTCCTCCAATGACCCCCGGCCCCGCCCCTCAATTCTGTTTACTTGTGCATCGATCTACTGAGTGGCCAAAATAAGGAAAAAGGCGAATTTCTCGAATTCGCGGAAGATTAGGAAAAATTTTTCGCTGCGTCTAACTTCCATTTTCACAAATTTTTGCCTACAGTTTCAAGCTGAAATTTGAACATATATGTAAGGGTCACCCGCAATCAAACTTTCAATAATTAATTTATTTAATTTTAATGTTGTGATGAACACTTGTGGACGGACGCTTCATTCCGCCATTTTGTGGTTTCAACCAAGAACTGGAAATTCTTCCCCACGTGGAACAATTTTAATCCTATGTTTGAGCAAAGAGAGGTGCATGAACGCCTGGGGCACCTGACCTTGAAGAGTCAGCTGCCCGAGTTCTTCTGTTAAAAAAGTTGTCATACCGCTTTTGTGTACCTGCAAAGGGCTGCGGATATCGCAGAAGTACAGCCTGGTGAACGGGAAGGAGGATTCCTTCGTCCACCGGGTATCGCGGAAAGAATTGTGAAAAAGCAGCACTTGGTCAGCACGGGGACCCTGAGCGGGAAGCCATCGGAAACTTGTGAAGCAAATGTTATCGGAATAATACAATCTTGCTGTTTTTTATTTCCGTGTACTGGACTGAGTTTTGTCAAGGTAATTATTGTTCTACGCAAGGACGCCTTCAGCCGCCTTGATAGCCAGAGCGTATAGTAAACGCGAGGCGGTAGCTCGCTATACGGCGGGAAACAAAAGGTATTATCTAAGAATTGATATGTCTGGCCCTACAATAATATATGTGCCACAAATGCAACATCGGGAGAGAAAAATTATGATTAGGGCAAATTCATTTTACTCTATTTAACTACTGTTTTCGAAAGCTTTGAAACACCGAATACCGTCCCCAGATGGAAAATGCCCCCCTCCCCCCATCTCTTCATGACAAAAAAAAACACCCGGAGAATTCCACGAATACGCTTAAGAATCTTATATGTATAGATAAAATAATAGCAAAATAATTTTGTTAAAAACAAAATGAAAATTCGTAGTTTCGAGAGTGAGTTCTGTAGTCAGACAACGAAATCCGTAGAAATTACAGACATTCCATAGTAATTGGCATGTACGACAGTTGTATAATCCGCACCTATCATGTTAATCGGGAATCGTAATTTCCGACAGAAAACTGCGATTCATAGAACCGACTCAGAAATCCAAAGATGTAGAAAAGAAATGATCATCTTATTGTCTTATTGAAAAAGTAACTGTCATTTTGAAGTACCTTTGTGTTACTTTTAAGTAAATAAAGAACTAAAATCACTAGCTGTTGCCGCAATACCGTAGTTCATTAGTTACACTAAAAAATCTGTTGAAATTGCAGACAGTCCATAGCATTGTCTTATTTCTGAATACTTTTCAACTGAACACCGAAAGAAAAAAAATCCTTAACTAATACCATTAGCGCACCAAAACTAGGCAATGCGATTTGCAAAATGGTTACATGCTACGGAATAGCTTTGTGAGATTTCCGAGAGTCGCAGATTCTCACACCACGTAGGCATCAGCGCGGGCAAATAGTGACACAATCCTTGCGTCATATTTTCTGTCAAAATGCTTCTAAGTAATATATATATATAATCGTCAACCATTATCAATCCACTGCTGGATGAAGGTCTCCCCAAGTTTTCTACACAATGGTCTGTCTGGTGCTAGTCTCCTCCATGTCACTCCCGCATACTTTCGAATTTCATCCACCCATCTCCCATGTGTTCTTCTTCTGGGTCTTTTCCTGTCCTTGGAATCCAATCTAAAATTTTGGCTTAACCATTGATGGTCTGTCCTCCTGGCAGTATGTCCAGCCCATTGCCATTTCAGGGATTTAACTCTGATCATGATGTCTTCCACTCTTGTCATTTTTCGGATCCACGAGTTCCTCTTCTTACCTCTCCTGGTTACACCAAGCATGCACCTCTCCATGCTACTTTGAGTTGTCTGCAGCCTTTCTGTCTCTTTTAGTTAAGGTCCACGTCTCTGCACCATACGTAAACACTGGAAGGATGCATTCATCAAACACTTTTCTTTTAAGACATAATGGCATATTGCTCTTGAAAATTATGCTGTTTCTTCCAAAAGCTCTCCAGGCAAGTTTTGTACGCCGATTAATTTCTTCATCAATGTGACCCTCACTTGATATCTGCTGTCCAAGATAAACGTACGTGTCTGTTATCTCCAGCTTTTCTCCATCAATCGATAAATCTTCATTTCTTGTAAAAGCATTGTACATCACTTTTGTCTTCTGAAAGTTCATTTTTAATCCCACTTCTTTACTCTTGTCAGCAAGTTCCTGGATCATACTCTGCAGCTATGATGGGGTAGTTGCAAAAATGGCTATGTCATCAGCAAAATGAAGGTGGGTTAGATAATCTCCATTAATCTTTATCCCTTTGTTTTCCCAGTTCAGTGATTGAAAAACATTTTCCAATGTGGCATTAAAGAGCTTCGGAGATATGGTGTCACTCCTCTCACTCCCTTTCCAATTTTTATGTGTGTTGTATTTTCAAACAGACGAATCTTTGCACTTGCATTTTCATAGATCTTATTAATAATATTAATGTATGCATCTTCAATACCGCAGGATTTCAGACCCATTGTAACTGCTGATGGTTTCACCGAATCAAAGGTTTTTTCATAATCGATAAAAGCCATGCACAATGGAAGTTCATATTTCCTCGCTCTTTCAGTTAGTTCTCTCAGTACGTGGATATGATCTGTTGTGCTATAGCCACTCCTGAATCCAGCTTGTTCTCTTGGTTGAGCCATGTCCAGTGTTACCTTCAAATGGTGTGAAAGAACTTTAGTGAAGATTTTATAAACCACTGATAGTAGGCTGATAGGTCTGTAGTTCCTGAGATCCTCAATGTCACCTTTTTTATGTAGCAGGATCATTGTAGCGTTGTTCCAATCTTCAGGAATATTCCCTTCGTTAAGGCATCAAGTGAAAATTTGGGCGAGTACTGTTTCGATTTCTCCACTTGCTTCTTGTATGATGTCTACAGTAATTCCATCTTCTGCTGGAGCTTTCCCCCGTTTCATGTTCTTGATTGCATGTGCAACTTCTGCTGGGAGGACTGGAAGAACTCTGGTACTGGTACCTTTCATGATGTCTGGAGTACATGTATCATCCCTTTCATATAATTTGGAGTAGAAGTCTTTCACTCTTGTCAAAATTTCGCCTCTATTTCTTGTTACAGAACCATCTTCTTTTCTCAGTGCCATAATCTGTTTTCTTCCCTTACTGAGATATCCCTTTGCTATCTCCGGGGCATACTCTCAACCAGGCATTGTACGACGGCTAGCGGTATTTTCTTCCATTCGGCTTAGAGAAAACAGGTCAGTTCCTTTACCGATTACGGACGGTGGGGTCACCCCTTAAGTGACGCTCCAATTCGTCCCAGAGGTGCTCAATAGGGTTAAGGTCCGAGCTCTGTCCAGGCCAGCCCATTCGATTAACCCCATTGTCACCATACCAAGCCATGGTGGACCTCGCAACATGACAGGTGGTATTGTCATCCTGAAAGTAACATGGGTCCACCCCGTAAAACTGCCACAACGTAGGAGGCGCATGGTCATCCAAAATGGTGCAGTAGGTCTCGGCGTTGAGTCTACCAGGAATTGCGACCAAGGGTCCTGTGCCATACCAGGAGAAACACCCCCATAGCATCATTTTACCGCCGCCGAACTTCACAGTTGGCACAATACATTCCGGCAGGAGGCGTTCTCCAGGCAGACGCCAAACCCAGGTCCTGCCATCCGAACGGTAGAGGGTGAACCTTGATTCGTCGCTCCAGAGAACCTGTTTCCACAGTTCAACGGTCCACTGTCGACGTTCTTTGCACCACGTTAGCCAAGCAGCGCTATTGGACTTTGTGATCAAAGGCTTGTGGGCGGCAGCACCTCCATGATAACCGAGCAGATGGGCTTCCTTACGGATGGTATTCATTGAAAGACCACTCCCAGGTGCCTGTTAAAACTCCTCGCGGATGTGGCCCATCGGTTTGGTGCGGTTCTTCTGAATTTCTCTGGCCAGCACCAGTCGGTCTCTAACTCCCAGTTTTGTGGGTCTGCCAGGTCGTGGCACATTCCGACAGTCACCTCTCATCTTCCACTTGCCAATCACATAGGCCACTGTCGATTTTGGGTACTTCAACACGCTGGATATGTCACGTATGGATCGGCCATTTCTGTGATACCCGACGATTACACCTTTCTTGAAATCAAAGAGCTCTGAACTGCATGGCATCTGGCATGCGACTGGTTGCGTTGTTGTTCCCCACACAATATTTAACGGCGGAGGCCGTGAAGTGTATCAAGACCGCAGATATCGTCGATTGCAGGGATGTCCAATTACTTGTTGGTAGACAGTGTATATATACACTATATATATTCTTACAATCTTTTTTGTGGTATTCTATTTCACTCTTACGTTACATTTTTTCTGTTACCGCATTTTCGGTACTTTCCCAATAACACCACCTCTCCTGACAATTACCTTGCAGACTTTTTTTAAATGCCACATTGGGGGGTTTTTTTTACCGCCGTCTGCAGTACCTAAATTTATAACTTTTTAATAGATAAATAATCTATGGATTATACAACAGAAATTACGTATTTACTGCAAATTACAAAATCTCAAGAAGAAAATTAGGCGCCTGGAATTTGTCGAGCCCTGAGTATGTCATTAATTTTTCTTTTATGTACTATACCGTGCAAATTAATTGGGACAAGCTATTATATTCTCAGAATTGTAATGTGATCGCCAGTTGATGTCGGAAACCCACGTAAACCGGTTTTATCAGCTGTGAGGTGGTGTGACTGTTAGAACTTGATAGTAAGAATGTGGTTTGACTGGTTTTAAACAGGAAGTAGGCACTTTAGCTTCAGTTGTGAGCTTTCGTATGTGACAGGTGGATGTTATTTTTTTCTCTTTGTGAGTATGTGTTGCTTTCGTGAATTGAAAAATGGGTATTTCCCCAAGGAAGCGTGCAAAAATAATTGCTCTGAAGGATCACACTTTTATGACAGTGAGAGATATCGCTTCTTCAGTTGGTGTAGGCAAATCAAGTGTATCAAGACTGCTTATGCGATACAATGCATCTGGATCATCGTCTCCAAAAAGGAGAGGTAAATGTGGAAGAAAACGAAAAACAATTCCATGAACCGATAAATATCTAATCAGAAATAGTAAAATGAATCCCAAAAAAAAAAAAAAAAAAAGAACAAGCACCGACCTTCAAAGAGGTTTATTGGCTAGTGGTTGAGATGTTAGTGATTCAACTGTACGCCATAGGCTTCTGGAAGAAGACCAACAAAAAAAACAATATTTAAGTGCGAAAATGAAGATAAAACGTTTAGCATGGGCCAAAAAATATAAATCATGGACTGCTGATGACTGGAAAAAGGTAATTTTCAGTGATGAAACTCATTTATTTGTGCAGGGTTACCAAGCAAATGTCGTTAGACGAAGCAACTGTGAACCCTTAAGACCTGAGAATGTCAAACAAACTGTAAAACACCCTTTGAAACATGTTTTGGGTTTTTTTCACATCAAATGGCACTGGAAGCTTAGTTCCTGTTCAAGGTATGATGAATTCAGCCAAGTACGTAGAAATATTACAACCAGAGTTTGCCCAAAAAATAATTTGAAGGAGTATTTTTACTCCTTTGGAAAAATTTAGGGAGTAATTTTTAAAAGTGAGGAGTATTTTAGAAAAATTAACGAGTGAAATAAGAAAAAAAAAAAAGGTGCGAAAACACCGGGAAATTATTAAAAAAAACTTTTTTTTTCATATTAAAAAATATTTCACTACTACTGAATGCATTTGGACGTTTTGCTTCTTTTTTTAGTTAAAATATATATATATATATATATATATATATAATACATAAATAATGTAACACTACAAGCGCATGGAAAGTAATCCCTGGAAATTCTTTGTACCATTTTAGTAAAGAACAAGAAATGAATTTCCAACTTTGACGTCGATGTAACACAACGCATTCTTCGTTTTCTAATGAAGTGTCCATGTTCGTTGGCTGCTTTGGCATTTCCACCACTAGTTTTTTGCAGATTTCATTGTTTCCTTCCTCTGCGTTTTCTTTTTTCTACACCATTGGACTGAGTCTAGCCGAAAAAAAAAAAAAAAAAGACTTTAAATTACGCTGTTTCGGCACATTGTTCGACACTGCAGTGTCTGATAAAGCTGTTTCAATCTCTACAAATCACGACTATGTACCACCGTCATGACAAAGTACAAATCACGAACGACTCCACAACCACAAGCAAGGCGCTGTGCGATTGCGAAAGCGTACTTCACTCATCTGATCAAGCATGAGCTGTAGCAGCAATGACAAGAGTTTTGCGATGCGATTGCGCTCCCGATGAGCCGATGACGTCAAGGTAACAAACGATGTCTCCCTGACGTCACGTCCTGACTGGCTGGCGGGTCAGGCCACCAAAGCTCTGGTCGCGCCAAGAAAACCACGGGCAGGTATGGTCGTCTACAACGTGAGATCTGGCCTGAGGTAACAAAGGATACCGTTGATCATATGTTTGAAATACAAAATTCGAATAAAAAGTTGAAAATAAAAAATGTTCAGCTTAAAATTCTTGATTCGTATTTTTACGCGTTGGCAAAATTTCAATGCGTAAACACACTTTTCGATGTGTCCTAGACACGTAATTACGCATTTTGGCGAACTCTGATTACAGCGTAGGATTGTTCCATTCTTGCAAACTTTTGACGGGACATTTCAACATGACTTGGCCCCATGTCACAATTCGAAATTGGTCAAGAATTTCATGCTGGAAAATCAAATTCATTTGCTTCATTGGCCTGGAAATTCCCCAGGCTTAAATCCCATAGAAAACTTGTGGAATATTTTGAAGAGACGTTTAGGTAAAATGGACTGTACAACCAAAGAACGCATGATAACGAATGCTGTAAAAGTGTGGTTCCACGATTATGAAGTCAAAAATATGTGCACTCAATTAGTGGAGTCAATGCCAAAACGAATTCAAGAGGTCATTTCTGCTAAAGGAGGACATACTTCATACTAATACAGGTATTTATCAGTGTATATCAAGGCATAGTTTTGGAAAAAAGACTGATTTTTTACTTTGTCCTAATTAATTTGCACAGTATAGTATGTACCGGGGGTTCAAAAGTTCATTTAAATTTTAAAACTTTCTAACAAAAGAACCAATGTGTGTATTCAAGGACGTACCGATAGCCCCTGCAACCCCGCATTGCGGGGGAGGGGAGAGGTGTTCACGATTAAAAGAGCCTCTAGTCTCACCAAAAAGATTTTATAACATTTTTTGTGGAAACTTCATATGAAACTGATTTAAAAGGAACATAGCCAGGAATTACGGCATTTTTGAATGAAGTATTAAAATAAAAATCAATTTTTGCTTCTTTTTTTCAGTAAATAAGTAAAATCTTTAAAAATAATTAAGTTTGTTTAGTTTATAAAAACTGGATGACGAGATGACAACTATTCCAGAGGACTTGAGGCCCCTTTTCACAGCCATAACAATAGTTCCTATGCATGTATGTTAACAAGAAAATGTGAAAGAAATGTTAGGTCAATGAGTGGAATATTTGCACCAATGAGGGTAAGGTGTTATGTATTACAATTGTTTGTACGTAAATATGCTTCATTTAGAATATAATAAACTGAAAGGTGTTCTTCGCGAGAACGAAGAAACAGAGACCTGCATCATTTTTTTTTATAACAGAGTTAAGAGAAAAAACTTTTACTATGTGCGAAAGATTGCAGTATTAAGTTAAGTGTGTTTTCTATATTCAGGAGTAAATAATTTAAGTTGTTTTAAGTTTTTTATTCTACAATACTTAGTTGTTACTTATTTATTTGCTTACTTATGTTCTGACATTTCGTATAATTTGGAAAAGTTCATTATATACTGTCACATGGCAGTGAGTGTTTTATGTGAGATTGATTCATGAGGCATTTCAAAGAGACTGGTCTTAGTTCTCTAAAAGCTTCTATAAATATCTGTATTTCACCGTGAAAATGGAGGGAAAATATCCAAAAACTAAAGTCAGATGGAGCAAAGAGTTCACCTGTAGGTAATCATAATCCTTCCCCCACCTTTCGGTGCTCCCTCTATCCTGTTGTTAAATGTCAGTAAATTTTTATTTTGAATAGAGTAATGTGCTTCAGTTTAATATTTACGTAAATAAATTCACATGAATGATTCTGTCTTGCTCAGGCTGTGTTATATTCATACTGTTTCGCTGTGTATTTTGATTTTTCCCCCAGTTAAAAAGTTTGGCTTTTTTGTTCTTCGTCAGTCTTGTGTATGTTCAAAATAATTTGGGGGGGGGGGGGGAGGCAGGATGACGAAAAACTTCACTCCTCATGCTGATTCCTCCTCATCGTTCTGTTCTTAATGGTTGCTCTAAATACCTGTACCCTATTTAACTGGGTACTCCATTAGTGCCCTCCTGGCAGTGCCCACCCACATCTGACCACAGGTACTGTATTTTTTTTTTTTAACCCCCTCAGTTCACCAATACTAGAGAGCAAGCAATACTGATTGATATCTCTACCCTCCCTTCGCCCAATCAAAACACTCCACAAAACTGCAGTGCAGTGCTCTTGAAATGGAATAGTTTCGTGGATAGTAGTGCTAAAATTTCAATATGATTCAGATTGTATCTACAGAGGAATTTGTGCCATACTGTCTGGAAAAAATTTGCATATCTTCCACATTACTTGGGATAATGGAAACATTTTAGTGCTAGTCTGAACATAAAAAATGTTAGTCCCAAGCATTAGACTTGCAAATTTTTCAATCCCTGTCTGATCTTTTTACACTCAAGCTGATAGTGCATCACCATCATCTTCTTCTTCTTCTTCTTTGTCTTAGCCTGTTGGCACCCACTGCATGGTATAGGCTTCCTCCAGTCTTTTCCAGCTTCCTCAATCCTTAGCCTCAGTCCACCATTAAGCACCTCTAAATTTCTGAAGTTCATCTCTCCATTTTGTTCTCTGGCACCCCCTTTGTCTCTTTCCATCTCTTGGATGCCATTCTGTTATTAATTGTGTCCATCTTTCAACCTTCCAACATGTCCAGCCCATCTCCACTTTGACTCTTTTATTATTTTTATAATATCTATTATTCCTGTTCTTTCTCTTATAAGTTCATTTCTAACTCTCTTTTCTCGTTATTTCCAACATTCTTCTCTCTAACTTTCTTACCGATACTCATATTTTTTTTCACATTGTCGTTCTGGGATATTCCACGTTTCACTTCCATAAGTAAATACGGGTTAATACACGCACTGAAGATTTTTCTTTTTAAACACAATAGAAAGATCCCGGTTAAATAGTCTAAGTCTCCAAAAGGCTCTATTACCTTGGATAATTCTTCTATTGATTTCTCTTTCTTGTCTTTCTTTAAAACTGATTACTTGACCTAAATAAATGTATTCACCTACTTTTTCAATTTCTTTTCCTTCTATCAAAATCTTTTCTGTATTGTGCGTATAGTTAGTTTTTGCTGTGTTTATTGTCAGACCTTTTTTAAAACTTTCCATCCATAAATCCTCTATCATATTTTGCATTTCACTATTGCTAGTTGTAATGATAACTATGTCATCAGCAAATCTTAAGTGATTTAGGTACCTTCCATTTATGTTTAACCCTTTTTCATCCCAGTTTAGATTTCTAAAAATATCTTCCAATTTACAGTTAAATAATTTCAGAGTTAGTGGGTCTCCTTGTCTAATCCCTCTCCCCACCTCGAAAACCGAGACCATGCTATTCAACTGTATTGTTGCTGTAGCCTTGCTATATATTTTATTTATTAACTGCATCTAGTTTTGTTAAATTTAGGTTTTTCTTGTGACACTTTTTGATGAAGCTATTAAATTCACCCTTAGTTTATTTAGAAGTCTTTTTCTTCCCACAAACAAAGAATTCTTAAAATGATAAGTACTAACCATAATTATTTTTTTGCTTTCAGAACATCTTGCCCTCGGCCATGGCACTGAGCTTAGAAAGCATGAAGAACAGTAGCTGGATGAAATCAGGAAGTGAACCATTTCTTTCCGTCACACATCCATTAGCTTCAGTGCCTTCCAGAAAGCTCACTGGAGTACGTGCACTGCTTACAGTAATGTAAGTGCAGCATAAAAAGTTTGTTATTTTCTAATAAAATGAAATTCCTGTTCACATCTGAAATGGAATTTGACTACTTGCAGCATGTGAACTGTTACTTTGTTTCAACAGGGTTTAAAAAAGGGGTAATATTCTGTGTGTTTAACAAAATTTTAGGAGCCTGATACACGTTTCTGATGAAGTTTTGTAAGTACCAAAAGCATCCCCCAACTTATGAGAAATTGAATTTTAACATGTTTTTTTTAATCAGAACAGACATGTCATAAAAAAGTACTTAGCCCACTGCAGTAGTACAATGTAAGCATTTTAAGCATCTGTTGGTGACTTTTATCTAAAGAAGTATTTAAAAGAACTTAGGACAAAGTTTCTGAACATTGAACTATATCTTTTCTGCAATTCTGATTTTCCACAGTACCATTAACCAACATTTCTTAATGAGGGACCAACTGAGGTGGTCACTGATGATTTTTCACTGTCTTTTCTCACTCTTCAAACTTTCTCCTTGCTTCCATTTTATGACATTTACCTGCTTACGTGGCAAAATTAGTAGGCGAGTGAATTCTTCATTGAAAGTCATAGCTGCTTTGGGAGGTTTTAACAGGAATAATGGATTCTCAAAAGAGTCCCGAACGGCTGTGTATGAAAGTGTAATTGTTCCTACTCCGATGTATGGCAGTGAAACCTGGGTACTGCAGAAGAAACATAGGAGTCGTTTGTGTGCTGGAGAAATGCGTTACTTATGTGGGGTTTGTGGCAAGACACTATACGATTGTGTGAGAAATGAAGATGTATTGCAGTTGTGTGTTGTTAAGCAAAATGTTGTTAGCAAGGTGGAGACCAGTATGCTTCAGTGGTTTGGCCATGTTGAAAGAATGAGTGATGAAATGCTTACTAAGAAAATCTTTTCAGCCCAAGTGGCAGGAAGGAAAGGCAGAGGAAGGCCAAGGAAGACATGGGTGGATCAGATTCAGAAGTGTCTGCATGAGAAAAAGATTATGAGTATGAAGTATAAAAGATCTTGTGTACGGCGTGTAATGGATATTAGTGAAGCACGAGTTGTATGTCAAAATTGCTGTAAATGGAGAAGTTTGATACGACAGCAATAAGTAAAAATATCTGGTAGTTTGTATTTCTTTTTGGAGCTAACCTCTGAATCTCGGAGAACAGCTTAGTGATATGTATGTATGTATGTATGTATGTATGTATGTATTATTTTAATATGTGCCACCAAATTTTTTAGTATAATTTTTTGTTTTATTTTAAAGTTCTTTTTAATTTGAAATTGGTTGACATGTGACATTTTTGGTTCACATTTTTATGTAATTTTACTAAAATTATAATTTTAATTTAACGATTTCAAGAAAATGAGTGAGTCAAGTGATTTCTATTTTTGAAGGAGTCAGAAAAAATAATGGAGTGAAAAAACCATTCATTTTATTTTTTATGTGGTAGAGCATGTCTTTTAGATCAAGAATTAATTTTTACTGCCTTCATAGATTTAAGAAAGTTTTTACTGCCTTCATAGATTTAGAGAAAGCTTATAACCGAGTGAATAGGACACTTTTGTGGAAGGTATTGAATGAATATGGTGTTACTGGGAATCTACTTAATAGTGTAAAAGCCATGTATGCTGGTAGTAGAGCTTGTGTACGAGTGAATGGTGTTTTATCAAAATGGTTTTCCATTGGTGCAGGAGTTAGACAAGGTTGTGTAATGTCACCATGGCTGTTTAATATATTTATGGATGCATGCATGCGTGATGCCAAAACAGATAATAGTGGTTTATGTCTTGGTGATATCCATGTGTACAGATTGCTGTATGCTAATGACACTGTCCTGTTGGCAGAGAGCAAAAGTGAGTTGCAGAGTATGTTGACTCGGATGCACGAAGTTTGCATGAAATTCAAACTGAGTATAAATAAGGGAAAAACCAAAGTTATGGTGTTTGAGAGAGGAACAGGTAGCACTGAATGTAATGTAAGTATAAATGACACTGTGATTGACCAGGTGAGTGAGTTTGTGTATTTAGGAAGCATGTTTGACAGAGAGAACAAGTTGGATGGTGAAATAAGTAGGTGAGTGAATTCTTCTTTGAAAGTCATAGCTGCTCTGGGAGGTTTTCACAGGAATGATGGGTTCTCTAGAGAGTCCCGCATGGCTGTGTTTGAAAGTGTAATTGTTCCTACTCTGATGTATGGTAGTGAAACCTAGGTACTGCAGAAGAGACATAGGAGTTGTTTGTGTGCTAGAGAAATGCGTTATTTACAGGGGGGGACACACATTCTGATCGTGTGAGGAATGAAGATGTGTTGCAGTTGTGTGATGTGAAGCAAAATGTTGTTAGCAAGGTGCAGACTAATATTCTTAGGTGGTTTGGCCATGTTGAAAGAATGAGTGATGAGATATGTTTACTAAGAAAAAATTTTCAGCCCAAGTGGTAGTCATGGGAGGATCAGATTCAGGAGTGTCTGCATGAGAAAAAGATTATGATTATGAAGTATAGAATGTCTTATGTACATCATGTGATGGATGTCAGTGAAGCCCATGTTGTGTGTCAAGATCGCTGTAAATGGTGAAGTTTGATGTGTCAACAGTAAGTAAATAATCAGTTAAAAATTTATCTGGTGGTTTGCATTTCTTTGTATTTCTTTTCTTTCTCTATATATTATATATAGCAGTTAAATCAAAAGGGCGGATCTCGCCCTTTGGATTTAACTGCTATAATTAATATATAGCTAGTGCCGTTAATACCCACCAGATGGAGACGTCTCAGTAGCTGAGCCCATCTTACAGATTTATAATGTCAGATGCTGACAGAAAACGCACATAGCGCCGTGGATTGTTGGCCACCGTGGTGTAAGGCTAACACGCTCGGCTAGATATCGAGAGATCCGGGGTTCGATTCCCAGGCAGCGGCCGAATAACAATTTTTTGGTTGCTGTGTGTTGCTAAACGTGGAAAGAGCAATGTCTTTGTTTATTCACTGACACCACGTATTTGGAGGATTTTCACTTTGAAAAAGATTCTTTTAGCTCACGTGTTGTTGAAAATTTAAGCATTATTTGTTTAGAATCTAAATTTTTGTATGCCTGTTCTTTAAACAATTTTGTTGCAATTGTCCATTCTAGTTTACTATTTTCATAGTTCAAGATTGCAGGACTTCCATTTTTTGAATAATGTTCAAAAAGAATCTCAGAAGCCTCATTTTGATCATGTCTCTGCTTTGAAAACTCTTGAGAACCAGGAAATGATTGGCATATCCGGAAATCTTGCTTCTAGATGGTTAATAAGTGTGTGTATGTATTTATCATAGATTGTAGTCTTAAAAGCAATAGCATTAACATCTGAACAATCAATACGAAGATCTGACCATTCATCTGCAAGATGTAGATGGATATTTTTAAAATGATCAGCAGGGGTGTCTTTCAATTCCATAATGCATAGTTTTATGGCTTGTAAGATTGGGTCTATTTCTGTTAAATTAACATCTTGTCTTTGCCAAACTTTAGACCCCGCACGGGTATAACTGGTTTTCCAGTTATTTGGGGAACAGCGCCCCCACGGCCTGAGCTGACCTTGTGACGGATCATTTTGTCATTTCGTTTTGAAATGATACTACCGAAGGGACAGCTGCTGTTCATCCAGCGGATGGGGAGTGGCGACCCCACAGCCCGAGCCGACATGTACTTTATGATAATTTTTTCGTTGTTTCTCTTGACACGCACCCATCTCAGTTGTAGGTTGCTGAGGTTGTGATTATGCGCCAGCTTTGGATTTCAGTTTCTCTTTTTTTTCCCTGTCTTCTCCATTTTATGTTCCCTTCTTTGGTTTTTCTAGCTGGTTAGCTAGACCTGCCTGCACGTTTTCCGTGTGCGGTGACCCGTAAGGTGGAAAAGGGGATGCTGGAAGCTGAGGTTTCTGGAGGCCAGAGTGTTGTTCTCGCCAGTTGCCAACACTCCTCTTTGCCCTCTGCTTCACCCTAAATGGGCGGCTAGGAACTAACCCACTCCTATTCAATGAGGTCTGTGGCCAAATGGAGCCCAGACCTCTAACGGCTTGTCGTTTTGTACGACAGGGTGAGTCTGGGGATAAGGTGGGCATGCCAAAGGGGTGTTCCCCAGGAATGGGAAAGTCTGGGTGTACGCCGAGCGCATGTCTGCCCTATCAACTTGCTATATCCGCTTCCTATCCCTAGGGCCGTGTCCTGCGTCCACTTGGGCTTGCAGACCTCCGGCTCTCCCTCGTTGGGCTTGATTGTGGTTGGGGAAGTCGGCGGACGAATTATTAATTTTTCTTCATGGATGAAAAAAAAATGTTTCCCACGCACCAGAAATCAAAAGAGGTATTGAGGAAGGCTTAGCTCCTTCCGCCAAAAAACATGTGCCTGATTCCTCGAATGCTCGTTTCTTTTTTTGTGCACTCATTGGACCCTTCAAAGCCTTTGAGTGCCAAAAGTCCATTTTGGATAAATAAAGCACTTCAATCCATCGCAAGCTCTCCAAAGAGCGTAAAGAAGCTCTAGTCTGGAGATCTTCTTGTAGAGATGTCCACTGTGGCCTACAGTTCCACATTTCTTAGCACCACCATACTGCTTGAGACTCCGGTCAAAATAACCCCACATGGATTCCTAAATACATCTTGAGGTGTTGTCTCTTCTCGGGACCTCATTGAGTGTACCGAGGAAGAACCTCTTGAAGAACTGACAAGTCAACACGTTATGGGTGTGTGGCGTATTCTTTTCAGGCGGAATGGGCAGTCTGTCCCATCCCACAACATCATTTTGACTTTTGACAGTCCTTCCCTGCCTACGTCCATCAAGGCAGGGTATCTTCACCTGGAGGTGCGACCGTACATCCCTAACCCTTTGAGATGTTTTAGGTGTCACGGCCATTCTCAGCAGTCGTGCTGGAGCAATCCTAGGTGTGGTGCCGCAGACCATCATTTACCAGAATGTGTGGCTGAAGCCGAGTTTTGTGTGAATTGTAAGGGTTCACACTCAGCATCAGCCAAAGATTGCCCCAGGTGGAAGGAGAAGAAAGAAATCCAAAGGCTAAAAACGGTGGAAAATATTTCCTATCTTGAGGCCAGAAAGAGAATAGTTCCTATTTCATCTGACCGGCGATCATATGCATCAGTGGTGGTTGCCAAATCTACGGTTGGCATTCAAACCGACATTGAGATCCCCCTAAATGTCCCTACAAGCTGGACGATATCATCGCGCTGGCAGCTGGGTTGGAGGCACTCCAGTCTCGAGCTAGGTGTCTGAAAGCGGCACCCACCACTTCGCCGAAGCATACTCACCCCACCACCAGCAAGGAAACTCAGGCCACTTCTTCTGGCAAAAACACCAAAGCCAAGGACAACAAGAATGTTTCTTCTCCAAAATCTCAGCAAACGACTCAACTGCGAGCACATCCCGTTAAGACACTTGGGACAAAGCATGCTTCCATCTTGGCCCCTGGTCACACGCCCCCAATTCTGGGGGAACACTTGTCAAATCAGAGGAGATGGAGGCTGACCTCGTTTGAGCATTTCCTTTTTCATCTCACTTTTAACCATGACTTCAATCATTCAGTGGAACTGTCGAGGTTTTCGGACGAGTTTTGCTGACGTGAAACATCTGCTTTCGTTGCACTCTCCGGTGTGCCTTTGTCTACAGGAGACAGAACTTAAACCATCAGACCTGCTTTCAGTTCGAGGCTACAGTGCATTTCAGACAGACTACGTATTGGGAGATATAGCCTATGGGGGAGTCTCTATTCTTGTTCCTCACAGGGTTCCGGTCTCTTCCGTTGCGGTATCCACAACTGTGCAGGCCATCGCGGTTCGTATTTCTGTGCCTGTGCCTCTTACTGTCTGCAGTGTCTGTCTGCCGCTGGATGAGGATGTGAGCGTCTCTGTTCTGGAGAGTTTGGTTGATCAGCTGCCTTCACCCTTTCTTCTACTGGGCCACTTCAATGACCATCATCATTTGTGGGGTAGTGTCAGCATCAGCACGAGAGGTCGTTGCATAGTCTCTTCTGTCCTCGGCCTCTTTAACACTGGTGCTGACACATACTTCCATGAGCCGACAAGATCCTTCGTGCGATCGATTTGATCTTGGAATCACCATCGATTATTGCTGATTGGTCGTGGACGGTGTGTAATGACCTTCACGGTAGCGACCATTTTCCAATTGTGCTCTCACATCATGCGAACATGCCATCTTCTGCCTCCTGCCCTCATTGATGGGGGATAGAGCATGCCAAATGGGAGATCTTCACATCGTCTGCAGTGATATCTTCTGCCATGGTGGCCCAAGAGTCAATCGATGCAGCTCTTCTTGATGTCATAAATTGCATTATTCAGGCGGCTGATCTTTCTATACCAAAAACATGTATGACGCTCCCCAGAAGTCCAAAGCCTTAGGGAACCCTGAATGCGCAGCAACCAGGAGAGCTCAACATAAGGCCTGGTCTACGTTTCGGCATTATCTGACCGATGCCAATCTCTTAACATTTAAACGAGCAAAATCCTATGCTCGGTTGGTGCTGTCGAGCGATGTGGCTTATCCTTCCTCATTTCATAGGATTAAGTCACAAGCCGAACGCCAGAAGATCTCGTTTTCACCTTTTTATGGCACCGATTATAACTCCCCCTTCAGCATGGTTGAACTACGGGTGGCTCTGCATCGGTCCGATGCTACATCTGTCGTTCCCGATGGCATCCACTATGACATGCTCCATCATCTCTCGCAGTCATCTCTCGAGAACCTTTTAATCCTGTACAATCGCATTTGGTTGGAGCACAATTTCCCGCAATCTTGGCGAAGAGCTTTTGTTCTGCCTTTTCCCAAACCTGGCAAGGATCCTAAGTCTCCCTCTAGTTATCATCCAATTGCTCTCACTAGCTGTCTGTGTAAAGTTCTGGAGCACATGGTTAATTCCCAGTTAATTCATTTTTTAGAACAAAAACACGTACTTTCACCATTACAAAGCGGCTTTTGCCGTCATCGTTCACCTCACGATCATCTCCTGCACCTTGAGACATCTGTGCGCAAGGCATCTGTGCGTAGGCAGCACCTGGTTTCAGTTTTCTTTGATATTGAAAAAGCCCATGATCGAGCGTGATGGCACGGTATTATCCGTGACCTCCAAGTATGCGGATTGCGAGGAAATTTTCCGACATTCATAGTTAATTTTCTTCGCAATCGGGTGTTCTAGGTGTGCCTGGGTATGACACTATCGGCAGTTCGGCACCATTCCATCAAGAACAAGGTGTTCCTCAAGGTTGCATTTTATCTGTCACATTGTTCATCCTCCGCACTAATTGTCTTTTCAAAAATCTTCCTCCTGCGGTTTCGGCTACTGTTTATGTTGATGACTTGCACATATTCTGCTCGTCATCAAGCATGAATTTTATTGAAAGGCAGTTGCAGTCTGCAATCAACCAGATCTTTAAAGCGGCGAGTAGCAATGGTTTCGTTCTTTCTCCCGACAAGACAGCGTGTGCCCATTTCTGCCGGAGGCGTGGCATCCATCCTGATCCAGAGCTGTATTTAGACCGTGTAGCCATACCAGTTTTGCTGGAGACCAAGTTCCTTGAACTGACCGTCGACCGTGCGCACGTTCGGCAGCTCAAGATTTCCTGTCTCCTTTATCTGTCTATTCTGAAGATCCTATCGAGAGTTTCGTGGGGCGCAGACAGGATCTCTTTGTGTCGCATTTAGCATTCATCAATAGGGTCAGAACTGGATTATGGTTGTATCGTGTATGGCTCTGCGCGTCTTTCTGTTCTCCGGCCTTTGAATACTGTTCACCATCAAACGCCGCGTCTTTGTACGGGAGCATTTCGAACATCCCCGATTCCCAGTCTTTATGTTGACGTGAACAAACCATCGCTTGAATTACACCGTCTGCAGCTGTCTGTTCACTTTTACTTAAAACTTCGATCTCTTCCAGACCATCCTTTGTATGATGCAGTTTTCCATCCCCAGCATGCTTGTTTATTTGAGAACCGGCCCTTGTGCATTCCAGCCTTCGGTCTTCGTATGGCGGCCGTAGCTCATGATGCAGGGCTTGACTTGTCACTTGTTGGAGAGACCAGGGGCTTTAGGGATCTTCCATGGCACCCACTTGGTGTCATGGTTGATACCACCTTTACATCTTTCAATAAACCCTCAACCCCTGCGTCAGTGTACCAGCAGCTCTTCGCTGAGCACCTTGCTCTCAATTCTGACTACACTCCCATTTTCACTTATGGCTCCAAGATGCATGGAGTCATTGGATCCGCGGCTGTCTTTGTTGATGACGTCTCTGCTGCAGCGCGGATCCCAGCTGAGGCCACGGTGTTTTCAGCGGAGATGCATGCTGTGTATCTTGCACTTCTTCATGTTCAGTTGGGCTCTCATGAACGGGCTGTGGTGTACACTGATTCTTTAAGTGTTGTCCAGTTATTGTCATCGTTGGACTGTTGTGACCACCCTTTTCTTTTTAACGTACGAAGGCTTCTTCATTCTTTGCTTGAGGCCGGTGTCCAGATACAATTCTGTTGGGATCTCGGGTAACGAGTGTGCTGATGCGGCTGCTAGAACTGCTTCCTCTTTGGTCGTCACACCCTTGTCATTGTTGCACCAAGATTTCTGCTTTCTTGTTCATGACCATATCAAGCAAACGTGGCAGGGTCTATGGGACCAAGAGGTGGAAAATAAACTGCATCGTATTAAACCTATTCTTGGAATCTGGAAATCCTCATATCATCGGAACCGTAGAGAGGAAATTGTGCTTGCGCGTCTCCGTATTGGGCATTGTCTTTTCACTCACCGCTTTTTGCTGTGTGGCGACACTGCGCCGATGTGTGAGACGTGCAAATGCCGACTCACCGTCACTCATCTTCTGTGTAACTGTGTTTGTTTTCGTGATGTACGTTTTAATTTCTTTCATTCTCATTTGTTGACCAAGGCCACCGCTACGCTGCAGCAGCTCCTCGATGACCACTGCAATACTTTCACTGTCTTCTCATTTTTAAAACAAATTGACTTTTTTAAACGTATCTAGATTTTAGCCCTATCATCATTCTCATTTTTAAGTTTTACTGAATCAGCTAGATTTTAATCATTGTAGGTGTTTTTAATACTGTTTGTTTCATTGTCTTTAGCTCTTCCATCATTCTCATTTTTCACTTTTACCAAATCAGCCAGATTTTAATCATTATGCTATGTTTTTAATACTGTTTGTTTAATTGTCTTGTGTCTGGCACTCTTTGGCCACACATGGCCCTTGCGCCATAAAAATCAATCAACCAACCAACCAACCAAACTTTAGACAATTAAATTTAGACAAAAGCGGTAAGATATTTGAAAGCATCATAAGTGAAGCTATGAAATTGTATGTTCTCATATATTTGCTTAAACCTTCAGCTGTGATGCCATTTCTTTCAGTGGCCTCTCTTTCAAGTGCAGCAATGACACTCAACAAAGATTCTTTTAATGACTGAACAGCAAAGTTAACAGATAGCCACCTACTGTCACTAGCCATTTTAAGTTTAATCTGAGGACTGTTCAGTATATTTTGGATTTCAGTTAAACCAGCCATCCTAACGGAGGAACTTTGGAAGAAAAAAAAAACAGTTGTCTCAAGATATAATTAAATTTGACTAAATAGGCACTTCTGTGGCTGCTTGGGCACTAGCAAGAGCCAGGCTGTGGTTTACACAATGGCAGTTGACCATGAGTCCATCTGTTTCATCTTTGAGTAGTTTTGCTTCTCCTTTGTACTTCCCAATCATGACAGCAGCTCCATCAGATCCTAGCCCCCCCCCCAAGTTAGAAGTTTTCAACCTTATATTACTAAGAGTTTCAATAATTTTCTTAGTTATAGTTTCAGCTTTGCCATCAGTGATATTACAAGTTGTTATAAAACTAACTCTAATCTCTTTCTTAAGCTGACCAACATATTAAATGTATATAATAAGCTGCTTCAAAACTGAGATGTCTGTCGTTTCATCACACAGAACACCGAAATAATCTGCTGAGTGCACATTTTTTAGTATTTCACATCTAATTTCTGAAGCTAAAATTTCAAGAAATTCTTGCATTATTCTTTCTGAAGTATAATGTTCATTTTTTCCAACATCAAGATGGTGTAAGTATGTACAACCCATAGCCTTGCAATGCTCAAGCCATTTTTCATGCAGTGTAGGGTGTGGTAGTTCGTTTTTTTCCAACTAATACATAACTTTTAAAGCTCCCACAAAAGCATCTCTCTGCAAGTTATTCAAATTTGAAATTGATCGTTCAGTTTGTTCTAATCCAGTTTCTTCAAGTACATGTTTTTTAATCAGGAATCAGTGTGTAGCTTGCTATGCTCATGGTCAATTAAACTTTTCTTTTCGAAGCCTTTTGCACAGGGATAGTCACCCAAGTTACTTCCTTTGTGGGTCGTATCTTTCCATATTTTATACATGTGGAACACATCATTCCATTTTCTTTTACACTAGCCAATTAAATGTTTGAAACCAGTCACTGTTTACACCTGACAATCGATGTTTAGAAGCACATCTTTCATTTAAAACAGACTGTGTTTGTTGAGACGGACCAGCCTTTACAACGTCCTTGTTGGAATTCACTGGCTCTGTTGTTTTCGTGCTCTCGTTTTTCTTAAAGAAACTTAAAAGTTTCGTTTTCTGATTTGACTTCTTACTTATTATAAGGTCATTCATTCCATGTCAAATCAACCAAAAAAAAAATATGATTTGACACCCATGATCTCAGATTTTGATTAAACTTGGCATGTTTGTTCCTTTTATGGATTTAAGTAAGCATACAAAATATTTTTGCTCTATCTCAAAGGGTTTAGGTTTTACAGCCTGTTAAAGTTTTTGGAATTTCACGTTTTTATCGATCGGGCGGAGGAAACGCAATTTGTTCTTTTATAGAAAATAAATCATATCTTCCTTATTTACCAATGTTGATGAAAAATTTTATGAGTATACGTTAATACACTGCTGGACAATTGGTAAGGACGGATCATAAACGGCTATATAGCGCATAAAAAAGTTAGTGTGGTTGGATGCCAAGTGAAATAAAATAATGTCAGAATGCCAGGACATTACAAGAAAGACAATTTATTGTGCTCTGAAATCCAGAAGGCTTTGGAACGTGTTCAAGGGACAAACAGGCCATTTTGTGCAGAATACGTAAACGTGAAAAAAATGCAATAACCGTCCGCAGGCGTTCCGGCGTAAGATGTCAATACAGGGATATGGCCACCATGGAGGGCGATGCAAGATTCCACACGTCGTGTCATGCTTTGCACAACATTATCAAGCAGCTGTTGGGGTAATTTATCCCATTCCTCTGTCAGTGCACGGATGAGGGTGTCTTTGTTTATTGGAGGGCATTGGTGACCAGCAAGACTCCTCCCCAAAGCATCCCACACATTTTAAATGGGAGTCAGATCTGGAGAACGTGCTGGCCACACGAGGCGTTGAATATCCTCGCTCTCAAGACACTCCTGGACAGCGACTGTTCGATGACATGTTGCATTGTCGTCCATGAAAATGAATCTATCACCGACAGCACCACAGAACATGCAAACATGAGGTAGCAGAACATCATTAATGTATTGTTGGCCAGTCATAGTCCCAGTTGGAAGCACATAGAGGGACGTACGGCCATTGATCATGATGCCAGCCCATACCATGACACTACATGTCGGATATCGGTCCCTTTCCTGTATGTTTGCTGGACAATATGCAGTACCACTATCACGCCAGATCAGTTGTCGTCGACAATCAGACGATAGACTGTATCTACTCTCATCTGAGAAGAAGACAGCAGACCAGTCGTTATCAGTCCGATTGCGATGTTGACGCCACCATTGCAAACGGGCGGTACGGTGACGTCTGGACAATGGGATGCACACAACAGGACGGCGGGCGTATAGTCCTCCTTCATGCAAACGTCTGGCGACAGTTTTTTGGGAGATCCGCTTGCCAGTAGCAGCCATAAACTGATTTGCTACCTCACTAGCTGTGCTGCGCTGGTGTCTTTTTGTTGATAGCACTATGTACCGATCTTCTGCAGGTGTCGTACTGCGAACACGACCTCCCCCGTGACGTTTGCTACACTCTCCATTTGTTTGAAATGATTTCCAAAGCCTTGAAACAACACTGTGGCTGACGTCGAACTCCCTGGCAACATCTGTTATTTTTCGCCCTTCTTCAATCTTGCCAATAATACTGCCACGCGTAAAATCATCTAGGTGATGTCGGGAAGACATACTGAAAATTGCAAGTTCGTCAATTGATTCTTTCCCTTTCAACTTTGCGTTGGAACAACAACGGTCAATACGCGTCAAATCCTTTATATCTCTTATCAGCGCTATGACGTCACGAACAAGTTCGGCAATCCAAAATTTGCATACGCACAACACGTCTTACTGTATCCCGCACTTATGCTAATATCCACATTTTCCTGTTTTCCATTTTATGGTTGCTATCGTTGCTATTGTCATCTGTCCTTAGCAATTGTCCGGCAGTGTATGTAAGGAATCCAGAAAAAAATTAATTAAACCAGCAAGTACCTACACATGGTCAAGAAAAAATCCTGAAATGTTATTTTGAAAATTTTTAAATGAAATACGGTGTTCCACGCTAAGTGAAATATCATCAAAAGGGAAGAGGATAATCAAAAAAAAAAAAAAAATTAATTCTTTTTCTAAAAGATATGCTCACCGCATGAAAAGATAAAATGAATGGTTTTTTCACTCCATTATTTTTTACTTCATAGACAAAAATATTTTTAAAATTCATGTATTCGCTTGCAGTGTGTTAAATTAAAATTTCCTTTTGTTTAAATACAGCCATTTTGCTTTAAAAACTATGAAAAGTAACCACTATTGTGTAATGCAGCCAAGACTGCAAACTTGGCTTGAAGAAACAGGATTTTAAAACAAATAACTAATAAAGTAAAAAAAAATTAATTACAAAGTTAGGCACATATTTACAATGTATGTTGGAATGGAAAATGTATTGTTACAAAACTCATCATTAAAAATATTTCAAATTGTAGTTCATTGTTTATTTAATTTCCTCCAGTGTTTTCAAAACTTAATTAACATGTATCATGCATTCTTGAGAGAATTGGTAAGTTCTTCCAGTCATTGTTTTTGGGGGTTCCACGATTTCAATGACATGAGGGATGGGTACTGCACATGCATCTTTCCTATTTGGCCAGAAAAATGATGGTGATGGTCCATCAGGATGTAAAAACTTTACAGTGACATCTTCTTCTGCATTCACCTCACTCACCATACCAAAATACCATAAGTTGTCATATATACAAGCTATAAAACATCCAGGATATAAATCTTCTATTTTCACAAATAAAGTCTGCTGCTTGTTACATAAGTTGAAAGTGAGAGCTGGTTTTTCATCACTGCTGATTCTTCTAGCCTCAATCATTCCCAAGTCATCTATTAACTGAAAGCTGTGGAACGATCTTGTTCCTGGAAGAGTTTGAACATCTTTGATGTGACTTTTCAAAGTCAGGCGAATTGAATCAACCGCTTCTTTAGAAATAAGTTGGAAGTTAATATTTGTGATGTTCATTTTGCAAAACTCGGAAAGTTCATTAGTTGTTATAATTTGTCTGTCTAGATGTCGTTTAAGACTTTCCTTCCTAGCTAAACGTTTTACAGTAACCCTTATTCCATCACATTCTGTTTTACCGTGACTGGTTGCAAAAAATGACCACTGGGTTTTGAGTTGAAAGTCCTTTTCATGCAAACACAGATTCATGGAGTTGTATTTATTTTTATATTGCCCAGCACATCCATCACTGAAGTAGTGAATGTTATATGTGGGTAGTTCTCTTTCAGAAAGGCAGTTACAGTTTTTTGGATCTCATATACCATACTCATGTCATGTTTAAGGTAATCAGATATGATACAAAGAGGTAAAATCAGTTTTTCATTGCTTGCATCCTTGCAGTGAATCATGACAGGATGAATAGTGCATGAATCGGAGGTCCAGTGGTAACCTTGAGCCTCTTCTTGTATTGTGAAAGCATAGTTTTCACTAAAATCCATTGAGATAACAGCTGTATTTGAGGAAGCTGTTCCCTTTAAATAATAAAAAAATGAAGCTTGTGATTTGGCAATGTATGAATGTGGTATTAACTTGTTCAGTTTTTCTACTAACTTATCAATAAACTCACCAACTGAGCTCGAGCAACGTATCATTTCAGTTCGATCAGTCAAAACCCACTGACCGTTCTCGACAAGGTCTTCATCATCATAGTCCTCAAATTTGGACTGTAAAAACTGGACAAAGTTATCTTTTGATGGGCACTTGTCACAATGCCTCAGCATACATTCTCTTCCTGCTCTTTCGCAAACAATATACGACATAATTTTTTTGTAATCCTCTTCAATACCTGCTCTGTGAATCAATAAAATAACATTTTGATGTATTGTGCATAAAGATCCAGACTCACGGTCGCCAGGTCGCCACTGGCGGTGAACTTCATCGTCGTGGCGACCAAAAATGTTTGATTAAATCGCCAATTCTGGCGACCTGTACGGGAAAAACAGTTATTTTATTTAACATGTACTGTACAAAATTTTTTTTTTTTTTTAACTTGTATGGAACTCACACATTTCTGAAAATTTTTACTCCAAATGTACGGAATTGCACAAAATCGCACAAAATTTGAGTTGTACGGAAGTCGGCCATCACCTTTTTCATTCTTGAACAGCAGGGGGAAAAAAAAGTTTATAAAAAAGGCGAGGGCGTCGGTTTTTGATCACAAAGAATGCGTCAAAGCTGATGGGTCATCGTGGGGGAAAAAGGTTCGCAAGATTGCAGTGGGGATGGTGTACAGCTCAAATTGGGAGACATTTTTATGAAGAAAAATTTCTCCAATTTTTTAAATAACCGATTGCAAATTTTTCAGTAACCAAGACACGTCAAAATAAACTCCCCTGTGAAATTTCGTCAAAATCAGATGAAAACTTTAGAAGTTAGGCATTTTCTTTTTATTATTTTTAATGAATGTTTGCCGAAAGCCTACAAAGTCCATAGGAAAATTCTGAAATCCGGAATCAGCAAAGTCCGGATATCCGGATTTTCGAGGTTGTACTGTAATAGTATTTCCATACCTGCGAACTGCTACAGAATGTCTGCAGTTTGTTTCTACGGATTTAGTTGGCTGACTATAGAACTCGCTGTCAAAACTACAGATTCTACGAATTTTCATTCTTTTTTTTTTTTTCATTTTGTTATTGTTTTATGGTATACATGAAATTCTTAAGCGGATTCGCGGAATTCTGCGGGGTTTTTTTTCATCATTTAGATCATTCTCAGAATGAATGTAAAACTGAAGACATCGCATCGCGGGGGGGGGGGGGTCCATCTGGAGACGGCATTTCGTGTCTCAAAACTTTCGAAAACGGTAGTTGAACGGAGTGAAAAAGTTACCGTAATCGTACTTTTTCTCTCCCGATGTTGCCTTTGTGTCCAGTTTTATTCTTAAATATGATTTTATTGCATAAAAGAATTTCAGCTTGAAACTGTAGGAAACAATTTGCGAAAACGGAGGTTAGACACCACAAAAATTTCCCCGTAATCTTCAGGCATCATATTCTTCCGCGAAATAGAGGAATTCTGCCTTTTTCGTTGTTATTTTGGTCATTCACGAGATCAATGCACCAGTGATCATAATTTGGGGAGGGGGTGACAGGGGATGTTCGTCGGAGGACGGAATTCCAACTTTACGAACATTTCGAAAACGGAAGGTCGACGGAGTAAATTTTTTCCACAATCGTAATTCCTTTTTCTCGCGATGTTGCCTCTGCCCAGTATTACTGTCATATAATATTTAACTGCATAAATATTTGTATTTCAGCGTGAAAATAACAAGAAAATTTCCAAAACCGGACGTCGGACAGTGCAGAGATTTTTCCCGTAATCGCACTCCCCTCCCCGCACGATGTTTCCACTCTCCTGCATTGTTTTATTACTTCAGTTTCAACTTTTAAGAATACTATAACTGAAATATGCAAAATAAAACATACTGATATTATACTAAGCAATTTTATAAAAATAATTTAGTATGAAATATACAATTTGATTTTTTTCAAAGTTTGGCCACTAATTTTTTTGTGGCCACTAACAATTTTGGTCTTGGTGGCCAATGTCTACTAGCAAAATTTGTAAGTCTGGATCTTTAACTGTGCATACACACACTAATTGTGTGCCACTGGCACCAGCCAAAACACACCCCTTAGGTCTCAGAGAACAAAATTTTGAAAAACCTATTTTCAAGTCAGGGAATTCCCATTTAAAATTTGAGTATATCTCACTAAGATTACATAAAATCAAACATTTTATCTCGTATAGTTTTTTTCCTATACTCACCACATCCTTCATCCCTGGCAAAATTCTAGACTGTTCATCACTCTGATAAAACTTTTTTATCAATTCAATAGTTTCAGGACTCAACTTTTCCCCATGTCTGCGATCTGGTTCTGCTGAAAAAAACCTTGTCTTTGAACAGTTTTTGAGCCTTACGAACAGAATAATCAGATGCGTTGAAAGTCTTTTATTTTTCTTCTAGACCACATTAGTGAAGCTGGAATTGTCAGCATTTGAATCTGTTTGTTTCTTGATGCACCACTTAATTCATTTTTAATTATATCTATGAGCTTGTCCAGATCTTCCAGATTTTTTCATCACTTTTTTCCAAGTCATTTTTTTATTTTTTTCCTCATTTTTTGCCAGAGGCAAATCAACTTCAAGAACAGTTTGTATTTTACATTTTCATGTACTCTTTGTAATTTTTCTTTACCGTAAGAGGATCTGCTATGTTCACCAAGTGCATGTAATTTCATTGGGGAACATCCGATTTCATGGAATGAAGAGTTTAGGTAATCAATAACATTTCTTTTTTGTAATTGGAGTAGTTCATCAGGAGTTAATCCCACATCATCAACTTCTTCATCTTGTGCATTTAAGCTACTTTCAACATTACTCTCATCAATTTGTTTGATTTTAAGTAGCTACAACCTGCAAAATGCACAAAGTTTTTGTCCTGGTTTCACTTTTGTAGTCCTTTGATAAAATTATCCTACTCTGTTCTATAGTTACAACATGAAGTGTGGTTTTAATTGAAGTTTTATGTTTTTTAAAAGGGTCACAACATACCTTTTGTAAAAATTCATACTTTTTCAAAAACACACTTTGATGATGAAGACAAATAGTTTTTAACTCATAACTTGATTCCATTCTCAGTTTTAAAAGAGTTAAATCAGTTTCAGACAGTTTTTCAATAGTTTGTATGGCTTTTTTCTTGACATAGCTCAATAAATGACAATCGCTGTGAGTAACTTCCCCCACACTGCACTTCTCCATTTTTCCAACAATAAAAAAATACTTATTAACAATAGATTATTTTCAAAATATCATTAATATTAGGTACTAAGCAAAATTGCACACACTTAGTTGTTAACCAAACAGTTACAGTACAACAAAACCCAGCACAGTTCAGTAAAAAACTAAATCAGATAAAAAACTGTAAAACATAACCACCAATCATGCATGTTACACTGGCAATAGCCTGTTACTGACTGACTAGTGGATGCCAGGTTCTGTCTGCTGAGCAGGCTCACTTGTGTAGACATGGCAAACATGACTTGACTTGTTTAGACATGTCTAAACAAGTGTGCCTGCTCAGTAGACAGAGCACCACTTAATGGTCTTATTACAGCTTGAATGGTTTGATTGCTTATAATAAGATTTCTTGAAATAGCAGTTACTAGTGAGTTAACCATCAGAGTTTAGAACTAGTTTTTAAAACTACATTAAATTGTAATGTAATTTTATATTAATTAGGCCTAATTGTTGAAAAGAAGGAAATCAGTTATCTTATTTCTAAATCTCAATTTAGATATAATTTTGGATAACCTATTTTATAACATTTTATGTATTTTTCTGTACAAGCCTAATTAACATTATTAAATCTACTATTATTTTAATCATGTACCCACCAAATTTTTTAGTATAATTTTTTGTGTTTTATTTTAAAGCTCTTTTTAATTTGAAATTGGTTGGCATGTGACATTTTTGGTTCACATTTTTATGTAATTTTACTAAAATTATAATTTTAATTTAACGATTTCAAGAAAATGAGTGAGTCAAGTGATTTCTATTTTTGAAGGAGTCAGAAAAAATAATGGAGTGAAAAAACCATTCATTTTATTTTTTCCATGTGGTAGAGCATGTCTTTTAGATCAAGAATTAATTTTTTTTTAAATTTTTTTATTATCCTTTTCCCTTTCAATGATATTCCACTTAGCGTGGAACTCCGTATTTCATTTCAAAATTTTTCAAAATGGCATTTCAGGATTTTTTTCCTTGACTGCTAGGTTTAATTAATTTTTTTCTGGATTCCTTAATTCCTTGCATATTAACTTATAAAAATTTTCATCAACATTGGTTGGTAAATAAGGAAGATGTAATCAGGGATCGCATTCCTCCTAAAATTCCTAATATTTTGTGACCCTCCTTAAATTCCTAAAATTATACCTAAAATTTGCTATTCATCCTAAAATTTTCGTAAGCTTATTTATTAAAAACACAATCGTTATTAACGCCAATAAATTTACCATTACAGTAAGGTAAAAGACCTGTTATTGTAGAAACACAGCCTATATGCTGTGCTGCTGAAGGGAGGGAAAATGACGCCATCGAGATGCACTTGCTTCGGGGCGGGCGCTCCACTTTTTGCCTTCAGACAGTTTTTGAAAGTAACAAGAGATCTAAGGGAAAAGGGGAGGGGTCATTTTCACCCCTGGTTTGCGCTTTGCAGACGAACTCCGTGGCACGCAGAAGATCGTACTTTATTTTTGTACATGCCTTGTGGAACCTCCTCTTTCTGCTGATGTTTTGTTATTGTAAACCGCAGGTGGGTGGAAGCAAAGAGGAAACATGTGATCTCCTTCCGTAACCTCCGGTAATGACGATGGGATGGTAGCTGAGTGTTATCGTGACAGGCAGTAGAGCACGTGATCATTGACCTTCGATCGTGCGTCGGCGACAGCGACCTTCGATGCGCAATATATCTCGGCTCCGACTCGCTTTGACTGAACTTGCGTGAGATGCGTATGATAGTTTCTGGTTTTGTGTCTTTTATGGTGTTCTCTGTGCTGTGTGCAGGTTCAGTTCTCTAGTGGTGACCTGCTTTTTTTTTTTTTTTTTTTTTCTATCTTCTGACATCCTCGCAGCCAAATTTCGGGAAGTTGTCTGGTTTTGCAATATTGGAACGTGTTTTTGTACTTCCCTTTCATTTTCTGTTTAGTAATACAAGTGTTTAAGATGCCTAAATCCAAAACGAAACTTCAAGATGCGTGGCTCGCCAAAGAATTGGACGGAGTGAAGTTGAAAGAATGGTGTTCTGCAACTGAAACAATATTTTCTGCTAAGTGTATATTGTGTTCAGAAATTTTCAACATTTCTAATAGTGGCTTTTCACAAGTAAAAGCGCATCATAAAGGAAAAACATTTGCAGAAATTTCAAAGTAAATTTCAAAATAAGTCCATCCTGAAAGCCTTTAGAGGACGGGATCTTCAGCCCAAAACAAATATTAGTGAAGTACTGAGTCATGATTTACAGTTGGCTAAAGCCGAAGCATTATGGGCCATGAAAGTTGCTAAGGACAATATGTCTTTTGTTTCATGCACTGAAACAGTTGAACTTTTCAAAGAAATGTTTCCTGATTCTGCTATTGCAGCCAAAATGCAACTTAAAGAAAAAAAGTTGCTTATGTGATATCACATGGATTGTCAAAATATTTTGAAGAGGATTTGAAAAAAGACATTGCATCTAGTAGCCCAGGATAGGTTACTATAGCATTTGATGAAACTACAAATACACAAGTGAAACGGCAGTTGGATGTGTATCTCAGGTACTGGTCTTCAGAAATAAATTCAGTTTCTTGCCGATACCTAACAAGCGTTTTTCTGGGTCATGCAACAGCAGATATTTTGCTAAAAGAAATTCTTGATGTGTTATCATCCTTCAATATTTCGTTAAACAGAATTATTTGTGTATCCATGGACAGCCCAAATGTAAATAAGTGCTTTTTACGCAAATTCAATGAAGTTGTAAAACAAGAAACAGGCCAGAAATCTTTGGAACTAGGTTTTTGCAACCTGCATGTTGTTAGTAATGCATTTAAAATTTTTTTGACAAGCTTTAAATATAGATTTTGACAAATTTGCTACTGATATGCATTACTTTTTAAAGAGTAGTGCTGCAAGACGAGAGGATTATAAATCTGTCGAGGATATAACATTGGTCACTGCCAAATTTCTTTGCGTCATGTCAGCAACAGATGGTTAACCATTGGTTCTGTAGCCCAGAGGCTCTTGGATCAATGGCTAAATATTACAGAATATTTTTTAAACTTCTTGCCATCTCAAAAAATATTTGAAAAACAACTACGCAATTCGGCAAGGTATAAAAGAATTCACTGTTTCCTGAAAAATGAGCTAACTCCTTGCTATTTAGCATTAATTTCATTTTCACACCAAAATTTTGAAAAGTTTTCATTATGTTATCAGAGTGAAGAACCAAAAATACACCAGTTATATTCTGATTTAAATACTTTAATGAAGAATGTTATGGCTCAGTTTATCCAAGATGATGTTATTGCAGGGAAATTTGGAGAAGACCTAAAGAATTTAGATTTTGAAAACAAAAATTCATGGAAAAAACTAGGGGAGTTAGAAGTTGGTATGAAGACAAAAATCTCCTCAGGAATGTTCAGGAGACCAGGCAGAAATTATTTCTCTTAGATGTAAGATCATCACTAATTGCAACCACAAAATATTTAAAGTCAAATTTGCCATTCTGCAATCAAAAGCTAAGAGACATAGAAGTTTTAAAGGTAAAAGAACCAAAGAAAGAGTCAACTCAACTTTCAGTCACTGAAGGACTTTTCGGAAATAACCAGAATTTCAAGTGTTTTGCATCTTTCTGAGGAACAAATTGATAGAGTAAGAGAAGAGTGGAAACTTTTAAGTTGCGATAAGCCAACTCTAGATGAACTAGTGAAATTTTCAGAGGAAGGGCATATTCCAGTGTGGATTGATCATTACTGGCGTAATATATTTAGTATTAAAGACTCTAGCGGAAAAGAAAAATACTCAAATCTTGCTAAACTCATAAAGTCAATTTTAGTTTTACCTCATGGTAATGCTGATGCAGAAAGGGGATTTTCGGTTAACACTGCTCTGTTAAGGAAGGACAAGGCTAACTTAAAAGACTCAACTATAACATCATTAAGAATAGTTAAAGGGCCATTAAACACTATGGATGTGTAAGTAAAGTTCCCATAACAAGAAATTTGTTAAATAGTGTTCGTGATTCACATAAATTTTATAAAGAGTATGTTGATAAGCTGAAGGAAGAAGAATCAAAAAGGTAAAAGAAAGGAAGCAGAAAGAGAGGGAAAATAAGGAAAAGCAGCTAGAGAAAAAAAGAAAAGCTGAGTTTGATGACAAAATAAAAGAAAATGATGCAGAAATAAATAGACTTAAAAAAGATAAAGAAGCCTCCCTAGCAGTAATTCAAGAGGGAACAGAAAGAATGAGAAAAAGCTGTAGAAAAACAAAATACTGTTGAAATAGCAGTTGCCTCTAACTTGATCATACAAGGTTCAGCTGAAATAAAGAAAACTGAAAGTGAATTAGTTGTGGTGGAAGCAGAAAAAGATAGGCTAATCAGGAAAAGGTTAAAACAATAATATGAAAAAAGTAATTCAGTGAACAATTGTACATAGTTCTTGGTTTTCAATTACCTTTTTAGGATATTATAGTTTAATGTGAAACCTGAAAACTTTACTGTGAAAATTGTGAATTGCTTCTGGTTCAACAGCATATTAATGTTCAAAGTGAAACTTGAATGTGGTAAATATACTTGAATATGATAATAACACGTGAAAAGATAAGAACTGAACATTAGAAGTAAATCATACTTAAACTTTAGACATTAGACGTTATGCAAAAAATTTGGGCGTGAACTTCGACCATATATACTAATGGACTGCGCATTGGCAATAGCTGCATCAAAGCCACCATGGCTCAAACATTGGGCATGTCATCATCAGACTCCAAATTTCGTGTACAAATGCTGTTATGATTACTAATTTACGCTGCAGAACTCAGTGTTTTCGGTGCATTATGTGAATGCACCTCATATATAATGAAAACTCTTCAGGTAAGTTTACTTATGAGCTATATACATGCATGATCGTGTTGTTTACATTTTGTGATTTATAATGTGATGAACATTTGCGAAGAATTTGGAACATGCATTCCATTTTTTTTTCTTAAGTTACTATATTTTTATATCAATAGCTGCAAGTTTCTGGTTAAGTAATTGAACTTTATTGACTTAGGTATTTAATTCGTTTCTTACCCATGAAAAATCATAGAACTTTCTTTACTATATCGGTCAGAGCAACCATAAGCACAGCAGGTGTAACCCATCTTTTTGACTGTTGTCATGTGATTTTATGTTGGAGCCAGAAATTTTGATGTCATGCGCAGTCTATCAGTATATATGTTTGAAGGGTGTGAAGCAAACTCTTTACAATGTATACAAAGTCGCTTTTACTAGATGTATACAAATATACATCTAGTTTTTATTGAAATACACTCCTAAAATTTTCCTAAAATTTTTCTAAAAAATTCCTAAAATTTCTAAAATTCTTACCTAAAATTTTCCAGAAGTATGCTATGATCCCTGTGTAATTTATTTTCTATGAAAGAACAAATTGCGTTTCCTCCGCCCAATCGATAAAAAACGTGAAATTCCAAAAACTTTAACAGGCTGTAAAACCTAAACCGTTTGAGGTAGAGCAAAAATATTTTGTATGCTTACTTAAATCCATAAAAGGAACAAACATGCCAAGTTTCATCAAAATTTGAGATCATGGGTGTCATGGTGTAGTTGAACTGACATGGAATGACCCTATAAGTTTCCAAGTTATTCCATTGCAATGGATATTATTACATATAGTACATTTAATGAGATTAATTAACAACAAGCCAGGAACAAAAACAAGCCTTGATTAACAAAAAGCCTCCAATAATTATTCTGACAGAGATACAGGTTCACTTTAGTTAACGAAATTGTATTTTCTCAGAGCACTTGTGTGAGGTCTTCATTCCCATCATCAAATGGTTCTACCGTGGAGGTCAACATGCAGTAAAGAACTTAGGAGTGCAAAATACAGGCAGAAATAACATGGGTTCACTGCATGAAAGACGCACTACACAACACACCGGAGCTCTAAATTGCAAGTGAAACTGCACTCTCAATGGTAGGAATGATTGCAAAATCGGAGCAGAGGAGTTAGCACAGCTGTGCTGCCATCTATTGTCCATTTTGAAAACTAGCTCGGAGCAGAAAGCTTCCTCTTTATAAGAATGCAACAAAGAAATTCGTGTACTTCACCAAGAAAAGATTCTTTCCCATGGTGTTTTGGGATACCCGAGACGATTTTAAACATGAAAATTCTAGCGAATAACCCTCCTTAAATTTTTGACAACTTTTTAGATCCAAGAATATTAGTAGAGGCAGGTGGCTGTTCACCCGACGCTATTGCAAGTAAATTCACACACGACATACACTATGGGGACAAAGGCCAACGACGCACAGAATAATTAACTTTGAAAGGTTTCACAGCTTTATTATGCAGATAAATAGAAAATTAGCGTTAAATGCTCATGACACAAAAAAACTAATCGAAAAGGTGTTTTATATGAATTGCATAAATAAATAAATTCTGAAAAAAAGGGTAAAAATGAAAAGGCAATGCAAATAAAATATAATAAATAAAAATAAAAATCCATGCAATGTTTGATTAACACAATAGAAGTTTTATGTCAAGATGCAGGGAAATACAATGTCACAACTTAATATGCAAGTGAGTAATGAAAACAAAATCATCAAATAAAAAACAAAATAATTAAAACTGTAAGTTAAAAGATTCCCAACAAAGAATGATCTGGGGAAAACAATCTTTAAAACAAGCTATTAAGGAAGAAAGAAAGTTCTTGGGAATCTGACAAGGTAAAATAAAACACCCCTCTGTTTAGCAGAACATTTTTACAAGAGAAAAAAAGAAGTGCACTTAGCAAATCTGTCGGAGTAACATAAACAAAAGCTTGCTGCCGACAGGGAGGAACGTGAGAAAATATTTTGTCACATCTGGCGTGCATGTGTAGATAGTAACAGTTAGGAAGAAGAAAGTGGGAAGCACACGCAGGAAAACATGAGCATCGTTCCGAAAATATCTAAGATTTTTGACAAATAGAAATATATACAAAGCTGCTGCTGCTGTTTGGTGAGATGTTTTCTTTGGCTGGTTGCCAAAGAGAGAATGAGAGATTTTCTCTTACCCTTGGCAAAGAATTATACAGCAGCGTGCGAAGAACATCAACTCCCATTGAGGCAACCATGCTTGTTGTGTACGGTTTCGTGAAGTTACCACAAAAATCACTACATTTGGCTATGTTTGACTTTTTTCTTTTTGTAAATTAAGTTTTCTGAAAATATCCGAGATTTTTGGAAAAATCCGTAGTTTTTCACACCTTCGTAAATCCTTAGTTTGAACATGACATTCGTAGTACTTGGCACCTCTGTACAGTACCTCGCGAATTGCTTACATTTTAGCCGGGCAGTTAGTAAAATCAGCCGGGCGGCGTGCCCTTTAGATAGGTCCTGGGGAGATCTTGTAATAAAAAAAAAGAAATCACCTTAATTTAACTTTCAGTTAGATTAAAATTTAGGGCTCCATGCCAAAAAAAAAAGGAAAAAATTGCGACCATTAGCTTATGCACTTTTAACCACCACGCACATCAAACGTGCGTGGTGGGTGCATAAAAATATTGCTTCCAAGATTCAAAGCTCAAGAAAAGCAATTATATCTCACCAAGTTGAAGTTATCTATTTGAAAAACTTGGAGGAATAAAAGCTAAAATAAAATGGGTGAGAGATCTACCGACTACAGCTTTTCATCTTAAACGGGAGCCAACGCTAAAAATGCATGAAAATTTTCCTTCCTTTGTTTTAAAATTTGAAGAAATCTTAAAAACAATTAATGTTAAGAAAATAGAAAAACTTCAGAGTTGAAGAAATATTCTTTTCATAATACGTGGTAAATACGTCATGTTAATTAACACAGCAACCGGAAGTCAATTTGGCGATGTCCGATTGCTGTGTTAATTATCATGAAATAGAAAAACAGTCTGCACACCTTTCCGTGAATCTGCGACTCAGTCGCAGCGTCATGCTGTTTCTGCTCCCGGGCTGGCAGCTAAACCAAAGTATGTGATCTTGAATGCTTCCGTGATCTGACAGGCTAGTCACATGACTCCGAGGGTTTCATTGCATTTCTCTGCTTGAAACACACAGATCACGATAAAAGCAGACAAAATTTATAAATATGCGATCAAAGCAGAACATTTCAGAGCTTGATTTCATTAAATTACAATTCGTTGAAGCTGCATTTTGCATCTACACTGACGGAAAAAAAAAAAAAAATCCCAACACCAAGAAGGGGTTGTGTTAGATAAACGACAGTTGGTAGGCGGTGAGAGTACATCTGTCAGATGACGTCTATGCAAATTTCGCGCTCGGCGCATATGTGTGGCGCTAGTAGCGCCTCGGAACATGCAAAGCAGGGTTGCTGTAAATACGCGCTGTAACGTTCGTGAGCGTTAGTTATCGTTGAGATTTGACGTAGTGTGTTGATGTTAGTCAAGAATGCCTTTAAGAAGACGAAGAAGCCATTATCAACAGCTCACGGAGTTTGAACGAGGTCATGTAATAGGGCTACGAGAAGGTGGGTTTTCTTTCCGCAATATTGCAGAACGACTTGGCAGGAATGTAGCCACTGTGCATGATTGTTGGCAGCGGTGGTTAAGTAAAGGTACTGCCTCAAGAAGACCGGGTTCCGGCCGGCCACGTGGCACTACTGAGAGGGAAGACCGCCGTGAACGGCGTATGGCCGTGGCGCATCGTACTGCGCCTGCGACAGCAATTTGAGCTGCAGTTGCCACCACAGTGACACAACAAACTGTTACAAATCGGTTACTTGAAGGACAGCTCCGAGCCAGACGCCCTGTAGCGTGCATTCCACTTACTCCAAACCACTGCTGTTTGCGACGTCAGTGGTGTCAAGCAAGAGCTCATTGGAGGACGGAGTGGAGATCTGTTGTGTTTTCTGATGAAAGCCGGTTCTGCCTGGGTGCCAGTGATGGCCGTGTTTTGGTTAGAAGGAGGCCAGGTGAGCGCCTGTAACCAACCTGTCTGCGGCCGAGACACACTGGACCTACACCTGGAGTTATGGTCTGGGGAGCAATTTCCTATGACAGCAGGAGCACTCTCGTGGTTATTCCACGCACCCTGACGCCACAGTTGTACGTCGGTCTGGTGATTCAACCTGTTGTGCTGCCATTCATGAACAGCATTCCAGGGGGTGTTTTCCAACAGGATAACGCTCGCCCGCATACCGCTGTTGTAACACAACATGCTCTACAGAGTGTTGACATGTTGCCGTGGCCTGCTAGATCACCAGATCTTTCTCCAATCGAGCATGTATGGGACATCATTGGACAACAACTCCAGCGTCACCCCCAACCAACATTAACCATCCCTGTATTGACTGACCAACTGCAACAGGCATGGAACTCCATCCCACAAACTGACATCCAGCACCTGTACGACACAATGCATGAACGATTGCGTGCTTTCATTCAACATTCTTGCGGTTACACCGGTTATTAATGTACCAGCATTTCACATTTAAAATGGCTCTTCTCGCGCTTACATTAAGCTGTGATCTTGGAACCTTAATCGATTAAATATGTTACCTATACAAATGTATTGCTGCCCTTTCATTCCTCTACAACTATTTTTTTGTGGTGTTGGGATTTTTTTTTTCCGTCAGTGTATAAACTCAAAGTAATGACTGCAAATTACGAAATGTGAAGTAAAAAAAAGTTGGGTGCCAGGACCAAATTTCTAGGCAACCTGGCGCCCTGTAATTTTCCAGCCCTGGGCTAGGGCATGTTGCGTAGAGCGAAACAGGTGAAAGTCTGAGGGTGCAATGTCCAGGGAGTAAGCCAGGTGCAGTAAAACCTCCCTGTGTAACTGTTCAAGGGTTGATTTCGTGGTGGCACTGACATGTGGTCTGGCATCGTTTAACAGGATGACTAGGCGGCATCCTTTACCTGTCCTTGTGCGTTTTTGCTCAATTGCAGCATTCACTTTCATCAACTGATCGCTATATTGTTTTGCAGTGATTGTTTCACCCGGTTTCAACAGTTCGAAAGTACAGCACTCCATGCTAGGAAATTGCTAATGCACCACACACACAACAGCACCTTTTCCCCGTGGTTATCCTGTTTTGCAGTGGATGTTGATGACTGGCCTGTGTCAACCCAGGAACGCTTGCGTACAAGGTTGTCGCAATAGACCCATTTTTCATCCCCAGTGACAACCTTCCACAAGAAATTCTTCCCTTGAAACCTCTTCAGCAATGACATGCAGATGCCCAATTGTTGACCAATATTACACTCTGTTAATGTATTCGGAACCCACTTACCAATCTTCTGGATATTCTTCAAGTCTTGTAGACACTGTGCTATCGTCAACTGAGCCACTTTCAAACGTTTTGCCAGTTGCGTGGTCGATTGTGTAGCATCCTCTTGCAACAGCGATTCCAGCTCCTTATCTGCGAGTTCCTGCAGTCTACCTGCACGTGGCTTGTCTTTCAAGCTTCGATCACCTTTCTTAAACCTGGTAAACGATTTTGGAAACGTCTGCTCACCCATAACCATTTTGCCATACACCTTACATATTGAAAAGTAAGTTTCACTCGCACTTTTCCCTAAATTAAACATGAATAACAAACAGTGCCGTAAATGAACTTTATTGACTGGCATGCTTGGCTTCATGTTTGAACTGACAGCATGGGTCTCCAGCCGGATTTTGTAAGCTTATTTTTAAGTTCTTTTAGTAGTGCAGCAGAAGTCAATGAATATAGAATACAGAGAAAGAAAAAAATCCAACTTAGATTCCAAAAGAGTGCCACTTTTGTTCACTAATTTCTCTTGAAATATCGTCATGATGAAAAGATGTGCAAAAACTGTTATAGAGGTGAGGCATTGTTTAATATACATCTGACACACTTTAAATGTTATTGTGAATCAGACAAATTGGCTTTTGCAAATTTGACTCGCAGAAAATCAGAAAATAGTTTTCATGATTTTTAACATTGTTTGAATGTATATATATATATATACATTTGGATCCTACTCCGTATATATATATATATATATATATATATATATATATATATAATACAACCCGCTGTCCCTCCCCTCTGTAGTCAGAATGGTTTGGCCCATGGAAAGTGATCAAAATGTGTGTGCAGACGTTTGCTGCTGTGGTTTGTCATCTGTCTTCCACAATGTGAGAAACATGGCTTTTGAAGAGCAACGTTGTAACATTAAATTTTGTCAGTGTTTGGGTAAAACAGCTGCAGAGACCTTAGAAATGCTTTCGAAGGTGTACAGTCACTCTATGATGGCGAGACCGAAGGTGTACGGTCACCATGATGGCAAGATCAAAGGTGTACGAGTAGTATCGGCGTTTTGAAGAGCGCCGAGAATCCATCGCAGATAATGAGTGCTGTGGTCGACCTGTGGCTGCACGGTGTGAGAAAAACATTACGATGGTGGCGTAGTTGTTGGTCGGGATCGTCGTCGAACCATTGAGGAAATCGCTAATGCAACTAGCTTATCGGAGACCACATGCCAGCGCATTTTGACGGAGAATCTTAACTTGTACCGCGTGTGTCAGTACATTGTCCCTCGCCTTTTGACCTCCGAACCAAAGGATGAACTGATGTGGATATTGGGCAAATTAATCGACAAAGCCGATAGCGATCCTACATGTTTGGACAACATCTTCACAGGTGATGAAATGTGGTGCTGCTTGTTTGATACTCAGCCAAAGCGTGCTTCTTCAACATGAAAATCACCATCTTCACCGCAGTTAAAGAAATTCAGACAGGATAGCAGCAAAGGGAAAATCATGCTGGAGGTGTTTTTTATTCATTTTCATGGCATTATCCATTCCGAATTTATTCCTGAGGGCACAAAAGTTAACAAGGAATGTTACCTGGACATTTTGCATCGCTTACAGGAGTCAATCCATCGTAAACGGCTGAGGATGTGGCAAAGTGGACAATGGTGCCGTTTCCATGACAATGTGCCTGCACATCAGTCCCTACTGGTCATGGAGTTTCTCGCCAGAAATCGTATTAATGTGCTTCCACATTCCACCTATTCACCTGACTTAGCCCCCTGTGATTTTTACCTCTTTCCACTGATGAAAGAAAATCTGCAGGGACATCATTTTGTGTCAACAAATGAAATATAAACAACACTGCAGGAGTCATTATGAGGTGTTACAAAACATGGCTTTCAGCAATGCTTCCAGAAGCTTTACAAGCGCTGGCAAAAGTGTATCATCGCCTAAGGGGATTATTTTGAAGACGTGGTTGTGCATCAGTGTTTTAAAGTATTCAAGGTAAGGAACTATACGCCAAGTCCCCCGAACTTTTGGTTGTCACACCTTTTCAGTCAATATTTTAGAAGTTCAGATTTTGCTGCAAATACATCAGAAGTGGAAATTAAGACTTACGCCCTGATGGCCAAACCATTTTTTACCCCAAATTAGAAGTTATATGCAAAAGATTTCCCATCACGAGCTGTATCTGGTGCAGAAAGACATTTTGAAATCGGAATTTTAGAAGCAGAGATGTCGGAGGAAATGTAATTTACCTTTGCGCTCCCCCCCCCCCCAGCGGAAGGTCAATGAATTACTTGAAAATTTTGAAATTATGTGAAAAACATGTCACACCGGAAATTATCCAATGAGGAAGGAATTTTTCAAATCAGGCCATTAGAAGCAGAGATATTGGCAAAAATAAATATACATCTATGCCCCCTGGCAGAAAAACCATGCAATATTTTAAGAAGAAAATATTGCGAAAAGGTTTTTCAAAGTGAGGGGCAAAGGTGCTCGAATGAATTTTTCCAATCAGGATTTTAGGCGCTCAGACTTTGTGGCAAATACATCAGAAGCAGAATTAACACTTGCGCTCCCTGGTGGCCAAATTATTCTTAACCAAAAATTAGAAATTATATGCAAAAAATTTTCCACCAGGAGCTGTACTGTTGAAAAAAAAAATTCAAATCAGAGTTTTAGAAGTAGATATTGGGGAAAACGCACTTTGCTTTTACACCTTCTAGCAGAAAATCTATGCGTAACTTGAAAAAGTGACTATAACTGAAATACTCTTTGACATAAATGGAATCGAAAGGTAAAATGTTTTTTTCAATCGGACGCTTAGAAGCAAATATATGGAATAAAATGTATTTTGAATTCGATATCATCTGCATTTACACCCTGTAGCGGTGAAATTGTACATCATAATAAAAAAAAAAAAAAAAAGAAGGATCATCATTCGCATATGTCAAGCTTCCCAATGCAAAAATAATTTATCAAATCGGACTAATAGTTGGAGAGATATGGTGCTCACAGACGGACGAACCGATAGCATAAACATGATCTTTTTTTACAAAAGACCTGCTAAAAATGCAGCTCCAAAGACCCCGTGTTTTGTGTTTTCGCGCACTGTTCATTCTAGTAGCTCAATTGCAGGTGTCCATAAATCTGAGGGAAGCATGTTTATTTTTTGCTTTTCTTTCTTTGTTTAAGGGATTGCATCTGCTGTGGCCTCCAGCTGGCCTGCCTGCCTATCTTGGTGGGATTGACCTCCCACCCACCCACACCCACCCACCCATCCATGCTGGTCAAAGTTCATTTGAGTGAGTCAGTTTCCTTCAAAGTAGTGGCAGATAAACAAACAAGCCTGCGAAGTGATTTTTAAAGCCTCCAAAGAAGCAATATGTGCACTGGGAACCCGGCAGTTTATGGAAAAGAAAAAAAAAAAAATTTTTTGAAAAAGATTATCTCTGTGGTAGTTTCAGAGGAAAAACAAAAGTAATTACAGAAAACAAATTCAGCATATCAGCAGCACCACATTATCTGCCGCATATTTGAAAAAAAAACAAAAAACTTTTAACATCATAACAGCCGCGACTGTTAACAAGGAAATTACGGTAATTCAGTGGGAAAAGTTTTACTCGCCAACAACAAATTTTTACTCTCCAATGGCGAGCTGGCGACCGGAAATTTTGCGCCCTGATACACACACTGAAGTATCAGGTTATTAGGAACACTTACCTAACAACCCGTTGAGCTGCCCTTGGCCTTTAAACAGCTTCAATTCAATGTGGCATGGATTCAGTGAGGTGCTGATATGGTCTTACAAGTATATTCAGCCAAGTGAATGTGGTGTAGTCTGCTAATTACCAAATGTTCACTGGAGGAGGTTAGCCACTACCAATGACTCTCTCAATTTCATCCCACAAGTGCTCAATTGGGTACAGAGCTGTGCACTGTGGGGGCCATTTTAGTACTTTGAAGTCGCTGTCATTCTGTCATGGAACCACAGTGCAGTTTTCCGAGTCTTGTGGCATGGCACATCATCCTGCTCAAGGTAGCCTTCTCCATAAGAAAAAACTGTGCATACCCGCTGCGATTTATGGTTTACCTGTAAAATTTATGAAAATTCAACTTGTTTTATGGATGACATGTTTTATAGATTTCAGCTTCCTTCCCCAGGTTAATGCAATTTCGAGGGCTGAAAATGTCCAAAAGGACCTTCGCACCTATTCATTCTGGTTTACCGGACGTTTTTTTGCCCACATCTGTGTGCCTACCTCTTTCTGCATGCAGCCTAGGGGGAAAGACTCTGTAAAACCACTATAAGATTAGGATAACTGCTGAAAGAGAAATGAAAAATATGAGCCTCACATAAGGCAAGAAATCAAACTATAACACTAAAGAAATCACAGTATACAAACATCCACCAGATGGAGCAACATGCAGGTGCAGATTATGACGTCACCAGGTTTGATGAGCTGGCAGTAATTCCTTCAGGCAGTGAAGAAATGGCAGTGTCGACAAAGTCGTCGTCCACCGTTGATGACAGCCATGTTGATATGGTTGCAACCAGCGTAGGAATTAAGCGGTATTGCATCACAGTTTGCGATGCAAAAATAAATCAAAGCTAAATGAAATAATTTTTGCATTGCAGTACTTGCAGTGAATCTAATCCATACAACGCATGTTTTCCTCCCCGATTTGTCCGCAGTTCCATTGGAATCTCACATAGACTCGACACCAAATATACAGAACCAAGTTTTTTGTAGGAAAATCAGACCGGCGGTGGCACGTTCCAACGTGGAAACCACTTCCTTCGCTCCTACCCCATGTTGACAAAGAGCCAAAAGCTGTCAACCCGGTTGTGATCACTGCTTTCGCTGTTTCGTTGATTTATGTGACTGGGAATGTACCATTGGCGGCGTTAGTAGGGGCAGAAAGACCGCTTCCCTCTCTTGATATTTCGGGAGCCCGAACATCGCACTTGGGTTGCTCCCGAGGAAGCATCAGCTACGGGTGAAAGAATTAGCATAAAAGGGGGAAAACGTCCTTCACTCTAGTGTTGGGCATAATCGATTGAATTTAAGAATCAAAATGTTGTAATTGAGAGATCTGACAAATTGAGATATTCATTCGGATTATTTTTAATTTTAGAATTTACCGGTAAATGGGGCGTACGCTCAGAGCCGCCATTTGCGTTTGACAAATGGAGATATTTGTTTGAGTGATTTCTAATTGGTGCTATGCGCTCTGAGCCTTCTTTCGCTGAATGGAATAACTCTAAGAATGCCTAAATTGTTTCGAATAGCATAACCTGTCTCAAGAACTTAGAACGAACCCAAGTGATCCTTCCTGCACGAGATAATTCGATCACGCGAAAAGCGAGTATACTTCCAAACTTCTCGAATCTCAATACCACGCGAGATGTTTTCGGGTAGCCGAGCGATTTCACCTTTCGAATGCACTCGTTCGAAGGAGACAGCGTAGGAGCAATCGAGAGTTCTCTCGAGAGGTTTTTTCATTCGAATGAATTTGGCGTAATCGAATGTTAAGAAATATTTCCATAATCAAATGAATCGATTATTTCTACTCAATTATACCCAGCACTGTAGTTCACTCGTCACTCACTCCAGAATCGCACGCACAGACTGCGTGCTGGCCGAAAGCCATATTTGGACTTTTGCACTAACCAATGAGAGGCTCAAATGGTTTCCTAATGCTAAAAGTCAACTAGAAAGGGAGATTTCGCGTGTCAACATATCGACAAGTGGTGGAACTCATCGTTTTTGGGAAAAACACGTTTAGCCATGGCTGTGCAGTTGCAAACAATAAGAAACTGGATTAATGTTCTTGATCCAAATAAAAGTTGTTTAGATTATGAACTAAATGAAAAAAATCTTGTGGTTAAGGTATGCTGCACTTTGTGTAAACGGTACGAGGATCGACTGAAGTACAAAAGAAACTTCAGTTCAGTGTTTATCACTGGAATCAGCGGTTCTGCACTCAAGAAGGACAATGTTGTGAAGCATATGAAATCTGATATGCATATATCAGCTGTAAATTTTGACCTAAAGCCAAGTACTATTGTTCAAATGATGCAGACTCCAATTGGAAGGAGTTTGAACCGAATCGAAGATAAAGAAAATGATAGAGTAGGTAAGCTTATTGATATAGCCTACTTTGTAGCAAAAGAAGAGCTACCATACTCTATATTCCCAGAATTGCTGAATTGGAAAAACGGCATGGTGTTCAGCTCGCTGATACTTATCTTAATCAGAAAAATGTGCTGAATTTATTGACTGTATTGCCAAAACCTTGACTAAAGAATTATGTGCTGAACTGGAGAACTCCAGTTACATATCGGTTTTGTTGGATGAATCAACAGATGTGAGTACCTGTGAGAAAATGCTTGTGTATGCAAAATACATGGACTCTAGTGGAAATATGCAGACTAAATTTGTTGCCCTGTGTAATGTTACTTCTGGAACTGCAACAGATTTAAAAATATCTTTATTACGTATGTTGGAAGACTACAGAATTAACTTGAAAAAGAAGCTCGTTGCATTTTGTTCAGATGGTGCAAGTGTCAACCTAGGTATTAGGCAAGGACTGACTACAAAACTAAAAGAAGATTGACCGTGGCTTGTAATAATGCATTGCCTCAATCATCGTCTTGAACTGGCTGTTAAAGATTCCATTAAAGATACATATTTTAAAACTGTTATAAATATGATGATGAACCTTTATTCATATTATAAACGTGGTCCAAAACGACGAAGGGAACTGCAGGAATTAGCCGATATATTGGACGAACAAGAAAATACAGAAACATATAATCCAAAAAATGTTCAAGGCATACGTTGGATCTACCACACAAAAAAAGAGCAGCCATAGCACTTGTGAAGTCATATGCCTTCATCATTGCTCATTTGGAAAATACAGCTTTGGAAACTAGTGGTGATGTGGCAAAAATAAAGGGATATTTAAAAATTTTAAAATCAAGGAAGTTCGTGTACCATCTGCTTTTGATGGTAAAAATATATAGTATCTCAAAATCATGCCTAGCTCTACAGAAAGATAGTTGCTACCTTATACATGCCACTACTTGCCTCTATAAACTAGAGCATGCCCTTCAAAATTTAACTGCTAACGATGACGATGCAGCATCTAGCATTTCTGCAGTTGTAAAAGGCGAGCCATTTGCCGGAATATCTTTAACAGGATGCTCATTGGATACGGATGCAAATGGGGTAACAAAATATGGTGCCAAACTTCACGAATGCATCAGACATAGGTTTTTGGACTTCAAAGGCAAATTATTTCAATGTGTGAATATTCTGAATGTTACACTGTGGCCTAATGAAATGGACGCTTTAATGATCTGTGGACAAAATGAAATTGAACTGGTAAAAAAACCATTTTGAATCATTTCTTTTAGGGAATAATGTTGCCCTTTCGCAAATAAAGGAAGAGTGGCAGGAGCTGAAAGTGTTTTGGAACCAAAGCCTCATACTCTTCAGTCGGCAGGATTTATGGACTTTTGTTTTGAAAACAAATAGAGAAAAATTTCCTAACCTGGCTCACCTATTAAGATACTCTTGGGCTTTCCTGTCTCAAATGGTGTTGTGGAAAGAGGATATTTGGATCGTTATTATTACAATTATATCTCTATTTTTTTCCTTAATGAAAAATGGAAAGAACTAATAAAAATTGACCAAAAAAACCAAAAACACAGACGTAGAAAATAAAGAGTTCACTAAAGTCAATAACAGATGGAACCACAGTGGAAGTTTTTTTGTAGATGACGTTGGGGTGGGGCGAGGAAGCTGAGATATCGCTCACTCTTGCTGCAGTGGCAGAAGAGAAAACATCTAGCACACCTCCTGAAGATAACCCGGCAGAGAGGAGAAAGTACTTGAGGCAGTCTGCGTTGGAATGACTTAGGGTGTGGTGAATGAATGTTCTGGTTGTTCATGGGGTGTTGAGAAGGAGAGTCGAAAGAATAAGATGAGTCGTATGTAAATAGTTGTATATACGTTTTTAACATTTTCGTTCGCATTTTGTATACTACGCAGTTTATGTTCGTTGATAATATCAAAAGATTTTGAGTTCAAGAATTGGGGTTTTTACCAACGAAGGTTAGGTTTTTACACGCGGGTGGGAGGGGTGGGGAGGCTACAATTTTGCAACCGGGACAGCAAGGCACTTTATGGACTTGAGCGTTCGTAGAACATTTGAAAGAACCGGAAGACAAGAATAGAACACCGCACCGGAGGCTTAAACCAAGCATGACAACAAAAAGAATAAAACGTGCAATGAAGTGTGAAAAGGTAAGCGACCTTCTAATTATTATAATTGTAGGCACATAAATTTAAAACAACTGTGGCTTCTGCTATAGAAGTTTTAACCTGAATTTAATCTTTTTAATGATGTGCGTGAATTTAATTTTCGTGGTTTCAATATTCTAACATTCCTTAAATGTTTTGGAGAGTATTTCTTGAATGTTTTCAGTATTGTTGCATTTCTTCCTTGCTTTTTCAATATGTTTTGGATGTCTAAGCGTCTCTGGTCACATGCAGAGTTATCACGGCCAATGAAATCCCTGAAACTTCCTTAAATTTTATTTCCCTTTCCACATTTTGGAAAGTTTTTACTGTTTTATATTTTTGCATAAAGTTCTGGAGTAGTACTAGAATTATTTTCTGCAATGAACAATTTTAAGAAAAAGGTTGAAAAATTAGGGTAGGGTGGCTAGCGATTAAAAAAATTGGGGAAAGCCTGTGAATCTCGCAAATGTTCAGCAGTGATGAAAATGTTCCATCATTTTCAATTTTTGTGATCAAGTTTCTCATGTTTTTTTTTGTTTGTTTGTTTGTTTGTTTGTTATTTCACCCTCATTATATTCTTCTTCTTTTTTTAATATTTTCTAATCTTCTCATTTTTAAGATCGTTGGTAAAAATGAAAAAGTGCAACTTCGTATTTTTTAAGAATTTTTCCTAATGTATTGCATGTATCCTCGTTTCTCTTAGTATTTTCTTAAAACCAATCAGTAGAGAGTAAGCGTTTTTGTCCCAGTCCTCTTTATTTGAGTGGAATTGAATTTCAAAACCGGTACGTAATCTGTACGTGGTGAAATCTGCATTATTTCCATGATTCGTGAAATTGTTTCACGGGAGAGTGAGCTGCACAATACCAATTTTTCACATTTCATTTCCCTAAAAATGCATACTTTTCCTTTTTTTTAGACACTTGCTACATTGAAAGACATCAAACATTCTTTCTTTTGCTTAAAGCAAAAATTAAAGTTAAAAAATGTACTGTTCGCCATTCCACAGAGAAAACTACTTTACAGGGAATAAAACACTGCGACAGAAAGTTGAAGTTTTGCTTCATTCCTTTTGTTGTTTTGGGGTTTAAAGATGATCATGAACAACTTCCAATCTGTGTAGGCACTTGCTATGTTTGCTGTAAAGTTCCCATTGGAACATACATTGTGTGTGTGTGTGTGTGTGTGTGTGTGTGTGTGATTTTTGAGAAAAACTAGAAACAAAATATTGGAGCCACTTAGTGTTTCCCACAAAATGTTTTCAATTTTTCAATTTATGGACAAATTTTAATTTTGCAAAAAATTGTTGTTGTTTTTATGAATTTATGCTGTCATTTTGCTGTCCTGGCAATTTGTTTTTTACACGATGTATAATACAATTTTATTCATTACTAAAAAGTGCTGTAAATTACAGATTTTTGTAATTTTTAGTAATGAAAAAGCTAAAAACTGCAGCAATTTCTAGTGTTAACTACTGAAAATTTTCACTCAGGATTGGAATTTCTGAGTACATGTGTTTAGAAAAGCATGAAAGGCAAAGGAATGAAAAGTATGATGTAATTCACAGCGGCAGCCATTTAAACTTCAGGAGAAAAATCTCCCGTTCTTTCCCCCTGAACTTTGTCTTGAGGGTCATTTATCCTTCTTGATAACCAGTTGAGTGGTCACTGAAGTTTTGTGGCTCATAAGACACAAGTAACCAAAACGCACAAGACTCAAAAGAACAATAACAATATTTTATCTTTCCAACAAACTGTCTAATTTCATTTATCCATCTATTTTACATGGTTCGTGGATCTTCTGTTTTTCAGTTAAATTTATATGTCGAGCATGTGATAAAAATGGTTAAATAACAAGAAGGCACCCTGAAAATTTTTATATAGTGTATGTGTATGTTATTTTAGTTAGAATTTGTGTTTGCTCCTTCTGAAAACTAGGCTATGGGAGGTTCCATGATGCCTGATGCCATATTCCTCCAGTAAATCCTTCGTATTCAGGCAATGGTTTTTTAAACACCCTTCATAGTGTTTTAATTCAGCCAACTTTATATGTATTAATGACTAATTTAACTAACTGTATTCATCTCTTTCATATTTTAATTTTCAGCGGTGATAGTGTGAACAAAATGCCTCCTCGTTTTGATCCTAATCTGTTCAGTGATGATGATGATGAAGAGGAGGAGGGTAAGAGATCATATGATGTTAAGGAAAAGGATGATGAATCATCTTGTGATGAGGACAAAGAGGAGATGGAATCATATGATGTTAAGAATGGGGAAGGAAAGGATTCTTATGATGCTGAAGAAAAAGAGAAGAAATCAAATGATGCCAGGGAAAACATACACATGTGTGATGTTAAGGAAAAGGATGAAAGTTTTTCAGGTAAGGAATTTGCTTATAGATTTGTGAAATGTTTGTATCTCCTTAAAATATAACAGCAATATTCAGCTTCTTTAAAACTTATGCTTTGTTACTGGAACTTCTTTTTAACTTTTTTGATGTGAATAAATTTCTTGAATTTTTCAATAAAACTGAAACTTGTGTGGTAATGTAAATAACAAGAAAAACAATCATCATTATTTTTACTGTAAGGTGGGATTGTGAACTGTTAACATTTTTTTATAATTCAGAGAATCCTGCTTTCAAATATAACACTCACTCCAACATCAATTAGTGCAATAGCATCCATTAATAGAGTTCAGTAGGATGCTAATGTGACCTTTAACAATTCTGGAATGTGTAGATGAATCAAATTCAAATTTTGTGTTGTTCTACTAGACCTTAGAAAGTGTGCAAAATGTCATTTGAAATGCTCCAGTGGGTTTTGTGATACAGAAGCCCAATTTTTTCACTTTTTTTTTTTTTTAATTATTTGAACACAAATTGGGAGAAGCTGGCAACAAACACAGAGCAGCAACCAGAGGATAAACAGATATTATTGATGGCTTATTCAAAAGGTCTTGTCTAAGTATGTTGTGGGAATGTTTGATGTCAAAAGGTAAAACTTCTAAAAATGAGCAACACTGTAGCAGAAGAAGAAAAGAAAAAAAATAATAAAAGGCAGCAAATGTCAGCCTTTTTTCAGCAACAAACTGTCTGACTGAAATCAAATTTTTTGTGGTGGTTTTTGCCACTACCATAAATAAGCAAAATCATAGGCAAATGGCTTCCGAAGTTCCTGAGTAATGATTAATAAAAGATAAATGTGAAAAGAGTGATGACTTTGTCTATTTATATTGTCTCCACGTATTTGGAAGATTTTCGCGATTTCTCTCGCTCTTTAGATTTATTAGCTATAATTAAATAGCCTGTGCCATTAAGCCCCACCAGATGGAATGTCTCAGTGCTGAGCCCATCTCTACGGATTTGTGAAGTCAAGATGCTGACAGATAAACACACATAGCCATAGCGCCGTGGATTGTTGGACCATAGTGTAAGACGAACACACTCGGCTAGTTATCAAGAGATTTGGGATTCAATCGCAGCGGTGTCGAAACACACACACACACTCTCTCTCTCTCTCTCTCTCTCTCTCTCTCTCTCTCTCTCTCTCTCTCTCTCTCTCTCTCTCTCTGTATATATATATATATATATATATAGCATAGGAAAGTTAAATTTTCACTCATGTAATATAATATATATATATTATATTATATTATATTATATTATATTATATATATATATATGTAAACCACCTCCATTTTGCTGATGACGTAGTCATTTTTGCAACTACCCCATCAGAGCTTGCTGACAAGAGTAAAGAAGTGGGAATAAAAATAAACTTTCAGAAGACAAAAGTGGTGTTCAATGCTTTTACAAGAAATGAAGATTTATCGATTGATAGAGAAAAGCTAGAGATAACAGGCACGTACATTAATTTATCTTGGACAGCAGATATCAAGTGAGGGTCACATTGATGAAGAAATTAATTGGCGTACAAAACTTGCCTGGAGAACTTTTGGAAGAAACAGCATAATTTTCAAGAGCAATATGCCTTATGTCTTAAAAGAAAATTGTTATCAATGCATCCTTCCAGTGCTTACGTATGGTGCTTCCACACTTGGCTCCATCTGTTATTGACTTTAGTGAACTCTTTTTTTCTTCTGTGTTTTTGGTTTTTTTGGTCAATTTTGATTAGTTCTTTCCATTTTTCGTTAAGGAAAAAAATCGAGATAAAATTGTAATAATAACGATCAACTAAAAGAGACATACAAATGCTGCAGACAACTCAAAGAAGAATGGAGAGTTGCATGCTTGGTGTAACCAGGAGAGATAAGAAGAGGAACTCGTGGATCAGAAAAATGACAAGAGTGGAAGACATCATGATCAGAGTTAAATCCCTGAAATGGCAATGGGCTGGACATACTGGGAGAAGAACAGACCATCGATGAACATCCGAAATTTTAGATTGGATTTCAAGGGGCAGGAAAAGACCCAGAAAAAGACCACATGGGAGATCGGTGGATGAAATTCGAAAGTATGCGGGAGTGACATGGAGGAGACTGGCACAAGACAGACCGTTGTGGAGGAAACTTGGGGAGACCTTCGTCCTGCAGTGGATTGATAATGGCATCATCATTGTCAACCATTATCAATCCACTGCAGGACGAAGGTCTCCCCAAGTTTCCTCCACAACGGTCTGTCTTGTGCCAGTCTCCTCCATGTCACTCCCGCATACTTTCGAATTTCATCCACCGATCTCCCATGTGGTCTTTTTCTGGGTCTTTTCCTGCCCCTTGGAATCCAATCTAAAATTTCGGCTATCCATCAATGGTCTGTCCTTCTGACCGTATGTCTAGCCCATTGCCATTTCAGGGATTTAACTCTGATCATGATGTCTTCCACTCTTGTCATTTTTCTGATCCACGAGTTCCTCTTCTTATCTCTCCTGGTTACACCAAGCATGCACCTCTCCATGCTGCTTTGAGTTGTCTGCAGCCTTTGTATGTCTCTTTTAGTTAAGGTCCACGTCTCTGCACCATACGTAAGCACTGGAAGGATGCATTGATCAAACACTTTTCTTTTAAGACATATAATGGCATATTGCTCTTGAAAATTATGCTGTTTCTTCCAAAAGCTCTCCAGGCAAGTTTTGTACGCCGATTAATTTCTTCATCAATGTGACCCTCACTTGATATCTGGTGTCCAAGATAAACATACGTGTCTGTTATCTCCAGCTTTTCTCCATCAATCGATAAATCTTCATTTCTTGTAAAAGCATGGAACATCACTTTTGTCTTCTGAAAGTTCATTTTTAATCCAACATCTTTACTCTTGTCAGCAAGTTCCTGGATCATACTCTGCAGCTCTGATGGGGTAGTTGCAAAAATGACAACGTCACCAGCAAAACGAAGGTGGGTTAGATAATCTCCATTAATCTTTATCCCTTTGTTTTCCTAGTTCAGTGATTGAAAGATATTTTCCAATGTGGCATTAAAGAGCTTCGGAGATATGGTGACACCTTGTCTCACTTCCTTTCCAATTTTTATGTGTGTTGTATTTTCAAACAGCCGAATCTTTGCACTTGCATCTTTATAGATGTTATTAATAATATTAATGTATGCATCTTCAATACCGCAGGATTTTAGAGCCATTGTAACTGCTGATGGTTTCACCGAATCAAAGGCTTTTTCATAATCGATAAAAGCCATGCACAATGGAAGTTCATATTCCCTCGCTCTTTCAATTAGTTCTCTCAATACATGGATATGATCTATTGTGCTGTAGCCACTCCTAAATCCAGCTTGTTCTCTCGGTTGAGCTATGTCTAGTGTTACCTTCAAACGGTGTGAAAGAACTTTAGTGAAGATTTAATGAACCACTGATAGTAAGCTGATAGGTCTGCAGTTCCTGAGATCCTCAGTGTCACCTTTTTTATGTAGCAGGATCATTGTAGTGTTGTTCCAATCCTCAGGAATCTTCCCTTCATTAAGGCATCGAGTGAAAATTTGGGTGAGTACTGTTTCGATTTCTCCACTTTCTTCTTGTATGATGTCTACAGTAATTCCATCTTCTGCTGAAGCTTTTCCCCACTTCATGTTCTTGATTGCATGTGCAACTTCTGCTGGGAGGACTGGAAGAACTCTGGTACCTTTCATGATGTCTGGAGTACATGTATCATCCCTTTCATATAATTTGGAGTAGAAATCTTTCACTCTTGTCAAAATTTCGCCTCTATTTCTTGTTACAGAGCCATCTTCTTTTCTCAGTGCCATAATCTGTTTTCTTCCCTTACTGAGATGTCCCTTTGCTATCTTTAGGCTTTGGTTGTTTTCAATTGCTTTCCTCACTAGTTCACAGTTGAATTTCCTTACGTCTTCAGTGATACTTTTTCGTACTGTCTTGCATAGCTCTATATATTCCACTTTGGAAGTCACATCTTCTTTAGTTGCCCTCATCTCTCTTCTTTTTTGCATCAACATTTTTTTTTCTTCTGATAATTTGTTCACATGCAACTTGTTCTTAGACCCAGCTAATTTTGTTGCTGTTTCCATAAGAGCTTTAGTTACTTTTCTGTTAACTTCAGAAATATCCACTTCTTCTGATGTTAGGCCTTCTAAAGCAGAGAATCTGTTCTTCAGTTCCAACTCGAAGGTATTATGGTGTTTTTTAAGGTTGGTTATGTCAATACATTTTGTTTGTCTTATGAGCTTGCCACGTTCGAGTTTAGTGTTGAGGTGCATCTTATATCTCACCAATCTATGGTCACTACCTGTGTTGAACTTGTTTAGCACACTGCAGTCTTCTATGACGAATTTTTTGTTACACATAATAAAATCAATTTCACTTGTCGTCCCATTTGGATGTCTCCATGTCCATTTCCTGTGTGGCTTTTTCTTGAAGAAGGAGTTCAAGATGAGAAACCCTTCTGCCTCTGCAAACTCAACGAGAATATTTCCACGCTGGTTTCTGTTGCCGTGACCGAATTTACCTACTGAAATTTCATTCTGTTGCCGTTGCCCTATTTTTGCATTGAAATCTCCCATAATTATCTTCAAGTGCTGCTTACCTTTATTATTTAGATGACGAATTTCCTCATAAAATTCTTCAATTTCTTCTTCAGGATGACTTGTGGTGGGTGCATAAGTTTGAATAATCTGAGCCTTGTATCTTCTCGAGAGTTGGATAACGAGTCGTGCAGCTCTGTCAGAGGAACTTTCAACTTCTACCACTTTATCCTTCAGTTTCTTGTTTATTATAAATCCAACATCACTAGTTCTGCCAGTATCTGTCCCACAATAGTAGAAGAGATGTCCACTTTTCAGTTCAATGAGATCTTCTCCTTTTCTCCTTACCTCACTTAGCCCGACGATGTCCCACTTGATCCTTTGTAGTTCCTCTTCCAATTCAAGAAGCCTTGAATCAGAAGATAGGGCGCGTCCATTATATGTAGCCAAGGTCAGCGTCAGATGGCAGCCTAGTTCAGTCCTCCGGGGATTCTTAGCACCCTCTGCCTTCATGTCGCACTGGCCACTGCCTTGGCCAGGTACATTCCAGCTGCCGGAGACTGAGGGCCAAGATTTAAGTTGTGGAGTCATTTTGGAGGGGTTTAGCCATAACTTACCACGCTGGCCAAGCGGGTTGGTGAGTGTGGGATAGCATTTCCTCTAATCCCGATGGTATAGTTATACCGCTATTGGCGATCGTCAGAGCCCTTTTAGTGGGAACAGGATGCACCACGAGAAGGTGGGGTTGACATTTGTCAAGGAGAGGCTGTGATGTTACCCATCACCTGACCTTACATCCCATATATATATATATATATATATGCATATATATCTCCATCTATACATACATACATACATACATACATACATACATACATACATACATACATACATACATACATACATACATACATACATAACTAGAAAATCTTTAGATCCAGGCGCAAAGAACATCCAAAACAACCCTTCACAGAAGAAATTTATTTCACATTAAGCTAGGCTTCATGAAGAATTTTGTTAAGGCCATTAACGAAGATGGAGAGGTCTTCACGTACCTTAGGGCAAAGTGTACTGAGTGATGCAAAGGTCAAAGAAGGTGTCTTTGTTGTTCCACAGATTTGTGCCTTTATTAAGGATCGTCACTTTGATGAAATGTTGCAACGTGATGAGCAAGCAGCATGCCAAAGTTTCAAGGATGTTTGTGTTAAATTTTTAGGAAACAAATGGGCAGAAAACTAAAGAGAGTTTGTGGATGTCCTGCTTTCAAGTTATATAAACATGTCTCTGAAAATCCACTTTGTACACTCTCATCTTGACTTCTTTCCAGAAAACTATGGAGATGTGAGTAATGGGCATGGTGAATGCTTCCAAGTCATTTAAGCAATGGAGAAAAGGTACAAGGAGAAGTAGAGTCCTTCCATGTTAGTTGATGACTACCCTTGGACTGGCTCCAGGGTTGCTCCAGAGGTAGCCAACAAATGGAAAGTAAAGCAAAAGCACTTAACATAAATTTGAAACAGACTAGCCTTGGCCAGAAATGGCCTGTGATAACTTTGAGCAAATTGCTTATTTCTTTGTGTATTGAAATCCCAATTGAATGCAGGTGTGACATTGTTTGTACTGAATTGCAACCTTATACAGAAGGCTTTCTAAATTATGTTATTTTAAAAAAGTCCCCAGGGGCCCTTTGAGTAAATTGCTTATTTCTTTGTGTACTCAAATCCTAACTGAAATCAGGTGTGACATTTTTTTACTCCACATGCATCCTAAAATCCTATATAAAAGTTTGTAGTTGTAGCACAAAAATGTGTATACAATAGGAAGGCACATAAACATGAAACCTGTCCATATTTATTATTGTGTAGCATAAGAATTATCTATCTCAAAAACACCCAGTTACCCTAACTGGTTTGTCATCTGTAGTACATTACAAGGCAACTGAAGTCTGACATGCAAATTTTCAGCACTTTCATGGACGGGTTTCCCCACTAGGGAAATGGCAAATTCGTACCCAGGAGATTGGTCAGCATGGTATCTAGCAAACTCGTACCCTGTTGATTGGTACCTTTCTGTTGTTGCGACATTACGATGACATATACAAATTGCATGGGAAACAAATCATCGTAAATTTGTAAATCTTTTAAAGCTATGGTGTTCAGTGAAACAATAGAATTATAGTGAGACTGATTCTAATTCAGAAAAGGGGTTGTTGGTAAACCACCACACAGGAAAACTGCCACACATCTTTTTGGAAATAACATCGTTTAGAAAGCCTTCTATATAGATTTCACGTAGAGTACAAAAGATGACACATCTGATTTCAGTTGGGATTATTTGAATACACAAAGAAATACTGAATTTACTCAAAGGGGCCCCAGTGCATTATTGGAAATAACATGGTTTAGAAAGCCTTCTCTATAGATTTCACTTAGTGTTCAAAAGATGATACATCTGGTTTCAGTTGGGATTATCTGAATACACAGAGGAGGAATATGGAATTTACTGAAAGGAGCCTGGGGCCTTTTTGGAAATAACATCGTTTAGAAAGCCTTCTATATAGGACGAGACGTCTGATTTCAGTTGGGATTTGAATACACAAAGAACTATGTAATTTGCTCAAAAAGGGACCCTGGTGCCGTTTTCGGAAATGTCTTTTTAAAATCTTGCAATTGAAGTAGAAAAATATCATGCCCATGGGTTCGCCCTTTTGTCGTGATACAGATGGAACTAGCCTCCAGTGTTTAGTGACAAAGGCCAAAAACTTCAACATTAAGGAGCATGACAAAATCACTAAATTTCTCAAATACCAATTTCATCATCATACCATTTCCTACCAATTTCAGCATCATCATTGTAAAACATGAGATACTCACTTTTGTGCATTGAACATTTTGAATACAGACCCTTAAAATGGAAATGCAAAACATGTAAGAAAAGTAGATCATATTTTTAAACTTAAAAAAAAATGGAGGTTCTGATTTGTTACCTGAAAAGATAAATTTTCCTGGGCATTCAGCTTTTACTACCTGTGCAGGTAAATAATTTCTGCACATGCCCAACTGGGCATGCAACTTTTCAGATATTTTTCAAGCCCTGAAATACATATATAAATGCAATGGTTGTAATGTTTGGTTTACACATAATATCATATTATTTCATATATAAATACAATGATTTGTGATGTTTGATTTACATGTTATATTACTGGTTTTGTCTTGGTAATATGTGTGTGTGTGCAGATTGCTGTATGCTGATGGCAGTCCTGTTGGCAGAGAGCAAAAGTGAGTTGCAGAGTATGTTGTCCTGGATGTATGAAGTTTGTATGAAATTAAAATTGAGTATAAATAAGGGAAAAACCAAAGTTATGGTTTTTGAGCGAGGAACTGTTTGTACTGAATGCAAGATAAGCCTTAATGGCACAGAGATTGGCCTGGTGAATGAGTTTGTATATTTAAGAAATATGTTTGACAGAGAGAACAAATTGGATGGTGAAATTAATAGGCAAGTGAATTCTTCATTTAAAGTCATAGCTGCCCTAGAAGGATTTTACAGAAATGATGAATTCTCAAGGAAGTCCCGAATGGCTGCATATGAAAGTGTAATTGTTCCTACTCTTATGTACAGCAGTGACACCTGGGTACTGCAGAAAAGACATACGAGTTGTTTGTGTGCCGGTGAGATTTGTTACTTACGGGGGGGGGGGTAAGACATGCGCTGATCTTGTGAGGAATGAAGATGTAGTGCAGTGGTATAATGTGAGGCAAAATGATGTTAGTAAGGTGGAGACTAATATTCTTAGGTGGTTTGGCCATGTTGAAAGAATGAGTGATGTGCTGACAAAAAGAATTTTTGAGCCCAAGTGGCAGGAAAGAAAGGTAGAGTAAGGCCACGGAAATCATGGGAAGAACAGATTCAGGAATGTCTGCTTAAGAAAAAGATTATGAGTATGAAGTACAAACGGCCTTGTGTGTGGCGTGTGATGGATGTTAATGAAGCTCAATCGGTGAGCACAGATTGTTGTAAATGGAAACATTTGATACACCAACAGTAAATAAATTTTAGTTCTATCAGTTAAATGTGTACTTGGCACATGGTCTTTCTTGAGGAGCTAACCTCTGAATCTCAGAGAACGGCTTAATGATATGCATGTATGTATTACTTTGAAAACTAATTGGGAAGGTATTTTTACATTTCTCAAATGGGTTTGTTAATATTAGCAATAGATGATGTGCAGCTGCAGAGTTAGTGAAAGCCAAATTTGGCCGTGGAACTTGTTGAGAAGAGCACAAGGCTCCAAGCAAGAGAGAACTTGAGCTGTTGTGCAAAGCAAGTACAATGACAAAACAAAACTGGAAAAAAACTGTTTGAAGCGATGCCTTTTAAAACTATTTTATTTTGTTTTGAATTCAGTAATTTTATATTGCGAATGTGCTCCAGTTTAACATTTATGTAAATAAATTGGTGAACAACTTGATGTATTATATTCACACTTTTTCACTGCACATTCCATATTTCACCCAGTTGAAAAGTTCAGCTTTTATTTTTCTTCATTAGTCTGATGTATGTATTATTCAATTATCAGGATCTCAGTATTTTAAAACTACTGCATCTTATGTGTTTTTGTGCTGGTATAAGACCATAATTGGTGACTTTTTAAATCTTTTTTTACAGATGCTGCATCTGTGTCTATGGGTTCTAATAAAAGCCTACAACTTACAGACAAAATTGACAGCACAGACAGCTGCAGTATGAAATCTCTAAATTCAGCTACTCGAAGAGAATTTGTATATAACACAGGCATTAAAACGACAAATCCCATTTCCAGTGTTTCTGTTAAACCACCTATTATGGAAAGGTAATCCAGATTTGAAATTATTTTTTCAAATGGGTTTGGGTTGTCTTTTTATGATTAATATTTTGATCTTTCTCATTTTGTGGCATCAGTATATTTAGCAGTTTTTTAGAAACTTTAGATGCCAGCCGAGCCAAAAGTTCATGCATTTTCAGTAGTTTACTAAAATTGCATGCAAATTAATGGCAAAGTAATAGCAATAATAATTTCCCCAAACTTGACTAAGGAGTTTTGTTGCCTTTTTTCTATGCTGCTGTGACTCATGATTCACCCCCCCTCTATGAAAGCCGTATGTTGAGTGCCATACTTATGTGATAAATTTCTTTGTAATCTCACTGTATAAAATAACAATCAGTTCATTCAGTGTAAGGTGAGGCTGTGTCTTTAAAACTATGAAGTCATATTCTGTAATCTAACCCTGTGGGCTTGTCTAGTGGGGCTTTTATTATTGAAAGCAAGATGTAGGGAGCAGTGTAAGGTTGAATCGTATTTTGTGTGTAATACAATAACTGAAGAAAGCCTTGACTGTGAGTACTTATTTTCCACAAAATGCTATTTATTCCGTGTCTGAATATGCACTAAAAACCATGCTAATTTAACCTCTCATAAAGGCAATGTATTCCGAATTAACAAAGTTGTATAAATATCTATACAACCTGAAAATAGTTAAATGTAAAACATTGTTTTGTGTTTTCAAGTCATAGTCTATAAAACTAAATGAATTTATTGACCATCCATTGTGTTACTTTAGATCAGTGCTGTTCAACTGTTGGCTCCTGAAACAAAATGAATTGTGACCCACAAATGAAAGAATAAACCAAATTTCATTTCTGACTGAAAAGAAATAACATCAAATCTGAAATACAAAAAATGGAATTCATGAGGCAGCCTTAAGGGTTGTCTTATGTTATAAACATGCTTTTGATTAAAATATACATAATATCTAAGGTACTTTTACCTGATATTGTCAAAGTATTTCGCACATTGTTGCTCTGTGAGGCACGTGCTCCCAGCCCGAGAGGTCCCTTATGTTATGGGCCTTTGGTTAGTTATAAAAATTTTTTATACAGAAATAAAACAATTAGGTTATATATTTTCAGTTCCACATTCATTCACTCGCACAATCAAACGTTTAAAATTTACTATTAATTAAAAGATTTTAGTAGAAAAGAGTTATACTCATCGGGTCAGGAGACATCTCACAAGGGGTTCGTTGTTACGGCGAGCACTTTTGGCGGTGCTTAACCACCTTCGTCGGGCCTCTACTTCCACACGAGGGTTCCTCGCGTGTGTGTAGTCTTGGAGTTACATGTCGGGAATCGAAGGGAAGGTTTGCTACCTTGTATGTGTTAGGTGATTTGTTTCTCATGTGTCGCCATCTATTGGAGATGAGTTGGTAGGTATCAGTCGTAAGTATAATTCTTTTGTGTAGATATTTTTGGGCTATTATTATTTGTTTGTAGAAACAGGTGTATTATTATTATTATTTTTTTTTTTTTTGGTTCTTTATCTAATGGTGTGATTTTTTGTAATGTTCTTTATTTTTCTGTCTTTTTTTATGGATTTTTTTCTGTTTTTATAAGTGATTTCCAGGCTGTGTCTAGTGTGGTGGGGTCTTGTAAGTTGCATATTTTATCTTTTTTTTTTTTTTTGTTCAATTATAACGCTTTCAGGAATCCTTAATTCTTTTTCGTTTGTGTTGGTGGTTAGTAATTTAATATTTTCAAAATCAGGATATTGTTTATGTTTAATGCAGTGTTGGATAAGTGCAGTTTTTTCTTCTTTTTTGTTCCAGTTTTTTATATGTTGATGTAATATTTTTATTAATCTATTTTTTGTGCTGCCAATGTATGAAATGTGCGGCCCAGAACTCTGTGAAACAATAGGAATTTCATATATGCCTGCTGATTGTAGTATATTATTGTTACTTTTTTTCTTTATAATTAAGTCACCAATATTCTGAACTGAATGACCAAAAAAAAAAGTTGCGTTTCTTCATTAATCTAAAAAAAAATTCACATAGTCCTCTAATAAAAGGGAAAGAACCTGAAAATTTGTATTTCTTTTTTGGGATATTTTGTCTAGACTTTCAATTTCTTCTTGTATTCAAAAATCAACTTTTTAACAGTTTTTGTGTCATATCCATATGTTTGGTTGTGTTAATAATCCATTGGATTTCTTCTTCTCTGTATTTGCTATTTGAGGAATGTGTGAAGGCTCTTTTTACCCAATTCCTAATACCATTTACTTTATGAGTTTTTGGGTGTTCAGATTGATATGGGATCATTATAGGTACATAGGTTGATTTTCTAAAAAACTGTATTCAAAATTTAAGTCTTTTTTTATTATTTCTACATCTAAGAAGGAAATTTTTTCATCTTGTTCAAATTCCAAAGTTTAATTCAATCTCTGGGTAACAAGTGGTAAATTTATTCTTCAATATTTCAAGTTCTTCTTGTTTTAATTTAGATAAAATAAAAATGTTGTTGACACATCTACAATAAATGGTGGGTGGGTTTGGTAGTTTTTTAATAATTTTGTTTTCTATATCACTCATGATTATTTCTGAAAATAAAGAAGATAATGGGGATCCCATTGGGGCTCCTACTTCTTGCCTATAGATTTTTTTGTCAAACTCAAAGTAATTGTTATTAGAAATATAGGATAAAATGTTAAATAACTCTTGTAATTGTGTATTATTAAAGTGAGATTTATTTTTTAACTCTTTAATGATAATGTCTTTGGCTTTTGGTACAGGGGTACTTGGGAAATATGATTTAACATCTAAACTTGCCATAAACATATCAGATAGTAGAACATTAATAGATTTTATTTTCTCAATGAACTCTAAACTGCTTTTTGTTAGTATTCATTATTCATGAAAATGGGGGCCAAAAATTTGTATAATTTCCTTTCTAGATTTATTAGTGAGGACTTTGATTTTGGAACAATAACTCTAAATGGTCTATCAGGTTTATGGGTTTTTATTTTCCCAAAAATACTTGGAACTATTATACCTACTGGTGGATAGGCTCTGGTAATTTCTGAAGGTAGTGAACTATGATTTCTAATTTTTGCTAAAAAGTTTATCTGAGAGTCCACAGGGTCTTTTTAATTATCTCACATTTTAATTCCTCAATAGCTGTGTTCATTTTAATGATATATTCATTTTTATCCAGTATTATTAACTGATTTGATGTATCTGCTTTACAAATTACAATAGTAGGGTCTTTTTTTAAGTCTAGTAGTTGTTGTCTTTCATATGTCATCTTTCCAAGTTTAATTTCTTTTTTAGACTGCAGATTATATTCATCCAGTATATTTCTATACAACTTAAATCTTAAAGTTGGTTTGTGTGAATATGGGACACTTTAAATGATGGTCTCGATTTTTGGAATACACCTTTCAGTTATGGGAATAGTCTGCGGGTACGCAATTTTTTACCCTTCTGTAATGCTGCCTGTTGTACTTCGGAGAGTTCGAGGTTAGAGTAATTTTGAAATGTGGGTAGAGAATTTTCATTGATTAATTTCTTGGTAGGAATATTTTTATCGATTAGTCTTTTTAATTTATCAGAATGTCTTTTTCTGATGGTTTGGGTTTCGTTTTCTAATATTGTAAAAGTCTGTTTTAAAATTTGGTCGATGACAATATCAGTCCATTTTTTATTTAAATTTTCATGTTTATTATTTTGCATCGGATTCCATAATTTATAACAAGTGTTGTGTAATTTATATACTGTCTTTCTTTTGGATACAATTTCAGGACGACAAACATTATGTGTATCTTTGCCTGGACTATCAAATACAATGAACAAGGTAATGAAAACAATGAACTTAATAGTTTAATTAGTGCTGGAAACCGTGCTGTTTCTAATAGAAAATTCAAAATACGCTATGTGATGCTGAATATGGTAACTTGCTTCTGCACAATCGAATCTGTTGGTTCAGTGCTGAAAAATGTTTATTAAGGTTTTTGAGTTCCCCATTATTAATTGAACTCATTTATTAAAGCTGAGTTCCTTGCTTTTTCAGTTCTTCATTTAAATTACAGATTTTTTGAACTTGAAAGGAACTTTATCTCCTTTTTTGGGGAGGAAGAAATAAAATGTGGTACTCATGTAGCTAAAAGTCTCAGCGATGCCTTTTTAAACTGATATCAGGCAGCATTTGAATACATTAAATATTGATCTGAAAAGGAAAGACCAAAATATGTGTGAACAATCACATAGTTGGTCTACATAAAAAGTGTTAAATCACTTAAGGCTTTACCCAGATATATTCCTTTGGTTCTAGTTCCACTTGAAGAAATTTTGTTTAATCTTCTTTTCCTCTAAGTTTTTTTTTTATTTTTACAGATGTCAAGGCCTGTTCTCAATGTATAGGAGGATTAACAAACATTTTATTTACTTCTGAAGAATTTGTCTGTAAAAATCAAAAAGAACTCAGAGGGAAGGAAGATTAAACAAAATTTTGTCAAATGGAACTAGAACCAAAACTACTTAACAAATTGCCCTCGTTGAAATCTAAAAAGAAACAAGTTGACTCACTTTGAATCTTGCAAGGGTTTTTTCGATAAAATGACTATGACATCACTACAGAGTAAAATGTCAGCCATGGGAGTAAAATAAGTGGAATGATGTATTCGTGAATCGTGATGGGCTCCTGTTGACAGGAGTTAGAGATGCATTCTTGCCGGAGGGTGGAACTTCTAGGAATTGCTTGTGCTTCATGCTAGGACCCTTCGTCTCCTGGCTGCATCAAAGTCATGCATCAAAAATAAAAAGTTAAAGCAAACAATAAATATCATACCAGCAGATGAATATGAAAACAATGTACCCTTTTAAAATATTCTGCAAAATAAAATGATTTTGAAAAACACTAAAGCAGAGGGACGATTCAAAGTTCATAAAATATAACAACAGGGGGCAGGTGGTAACAGACAGGTCATTGAAAGTACGCCCTTCGCAGCTAAGTTTAATAGTTTGAACTTACAAAAATGCCTACTGACCAACAGCACACACATATAATAATTTCGTTTAAAAAAGTCCTTGAAAAGTGCTTGAATTTATTTTGCTTGGAAGAGTATGAACCTTGAGTATTTGTTCTTCAACTAGACACTTAAGAATTTTGATGGCAGATATAAATAATTTTAAGAATTCAAACAAAGCACAGGTCTGTTCAGAAGTACATTGAATATTGGCATTGAAATTACAGTCCCATTTATCAATGGAATTATGAGAATTTCAAGCAGATGAATTTCTTAGAGCTCGATCCGAGACTGGGGCAGAGTTGTTTAAACTTTGTTTCACTGAGAAATACCCTAACATGCAAAACTTAGAATCAAAAGTTATTTCAGTGTTTGGAAGTATATATATATGAGGAAGGACATTTTTTTTTATGTGAAATACATAAAGCCAAAATTCAGGAACAGCATGAAAGACTCCTCTTGAACAATTACTTCGACTTTCAATGAGAAGCATTGAAGTGAACATACAACAACTTTTAGTGGAGTTGAATCATTCACAGTGTGTTCTCATTAGGTGTTTTTTTTTTTTTCAGATTTTAAATTGCAACTGTCCTAATGTTAATTAAAAGAGTGTAGAGGTTTTAATAAATTAAGCAGGACATTTTCATATTTGCATCATTTTATATATATTTAAAATAAAAATGTGGCCCACTATCCAATCCTTTTAAAAGCCTTGGCCCACTGATCTATAGAATTGGACAGCACTGGTTTAGATGGTACTAAAACTCACAATTTCCTTTGGGATGTACTAGCAATGTTGTTCTATGATCAACCAGTACACATGTCCCCAAATATGTTTAAAATTGGGGATTGTACATTCTGAAATCTAGAGTGTTCTACGTACAGTTGAAATCCTATTGAGATACCCCATTTTATCTAGCTATTACACAGCGAAGCAGCATATTTGCTTATTAAACTAAAAGGACATAAGACAAGAAATACATGGTTTTTAAAAAGTTGCGCTCGGAGGGTATTGATCATCTTCATTTGTACAGGGGTTCATATACAATTGTTGATATTTTTTATTAGTGGTTTAACGACCACTGTGAGCAACTCAATAGGATATAAGAAATCGCCCGTCCCTAAATTAGGGCCACTGACTCCAGGGAAGTGAGAGAGCCAGTGAGCACTGTAAGATGAACACAACATCTATTCCTCACCAAGATTCAAACCCATACCCATCGCAGACAAACGATCAGAGGTCATCGCTTAGACCGTTGTACCACTGGGGATGCACAATAAACACATATAACACTTGATCTCAGCATTTATTTTGCTCATTAGTAAGACCCGTTCTTTGAATCAGAGGGTTGATCGTGTTTCTCATGTGTATGTGAGTGATCCTTTTTAAAATTTATTCTCAGCACTGAAAAGTGCCATTTTTTTTTTTTTTTTTTTGGAAGTGGGGGTCATGTGCATAAGATACACATATAAATAAAGTTGTTTTTATTGCATATTTTTTTAAACAGATAACTGTAATTTTCTTATTCACCAATCTGACTGAAGCAACTTTTACAAAGACACATTTTGGAAATTTTGCTCTCCCACATGCTTTCTATTTGTCTATCAGACATTGTTCTTTTCCCGATTTCTCTACATAGAAGGCAGGCTCTTTTCCTTCCATCTATTTTTCTTCTTTTATGATTATGAGCTGGAGTGGGAGAAAATGAAGCCGATATACATTTTCGCAATAAGATCTGCTCTGGTATTTGTTCTATTACTTCAGGCTGAAAATCATACAACTTCTTTGGACTCTTTGGAAGGGGATAGTTGGAAGATGTTTGTATTTAGGTGAGTGCTACTGCTGAATAAGAGGAGCATTTTGCTTGATGATGGCTTCCATGCAAGAAAAAGTGGCATGCGTGTTGTGGTTCCACGAGACCTAATCGATGGTTACTGTTCAGCGTTATTTCAGAAAAGAGTAAAGACGATCACCACTGGACCAAAAAACTTAAAAGCTTAGTATAAAATGTTTAAAGCGACAAGTAGTGTTGGAATCTCCACCAAGCTGGCCAACCACCGGTTACACAAAGAGATAGTTGCCTGCAGCTATTCTGGAGACATTTCTGCAAAGCCCGAGGAAATCCATTCTTTGTACTTCACTGGAAACAGGGATTCCCTGTGCCACGGTTCATAAAATTTTACACAAACATCTTCATCTGTATGCTTATAAGGTACAGATCGTTCAAGCTCTTCAGCCTGATGATCGGCCTCATCGTGTTGCATTTGCGACAGAGATGTTGCAGCACATAGCTCATGATAGTGATTATCTGCACTGTGTCTGTTTCTGAGATGAAGCCACATTCCACGTCTTTGATACAGTAAATAGGCACAACGTGCAAATCTGGGGATCAGAAAACCTCCATTATGTCATTGAACAACAGAGGGCTAGCCCGAAAGTGAATGTATGGTGCGGCCTGATGCATGACAGAATAATTAGACCCTTCTTTTTTACAGTGCCCACAGTAACATGTAATGTGTACCTGGATATGCTGGAACTTTTAGTTGCACCTCAGTTGCATGCACTCCAACTTTCGGTTATTTTCCAACAAGGCAGTGCCCCACCACATTGGTCAATAATATTTCATGAGTTTCCGAACACCACATTTCCGAACAGATGGATATACCACGACAGTCCCTGACATGGCCACCTCGATTGCCCGACATAACCCCTCTAGACTTTTTCTGTCAGGTTATGTGAAAGACCAGGTTTACTCCAGCAGTGTTTAGGATGTCGAGACGTTGAAGAGTGGAATAACGGACGTCATTGGTTTTGTCTCTGCTGAGATGTTAAACAAAACGTGGCATGAAATTGAATATCGCTTAGTATGTCCTCCGGGCCACAAATGGCGCCCTTGTGGAGGTGTACTGACACTGGAAAAAAAAACTTTACTTGTGCACCATCATTGTCATGCAATCCCTTTTTTGTACCTGTAATGCATTTTTTTATATTAATTTTTGCAGTGTGGGAAAGATTTTGCGGACACCCTGTATTTCCCTGACTGCAACAATAATACAAAATCATTGGTTCACAGTAAAATAAAAAATGACAGGTGAAAATAGTCATTTTTATTATGGTAGCAAATTCAGCATGCTTATTTCTTTTTCCAAATCTAATTGCCCAGCCAGGCAACTAATTATTTTTTTTTTTTTTTTTTTTTTTACCTGCCCAGGCCAACAATTTACCTGTCTCAGGCATGGTATTTTTCAAGCCCTGATAAGTCAATCACACTTAGCAATTAAATGTCCACTGATTTTTTTTTTTTTTTTTTTTTCATGGATTTCAATTCTTGAAAGTTGGCAAGTCTTTAAAGTCTTTGGAAATAAGACAGTTGCTATAACTTGTTCAAGATCACCATAGTTCATCAGATGTGTGACACACAATGTTATTGCATATTAACAGTTCATATTCCGACTTAGAAATCAATCGGAAAATGCTACTATTCATTTTTACGTGCATTATTTTCAAAAACTTGGAAATATTCTAGTTGGATAATGATTACTTAGGCATTCCGTTTCTAGCGATTATTCACTTTTCAAGCACGTTTCAGGTCTTTGTTGATGCTATGGTCCTATTGTCCGTTGTATGTACATCTACCTTTCACATCCAACACTCTGCTTACTTTGGGTAGATTCAGTAGATTTTCACGTTAGGATTCAATAACTTCAATTCTTTACCGTTATTAATGCTCTGAAATTTTCACCCAGTCTTTGGGCATCCTCAGGAGCGTGACGACTTTCCCACCGATGTTCGTGGTTTATTTCTCGTCAATGGAGTCCAAAAACCCACGTTGCCATCCATCGGATACGCTGTATTAAATACTTTTCTTAATTAAACCTAGCTGGCGCCATCTATGTTTCTCTAACTCAACCTTTTTTTTTTTGTTCTCTCTTCAAATGGCCGTTGATGTCGACTTTCCGTATTCTTCATTTCATTTCCTATTCTCTTGTCTCTTTTGTCGGTTTTTCTTTTGTTGTTCTTTTTCTTGTCTTATTAGCTCTTTCCAAAGGCTATATAATGTATTTATATATATATGGGTCATTTTGGTTGCACACCCGTGTTTTATTTTTATAAATTAGGATCGATTCCTCCATTCTCATTTGTCTCTCTGATTTTTTATTCCTTCTTAGCATTTTAATTTCTTCGAATTTTGGGAATGTTCGGTGGTCAATACAGAATTGCACTAATGCAGATTTTGCTTCTTTTTTTTTTTTTTTTTTTTTTTGCCAGTTAGCTATGTGTTGTTTTAGTCTTTTTTTAACCTGTTTTTAGTACTCCCTATGTACGATATTGGGGGTATATGTGCAATGGGAATTTCGTAAGACCCTGATTCCTCTAATATTTTGCTCTCAGTTTTTTTGTTAATAGTCAGATTTTTCAAGGTGTTCACTGAACTTCCTAGTTGTAAGTCAGATTTGGAACATAGCGTATTAATTTCTGTACTGACACCTTCCAAGTAAGGGGATGCACCTATATATTTTAATTTATTTTTTCTCATCTTTCTTTGATTATAAATTTCATTGTCTTCATTTCTCTTAGCCTTACCCTTTTTACTCTCATATATCCATTTTTTAATAAGTTTGTTAGGGTAACCATAATCTTGTGATATTTTCAAGATAAAATCAAGCTCTTGATTCTTTAGCCTATTATTAGAGGTGTGCGTAAACGCTCTTCTAATCAAGTTTACTATGCTATTTTTTTTTTATGTATAACAGGATGGTGCGATGAGTATGGAATGAGTACCGGAATGTACGCTGCTTTCCTGAAAACAGTGTATTCAAACCTATTTTTATTTTTTTAAAGTAAAATGTCTAAAAATGACAGACTATTATTCCCTTCAAATTCAATCGTCAGTTCAATGGTGTTGCAGATTACGTTGAAACGATGAGCTAGATCTTGTAGCTCGGTATTGTTGAGTTTTGAAATGATGATGTCATCAACATATCGAGCATATAGTAGTGGCTTTTCAGGTAAAGTTTGAATAATTTTTCTTTCGATGTATGCCATTATCACTTCTGCGTATAGCGCCAATAATGGAGATCCCATAGGGCCACCTTGAGTTTGTTTAAAAATACGTCTCTCAAATTGGAAGATATTGTTTTCTTTAATGAAATATACTGTATCTTTTAATTCTTTCAGTTGTGTCATATTTAGCTCTTTATTTATATTTAATTGTTGCGTGATCAACTCGATGGCTAGCTCGACAGGAGTATTAGGGTATAAAGCTTTAAGGTCCATAGATGCCATTGTGACGTTCGTAAGGTCTTGATTTATCTTCTTGATCTTTTCTATAAATTCGTAGCTATTCTTTAAGGTAAATTGATTCTTCATAAAAATTGGTGATATTATGTTATTGCGATAAAACCAGTAGTCATTTTCCTCAAACGTTTCCGCAGATTGGAAACTATCTGCATACAGGGTGTGCATGTATGTCTACATTCTGCGACAATGGTGTAATGTGATGAGTACAGCCTGTAAAAAATAGTCCTTTCGTTTTTCCATTGCTTGTCCTAAGAAAATTTTTAGCACCATCAATTTAACATAATCCTGATTTTTCAAGAGCATAGTAATGCTTACGTTAGTTTCACTCTACTGTACAATTTTTTCTGTATTAACTTTCATGATCTAATTTTTACGATACCCTCCCTTATACACTCATACTGAAGCTTCTGGTACTTTTTGTTTAGTACTACTATCACACAGCAACAAAGGTGTATTTATGAACATAAGGTGGACCATAGATTGAAATCTTATTGTATGCATCATGTTATGTAGAAACACATCTCTTTGAACTGCAGCATTGACTTTGTTGGTCAGTACATTGTATGTGCTTTTTAAGTTTGCTGTTTATGTGAGGGAGAAAAATCTCTAATTTGTATTTAAATTATTTTTTCTACAGAGGGAAAAGAACTGAACAGAAGTTTCAGCACAGCTCTGATTTTGTAAAGCCTGATTCACATCACTCAGCTTCATCAAGGTAAGTTTTAACATCTTTTGCTCTTTAAGGCACTTCATATGCTGTTAAAATGTGGAAGGGGCTGGTGGCAGATATTTTATTTAAATTGTATCTTGTAGGAGTGACATATCAGTTATGCAGGCTTTCATGGATAAATTTATAATGTGCATAAATTTGACCAATTTCTCTTTGTGTTCAACTCTTTGTATTTCCTGTGAATTATTGGTTGCTCATTAGTGACGTTTATGTTTCTGTAATTAATAATTATTTGCTGGCTAGTGAATGAAAGTGATCATACACTTTCAGAATACTGTGTAAGCTATTTTTCCATGCTAATGTGATTGCCAGACCAATAAGATTTAAAAGAAATTGAGTCTTTTGTTTTTTGATAAAATAATGTCCTCAAATTTTTCTCAAAAATCATTTCTGTTGAAGTATTCTGCTAATAGTTAAACCGAGTGTTTCAAATTTGCTAGGATGGGTTTTGAACACATTGTATTTAATTCTGATTAAAATTGGAGTGCAGAACAGCAACTGCATTGTTACTCTGAACTAGTGTGTAGTAATTCAGCCAGTTATCAAAAGTGCCATATTTGTTATTATTAGGTCATACACTGAAAAATCAAAACATGACCACCTGCCTAATACAGAGATGCTAAGTACTACGGATTGTCCGTAGTTTCTACGGATATCATGTTCAAACTATGGACTACGGAGAAGGTGTGAAAAACTACGGATTTTTCCAAAAATCTCGGATATTTCTGAAAACTTTTTTTTTTTAATTATTTGAAAAAAAAAAGTCAAGCATAGTCAAATGTAGTGTTTTTTGCGATAACGTCACGAAGCCGTTACACAGCAAGCATGTTTGGCTGGCCGACAAGCAAGCGGAAATGTTGCAGCGGAGATCGTTCTGTAGGATCACGTGACTTTGTACCTGGCTTGCTGTGGAAAGGCGTTCATAATGCACGACGTCTGTTAACTTCGGGAAAACCTTAACCACGTCCTGAACTAACGTAAGTTGTCGGAGGATGGAGGTAGACTAGAGTCAATTCCACGTTTTCTGTTCTTGTTAAGTTGATTAGTTGTGGTGTGAGGTGAATTGCTGTAGTTATGAAGCGTGCTTCAGTGGCTTCCAGTTTCAGTGGTGTGAAAAAAAATAAAAATTTGCAGCAGTATAAGGAATGTTATTCGTTGGAATTTCAATGTTTGCAGCGGTCGCGTGTTTCCGTGAATTTTTTTTTTTTTTTTGCTGAAATTTAATTTAAATAGTTAATTGCTATTGCACATTTGTTTCACCAAAGTAAGGGATGGGCGGGGTATCAGAAAAAAAAATGCTCTGAGCAAATAGTCATCAGATCGAAGGATTGGTGGATCAATGAAATCCTGAATGTTTGTTTTTTCCAGCAGAGTGCATAACTAAGCTACCTGGATGTGTGGCCGCTGTTATTGCCTGTTTTTATGTTACCTACCCGGGAGTTTGTTCTTCGCGTGCAGTATGTTCTGCCCAGGGCAAGAGAAAGTCTCTCCATGTGTCTTTGGCAACCAGCCAAAGAAAACGTCTAGCAGCAGTTGCGATGAGAAGCTTCTGGGTGTGTGCGCACAGTCGTGACCTATTTTCCGTAGAGAGCTTTAATTGTTTATGTTACTTTGACAGATTTGCAAAGTGCAGTTCTTTTTTTTTTTTCTCTTGTAAAAATGTTCTGCTAAACAAAGGGATGTTTTATTTTATCCTTTTTTTTCCAGAATCGATTGATTTATGCAATTTAAAATACCTTTTTGATTAGTTTTTTCATATCATAAGCATTTAATGCTAATTTTCTATTTATCCGCATAATAAAGCTATGAAATCTTTTAAAGTTAATTGTTCTTTCTTTGCTCCCATTGTGTTTGTCGTGTACAAATTTACATGCAAAAGCGTCAGGTAAATTGCCACCTGTCTCTACTAATATTCTTGGATCTAAATTGCAAAAAAGTTGTCAAAAATTCAAGGAGAGTTATTTGCAAAAATTTCCGTGTCTAAAATCGTCTCGGGTATCCGAAAACCATGGGTTTTGTTCCCCGTGTGCTGTTGATTTTTCAATCGCACACAGCGGAAAAGAGGATTGCGATCGGCATTTTCACTCTAAAAAACAGGAGGAATAACCATAAGTGTGTGGCATCACACACTTATGACATAACATATTTATTAACATAACATATTTATTAAAAGGTGGAGTTGAAATAGTAGTATTTTTGTGTATTTACTCAAGTTTTTTTCCCCCATTTTAAGGGGACTTAAATATATTGCAAAATTTATTCAAGTATTGTCCCCGATCGAGATTAATATATTGCTAAAAATGTAGCAGTATATTCTGGGAAATACGTATGCTACCCTGCAAATTTTAATGTGGGAACTTGACTTGACGTCACTACGGAAGAACTATGGGCGCCGCGCATATGGACTACTGATGACTTCCTTCAGATGTTGGCATCTCTGCTAATATGATGTTGGTCCCCCATGTGCCATCAAAATAGCTCTTACCAAGTGAGGCACGGAAACTACAAGATTTCTAAAAGTGTCTTGTGGCATTTAATACCAACATTCAGGACTTGAAAAATACCATGCCCGAGATCCCCGGAGCATGTACATTATTGGCCTAGGCAGATAAAAAGACAACCTAGTTGCCCAGTCAGGGACCCTAAATTTAAAAATAAAAAAGTTTAAAATATAGTTTCCTGCTACAAGAAAAAAGACAGTCACATGTCGTGATTCATTTCACTGCTAATCACTAGAAGTTGTATTATTATTATGTGCCAAGGACAGAAAAATATCACTTCTTTAATTATTGTCTTGAACTTATATCATGAGCGCTTTTGAACTTTATACATGTTATGTCTAGAGTTGTTTCTCAGATCCATGCGTCGATGTCGCGCTGCACGTAGTTGTATCCGCTATCATCATCATCATCATCATTGTCAACCATTATCAATCCACTGCTGGACGAAGGTCTCCCCAAGTTTCCTCCACAACGGTCTGTCTTGTGCCAGTCTCCTCCATGTCACTCCCGCATATTTACGAATTTCATCCACCCATCTCCCATGTGGTCTTTTTCTGGGTCTTTTCCTGTCCCTTGGAATCCAATCTAAAATTTCGGCTGTCCATCTATGGTCTGTCCTTCTGGCAGTATGTCCAGCCCATTGCCATTTCAGGGATTTAACTCTGATCATGATGTCTTCCACTCTCGTCATTTTTCGGATCCACGAGTTCCTCTTCTTATCTCTCCTGGTTACACCAAGCATGCACCTCTCAATGCTGCTTTGAGTTGTCTGCAGCCTTTGTATGTCTCTTTTAGTTAAGGTCCACGTCTCTGCACCATACGTAAGCACTGGAAGGATGCATTGATCAAACACTTTTCCGCTATATCTAACACTATATTCACTGTAGGAGGGAATGCATTGGATGTAGGAACACCCCAGGTGTCAGTGGCAGCTTTTAGGAGGAGGCAAGGGAGGCAGTGTCTCCTCAGAATTTCAAGACTCTTAGTTATAATTATTTGTTTTGTTCATTCAGTACTTTTGGGTATAGGAGAGCAAAAGTTTATGCTAGTTAACTCTTTTGAATTAAATGTCATCCATGCATTCATTCAGTTTTTTAAATTGACGCTTTTGGAAAATAATCGGTAGTGCGTAGTTACGAAATGTCCTCAGTTTGCGATCTCTGTCCATGAGGCAATAAGCGAAATGCCTCTCGTAGATTTTGCGCCAAACCTGTTTACTTTAGCTGAATCAGTATATCCGAAGGGTAGGCATGGTGGAGCGGCGAACACAAGGTGCGCATGCGCACCGTGTACTTCCTGTGAGGCAGATGTTATCTTGCCTCACGGGAACAGCTGTTTCCCTGTAGGCAGCAGCTCCACTGTGTTAACTACTCATTCTGACAGCTTCGAGTGGCATTACATTGCACCTTCTTTCTAGTTGCTTTTTTTCCATACTAATGTTTGTGTAACTAATTTTATTTATGTTTTATGAAGAGTTGTTTGTCGGACCATGGCCTCTGCTTCAGACATATCTAATATGCTGGAGAGCTTACTGGAAAAGCCTTTCAGTAGGAGAGATTTTGAAGAAAATAATTAAATTAAAAATGATGGTAGGCCTACACCTGAAATGAAAAAAAGATGACTTCAAAGGGCAAAACTTCAAACAGAGGTTTTAATATTGACTGGTACAGAAAAAAACAATGGCTAACTGGTAGAGAATCAACGAACAAACTATATTGTTGGCCATGTTTGCTGTTTCCTGCGAGTGGCAATGAAGTCTGGCAAGAGAAAGGCTTCAATGATTTGAAAAACTTACCATGTGCTTTGGACAGGCACAAAAAGTGTAAATATCACATTCTGGCAGTTGTTAAATTAGAGTTGCTAGGCAAAACAAGGATAGACTACTGTCTCAACGAAGCGAAGAGAACAAGTGACTTACCGCAGGGATCGCATTCCTCCTAAAATTCCTAATATTTTGTGACCCTCCTTAAATTCCTAAAATTATACCTAAAATTTGCTATTCATCCTAAAATTTTCGTAAGCTTATTTATTAAAAACACAACCGTTATTAACGCCAATAAATTTACCATTGCAGGGTGCGCACGCGTGCTTGAAAACCTGGAAAGTCCTGGAAAATCATGATTACATTTTCAAGGCCTGGAATATCCTGGAAAAACGGTGTTTTTTTAATGCCGTCTTGAAAAGCCTTGAAATTTGAAATTAGTGCTTAAAAAATGCCCTTTTAGGAAATCGTGTTACTGTTACCCCTTCATTTTTTAAAGTTCCTTTTCTCTGTTCTCAAAGAAACCACCGGCAGCGGTTTCCGATGTGCACTAAATCCTAATTTGGCTGGGGGGGAAAAAAGAAAAAAAAAAGGTACTACTTCCAGTGCAATAAAATTGGATGATTACTAGTAGGTCGAAGGGGAGCTTGATGTCCGTCCGACAATTGAGAACAGAAGGGGAAAGAAGAGGCATTTAGCATTTGCAGGGGGTCGCGTATGTACCAAGTCAGCTGGCATCCACCAGTGAGGAGTATGCTTGAACAACACATTCATCTTCTTCTTGTTTATGTGCATGCCACCCTCCCTCCCCTCAAGAGACTTCCACTACTTATGATAAAAAATAAGAAAACTATCTGCGAATTTTTCACGAAAGTGGCTGAAATTTTTACATTCACTGTAATTGGATTACAGAAGCTCACTTTCAAAATTCCAGTTGAATCGGTTTAAAACTTTAAAAGTTAGCATTGGTAATTTTTATTATGGACAAGTATGTGTGCCTCTTTGGACAGAGTGAGCCTCCAGCAGAAAGGGTGTTATCATAGCAACGGTTGATTGACAGCTGGGAGCGCTGATCTGAAGCCCTTGGTTGGGAAGAAAGCAAACACCTGTTTATCACTTCCACAGCACAAAAGGACTAGGAGAATATTTTCAGAAATCCATTTTTCTGAATTTTGAAAATAACACAGTAAAATTTTTACAGTAGTTAAGATACATCACAATAAAGTTCTAGTGCAAATTTCGCCAAATTCCGTTAGGAACTTTAGCAGATGCAAAAAAAAAAAAAAAAAAACGTTGCATAATCGGATTGAAAAAGAAACAGTAATTATAAATTACGGGAAAAGCAAGTGAATTATTTTTTTTAGATGCCATGGTTTATTTAAACAGAGTGATCCTTAAATTTTATTTCTGTGATGATATGGACTCTATTTGAATTACAAACACGTTTTTATTCAGACGTCTGAGTTACTGTTTTAATAAAAAAAATCATCTATAATTAAAAAGTTTTCAATGGATTTAAGCAATATTCAGCAGATAAACAAACGTATTTTAGTAAATTGCAACATCATGACGTAAATTTGGTAATTTAATTTTGTCGAAAATTGGGGAGCATTTTTTTTTTTACAGTTTCTATTATAGTTAAAGTGAAGGAGGAAGGGTGCAACTTGACAGTTCAGTGAGCTGCAGGTGGTGATTTATGGCGATGTGCCAAATGAAAAGAAGCCATTCCATCAGGTAATTCCAAAGGTTGTGTTGTGTGGACGCGTCCTCCTGCTGTTTGATCTTAATTGGAATGTTTTTGTGCATGGGGGGGGGGGGGTTCGAGAGAAATATCCGTTTCAGCTTTACAGCTTTCACGGCTCTTTTTTTTTTCTTGGTAATAAATAAAAATCATAGTTGCTGCATTCACCATTGATCCATGTTTGCATTTCTTGAATATAAACAGCAGACAATCAGAAACATAGTGTTGGGCGGGTCTTGATGATCTTCATTTTGCATATGCTGAATTCAGTTCTGTGGGAATAAGGAATGACTTATACTGTGAATATATACAAAACTACATATTTTTGAGCTGAAAAAATAGGTCTACTTGTACACAGTAGCTAAAGTGTGAACTCAGATGAAGACAATCAGACATACGGACGTCTGATTCCATAAAAAAAATCAACATAGTTTTTTTATTTACACTACAGGTAAAAAAGCAAAAACATGTTTTTAAACGTTATAAAGGAAAACGGATTTTTGAGACGCATGACTTGATGATCTTAATTTCTGAAAGTTTCTTTTTTCCACATCCTTTTTTTTTCAATTACAATACACTGTAACAGGATACTGTGTGTTATATCACTTAGAGATATGGCAGATTTTCGGTTGCTGATATCCGCGATCGTAAGCGGTAGTTGCATTGCGATTGTTGATGATGACAAGATAAATACTGGAGTGATGTAAAATGTTGCATAAACTAAAAAAATAAAAAAAATAAAGCCCTCCCCCCCCCCCCACCCACCCCGAACTTTTATGCGGTCATCATAGCTGATCAACCATTTCATTCCATGAACATCAGCACATTTCAATCATTTGAACATTGGGGGTATCTGAAAGAATTCAGCCGTGCTTAAGCGCCCTAGCGCAACGAAAACATGCTAATTTTTGACAGTTCTATTCCCTTTCCCTCTACCATCCCTAATAATTGAGAGTGCATACATTGAGAGTGTTTCAAATATTCTATTTATGAGCTAGTTTTCGCGCTGTTTGTTATGCTTTTATTTTCGAAGAAAGAGAGGGAAAATAAGGAAAAGCAGCTAGAGAAAAAAGAAAAGCTGAGTTTGATGACAAAATAAAAGAAAATGATGCAGAAATAAATAGGCTTAAAAAAGATAAAGAAGCCTCCCTAGCAGTAATTCAAGAGGGAACAGAAAGAATGAGAAAAGCTGTAGAAAAACAAAATACTGTTGAAATAGCAGTTGCCTCTAACTTGATCATACAAGGTTCAGCTGAAATAAAGAAAACTGAAAGTAAATTAGTTGTGGTGGAAGCAGAAAAAGATAGGCTAATCAGGAAAAGGTTAAAACAATAATATGAAAAAAGTAATTCAGTGAACAATTGTACATAGTTCTTGGTTTTCAATTACCTTTTTAGGATATTATAGTTTAATGTGAAACCTGAAAACTTTACTGTGAAAATCGTGAATTGCTTCTGGTTCAACAGCATATTAATGTTCAAAGTGAAACTTGAATGTGGTAAATATACTTGAATATGATAATAACACGTGAAAAGATAAGAACTGAACATTAGAAGTAAATCATACTTAAACCTTAGACATTAGACGTTATGCAAAAAATTTGGGTGTGAACTTCGACCATATATACTAATGGACTGCGCATTGGCAATAGCTGCATCAAAGCCGCCATGGCTCAAACATTGGGCACATCATCATCAGACTCCAAATTTCGTGTACAAATGCTGTTATGATTACTAATTTATGCTGCAGAACTTCAGTGTTTTCGGTGTATTATGTGAATGCACCTCATATATAATGAAAACTCTTCAGGTAAGTTTACTTATGAGCTATATACATGCATGATCGTGTTGTTTACATTTTGTGATTTATAATGTGATGAATATTTGCGAAGAATTTGGAACATGCATTCCATTTTTTTTCTTAAGTTACTATATTTTTATATCAATAGCTGCAAGTTTCTGGTTAAGTAATTGAACTTTATTGACTTAGGTATTTAATTCGTTTCTTACCCATGAAAAATCATAGAACTTTCTTTACTATATCGGTCAGAGCAACCATAAGCACAGCAGGTGTAACCCATCTTTTTGACTGTTGTCATGTGATTTTATGTTGGAGCCAGAAATTTTGATGTCATGCGCAGTCTATCAGTATATATGGTTGAAGGGTGTGAAGCAAACTCTTTACAATGTATACAAAGTTGTTTTACTAGATGTATACAAATATACATCTAGTTTTTATTGAAATACACTCCTAAAATTTTCCTAAAATTTTTCTAAAAATTCCTAAAATTCCTAAAATTCTTACCTAAAATTTTCCAGAAGTATGCTATGATCCCTGCTTACGTCATAATGAAAAAGAATCGTGATATAATGAAGAAATTAATTGATATTACAACACTAGTGGCCCGGCAAGAGCTCCCATTTCGTGGACACGATGAAAGCGAAGTAGTCTGAAAATAAGGGAAATTATCTCAATGACTGATTTACTCTCCAAGAGTGACGAAACATTGAGTGTTTATGGAGAATACTACAACATTTTCAGGAACTTCAAAAACAATACAGAATGATTTAATCGAATCAGTTGCTCATATAGTTAAAAATGAAATCAATGCAGATATTGAAAATGCCCAGTTTTTTTCTTGGCAGATTGATGAAGCGGCAGACATTAGCTCCCATGCACAAGTATCAATTATACACTGGCGGAAAGTGAAAAAAGAACACCAAGAAGGAGACGTCTGATACCAACGCAATTTATGCAGCATAATAACGGAATACAGAGGATCATGTGATCAAAACATTATGGCAAAATACAGCTGTATTTGCTGGTAAACTGAAAAATAACATTTCCATGTAACATAGTTAGTACGAGGTTGAACCGCCATGAACTGCATCACACTGTGCAATTCTGGCATGGAGTCTGTCGTACAGATGTTGGATGTAAGTTTGGGGTATTGAGTTCCAAGCATCCTCAACCTGGACGCGTATATCGGGGATGGTCGTGGCTGGCCGTGGAGACCGGATAAGTCGTCCCATAAAATTCCACACGTGCTCAGTGGGGGACAAATCCGGTGAACGTGCAGGCCATGGAAGTTGTCTCACAACCTGAAGTGCATGTTGTGTTGCACGTGCTGTGTGTGAGCGTGCGTTATCTTGCTGAAAAACACCACGATGGACCGACCTTACAAATGTCACCACAACGGGCTGAATGATGTTGTTGATGTAGGAGGTGCTGTTTAACGTACCCGGTACAAACACTAGTTGTGTGCAGCAGCGATAGCTGATCGGTCCCCACACCAGGAGACCAGGTGTAGGCCCTGTGTGTCGCTGGCGGATGCAAGAATTGTAGAGACGCTCCCCTGTGCGTCTGCGAACATGCATACGGCCATCGAAGGCTCCCAAGCAGAATCTGCTTTCATCGCTGAACACGACAGATCGCCATTGCGTTCTCCAGTGCAGACGTTGGCGACACCACTGCAGCCATTCCTGACGGTGGGCTGGAGTCAGAGGTACACATGCCAGTGGCACACGTGCACGCAGTCCTGCATCCAGTAGACGGTTGCGAATTGTTCGCACAGTCACCTCAAGTGCAACGGCAGCTCGGATTCGCGTCGCAGTGGATGTTCTGCTTGACAACGCCGCTCTTCTTATGCGTCGATCGGTCCGCTCATCAGTCCGTCTGTGACTCCCGGTTCCACGTCTTCTCGTGTGGGAATGTTCCTCGGACCATCTACGCCACCATCGTACCACCACCGATACTTCCCGTCCAATTCGCTCCGCAATATGACGATACAACCGCCCAGCCTAGCGGAGTCCGACTAGACGACCTTGCTCAAAGACCGATAACTGCTGAAATCGTACACGTCTTCCATGTCCAGGCATTGCAGCTTCTTCAAGGGCTTCGCACGTGTCCGTACGCCGACGACTGATTACATTCACTTGGCCGTACTCCTGAAATACCACTGACGATGATTTGCATATTATTCCATGCTGTAGCGTAAGCGCTCACCGGTTGGTCCCGAAATTAACATCACACCTACATAAACTCGACCCCATTAACATATGTAAATTTCATGATTGTCTGCCAATTTCTTCTTGGTGTTCTTTTTTCACTTTCCGCCAGTGTATTTCGATTTGTGAAAGATGAAGTACCAGTAGAAAGATTCTTGGGATTTTTTGACGTAAGTTCTGATCGGTGTGCTACTCCACTTAAAAAATTACTGGATCGTGAGCTGGAAAGATTTAGCTACAAAGAAAAACTAGTTGCACAGACATATGATGGCGCAGCAGTGATGGCATCAGAGCTGAATGGATTGCAAGCAAAAGTGAAGTGTGATGCCCCTTAAGCATTGTTTGTTCATTGCTACGCACACAGGCTGAACTTAGTTTTGAGCAGAGCAGCATCAGTGCTGAAGTCACACCCTCGCCACTGTTTCACCGGGATTTCCGCTTTCTGGTTTGCGACCATATCAAGCGAACGTGGCAAGGTCTGTGGGACCAAAAGGTGGAAAATAAACTGCATCGTATTAAACCTAATCTAGAAGTCTGGAAATCCTCATATCGTCGGAACCGTAGGGAGGAAGTGGTGCTTGCGCGTCTCTGCATTGGGCATTGTCGTTTCACTCACCGCTTTTTGCTGTGTGGCGACACTGCGCTGATGTGTGAGACGTGCAATTGCCGACTCACCGTCACTCATCTTCTGTGTAGCTGTGTTCGTTTTCGTGATGTACGTTTTCATTTCTTTCATTCTCATTTGTTGACCGAGGACGCCGCTACACTGCAGCGGCTCCTCAATGACCACTGTGATACTGTTGCCGTGTTTTCATGTTTTAAAGAAATTGACTATTTTAAATGTATCTAGATTTTAGCCTTATCATCATCCTCATTTCTCAGTTTTACTGAAACAGCTAGAGTTTCAGTAAAACTTATTGTATCATGTTTTTAATACTGTTTGTTCCATTATCTTTTTTAGCCCTTCCATCGTTCTCATTTTTCAGTTTTACATGATCAGTCAGATTTTAAGCTTTTTACCACATTTTTAATACTGTTTGTTTGTCTTGTGTCTGGCGCTCTTTGGCCAACCATGGCCCTTGCGCCATAAAAATCAAACAACCAACCAACCAACTAATCAGTGCTGAAGGAATCACATTTTTTTTTTTTTTTCCAAATTTAAATGCAATTTGTGCATTCTTTTCCAAATCAACAAAGCGTGTTCATTTACAAGAATCTGTTGGTGGACCCAGACCACCTCGTGTATCACAGACCAGATGGAACTACAAATCTTGTTCAGTGTCTACCATAGCTGACCACAGGTTGCTGCTAATTGAAGTACCGTAATTTTCGGACTAAGAGCCGCAGGTGAGAAATTTTGCAATCTTGGAAGCAAAAGTTGCCATTAGGGCTGCACCGGCATAAGGGCCGCACCTGTGAAGTCGTGGTGCTGCTCAGAAAGCTAAATTATCTTCCTTACTTTCATGAATTAACTCACGCCCAACGTGATTATATGTATACTTCAAAGGCTAATTCTGCAACTCAGTGTTGATCTGCTTTACACACTTAGTTTTTCATACGGCAAAAATGTTTATGTATACATTTTTATTAATCATGCTAATGATGTTATTTGTTTGCCTTTATTAAATGCTCAAAACCATTTATGTAATCAATATAAATCACAGTTAATCTTAAGACCCCCTTTAGAATATTGCATTGCTCGTAAAACCGCACAATTGTCTAAATTCCATTCAATGTGGATGTCTGCTACAGGATGGTTCTCTGTTCACCCCAATAGAATCCGTCTTAGAAGTAATTAACTTATAAATTATTGCTTGTAATGCTTTCGATTAATGTTTTCTTTAATAATATGTTCCTTCTATGTTATGCTTTTTTTCTCATCTAGAGATGTTTTTGTTAGAATGAAGTTGTGATTCCTTTTACCAGCTGCATCGCACGTGTTCGCGGATCTGGCCGCCAACACCTCGAAACAGCGGTGCCGCTTTCTCTCTTTCAAGTGGTTTGACCTACTTTCATTTACTGCGCACTGAGCCTTCGCGTTGAGCTCTGCTTTTATATGAATGGGAAAGTTCTCCCTTCTTTTTTTCTTTTCCTGCCGAAGCCTTGAACTTCCACTATCGTCAGTCAAAAAAAAAAAAAAAAAAATCCGAAGCAAAACTCAGGAGCACAGAGCCAAGAAACACCTGTATCGCATGCCAGATTAACCAAGAAGAGTGAACAGAATTTGTCTTTACGTCCCGCCAGTATTGTTTGGAATAGGTCTCTGCTAATGGAATCATCCTGGGGCAGGCTTTTGCATTGTTCATGTTCTTAAGCTTTTGTTCAGAAAAGTGCCCAATCAAACCGGTCTCCCCACCCCAGTGAAAATCAACGTTCCTTCTCTTGGTTGCATCGCACCTTCCTGCATGATGTATGCTGCAGCCAACGAAAGAGATACGCTGGGCGCACTATCCACAGAAGCCTCGGACGTCACGCTACTCGTCTGTGTGCTTATGTCCCCATTCCATCCCCCACGCAAAGGGCATTTGAGTCAGGCATTCCTGTCCTCCCCCACTTTCCCTCCTAAACCAACATCAGGACAGCGGACTTATCGTTTAAATAGACGTGTCTAACGTATGAGTAGAAAGGGGGAAAACTTGATCACAGTCGAGTTTGGGAAAAAAAAAAGACGTGGTTTGAAAAAATTTACTAAGCATCTGAATGAAAAATAAAAAAAAAGGGAGGGAAGAAACAGTCTTATCGAAAACAAATTCGGCATAAGAGCCGCTTCGGCATAAGAGCCGCACACCCGAAAAATTTCACTTTTAGTAACGTAAGAGCCGCAGCTCTTAGCCCCAAAATTATGGTATTTGAAAAAATTAAGGATGATTCCAACTATGATGATAAGACAATTCATGAAGCAGCAGGACTAAAACGGTGGCTTCAAGATTTTAATTTCGTTTTTCTTCTCTTCTCATATAAAAAAATATTTGATTTAACTGAGGTTACTTTCTTTGTACTGCAATCAAATAGTTCCGATGTTACATTCTGTAACAAACAAATTACTGGCTTATGTGAAAAATTGTACTTTCGAGATCAGAGACAGTTTGATGATCTCTCCAAATAAAAGATTTAAAGGAAGCAATGATATTCCATCCACCGTGCAATACAGGAGACTGTATAATGAGGTAATAGACAATGTTACAACTCAGTTAAAATGCCTGTTTTCTGACATTGAGAAATTAAAATTTCTTCAGCTGGTCGATGTACACTGCTTTGAAGCTCATTCCAGAATTTTTCCTGAACATTGTTTTAAAGCTCTGCTTCAAACTTATGAAAAATACTTTGACAGCACCAAACTGCATAGTGAGCTGCAGGTTCTGTATTCGGACGGAGATCTGTGGAACAATGCCAAAAGTACAACAGAACTTCTATCTGCCATATACAATAATAATAATCTAGCACAGGCACTGCCAGAGTTGTTTAGACTTCTTTCCCTCGTAGTAACAATTCCTGCAACATCGGCCTCTGTGGAACGCAGTTTCTCGTGCCTGAAGACGATAAAACAACTACAAAAGAAACTCCATTGGGCAAGAAAGGTTGTCAAGTTTATCAGTTCTGTCCATCGAGAAGGCGCTTGTGAAGAGGATGGAAGTAGAACAGACATGGTATGACCATATAATAAATCACTTCACCAAACAGAAAAAACGAAAGATAGACCTGATATACAAGACAATATAAGCGTAAGGTAAGCTTTCTCTCTTGCTGTATAGGTAAACGCTGTGTGCAGAAGTTTTCAAGACTTTTTTTCTTTTGGCGTCAGTGAAGGTAGAGGTGTATATAGAATTTCATTTGAGTTGAAAAAGATGTAACCCAGGGTAGTGTGTGGACAGCTGGTACCTTGGCTATGATATCACTAGAGTAAAGCATCAGCCATGTGAGTAAAATAAGTGGAATGATATAATCACAAATTGTGATGGGCTTCTGTTTACTGGGGTTAGGAATGCATTCTTGCCGGAGGGTGGAACTTCCAGGAATTGCTTGTGCGTCATGCATGGACCCTTTCTTCTTCTCACTGCATTAAAAGCATCCATCAAAGCATCAAAAGTCATGCGTCAAAAATAAAAGGTTTAAACAAACAATAAGTGTTATACCAGCAGATGAATACGAAAATAGTGTTCCCTTTCAAAATATTTTGCAAGATAAAATGATTTCGAAAAATACCAAAACAGAGGGGCAATTCAAAGTTTATAAAATAAACGAACTGTATGTAAGGGGAAGGGGTAATAGCAGGTCACTGAAGCTGTGCCAGCCCCAGCTGGGATTAATGGTCTGAACTTACTAAAACACCTACTGTACCTACTGACTGATGGACAGTACACACATATGATAATTTGGGTTTAAGAAGTTCTTAAAAAGTGCTTGAATTTATTTTGCTTGGAAGAGTACGAACCTAGTTGTAGTACGCAATTTTGCTGGTGAATTTGAAGTTCTTGATTTCCTGCTTCTTTTTGTGGCACTTGTCTAAATAAGTTCTTAATATATGGGGAGGGATAATTGTTTTCTGCCAATATTCCTTTTAATTCTTCTCTGTGAAGATCTTTTTGAGCATCTGAAGAGGCAAGGACTTCATTTTTCTCCAAAAATTGTCTCGCTGTATTCAACTTAATATAGTCAGGGTGGAATGAGCAGAAGTCTAACATCTTTCCTGTGTTAGTGGGTTTTCTGAAAAGCTGAGTGAAGATTCTTCCCTCTCTTGAGGTCAAGGTTAAATCTAGGAAATTGATGCTATGTTTTTTTTTTTTTTTTTCCAGTTCCAGGGTGTACTACAAAGAATTTTCTAGCGAGTTAAATTCTGCCAGAATCTGAGAGGGTAGAGATTGGTCCACATTATCTACAATAACTAGGACATCATCCATGTATCTTACATAGAGAGCAAATATTGAGGGTTGTATAAGGATTTTTGCCTCTAGTTTACTTACATAATAATTTGCCAGCAGAGGTGCTAGTGGAGAACCCACTGCAAGTCCTGAAGTTTGCCTGTAATATTCCTTTCCAAACAATCCCATTTTTCAAATTTACAAGGGTTTTTTCAACAAGACAATGGCAGAAATTAAACTTCACATTTTTTTATAATGCCATGGTCAAGTGGCTGAAGGATGGATGTGCAGTTAGGTGGTAGAAATTCTACTGTTATATTACTGTATCTTGCTTCAACTCGATGTGCTGAACAGTTATCGACCAATAAAACAATGTTTCTTTTCATTTTCTTCATTTCGTTATTCAGTGCCTTTATCCATTTTGAAAAGATAGTTTGAGTCATCCATGACCGGCTGTTGTTTTTGTACAGGCATGGAAGTGACGCAACATTCTTAAAGCACCGAGGCTTGGCAGACTTTCCTGTAAGTAATGGTTTTAGTTTTTTTGTTCCAGTTGCGTTGCAGCAAAACATGACAGAAATGCGAACTTTTTTATTTTCCCCCACCTTTACACTGCTCACCTTTCATAGCCATCATGCGATTCGGAAGAACTTCGTAGAAAAATGCCATCTCATATGCATTGTAAATGTCCTCAAGTTCATATTTCTATAAAATATCCTGCAACTTATTTTCTTTCCATGTATGAGCAGCTGAAATATTGGCAGCTTTTTCATCTTCACACACCTGCTTCAAACTTATACCATACCGTTCTTGAAAACGAAATAACCAGCCGCTGCTCGCTTCAAACATTTCGATTTTCAGAATTTCTGCAAACTCTTTAGCCTTAGCTTGCAACATGAGACCAGACACTGGAACATCTTTTGATTGAACGTCTTTAAACCATGTGTACACAGCTTCATCAATTGATTGAAAATTTTCCCAACGCAGACGGTTTTTTCCCCGGGCAAATGGTTGATTGTTCAGCAAGTTTCTTTATTTTCTCTTTATCTTTTAAAACGATGGCTGCAGTAGATGGGGGTGTTTTGGTGAGAAAAAAAATTTTGAATTTAATTCATTTTGGGTATATTGAATTGGATTTTCTTATTTATTAAACACGGGTTGCTATTATTTATGCTGGTATTGAAATTCATATGGAAATTATAGAAAAATTAAATTTGGGAGATGGGTGGATGCATTTCGAAACAAAAATATTTTCTAAGTACTAGAAAAGGCCATGAACATCCTAAACAAAAATGCATCTGAAAATTTACATTCCACAAGAAGTTATTGGAAAGTTTGCGTTGTTTGTGTTCAAGCAGAGTTGAGTCACCTGAAAGTGCAAAAATAAGTGGATATTGTTGCATGTGTATGAAAATGTGTCACTATAAGTCATACGATAAAATGTACTCGTTCAATAACAACTTGTGGAGGCGGTGAAAGTCAATTAAAATGGATAGGACAAAAATTGCAGTTATGAAAAACCTTATAATACCAGGATTCGGATCGATAGCCTTAGTCAAGCTAAGGTGGGGTACATGGGACCAAGTCATGGAAGACAACAACACACAAAAACTTTCACACTGCACTCATTTTGAACTTTTTTTGAAAGGCTACTGCCTGTATTTATTATTTTTCTTTAAAAACTTAATAAGTTAATTTAGTGGACAAACAGATGGTATTTCCTTTTTTCTTGTTTGCTTAAACACAGCAGTATAAAAACAGAATCTCAATTTTCTTTCTATTTCTATTTGGCCACTGGCCTTATGAACAGCACAACTTTACATATTTCAACACAGTTGGTTTGAACACTAGGCATGCATCCAAAATTATACCATGATTCACATAGCTTAAAAAAAAAAAAAATACTGGATTATTTTTAATTCTACAAGGTGGACAAATTCTGTTCTTTTGAAACGTACTCTCTTCTCTCTCACCCAGTTAGCTCAATGACCAATTTACAATTTTACACTTATTGATTTAAATTTAAACAATCTTAGCAAACTCCGCAATCTCCCAGACCAGATTCAAAGACTTCAATTAAATTTACAGTTATTTTAAGAGCCACAAATTATACTTTAACAAATCTACTATCAGCAAGTAAACAAACCAAGTAAATTATCCTCAAAACATAATTTACACTGAGCACAAGCATTAATTAACCTTACATAACCCATAGAACTATCCTGAATGAACCTACTTCACTTATAAAGAAACCTCACTAACTAATCTTAAAAATTATCACTATTCATAACATCAACATAATTCAGAAATTCAAACAATCTTCTTGCACTAGCTTGCTCATAAAAATCACCTCACTCTGCACTTCACATAATAGCTCAGGATACTTAATAACTCTATACTGTAAACAAAAGCTCAAAATACCAATTAACTAAATTTCCAAACTAAATATCAAGTTCACTAACACCAACAACCAGAATTTAGAATTTACATCCCTAGCACTACAGCAAATCATAAACAAATAAATTTAGATACCTTAAATCACCAAACAAACTTAAATTTAACACCTGCAGTGAATTACTGAGGTAGCGGTGAGGCAAATACTCTCAGTTCAGACACTACCCTGGGTTTTGAGAACCAACACAGGAAGAAAATACCAAGTCAGGCTGAAGGCGTGAAATTGGGTCGTGAATCCACTTTCAGCCTATGCAAAGGGAAAGGAAAAAATCCTCAAGTGTGACACATCATCATCAGGCACAGAATTTCCTCTAACATGATCTCACCACATTTCTTGAAGCAACGCTCGACCGACCCTCGCTGGCAGTACATATCTCCGTGAGCAGCGAAACTACTGGGGGGTTTGAAGACAAGTTTTCCCCCAAAAACCACGTCTTCAAGGATCTCCCCTTTTCGAACCAATGCATGATCCCACCTTGATCAATCACGCCTGCAAGAGCCTGTCGTACTTCAACCCTAAATACTCCAGGCACATCTGGCCCAGAACTAACACAACTATATCTCAGGAAAAATTCACTTATCTCTGTATATATCCCAAGAAATTCTAAATCACAATATCCACATATATCCCAGGAAAATTCACTTATCTCTCTATATCCCAAGAAATCCTAAATCACTATATCCACATATATCCCAGGAAAATTCACTTTATCTCTCTATATCCCAAGAAATCCTAAATCACTATATCCACATATATCCCAGGAAAATTCACTTATCTCTCTATATCCCAAGAAATCCTAAATCACAGTATCCACATATATCCCAGGAAAATTCACTTATCTCTCTATATCCCAAGAAATCCTAAATCACAGTATCCACATATATCCCAGGAAAATTCACTTATCTCTCTCCACATATATCCCAGGAAAAATCACTAGCAAGGAAATTCTTCTGCACCATGGCAATGCGCAGGTCCACTTCAGACAATAACACTGACCATTTACATAACCCACTAAATATTTTCACCTTATTGAAAATTAAAATGACATTTAGACCTTTAACCTTATAGTAAAAACAAGAAAATTTAGGCCAAAGAAAAGAACAATTAATACCGGAACTGGTGAGCAAAAGTGTGTCTTCTCAACCCATGATGTTCATTCTTTTTGTGAAATACTAAACTTGAGAACAAAAAAAATACTTTAACTTCTATTCTGCACATATCGCATCCTGGTGAAAATTCCCTACTCAGAGCCCTCTGCCCTAGGACAAGTTCCCTGCTTGCCCTAAGATCACCCCTTTCCAATGGGAGATTAACACTCATCTGGAGCATGTAAAATACTGGTCCTCAATTAACATTCCTACCATCTCAATTTCGACACTCAACACTCCAAGAATGTAAACAGCACTTTAGGTTTCCAATTTCATCACACTATAATATGTTCCCAAAATTCCAATATAAATCATCCCATAATTTATCTTCACTCAAAAAAAAAATAACTCAACGCTGTAAAAAGGCTAGAGAAAAAATGTTTACAATTATTTTATCACCCACGACATCACAATAACACTGCTTTTCAATTATCACATGCCCAACTAAACTATTATCGATGCACCAAAATTCACTGTGCCCAACTATTAAACTAAATTTTTCCGATACATCAAAATTTACTGGCCTGGGAAGTTGCTAAAATACCAGTCATGACAGCACAAAAAAAAAACATAAATGAAAGCATTTTCAACTCCCCTCTCTTTTTTTCTTTCTTTTTTCTGAATTCGTACCTGAGTAACTAATACATTTTAATTTTGAAAGCTGAACGACAACACAGCCATAATCAGAGGGAAAAAAAACTTGCTCTTTTTCTTTTTGTTTCTTATGCTCAGCTCGAAGTTTAGGTAGCCTGCGTGGGATGTTATATATCAATACAAAAAGATATGAACTAAAACATTACCTTGGAGCTGGCGTTCTTTTTTTTTTTCCTTTCTGTTTTCACCACAGTTTACAGTCCTGGCACAACCACATTCTCGTTAGAATTGCTTTCTTTGTTTTCTTCCTCCCAGGTCCCTTCCTTAAACGGTTAATAGCCGAGGTAACCATTTTCGAAACCTCGGGATGAGATGGAACCTTTGAGGCAGGCCTCCTTTTCGGAGTATCATCCGAGGGTGAAGCTGTAGAGGCTGGGCCCACTCTTTCCGGAATTTTCATAAGGGAGAAGGCATGTCCCCCTTCAGCCAAGAACTTTTCCTTAGCGACATTGTCCCAGCCTGCCGCCATTTTGTTCCTCAGGGCGAGGTTCCCGGCCGGCGGAATGCCGCTTTAACTGCGTTCTACATCGTCAAAATTTTCAATTGGCAGCCCAGATCCAGAGTGTCCCCTTGTGGTGGACTGGTGGTCAGCAAAAAAAAATCAAGAAGAAACTTTTTTTTTTCTGTGGTTCTCTCCCGCCAAAAGGCGAGGAGGAAAAAAACTCCGCCGTCCTCTCTTTCTCTGACTGCCAGCCAGAAGTACTAGAACAAAAGTGACTCTCAACAGATAAAAACTCTGGGGTGCTTGAAAACCGCTGACCCCTCTCATTGGTCGAAACTTCAGCCTAGCAACTCACGACTCTCCCAACGGACTTTTCACTCCCACGCCTCGAGTGACCTCTGACCTTCACACGTGTAGACCAGGCTCTTCTTGACCCTGGGGTCTAAAAATAGATTTCGTTGCTGAATTCCCTACCCCAAAAGACGAAAAGATGTTACACTTTTGGGCGACTTCTCGCTTGGAAACAGGAACGCAAAAAAATGGCGAATTCTTGCTTTGCAGAAAATCACTAGTTTTAATTTTCTTTTTTTTTCCTCGTTCCGTGATGTTAAACTAAAATTAATTTTGATTCTCTGAGCTGCACACCTACTCGCCTTTTCCTATCGCGATAAAAGAACCGATAAATTAATTATTTTCAAAACCCCAAAGTCAGTTAAATCAAATATTATTCTTTTTTTTTTCTTCTTTTCACCAACATGAAATTTTGTTTTCCTGGTAGTGATTAAGACAAGCGAATTTTGCGCATGAATTCCCCTGCCTTTCAACCAGGAATTTTCTTCTAACGTATGTCATGGAAGAAAATTTTTGCATTAATTAATCTCTGATAAACCAACAGAAAGATTGATCAGGTCTCTCTGAAATTCACCAGAGGTTAAAATTTTCGCCATGACAAATACATTCCCCTGCGAAAAAGACGAGCAAAGCGAGTCGAAACATAAAATAAAATCTCAGAAAATTCGCTTCTACCTACTACTCAACACACACGTGCTCCGACCATGTCAACAAACCGATGAATGTAAACAAACCTGCAGCGCCACCTACCTCCGGTGAGCTGACTTCCGTTCCAACATGGCTACCACTGAACTAGGAAAACAAATGTTCCGAAGCGAAGCTACTTATCACCTGACCTTAATTACAGAGGTGAAAGAATTTTTTCAAGCCAAAAAATTTTCACGGAACGAAGGAAAAAAAATTCTGCACCGGCTCAAATACTAACCTTTTAACTACACTGAGAAAATTAAATTAAAAGAAATTTAACTGATTATTAAATTCCTAACTCACTGGCTATTACTACAGTAATACTAATCCTACCCAACACTGAACCTACACTTCACTCCAATAGTAAACAACCTAACTTAAAATAACTAACCAGTGCACCTGGGCACTAAATTAACCAGCGTGAGGAGAGAAGAGAAGTTACGCCTCTTACAATTTTTGCATTATGCTTTCACCAATTTGACATCACCAACAACAGGCATTTTCGAATGACAACATTACTTTACAATACACTTTCTTCGCTTAGTTCAACAGAATATGATAAATTGCCTGAATGCAACACATTAAAATTACACTTAATTCAACACTCGGACTGTAGAGGTAAAAAAATTTTGCAACACATGAAAAATACACCTAGAAGTTCAATATTTGGAAAAGTGTGAAATTGCATATATATATGTGACACACTGCAAACTATTAATTAGCACTAGTTATATTCGAAATACCAAATTATACATTATGCAGGTACGCTTGAGAAATTATTTGTGTGAAAACTCATGTAGGTAAACACCCCAAAAAAAAATTGTATGTGTGTCAAGCACAAAATTACTGAAATTACTCATATATCACTGAAAATATTACACCCACACAAAAAAAAATCTTTTTATGTGTGTCAAGCCCTAACTGGCTTTTATGTTAAGCCCAAAATTATTCAATTATTACAAACACTGCTACTGAAATATTATAATACTTATACACAGAAATTCAGCTAAAATCAAAAAATATGCACTTTCGCTACTTTGGTCACTGAGAGAGAGAGACTACCAGAACTTATCACTACGAGAAAATAATTCGCATATGAAACCATACAAGATTTTTCGTAACTACTGTGCAGTACAGGTTGAATTCCATGACAAGGCATGTATCCTATGGTCACGGCACCAAATGTTTTGGTGAGAAAAAAAAATTTGAATTTAATTCATTTTGGGTATATTGAATTGGATTTTCTTATTTATTAAACACGGGTTGCTATTATTTATGCTGGTATTGAAATTCATATGGAAATTATAGAAAAATTAAGTTTGGGAGATGGGTGGATGCATTTCGAAACAAAAATATTTTCTAAGTACTAGAAAAGGCCATGAACATCCTAAACAAAAATGCATCTGAAAATTTACATTCCACAAGAAGTTATTGGAAAGTTTGCGTTGTTTGTGTTCAAGCAGAGTTGAGTCACCTGAAAGTGCAAAAATAAGTGGATATTGTTGCATGTGTATGAAAATGTGTCACTATAAGTCATACGATAAAATGTACTCGTTCAATAACAACTTGTGGAGGCGGTGAAAGTCAATTAAAATGGATAGGACAAAAATTGCAGTTATGAAAAACCTTATAATACCAGGATTCGGATCGATAGCCTTAGTCAAGCTAAGGTGGGGTACATGGGACCAAGTCATGGAAGACAACAGCACACAAAAACTTTCACACTGCACTCATTTTGAACTTTTTTTTTTGAAAGGCTACTGCCTGTATTTATTATTTTTCTTTAAAAACTTAATAAGTTAATTTAGTGGACAAACAGATGGTATTTCCTTTTTTCTTGTTTGCTTAAACACAGCAGTATAAAAACAGAATCTCAATTTTCTTTCTATTTCTATTTGGCCACTGGCCTTATGAACAACACAACTTTACATATTTCAACACAGTTGGTTTGAACACTAGGCATGCATCCAAAATTATACCATGATTCACATAGCTTAAAAAAAAAAAAAAAAATACTGGATTATTTTTAATTCTACAAGGTGGACAAATTCTGTTCTTTTGAAACGTACTCTCTTCTCTCTCACCCAGTTAGCTCAATGACCAATTTACAATTTTACACTTATTGATTTAAATTTAAACAATCTTAGCAAACTCCGCAATCTCCCAGACCAGATTCAAAGACTTCAATTAAATTTACAGTTATTTTAAGAGCCACAAATTATACTTTAACAAATCTACTATCAGCAAGTAAACAAACCAAGTAAATTATCCTCAAAACAGAATTTACACTGAGCACAAGCATTAATTAACCTTACATAACCCATAGAACTATCCTGAATGAACCTACTTCACTTATAAAGAAACCTCACTAACTAATCTTAAAAATTATCACTATTCATAACATCAACATAATTCAGAAATTCAAACAATCTTCTTGCACTAGCTTGCTCATAAAAATCACCTCACTCTGCACTTCACATAATAGCTCAGGATACTTAATAACTCTATACTGTAAACAAAAGCTCAAAATACCAATTAACTAAATTTCCAAACTAAATATCAAGTTCACTAACACCAACAACCAGAATTTAGAATTTACATCCCTAGCACTACAGCAAATCATAAACAAATAAATTTAGATACCTTAAATCACCAAACAAACTTAAATTTAACACCTGCAGTGAATTACTGAGGTAGCGGTGAGGCAAATACTCTCAGTTCAGACACTACCCTGGGTTTTGAGAACCAACACAGGAAGAAAATACCAAGTCAGGCTGAAGGCGTGAAATTGGGTCGTGAATCCACTTTCAGCCTATGCAAAGGGAAAGGAAAAAATCCTCAAGTGTGACACATCATCATCAGGCACAGAATTTCCTCTAACATGATCTCACCACATTTCTTGAAGCAACGCTCGACCGACCCTCGCTGGCAGTACATATCTCCGTGAGCAGCGAAACTACTGGGGGTTTGAAGACAAGTTTTCCCCCAAAAACCACGTCTTCAAGGATCTCCCCCTTTTCGAACCAATGCATGATCCCACCTTGATCAACCACGCCTGCAAGAGCCTGTCGTACTTCAACCCTAAATACTCCAGGCACATCTGGCCCAGAACTAACACAACTATATCTCAGGAAAAATTCACTTATCTCTGTATATATCCCAAGAAATTCTAAATCACAATATCCACATATATCCCAGGAAAATTCACTTATCTCTCTATATCCCAAGAAATCCTAAATCACTATATCCACATATATCCCAGGAAAATTCACTTTATCTCTCTATATCCCAAGAAATCCTAAATCACTATATCCACATATATCCCAGGAAAATTCACTTATCTCTCTATATCCCAAGAAATCCTAAATCACAGTATCCACATATATCCCAGGAAAATTCACTTATCTCTCTATATCCCAAGAAATCCTAAATCACAGTATCCACATATATCCCAGGAAAATTCACTTATCTCTCTCCACATATATCCCAGGAAAAATCACTAGCAAGGAAATTCTTCTGCACCATGGCAATGCGCAGGTCCACTTCAGACAATAACACTGACCATTTACATAACCCACTAAATATTTTCACCTTATTGAAAATTAAAATGACATTTAGACCTTTAACCTTATAGTAAAAACAAGAAAATTTAGGCCAAAGAAAAGAACAATTAATACCGGAACTGGTGAGCAAAAGTGTGTCTTCTCAACCCATGATGTTCATTCTTTTTGTGAAATACTAAACTTGAGAACAAAAAAAATACTTTAACTTCTATTCTGCACATATCGCATCCTGGTGAAAATTCCCTACTCAGAGCCCTCTGCCCTAGGACAAGTTCCCTGCTTGCCCTAAGATCACCCCTTTCCAATGGGAGATTAACACTCATCTGGAGCATGTAAAATACTGGTCCTCAATTAACATTCCTACCATCTCAATTTCGACACTCAACACTCCAAGAATGTAAACAGCACTTTAGGTTTCCAATTTCATCACACTATAATATGTTCCCAAAATTCCAATATAAATCATCCCATAATTTATCTTCACTCAAAAAAAAAATAACTCAACGCTGTAAAAAGGCTAGAGAAAAAATGTTTACAATTATTTTATCACCCACGACATCACAATAACACTGCTTTTCAATTATCACATGCCCAACTAAACTATTATCGATGCACCAAAATTCACTGTGCCCAACTATTAAACTAAATTTTTCCGATACATCAAAATTTACTGGCCTGGGAAGTTGCTAAAATACCAGTCATGACAGCACAAAAAAAAAACATAAATGAAAGCATTTTCAACTCCCCTCTCTTTTTTTCTTTCTTTTTTCTGAATTCGTACCTGAGTAACTAATACATTTTAATTTTGAAAGCTGAACGACAACACAGCCATAATCAGAGGGAAAAAAAAACTTGCTCTTTTTCTTTTTGTTTCTTATGCTCAGCTCGAAGTTTAGGTAGCCTGCGTGGGATGTTATATATCAATACAAAAAGATATGAACTAAAACATTACCTTCGAGCTGGCGTTCTTTTTTTTTTCCTTTCTGTTTTCACCACAGTTTACAGTCCTGGCACAACCACATTCTCGTTAGAATTGCTTTCTTTGTTTTCTTCCTCCCAGGTCCCTTCCTTAAACGGTTAATAGCCGAGGTAACCATTTTCGAAACCTCGGGATGAGATGGAACCTTTGAGGCAGGCCTCCTTTTCGGAGTATCATCCGAGGGTGAAGCTGTAGAGGCTGGGCCCACTCTTTCCGGAATTTTCATAAGGGAGAAGGCATGTCCCCCTTCAGCCAAGAACTTTTCCTTAGCGACATTGTCCCAGCCTGCCGCCATTTTGTTCCTCAGGGCGAGGTTCCCGGCCGGCGGAATGCCGCTTTAACTGCGTTCTACATCGTCAAAATTTTCAATTGGCAGCCCAGATCCAGAGTGTCCCCTTGTGGTGGACTGGTGGTCAGCAAAAAAAAATCAAGAAGAAACTTTTTTTTCTGTGGTTCTCTCCCGCCAAAAGGCGAGGAGGAAAAAAACTCCGCCGTCCTCTCTTTCTCTGACTGCCAGCCAGAAGTACTAGAACAAAAGTGACTCTCAACGGATAAAAACTCTGGGGTGCTTGAAAACCGCTGACCCCTCTCATTGGTCGAAACTTCAGCCTAGCAACTCACGACTCTCCCAACGGACTTTTCACTCCCACGCCTCGAGTGACCTCTGACCTTCACACGTGTAGACCAGGCTCTTCTTGACCATGGGGTCTAAAAATAGATTTCGTTGCTGAATTCCCTACCCCAAAAGACGAAAAGATGTTACACTTTTGGGCGACTTCTCGCTTGGAAACAGGAACGCAAAAAAATGGCGAATTCTTGCTTTGCAGAAAATCACTAGTTTTAATTTTCTTTTTTTTTTTCCTCGTTCCGTGATGTTAAACTAAAATTAATTTTGATTCTCTGAGCTGCACACCTACTCGCCTTTTCCTATCGCGATAAAAGAACCGATAAATTAATTATTTTCAAAACCCCAAAGTCAGTTAAATCAAATATTATTCTTTTTTTTTCTTCTTTTCACCAACATGAAATTTTGTTTTCCTGGTAGTGATTAAGACAAGCGAATTTTGCGCATGAATTCCCCTGCCTTTCAACCAGGAATTTTCTTCTAACGTATGTCATGGAAGAAAATTTTTGCATTAATTAATCTCTGATAAACCAACAGAAAGATTGATCAGGTCTCTCTGAAATTCACCAGAGGTTAAAATTTTCGCCATGACAAATACATTCCCCCTGCGAAAAAGACGAGCAAAGCGAGTCGAAACATAAAATAAAATCTCAGAAAATTCGCTTCTACCTACTACTCAACACACACGTGCTCCGACCATGTCAACAAACCGATGAATGTAAACAAACCTGCAGCGCCACCTACCTCCGGTGAGCTGACTTCCGTTCCAACATGGCTACCACTGAACTAGGAAAACAAATGTTCCGAAGCGAAGCTACTTATCACCTGACCTTAATTACAGAGGTGAAAGAATTTTTCAAGCCAAAAAATTTTCACGGAACGAAGGAAAAAAATTCTGCACCGGCTCAAATACTAACCTTTTAACTACACTGAGAAAATTAAATTAAAAGAAATTTAACTGATTATTAAATTCCTAACTCACTGGCTATTACTACAGTAATACTAATCCTACCCAACACTGAACCTACACTTCACTCCAATAGTAAACAACCTAACTTAAAATAACTAACCAGTGCACCTGGGCACTAAATTAACCAGCGTGAGGAGAGAAGAGAAGTTACGCCTCTTACAATTTTTGCATTATGCTTTCACCAATTTGACATCACCAACAACAGGCATTTTCGAATGACAACATTACTTTACAATACACTTTCTTCGCTTAGTTCAACAGAATATGATAAATTGCCTGAATGCAACACATTAAAATTACACTTAATTCAACACTCGGACTGTAGAGGTAAAAAAAATTTTGCAACACATGAAAAATACACCTAGAAGTTCAATATTTGGAAAAGTGTGAAATTGCATATATATATGTGACACACTGCAAACTATTAATTAGCACTAGTTATATTCGAAATACCAAATTATACATTATGCAGGTACGCTTGAGAAATTATTTGTGTGAAAACTCATGTAGGTAAACACCCCAAAAAAAAAAATTGTATGTGTGTCAAGCACAAAATTACTGAAATTACTCATATATCACTGAAAATATTACACCCACACAAAAAAATCTTTTTATGTGTGTCAAGCCCTAACTGGCTTTTATGTTAAGCCCAAAATTATTCAATTATTACAAACACTGCTACTGAAATATTATAATACTTATACACAGAAATTCAGCTAAAATCAAAAAATATGCACTTTCGCTACTTTGGTCACTGAGAGAGAGAGACTACCAGAACTTATCACTACGAGAAAATAATTCGCATATGAAACCATACAAGATTTTTCGTAACTACTGTGCAGTACAGGTTGAATTCCATGACAAGGCATGTATCCTATGGTCACGGCACCAAATGTTTTGGTGAGAAAAAAAATTTTGAATTTAATTCATTTTGGGTATATTGAATTGGATTTTCTTATTTATTAAACACGGGTTGCTATTATTTATGCTGGTATTGAAATTCATATGGAAATTATAGAAAAATTAAGTTTGGGAGATGGGTGGATGCATTTCGAAACAAAAATATTTTCTAAGTACTAGAAAAGGCCATGAACATCCTAAACAAAAATGCATCTGAAAATTTACATTCCACAAGAAGTTATTGGAAAGTTTGCGTTGTTTGTGTTCAAGCAGAGTTGAGTCACCTGAAAGTGCAAAAATAAGTGGATATTGTTGCATGTGTATGAAAATGTGTCACTATAAGTCATACGATAAAATGTACTCGTTCAATAACAACTTGTGGAGGCGGTGAAAGTCAATTAAAATGGATAGGACAAAAATTGCAGTTATGAAAAACCTTATAATACCAGGATTCGGATCGATAGCCTTAGTCAAGCTAAGGTGGGGTACATGGGACCAAGTCATGGAAGACAACAGCACACAAAAACTTTCACACTGCACTCATTTTGAACTTTTTTTTGAAAGGCTACTGCCTGTATTTATTATTTTTCTTTAAAAACTTAATAAGTTAATTTAGTGGACAAACAGATGGTATTTCCTTTTTTCTTGTTTGCTTAAACACAGCAGTATAAAAACAGAATCTCAATTTTCTTTCTATTTCTATTTGGCCACTGGCCTTATGAACAACACAACTTTACATATTTCAACACAGTTGGTTTGAACACTAGGCATGCATCCAAAATTATACCATGATTCACATAGCTTAAAAAAAAAAAAAATACTGGATTATTTTTAATTCTACAAGGTGGACAAATTCTGTTCTTTTGAAACGTACTCTCTTCTCTCTCACCCAGTTAGCTCAATGACCAATTTACAATTTTACACTTATTGATTTAAATTTAAACAATCTTAGCAAACTCCGCAATCTCCCAGACCAGATTCAAAGACTTCAATTAAATTTACAGTTATTTTAAGAGCCACAAATTATACTTTAACAAATCTACTATCAGCAAGTAAACAAACCAAGTAAATTATCCTCAAAACAGAATTTACACTGAGCACAAGCATTAATTAACCTTACATAACCCATAGAACTATCCTGAATGAACCTACTTCACTTATAAAGAAACCTCACTAACTAATCTTAAAAATTATCACTATTCATAACATCAACATAATTCAGAAATTCAAACAATCTTCTTGCACTAGCTTGCTCATAAAAATCACCTCACTCTGCACTTCACATAATAGCTCAGGATACTTAATAACTCTATACTGTAAACAAAAGCTCAAAATACCAATTAACTAAATTTCCAAACTAAATATCAAGTTCACTAACACCAACAACCAGAATTTAGAATTTACATCCCTAGCACTACAGCAAATCATAAACAAATAAATTTAGATACCTTAAATCACCAAACAAACTTAAATTTAACACCTGCAGTGAATTACTGAGGTAGCGGTGAGGCAAATACTCTCAGTTCAGACACTACCCTGGGTTTTGAGAACCAACACAGGAAGAAAATACCAAGTCAGGCTGAAGGCGTGAAATTGGGTCGTGAATCCACTTTCAGCCTATGCAAAGGGAAAGGAAAAATCCTCAAGTGTGACACATCATCATCAGGCACAGAATTTCCTCTAACATGATCTCACCACATTTCTTGAAGCAACGCTCGACCGACCCTCGCTGGCAGTACATATCTCCGTGAGCAGCGAAACTACTGGGGGGGTTTGAAGACAAGTTTTCCCCCAAAAACCACGTCTTCAAGGATCTCCCCCTTTTCGAACCAATGCATGATCCCACCTTGATCAACCACGCCTGCAAGAGCCTGTCGTACTTCAACCCTAAATACTCCAGGCACATCTGGCCCAGAACTAACACAACTATATCTCAGGAAAAATTCACTTATCTCTGTATATATCCCAAGAAATTCTAAATCACAATATCCACATATATCCCAGGAAAATTCACTTATCTCTCTATATCCCAAGAAATCCTAAATCACTATATCCACATATATCCCAGGAAAATTCACTTTATCTCTCTATATCCCAAGAAATCCTAAATCACTATATCCACATATATCCCAGGAAAATTCACTTATCTCTCTATATCCCAAGAAATCCTAAATCACAGTATCCACATATATCCCAGGAAAATTCACTTATCTCTCTATATCCCAAGAAATCCTAAATCACAGTATCCACATATATCCCAGGAAAATTCACTTATCTCTCTCCACATATATCCCAGGAAAAATCACTAGCAAGGAAATTCTTCTGCACCATGGCAATGCGCAGGTCCACTTCAGACAATAACACTGACCATTTACATAACCCACTAAATATTTTCACCTTATTGAAAATTAAAATGACATTTAGACCTTTAACCTTATAGTAAAAACAAGAAAATTTAGGCCAAAGAAAAGAACAATTAATACCGGAACTGGTGAGCAAAAGTGTGTCTTCTCAACCCATGATGTTCATTCTTTTTGTGAAATACTAAACTTGAGAACAAAAAAAATACTTTAACTTCTATTCTGCACATATCGCATCCTGGTGAAAATTCCCTACTCAGAGCCCTCTGCCCTAGGACAAGTTCCCTGCTTGCCCTAAGATCACCCCTTTCCAATGGGAGATTAACACTCATCTGGAGCATGTAAAATACTGGTCCTCAATTAACATTCCTACCATCTCAATTTCGACACTCAACACTCCAAGAATGTAAACAGCACTTTAGGTTTCCAATTTCATCACACTATAATATGTTCCCAAAATTCCAATATAAATCATCCCATAATTTATCTTCACTCAAAAAAAAAAATAACTCAACGCTGTAAAAAGGCTAGAGAAAAAATGTTTACAATTATTTTATCACCCACGACATCACAATAACACTGCTTTTCAATTATCACATGCCCAACTAAACTATTATCGATGCACCAAAATTCACTGTGCCCAACTATTAAACTAAATTTTTCCGATACATCAAAATTTACTGGCCTGGGAAGTTGCTAAAATACCAGTCATGACAGCACAAAAAAAAAAAACATAAATGAAAGCATTTTCAACTCCCCTCTCTTTTTTTCTTTCTTTTTTCTGAATTCGTACCTGAGTAACTAATACATTTTAATTTTGAAAGCTGAGCGACAACACAGCCATAATCAGAGGGAAAAAAAAACTTGCTCTTTTTCTTTTGTTTCTTATGCTCAGCTCGAAGTTTAGGTAGCCTGCGTGGGATGTTATATATCAATACAAAAAGATATGAACTAAAACATTACCTTCGAGCTGGCGTTCTTTTTTTTTTTTTTCCTTTCTGTTTTCACCACAGTTTACAGTCCTGGCACAACCACATTCTCGTTAGAATTGCTTTCTTTGTTTTCTTCCTCCCAGGTCCCTTCCTTAAACGGTTAATAGCCGAGGTAACCATTTTCGAAACCTCGGGATGAGATGGAACCTTTGAGGCAGGCCTCCTTTTCGGAGTATCATCCGAGGGTGAAGCTGTAGAGGCTGGGCCCACTCTTTCCGGAATTTTCATAAGGGAGAAGGCATGTCCCCCTTCAGCCAAGAACTTTTCCTTAGCGACATTGTCCCAGCCTGCCGCCATTTTGTTCCTCAGGGCGAGGTTCCCGGCCGGCGGAATGCCGCTTTAACTGCGTTCTACATCGTCAAAATTTTCAATTGGCAGCCCAGATCCAGAGTGTCCCCTTGTGGTGGACTGGTGGTCAGCAAAAAAAAATCAAGAAGAAACTTTTTTTTTTTCTGTGGTTCTCTCCCGCCAAAAGGCGAGGAGGAAAAAAACTCCGCCGTCCTCTCTTTCTCTGACTGCCAGCCAGAAGTACTAGAACAAAAGTGACTCTCAACGGATAAAAACTCTGGGGTGCTTGAAAACCGCTGACCCCTCTCATTGGTCGAAACTTCAGCCTAGCAACTCACGACTCTCCCAACGGACTTTTCACTCCCACGCCTCGAGTGACCTCTGACCTTCACACGTGTAGACCAGGCTCTTCTTGACCCTGGGGTCTAAAAATAGATTTCGTTGCTGAATTCCCTACCCCAAAAGACGAAAAGATGTTACACTTTTGGGCGACTTCTCGCTTGGAAACAGGAACGCAAAAAAATGGCGAATTCTTGCTTTGCAGAAAATCACTAGTTTTAATTTTCTTTTTTTTTTCCTCGTTCCGTGATGTTAAACTAAAATTAATTTTGATTCTCTGAGCTGCACACCTACTCGCCTTTTCCTATCGCGATAAAAGAACCGATAAATTAATTATTTTCAAAACCCCAAAGTCAGTTAAATCAAATATTATTCTTTTTTTTTTTCTTTTCACCAACATGAAATTTTGTTTTCCTGGTAGTGATTAAGACAAGCGAATTTTGCACATGAATTCCCCTGCCTTTCAACCAGGAATTTTCTTCTAACGTATGTCATGGAAGAAAATTTTTGCATTAATTAATCTCTGATAAACCAACAGAAAGATTGATCAGGTCTCTCTGAAATTCACCAGAGGTTAAAATTTTCGCCATGACAGGGGCTATACCATATTCTTTTTCAACATCAATCTATTTTCTTCCACACTCTACAGCCTCTATAATCTGAATTTTTTGCTTAAGCAAAAACTGCTTACGTTTTTTTTTCAGCTATATTAAGAATGAAAAACCTGTTCTTTCTCACCAGTTCCTTCTTACTAAACAAGAACAGCCTGTTGTTCAGTTAATGGAAAACCTGCTCTTCATCTCTGCGCACTTCTCCTGCGCAGCCGAAAGGACTTCAGCTTATCTGTCAATCACGCAGGATGTATTAATTTCATTTGGAGGGAAGGAACGTTAAAAAAAAGAGGCGGGTCCAATGACAATGTGGCTTCCTAGTCAGCTGTTCCATTCTGCTCCGAAAGCGCAGGTTGTTACATGTTATTCATTCCTTCTCGTCCAGGAGAAAAAACCTTGTTAGCATTCTAGGAGGAAAAACTTGTCAATCAGTAACACTTTTTGAAAGATAAGAATACGTATTTCCGGTTAGACCAAAAAAAAAAAAAATTCTTCTTTGATCCGGGGTAATGCATTCTTTTACCATAATTTTATATTCATTATTTTGAAAAGTTCGTTAATCTGAAATTTGTTAAATTGAAATTTTTTAACATGAAAGTAATTAGTAATTTCTTTGGGGATTTTCCCCAGATTCGTTAATTTGAAATATTCATTCTATCGACATTCGTACTAATGGCTCTGGTAACTTTAAATCTAGTCCTTTCCTGTCTGTGTTTAGGAAGTCAACAAATAATTTCTTCTAGATGTGGTACAATTATCTCGGTTGGAGGAATTGTATATTTGTATACATATTTGGACTTAACGATGGACTAATTGATGGACTTGCGGAATAATCCTTAAATTGCAGGCATTATGGCTGACAAGTCAAAGCAACTTATAATTGTCAACCAGAAAGACTTAAAGGAAAAAATGATATTAACAATTCAAGAGCTTTAGGTAAAAGAAATTACAAATGATCCTACTGATAATGTAATTAGAAAATTAGCAAAAATAAAAAAAAAACAGTTACTTACCAGGACATATGGCAAAAAATGCATACCCTTTAGTTAGTGCAGCAGTCCTGAGGATTTTCGGCAAGCTGAAAATTCATAAACGTAACAACCCTATTCGACCTATTGTTGCGAAGAATATGGCACCTACCATTACCATTGAGAGAGCCTTGTTCCATTACCTCAAACAATCTCATGGATGTTAGGATGTTCAGTCTTGACATTGTGTCCTTGTATCCCAATACACCTACCAAAGTGGCAATATCATTGATTGAAGATAAACTCAATAAAAATAATGCACCAACATTGGAAATTGATAGTATGATATCTGCACTTACCTTCATCACAGACTATAGTTTCTTCAAAGACAATAAAACTATATATAGACAAGTATCTGGTGACCCAATGGGTTCACCATTGTCTGGGCTTCTCACAGAGACTATATTACAGGATATTGAGAGGAAAACTGCGCTCCTGAAGATAAGATTCCAGACCTATACTTAAGATATGTTGCTGATGTTTTGGTTTTCTGGCGATTCTCGAAAAGGGATTTGCTGCTAAGTTTAGTCAATTATACCCCACTATCCATCTCACAATTGAAATTGAAAATAACAAGCAGCTCCCATTTTTGGACATAAATATAATAAAAACCGAATCCAGTATTGAATACGAAGTTTACAGGAAACCTTCTTTTGTTCCAACTATTATCCCCATCCAATCATATTATCCCCATCCAATCATGCCATCCCTGGAAATACAAGATCTCCGCTCTACGATGCTACATACAAAGAGCTATTTCACACTGCTCTGCGGCTGCAGCAGAACATCAGGAAATACATTGGATCGTAAAAGTAGCTAAAGACCATGGATATAACAAAAGTATTGTTAATAAACTCTATCGGCAGTATAAAATTGACAGAACTAAAACATCTATGAGAGATAAATTTGATGCATCTACCTACTGTGGTAAACTTCCCTACTGCAAAGCTATCATGGGAATATTAAACAAGGAATGCCATAGAGCAAACTTAAAAATTGCGGATATAGTAAGCGATAGCACTCAACTGCAACAGCATTATAATAAACATTATAATGCTAATAAACATACATCAATATTGCAGAAAGCTGGTGTATATCATACCCCTATTTATATGTTATAATTAATTGTAATGAAATTTACGTTAGTAGTACTAAAAGAAATATTAGGATCAGATTGCATGAACACCTGCATAATTGGACAAAAAGAGAAGCCAAGACATCACTAATGCAATATTGCTTGAATAACAATGGAGAACCTGACTGGTATAATACCAAATGAATAGTATCACACTCAACACATTAAAAAATTCATATAGCTAAAGCAATTATGATTGAAAAGACTAAAGCTTTTAACTGTAACTTAAATGCACCGATCAAACTTTCATATGCTTGGAGGTGCATGATTCAACAAGAGAATGAAAAAGAAGAACAGAGCAGAACTGCGAGAAGACAATTTGTAAAAAGTATGCTGAAATACCAAACACCAGATGGCGCCACTGAACTTATATGCCACGACATCGCACACAGGACTGATGTGCTTGGCAGTCAACAGAGCAGTAGCATACGAGCTGTAATATGATCAACAGCTACCTTTGACAATGGCCATGACCATGTGGATCAAAACGCGTCAGGGCAGTAGCACTTGACTTTCATGGACGACGTTCGGTTCACCTTCAATACTGGTTTTATTTGCACTTTGTTTTTTCGGATTGCCCTTTATTTCACCTTGAATGCTTGTGTTCTTGTGCACTTCGGTTTTAATAATTTTCTTTTAATGACTTTACTCGTCCACTGGTTTGAGTGGTTTTAACTATTCGTTTTATTCAACATTTGTCCGCTTTTAACTTTAATCTGACCATTAGTTTCAACAACTCCGAACCATTTATATTGCTTCATGAATACAATCCACCCTTCAATAACAGCTCGCACATGAGTTTGGTCGTTACTGTGATATAAACCCAACTGTTTCCTACAGAATATAATAGCAACTACATCTATTACAGCAAGTCTAAAAGGTAAGACCTTTTACTTATATTCTCTTTGATGTTTTTCATGAGTCGATCGACGAGAGTTGAAGTTGGTTGATTTTTAATCGAATTTTAACGTGTGAAACAAGTAACTTTGGCATTTTATTGGATATCTATTATTCCATGTAGCGAGATTCATCATATATCTGTTCTGATATTGTGAACTATTTATATCTCCTTGAATTTGATTTTCCTTTTCAAGGGCCATTGAAAGCTCTTGAATTTTGAAAGAGTCCTTGAACAGTACTTGATTTTTTTCCTGTTCATCAAATGTCAGAATAGCCGCACTTCGTTGAAGAGAAGTTATTGCCAAAATGTCACAGGTGGCCGTGCTGTATTGTGAAACGTTCTCTTGGAATCAGGAGCACGTAGCTGTCACTTTTCCAGTTTTCACATGGTTGTGATTCTGAACTGCGATAAGCAAATGCGAGGGAAATTCTTCCGAACTACAATAAGCAAATGCGAGGAGGTATAAGTGTAAGGTACTAGCATCTCAAACCGGGTTTGCGATCTGCTGAATGCTTGTAGCCCAGGAATCCAGTCTAAAATTTCAGTTGACCATCGGTGGTCTGTCCTGCCAATATGTTCATGCGATAGCCATTTCAGAAATTTTATTCTTATCATGATATCTTCTATATATACAGTATATATACACTGAGGTGCCAGAAAAACTGGTACAGACGAGCTTATGCAAAATACATAGCAACGTCACCTATGCGCGTACTCGTTTGCGTCTGCCAGTGTGTATATAAAGCGATAGACATCCTTGCCAGCTGTCAGAGCTGTTTTTGGCATGAGAATGACAAGAAATAACGATTTAAGCGATTTTCAATGCGGTGTCATTGTTGGCGCTCATGAGACGGGCCATAGTATTTCGGAGGTAGAAACGAAGTTCGGATTTTCACGGGCGACCATTGCAAGGGTGTACCGTGACTACAAGAATTCCGGCAAAACCTCCAACCTACGATACCAGTGTGGCCGTAAAAAGACATTGGGTGAACGTGACCATCGTCGGCTGTCAAACATTTCACGCTATAGGCATGCAACACTCTCTCATGTATCATCGGAATTCAATGCTGGAGCCTCAACAAGCATCAGCGTCCAGACTGTGCAACGTACCGTGCATGATATGTGCTTTGGGAGCCAACGCCCAGCTCGAGTCCCCTTGATGGGTGCACGACACAGAGCTATGCGCCTTGCTTGGGCACACAACACCACCACTAGACACTTGATGACTGGAAACAAGTAGCCTGGTCTGACAAGTTGCGTTTCCAACTGTATCGGGCAGATGGAAGGATTCGTGTATGGCGCAAACCCTATGAAGGCATGGATCCTGCCTGTCAACAAGGAACTGTACCGGCTCGGGGGGGTCCGTAATGGTATGGGGTGTGTTTAGCTGGACTTCACTGGTACCCCTGGTACGTCTACAAACGTCTGTGACCGGCCAACACTATGTGCTCATTCTTTCTGACAAGATACACCCATTCATGTCCTGCATTCATGCTGATGGGTTGGGCCTGTTCCAACTGGACAATACACCTCCACACAAGTGTCGGGACGCCACATTATGGTTAGAGGAGCATTCATCTGAGTTTGGGGTGTTGCCATTCCCACCCAAGTCCCCAGATCTGAACGTGATAGAACACATTTGGGATGCCATGCAATGTGCTGTCGAACACAGCAATCCGGGACCTCGGAATACACCCGAATTGTGGAACGCTCGCAGAAAGTATGGTGTGCATTACCTACAGCATATTTCCAGATGCTAGTGGAGTCCATGCCCCAGTTGTATTTCTGCAGTCCTGCACTCCCGTGGGGGACCTACCAAGTATTAGATTGGTGTACCAGTTTTCTGGCGCTTCAGTGTATATGTAGCTCTGTGCAAGCGATCTTTTGGAACAATAATACCTCACCAAAGTATGTCCTTATGTTTATATATAATTATAATTTTAATTGAACTTTTTGACTGACTGTTACAACTTATTTTAGTGTTTCATGAGAGTTCTTATTGGGCATGAATATAGTCTTGAAAATTTTTACGAGTCCTTGAAAAGTCCTGGAAAAGTCCTTGATTTGTTTGGTGGAAAAAGAGTGGGAACTATGCTATATTGTCTGAACCATAAATCTCACACAGTTTGACACTGCTGCTGTGGTGGTGTTGCCCTGAAGATACTCCCGAAGCAAAACATTCCTTATATGAAGTGTTGATGCTTCCATAATGAGAGGTTAGCAAATGTATTGAATGGATGTCTAGATCGCTTAAAGTTTACTCAGACTCTTTGCTAACAACGCACTGTCTGCAATACATATACCCCCCACAGATCTGTCACGATAGCTTCATCTGGCGGCATTCATTCCAACCACATCAAAAATACTGCATTACTTATGAAATGATCCAATAGTTTAATAACAAATTGCTGTCATAAACCTTTGTACACATCTGTATTTTATCTTTTACTTTTGAATAGATTATATTTTTTCTTCTATTAATTTTTTTTTATGAATTGTTAAATATCATGAATGATTTCTCTTATTTTAACACATGATCTCCTTGTTTTCTCCATTTAGGTCCAAGTTAGAGGGGCAAGAAAACAACACAATTGATGATTACAACTGGAAAAAGTTATTGACAAGTAACGTATTCCCACAGCAAACAAATTCTGCTGTGAAACTGCAGCAGCCAGAGAATGGAAAAATCTGTGACCTTCCGAAACAAAGAAGTTCTGCCCGAAAAAATCTTGGGTCAAATGCATCAAGAACTCCCTTGAATGTGTTAAAACAATCTCACTGTACTGATACCTCTAAAGAGAATGTTAACAAACACTCTGGAGGAAAAGATGCACACAAGTTTCATCATGATGCAGAAAGAGTAGATAATTCTGTATGTGATAAGCAGAAGCCTATTACTCATGTTTCTCAAAATACTTCATTGCGTACTCCCTTGAAGAGTTTAAAACCAACTCAGTGTGCTGATATCTCTAAAGAGAATGTTAACATACACTCTAGAGGGAAAAATGTGAATAAGTTTAATAAAAATCAAGAGCGAGCAGGCCACACTGCTTACGAGAAACAGAAACCCGAGCCCTTAATTCCTCGAACTGCACCATCACATACACCTATGGAAATGTTAAAACCAACTAACTCTAAAAAGAATGCCAGCACGTGCTCTGGACAAAAAAATGTAAATACATTCTGTCGTGATTCAGAACAAGCAGATAAGGCTGGATGCAAGAAAGAGAAGCTTGTTCCACAGGTTTCTCAAAATGAACCAGGACATAAGCAAAATGTAGTTGTGTACCAAGGGAATGTCAACGGACTGAGCGGATCTGGTGCACAAACAGTGAGTCCATCGATTTTTGTCTTTAATGGAAATGGTAAAGTGCTGTTAATTCTTTTTAATGAAATCTCCAGTCTTAGATGATTACAGATTTGGTGTTTAATGCTCAACGTACGTATTCATGTTTGTTTACAGCCTCTTCCAGTACCAACTTTTTTTTTTTTCAGAAGTTGTTTTGGAATAAGTTAAGTGAATTTTTGAAAAATACATTTTTAGTAAATCTGAATTCATATCTTTAAATAAGACAGCACAAGACTTCTGAATTCTGCTTTTCTGAACATGTTTTTGCATGCTATTATGTGATTTCTGTTCAAAAAGTTCCTGAACTTTTTTTTTTTTTTTTTTTTTGGCTTCCCCACATGGTATTTATCCACTCCACTCTTACCTCCTGTATAAACATAAAATGTATCTGCATACACAACCATTGGAACAGAAACCTTAAAAAAATAATAAAACAATAAATAATTATTAGAACATTACAGATTCCAATGAGGACAAAATAGTTATATTACAATTGAATGTGCAGCTATGTGTGTGAAATGGACCTTTATGGCAAAATATTAAAATGTTGGGCTACGAACCTGATAAAAACAACAAACTAATAAAAGAAAATTTATATATATATATAAAGGGGATGTAAGGTCAGGTGATGCGTAACATCACAGCCTCTCCTTGACAAATGTCAACCCCGCCTTCTCGTGGTGCATCCTGTTCCCACTAAAGGGGCTCTGACGACCGCAAATAGCGGTATAACTATACCATCGGGATCAGAGGAAATGCTATCCCACACTCACCAACCCGCTTGGCCAGCGTGGTGAGTTATGGCCAAACACCTCCAAAATGACTCTACAACTTAAATCTTGGCCCTCAGTCTCCGGCAGCTGGAATGTACCTGGCCAAGGCAGCGGCCAGTGCGACATGAAGGCAGAGGGTGCTAAGAATCCCCGGAGGACCGGACTAGGCTGCCATTTGATGCTGACCTTGGCTACCTACAACGGACGCTCCCTATCTTCTGATTCAAGGCTTCTTGAATTGGAAGAGGAACTACAAAGGATCAAGTGGGACATCGTCGGGCTAAGTGAGGTAAGGAGAAAAGGAGAAGATCTCATTGAACTGGAAAGTGGACATCTCTTCTATTATCGTGGGACAGATACTGGCAGAACTAGTGGTGTTGGATTTATAATAAACAAGAAACTGAAGGATAAAGTGGTAGAAGTTGAAAGTTCCTCTGACAGAGCTGCACGACTCGTTATCCAACTATCGAGAAGATACCAGGCTCAGATTATTCAAACTTATGCACCCACCACAAGTCATCCTGAAGAAGAAATTGAAGAATTTTATGAGGAAATTTGTCATCTAAATAATAAAGGTAAGCAGCACTTAAAGATAATTATGGGAGATTTCAATGCAAAAATAGGGCACCGGCAACAGAATGAAACTTCAGTAGGTAAATTCGGTCACGGCAACAGAAACCAGCGTGGAAATACTCTCGTTGAGTTTGCAGAGGCAGAAGGATTTTCATCTTGAATTCCTTTTCAAGAAAAAGCCACACAGGAAATGGACATGGAGACATCCAAATGGGATGACAAGTGAAATTGATTTTATTATGTGTAACAAAAAATTCATCATCGAAGACTGCAGTGTGCTGAACAAGTTCAACACAGGTAGTGACCATAGATTGGTGAGATGTAAGATGCACCTCAACACTAAACTGGAACGTGGCAAGCTCATAAGACAAACAGAATGTATTGACATAACCAACCTTAAAACACACCATAATACTTTCAAGTTGGAACTGAAGAACAGATTCTCTGCTTTAGAAGGCCTAACATCGGAAGAAGTGGATATTTCGGAAGTTAACAGAAAAGTAACCAAAGCTCTTATGGAAACAGCAACAAAATTAGCTGGGTCTAAGAACAAGTTGCATGTAAACAAATTATCAGGAAAAACCAAAATGTTGATGCAAAAAGAAGAGAGATGAGGACAACTAAAGAAGATGTGACTTCCAAAGTGGAATATATAGAGCTATGCAAGACAGCACGAAAAAGTATCACTGAAGACGTAAGGAAATTCAACTGTGAGCTAGTGAGGAAAGCAATTGAAAACAACCAAAGCCTAAAAATAGCAAAGGGACATCTCAGTAAGGGAAGAAAACAGATTATGGCTCTGAGAAAAGAAGATGGTTCTATAACAAGAAATAGAGGCGAAATTTTGACAAGAGTGAAAGATTTCTACTCCAAATTATATGAAAGGGATGATACATGTACTCCAGACATCATGAAAGGTACCAGAGTTCTTCCAGTCCTCCCAGCAGAAGTTGCTCATGCAATCAAGAACATGAAGCGGGGGAAAGCTCCAGGAGAAGATGGAATTACTATAGACATCATACAAGAAGCAAGTGGAGAAATTGAAACAGTACTCGCCCAAATTTTCACTCGATGCCTTAATGAAGGAAGATTCCTGAGGATTGGAACAATGCTACAATGATCCTGCTACATAAAAAAGGTGACATTGAGGATCTCAGGAACTACAGACCTATCAGCCTCCTATCAGTGGTTTATAAAATCTTCACTAAAGTTCTTTCACACCATTTGAAGGTAACACTGGACATGGCTCAACCGAGAGAACAAGCTGGATTCAGGAGTGGCTACAGCACAATAGATCATATCCACGTACTGAGAGAACTAATTGAAAGAGCGAGGAATATGAACTTCCATTGTGCATGGCTTTTATCGATTATGAAAAAGCCTTTGATTCGGTGAAACCATCAGCAGTTACCACGGCTCTGAAATCCTGCGGTATTGAAGATGCATACATTAATATTATTAATAACATCTATGAAAATGCAAGTGCAAAGATTCGGCTGTTTGAAAATACAACACACATAAAAATTGGAAAGGGAGTGAGACAAGGTGACACCATATCTCCGAAGCTTTTTAATGCCACATTGGAAAATGTCTTTCAATCACTGAACTGGGAAAACAAAGGGATAAAGATTAATGGAGATTATCTAACCCACCTTCGTTTTGCTGATGACGTAGTCATTTTTGCAACTACCCCATCAGAGCTGCAGAGTATGATCCAGGAACTTGCTGACAAGAGTAAAGAAGTGGGATTAAAAATGAACTTTCAGAAGACAAAAGTGATGTTCAATGCTTTTACAAGAAATGAAGATTTATTGATTGATGGAGAACAACTGGAGATAACAGATACGTATGTTTATCTTGGACAGCAGATATCAAGTGAGGGTCACATTGATGAAGAAATTAATCGGCGTACAAAACTTGCCTGGAGAGCTTTTGGAAGAAACAGCATAATTTTCAAGAGCAATATGCCATTATGTCTTAAAAGAAAAGTGTTTGATCAATGCATCCTTCCAGTGCTTACGTATGGTGCAGAGACGTGGACCTTAACTAAAAGAGACATACAAAGGCTGCAGACAACTCAAAGAAGCATGGAGAGGTGCATGCTTGGTATAACTAGGAGAGATAAGAAGAGGAACTCGTGGATCCGAAAAATGACTAGAGTGGAAGACATCATGATCAGAGTTAAATCCCTGAAATGGCAATGGGCTGGACATACTGCCAGAAGGACAGACCATAGATGGACAGCCGAAATTTTAGATTGGATTCCAAGGGACAGGAAAAGACCCAGAAGAAGACCACATGGGAGATGGGTGGATGAAATTCGTAAATATGCGGGAGTGACATGGAGGAGACTGGCACAAGACAGACTGTTGTGGAGGAAACTTGGGGAGACCTTCGTCCAGCAGTGGATTGATAATGGTTGACAATGATGATGATGATGATGATATATAAAGAGCAAAGCCGTAAACATAAGAAAAATTTTAGAATTTAAAACGAAAGTTGCAAAATAACCTGAAGATTTTTTTCTCTTTTTACTCTCACCGGTCAATACATAACTTTTTCTATGTTGTACTTGGTATGAGTCAAAATATATTTTTTTGCTTCAGTCTCTTCTTAATAGAATATATATAAAATGGTTCCATTAATGAACCTTCAAAAATTATAAATAGCATTTTCAACAATTTAATTAAAATATGGTAGACTTACAAAATAAATGAGAAAAAGATTTTAATTTCATAACTGACAACTGCAAGAGGAACTGGGCAATAAAATTAAATTCTTTCTGTGTAAATGAAACTTTTAATACAGTCTGTGCACATTAAAAACAACAGATCTTGATAAAATCTAGAGGCCAGAAACATCTGTAAAAAAAGATACTCAGAGGTTGTGAAAAAAAATTGATTCTTCTTCAAGTTAAAATAGAATTAAGTATATTAATATGAGTAAAGCCTTAAGTAAGTGTTTTAATTGCTGTAAATAAAATTATCATTATTATTATTTTCAATTAACAAGCAAAAATTATATGTAAAATCTGCTAATAATTTGGAAACTATCCGCTTACACATACATTTTGCTACTCTGGTTTCTCCATAGTTGAAACATTGCTGCCAGTGTTTTTTCCAGTTCAGGAAACACTGTTTGTAGGTTTGTTTCGAGATCGTACGCAGCCATCAATGAAGTTTCTTTTATGCTGTCTTATGTGGCAAAATGCTTACCTTTCAGCAGAATTTTCAATTTATAGAAGAGAAAGAAGTCTGCAGGAGCAAGGTCCAGTGAATAGGATGCTGAAGAACAATTTTTGTGTTTTGCCAAAAAGTCATGAATCAGTAGTGATGCACGAGCTAGTGCATTATCATGGTGGAGCATCCATGACTTCTTTCTCCAAGCCTCAGGCCGCTTCCTCCGAAATCGTTTGCGTAATCGCCACATCACAGTAAACATCTTTGTTCACTGTTTGTCTTTGAGGGATAAACTCATGATGTACCACAACCACACTGTTACAGTAAAAAAATATGATCAACGTCACTTTGACTTTTGCTCTGACTTGTGCCTTTTTCAGTCTCAGCAAACTTGGTAAAACCCACTGAGAAGATAGCATGGTTCGTACACACCTTGAAACGTTCATGAAAACAAGTTCATTTTCAAGTACTTGAAAAAGTTTTAAGACTTTGTAAATAGTACTTGAAAAAAAAAATGAAAGCATGTGCAAAATAATTGCTCATGCTGAAAAGTTGTATACAAGATTTTTGTATATACATACATACATACATACATACATACATACATACATACATACATACATACATACATACATACATACATACATACATACATATCACTAAGCTGTTTTCTGAGATTGAGGTTAGCTCCAAAAAGAAATACAAACTACCAGATAAATTTTTTACTGATTATTTACTTACTGTTTGCCTTATCAAACTTCTCCCTTTACAGCGATCTTGACACACAACTTCACTGACATCCATCACTCGACATACACAAGACCTTCTATACTTCATACTCATAATCTTTTTCATGCAGACATGCCTGAATCTGATCCTTCCATGACTTCCTTGGCCTTTCCTTCCTGCCACTTGGGCTAAAAAATATTTCTTAGTAAGCATCACATCACTCATTCTTTCAACATGGCCAAACCACCGAAGAATATTAGTCTCCACCTTGCTAACAACAGTTTGTTTCACATTACACAACTGCAACACATCTTCATTCCTCACATGATCAAAATGTATCTTGCCCCCCCCCCCCCGTACGTAATGCATTTCTCCAGCACACAAATGACTCTTATGTTTCTTCTCTAGTACCCAAGTTTCACTGCCATACATCAGAGACATACGAGATTTAGATTTTTGTGTAGTTCCGATAAAACACTAAACTGATCAAAAGCATAGAACTTGCGTTCACCTCAGGGGAGCACATGGACAGCTGGTACCTTGGCTATGACATCACTACAGAGTAAAATGTCAACCATGGGAGTAAAGTAAGTAGAATGATGTATTCATGAATTGTTGTTGGCATCTGTTGACTAGGGTTAGGGACACGCTCTTGCCGGAGGGTGAATATGAAAATTATGTACCACTTTCAGAATATTCCACATAATAAAATAATTTCGAAAAACCCCAAAACAGGGGTAATTCATAGTTAATAAAATAAACCAATGGGGGGGGGGTAACATTCAGGTTTTTTGAACTTGTTAAAATACCTACCTACCAACAGCATACACATATGATAATTTGGTTTTAAAAATTCTTTGAATAATGCTTGAATTTATTTTACTTGGAAGAGTATGAACCTTGGATTGGGCCTTTGTTTCCACATCATATCTAATACCCAGGTTTCATCACTGGTTAAAATGTTATTTAAAAAACTGTCATCATCATTAGTGCAATCCTAAAAGTCTTGACTGATGGTGATGCATTGTTGTTTCTGCTCATCAGTAAGAAGTTGTAGTATGAAATTTGCCGCTACGTGATGCATGTTCAATTTTCCAGTTAAAATTTTATGACTTGAACCAATAGAGATACAATCCTCTGCCACTTCTCTGACCGTAAGACAGCAATTAGAACAGTCTGACGCACGAAGGCAAGTGATCATCATTTGTTCATATTGATGACCGACCTGATCGTGGATCATCCTCTGTTGACTGCCGATAACTTTTAAAGCGTTGGTAACGGTCACCATGTTGTGTAAGACTCATACACTGATCACAATAAACTTGCTTTAACATTTCATAAGTTTCAGTGAGCAATTTTCCAAGCCTAAAACAAAATTTAAATTTCACATGCTGCTCATGATAATCAGCCATTTTCAAAAATCGTAAAACACACCTCACACACTCACAGACAAATCCTTACTGAACAAAAAGTGAACAAAACACAGTGTCGTGCTTAGTGTCTATTTTTAGAACAAGAACCTCGCCGCCACCTGAAAGCTGTACGATTTCGATGCGACTTCTAACTTCTACCTACAGCTGAAAGTTCGGAAACTTTTTGAACAGACCGTGTGTACGACTAATAAAAACCATGCAACTACATTAATCCAGGGTTCACATATTTAAACATGCGTAGTACCATTTCAAATAATACAGAGATATGTTTAATTATACTTACAGTGTTGTAGTATTCAATATCTCCTGCCTTTATAAAATTTCTTTTGCGTATGGTTTAAAAAATGGCTTTTGGCTACCAGACTTAACTGATTCTTTAAAAAAATGTTTTGGATTAGAGTTGGGGTACATTTAAATTGTATTGTAAGTAACTGATAAAGATTGTTGTTAAGATTTTGGGCCTTAGGGCAATATCTCAATAGAAGCTCATGAGTTCATATTTGGGTGTTATAGTACATAGGTGATTAAAGTTATGTATGTTTCTATGAATATTCTTCTTCAATGATTTGACAACCCGGTGTGGTCCTTGGCCTTCTCAAGCAGTATTTTTGTGAGATTTCGTAACGAGAGATGTTTTTATGAGGTGGGTTAGTCCCACACCCAACTCCCAACTGATAGGACCAAGGGACAAAGTGCGTCTGGGTCCGACTTCACAGGGAGCTTGTGGAAAACTTCTAATATAACTTTATTCAAAATAGTATAACTATACTAATAATCCGAAATTTCTTTGCGATACTGCATCGGAATGACCAAACGTTCGTTTGAAATTAGAATCAGCGAACTTAAAAGGGATACAAGAGACGGAAAAAATAACCACTGCCCTATCAAGAGAAGTGAAGTTCAAGTCTGCCGATCCTATATGGAGTGATATAAAGAAATTAGCTTCATACTGCACACCCAAATGTACTGCCATTCGCGAAACCTTGGAAATCTTGACCAGCTGCGAGGCTTGCAACGATAGCGTCTCTTTGGAGTTGCCACGTATTTGGAATCAATTCTTCAAATAATACTGCGTTTTCTACCATGGTACTGCATGCCCAACCAACGTGACCTCGTTTCTTCGAATTATCACGTTTGCGCCTATTCATTTATTGTCTAGTCAGGTCACCGCTATCAAATTGTTGAAACGTTCTGTTATCCAGTTTGCAGTAAGCTGTCTACCTTCCTTAAAAAGCCATCTGGTTGATGTGCAAAAGCTTAGAAAGTTTTATTTCTATTCTTTGCCAAGAAATTTTGGGTTATTAGTGTAGTTATACTATTTTGAATATAATTGGTGTACAGTTCCTACTTATATAGCTTTATGTAAATAAACTGTGATGTCATTAGCATTTTAAAAGTTTTTATGTTATTTTAATTGCAAGGCATTTTAGTTTTGAATGAAGTTGTATAGATATATTTCAGGTTAAGTCCAGTAGCCAGAAGTCATTTTTTAAAACCATGTGAAAAGGAAATGTTATAAAGGAAAGGCAGGAGATATCAAATTCTACAACAGCATTGTATGGATTTTTTAAGTTAAATAAATCCACATGGTTGTGAATGTTGTTATAAATTGGGGCATATTTGAAGCTCATTAGCTTTTAAATGATTTTTTTTTTTCTTTTTACTTTAAGGCATTAAAACGAATGAAATCCAAAAGTGGAAAACAGCAGGTGTTGTTCATTACAGTTCTCAAAAGTAATTTTGGGGTGTTTCTGTCTTGAAACTGTTAAACTAACACCAAGAATTTTGTACAACAATTTTGGGTTCTGCTTGATTTCTACTACATGCCTATTTGTATCTTATGTATACGTCGCCACCAACAACTGGATAATCAAATCTGGGTCTAGGATTAAGGGAATCATTCTCTAAATATCTATTAAGCTACCATATTTATGTTGACTTTTCTCAAGGACAAATATTCTCAAAATTTATTCCAAAAGGGGGGGGTTCTGCCTTTTCCACTCTATTATTTTATTAGAAATCAGATATTTTTTGCCTCTTGGTGTCCTGTAATCAGTGGCAAGGCAATAACCTTTTTCATAGTGTTATGAGAATCCTACAATTAGAAATATATGAGGTAAAAGCATGACTATAAACTCCCATTTAAATATTTTACTATCATGCTACTCTCTAAATCAATGAAGGAAGAAATATTCCTCATAATGCATGCAGAGTGAGGAGCCAGTCACCTTTCTCACCTTTTCAAACCTTTTTTTAATTAGTCACCTTTTGTCACCTTTTTCAGCTTTTGTCACCTTTTCAAACCTTTTTTTACCATATTGGGGGGGTGTACAATTTAACAATATAGTTTCAAAAGAAGTTTGCTAGAAGTTGAAAGGTTATTATTGTAAGTATGCCTACAACTACAGGGTGTTTCACTCGCTACTTTACCCGGCATTTTTGCAATAACTGTAAGAGGAATGAAGATATCGTAACGAAATTTGAACTGGACTTACCTTGGCTGTGAGAAAGCAAACGGAAGCAATACGTGTAGTTGTGCCGATGTCGTGGGCGTGGTCAGAGAGAAGTGGTGGCGCTAGCACAAAATTGGTGGGCTAGAGCCGCCACTAGCCCAGTATTCCCAGTGGTGGTGCTAGCCCAAACTTCCCATTTTTGGGCAACTGGCAAGCCCCATGCGACACACGAAGAACCCTTATATCCAGCAAAGATCAGTGTTTGGTGTGCGATGTCACAGCGATGCATTATTGGGCCAATCTTCTTCGAAACAACCATCTTGACAGCAGCTTACGTGGAAATTCTTCAGACCTTCGTGAATCAGTTGGACGATGAGGAATTATCCATTGGATATTTCCAGCAGGATGGGGCAACATGCCATACTTCCAGTGCCAGCATGCCCGTAATTGAGTCATTTTTCGAGAATAGAGTCATTTTAAAGGGACTTTGGTCTCCGTGGTTGCCAGATTTGACGTCGCTTGATTACTTTCTCTCGAGCTATCTGAAAGGTAGAGTTTACGGCAATAATCCACGATCCATCACCGCATTGAAATCCAACATCATTCAAGAAATTCAAGCAATTCCTGGGGACATGCTGACCCGAACCTTCCAAAATATTGAGCGTCGTGTTCAGCTCTGCCTGGACGCAAATGGTGACCATTTCCAACACGTGTTATGATGCCATCTCCTTTCTCACAGCCTAAGCTAAGTCCACTTAAAATTTTGTTATGATATCTTCATTCCTCTTCCAGTTATTGCAAAAATGCAGGGTAAAGTAGCGAGTGAAACACCCTGTATGTGAATGTAGTTACATAGTACAACTATGTGAATGTAGTTATTTCTGTACTCCTATACCTCCCCTTATAATTGTGGGAAGGCCTCATAATTAACACGTTTGCGGGCAAGGCAGCATATGCCACTGCACATCCAGTGTCACAACGTTATATGCCGTCCGCCGCCCCGGTGGCGCAGTGGTCTAAGGCGTTGGCCTCTGATCATTCGTCAGTAAGGGGTCCAGGTTCGAATCCCGGTCAGGCATGGATGTTGTGTTTGTCTTATGGCACTGGCTCTCTCCCTTCCCTGGAACCAGTGACCCTAAATTAGGGACGGGCGACTGCTTATAGCCCATTGAGTTGCTCACGGTGGTCGTTAAACCTAAAAAAAAAAAAAAAAAAAATATGCCATCCAACTTTACTTCACGCCGTAAGTACAAAGCTGCAAATGTCGACAAAATTGTATGGGGGTTCCAGTTACTTTAAGTTTACTGTCCTGCTGAAAACATGAATTTTCCATAAATGTCTCTGCATTTTTGTTACTGTCCGCGAATGTGTTGAGCCCCAACGATGAATGAAGATGAGCTGAAGGGCATCTAAGCCAATAACATTTTATCTTTCATCCTCTGAGAAACTCCATTTAAAAGTGAAATCTTGCAGACTGTCATCAAAATATTTTCCTTTGTGTGACAGAATTTTCGAAAGCATTCACTGTTTTTGGTTGTATTCATTAGGTGCATGCTTCTTGGCCAAATTTACAGATTTTGACAATTGTTAAATGTTTTCAGAAAGCTGGATTTCTGCAAAACGCAGAGATTAATAATGAAACTAAAGTTGACCATGAATGGAATATGAAATTACACCATACAATACAAATTTTGAAGATGACAATCTGTTTTTTGGTGTAAATATGACAAGGATGGTAAGCCAGATAATATCTGAAAACTTGAAAAGTTCGTCTTCCTGGAGCGGGAATCGAACCCGTGTCTCTCAGATAGCTCCCGTGTATGTTAACCACTACACCACCCAGAATGACCAAGCCTCAAATTTCCGATTAATTTGAATATAATCATCATAGGATTTGCTAGTCGAAGCAACCGGCATTCATGTCTAGCGAATCTGGAGGTTAAGAATCCTATCCCATGACTGCCCGGAGGAGCAGTTAAATCATGAATGGAATACGGGATTACACCATACATACAAATTTTGAAGATTACAATCCGTTTTTTGGTGTAAATATGACAAGGATGGTAAGTCAGATGGTAAGATTTTCAAGTTTTCAGATATTATCTGACATACCATCCTTGTCATAATTACACCAAAAATTAAAAAAAACAAAAACGGGTTGTCATCTTCAAAATTTGTATTGTATGGTATAATCCCGTATTCCGTTCATTTTATCTGCTCCTCCGGGCAATCATGGGATAGGATTCTTAACCTCCAGATTCGCTAAACATGAATGCTGGTTGCTTCGACTAGCGAATCCTGTGATGGTTATATTCAAATTAATCGGAAACTTGGGGCTTGGTCGTTCTGGGTGGTGTAGTGGTTAGCAAACCCGGGCACTATCTGAGAGACACAGGTTCAATTCCCGCTCTGGGACAACGGCATTTTCAAGTTTTCGGATATTATCTGGCTCACCATCCTTGTCATATTTACACCAAAAAATGGATTGTCATCTTCAAAATTTGTTCTGAAGTTGACAATACCACCACCAATCTACTAGGAACATTACCTGAAGAGTAAAAAATGACCTGCTAAGTGAAGATTAGTTCCCACAAATAGATTGCAATATCATAATATATACTTATGTTAGAGGAAGCATGTTCATCATACTACACATTGAGTTAAAATGAAACAACTAATGCTAAAGATAAAAAGGAGCTGCTAACAACCATCACATTTTGGTCAGAAAGCAAATGTGGCATAACGACAAGACACCTCAGAACTTTCTTTTTAGGTAAAGTGGATAGTGAAACATTGTGTAAAAAACTATGTGAAGCACTTTCTGAGGCCAATTTATCACAAAACAGATGCCTAATGCTTGGATCAGATGAACCTAATGTTAATAAAGTTTTTAGGCTTTTCAATAGCAATGTCCAGGAGACACAAGGGACAAGTCTTATGAACATAGGTACCTGCAACATCCACACAATGCATAATGCATGTGCAAAATTATTGGAGTGTTTAGGTGAAGAAGCTTCTGAGCTGCTGATCAACATTTACCATTATTTTGACAGTTGGCCTGCCCATTGGGAAGAGTTTGAAAAAATCTAATCTAAATATAACATTCCGCACCACAAATTTTTGAAACATGCAACAACAAGGTGGCTTGCCTTGTGGCCTTCAGCCAACAGGATTTTGGAGCAGTGGGACATTATTCAGTTCTATTTCCTTAAGCACATGCCTCTGAGAAAAAAATTCTGCTGCTCTTCAATCCAGATCCTACAAGGCTGTTGTGAGTGCCTTAAAGAAACTTTCAATAAAAGCTGAACTTCATTTCATTATTTCATCAGCAGAACTATTCATGAAGTTCTCACAACGTTTTCAGTGCCAAGCTCCCATGATCCACAAATTGCATGAAGAAATAGGGAACGTTCTTCAGACCTTCATGGCTCATGTTTTGAAGACTGCTGTCATTAGAAAAATCACTAATTTTTCTAATCTTGATGAACTGTTTACATTTGGTAATCTGCTTCCTCTTGAAGAACTTGTCATTAATGAAAAGGTGGCAGACAAGCTTTCTAGACTAAAAGAAAGTGATAAGTTGTTATTTCTGAAGGAAGCTCAAAAGCATTATATTACTGCTTGCAAGCATGTGATGGAAAAGACTTGCTTATCAAATGGATCATTTAAAAAATTTAGATTTTTAGAGCCAAAAGAATGAGTGAATGATAGAAGCAGCAGAGACATACTGAAAGTAGCAAACATTATGCCATTTCATGTTCAACTGGATTATTTGTTAAATGAATGGAAAATTTTGCAACTGGAAAAAGATGATACAGCATTTGAAAACAAAACTGTTGATGATTACTGGCAACAACACATCTCAAAAAGGGACATTATCAAAAGATATAAAGTTTCCAAATGTTGCAAAAGTCATACTTGTCAAATGGAAATGCTGACATAGAGAGATGATTTTTCATTTCTTTTGAATCGAATTAGAAGAAAAGCTAAAAGAAAAACAAAAAAGAACAGATTGTGAAAAAGATCTGAATAACAAGAAAAAAGAATCCCTACAAACTAAGGAGGCAAGAGAAGAACTCGTTTTGGAAGCTTCAGCTAAACTGAAGAAAGCACTTGGAAAAAAAATGATATAAAGGGAGCAAAATTAGCTGAAGACATGCTCGAGGGAGTAAAATGTATGCAAACAGAAGAAAGATTGAGAGAAAAGGAAGTGGAAATCATTCAAAAGAATCTTGAGAAAAGAAAATCAAGTATGATTACATCATTTTTTGCTAAGATGCCTAGAAAGCAGTAAGCCAAACAGTTTTTTTTTTTTTTTTAGAATTGTTTTTCTGGAACATTGAAGAGAATTGTAGGTCACTAGATTTTCAGAATTTTGTGTAATTTTTTTTTCTGTAAAATTATATGACAATAAAATGGCCATATCCCATCCAAGACCATAATAAAGAAATTTATTATGATCTTACCTGGCCTTTTTTGGTAGGGGAGTATAAAAAAAAAATAAAGAAATATTTTTAAATCATGAAAGAAATACGGGATTACGCCATATAATACAAATTTTGAAGATGACAATCCGCTTCGACTAGCGAATCCTGTGATGGTTAAATTCAAATTGATCGGAAACTTGAAACTTGGTCGTTCTGGGTGGTGTAGTGGTTAGCATACCTAGGCGTTTTCTGGGAGACGCGGGTTCGAGTCCCGCTCCAGGACGATGAAAATTTTCAAGTTTTCGCATATTATCTGACTTACCATCCTTGTCACATTTACGCCAAAAATCGGATTGTCATCTTCAAAATTTGTATTATATGGCGTAATCCCGTATTTCTTTCATGATTTATCTGCTTCTCCGGGCAATCACGGGATAGGATTGTTAACCTCCAGATTCGCTAAACATGAATGCCGGTTGCTTCGACTAGCGAATCCTGTGATGGTTAAATTCAAATTGATCGGAAACTTGAAACTTGGTCGTTCTGGGTGGTGTAGTGGTTAGCATACCTAGGCGTTTTCTGGGAGACGCGGGTTCGAGTCCCGCTCCAGGACGATGAAAATTTTCAAGTTTTCGCATATTATCTGACTTACCATCCTTGTCACATTTACGCCAAAAATCGGATTGTCATCTTCAAAAAGAAATATTTTTTTGTAACCATATTTGTTGTTTTGTGCTACTGGCAAAGAAGTCTCTTAATCACCTTTCAGTTACCTTTTTAAAAAAAAATGTCACCTTTCTCACCTTTTCCAAAGGTTGCCTTAGCTCCTCACCCTGTACATGGGAATTCAATAGAATATTTAAAGCAAACAGAATATAAATTCTGAATTTGCTTGTACTACTTACTGATCATCCATGTAACATCTCTCAGAAAACTTGAAAATTTCATCGTCCTGGAGCGGGAATCGAGCCCGCATCTCCTAATTTCTGTTTGAGTATGATAACCAGTACGCCCCCAGGACAGTGAAGTTCCAAGCAACTGAGAGGAAGCTATGAGGAAGCAGGGTCGCTTCAATTAGCGAAAATCTGAGGATGTCAGATTCCTATGCAAGTTTGCTTAGTCTCAGTTGTTTGGAACTTCACTGTCCTGGGTGGTGTAATGGTTAGCATACTCAAACGGTAATCGGGAGTTGCAGGTTCGATTCCCGCCCCAGGACGATGAAATTTCCAAGTTTTCTGAGAGATGTTACATGGATGACCAGTAAGTGGTACAAGCAAATTCAGAATATATATTCGGTTTGCTTTGAATATTCTGTGCTACTTTCTTATTTTCAATTTCTTTATATCACTAAAGCTGGGACTCTCCTGTGTAGGTTTTTTTTTTTTTTTTTTTAATGTTGCTTCTCTCATTGAAGTTTTGCTTTTTAAGCACAATTCTTGGTGGTTTTCTTTTAAACATTGAGCTCAAACAAAATTTTACTCCTCTTTTGTCCAAACTTGAATCAAATTAGGTATTTAATTATTAACTCCAGAAGATATTTCATGACGAAGCTCTAAGTTTCTGAAACTGTGTAAATAAGGCACAGAATTTTTAGTACCAGCATTTGTTTCTGAAGAAAATAGAGCCTGTAGTAAAGTCTGTAGTGTTCCACAGCCACACAGGTGCAAGTAATCAGATACCAAGAATTGCAAAAAGTGGAGGTCTACATTTTTAGCACGTCTTTTGTAAAAAAAAGATCATGATTTTGTTATCGGTTTGTCCGTCCGCCCGTCTGTAGACACCATATCTCTGCAACTATTAGTCTGGTTTGAAAAATTGTTTTTGCATTAGGAAGCTTGAAATATGCAAATGATGGCCCTTCATTTCTTTTTTTCTTTTTTTTTTCTTTTTTTTACGATGTACAATTTTGCCGCTAGAGGGTGTAAACGCAGATGATGTCGAATTCAAAATACATTTTTATTCCATGTATTTGCTTCTAAACATCCGATTGAAAAAATTCTTTTATCTTTCAATTCCATTTATGTTGAATAGTATTTTAGGTATAGTTACTTTTTCAAGTTATGCATAAATTTCCCCCTAGGAGCGTAAAAGTAACTTAAGTTTTCCCCGATATCTCTACTTCTAAAATTCGGATTTGAAAAAAATTTTCTTCAGCAGATACAGCTCCTGATGAAAAACCTTTTGCATATAATTTCTAATATTTGGTAAAGAATACTTTAGCCACCAGGAGGCATAAGTGTGAATTTTTGCTTCTGATGTATTTGCCATAAATATGAGCTTCTAAAATCAACGTTCTAAAAATATTGCATGGTTTCTCCACCAGGGGGCGTACATGTATATCTTATTTTGGCCAATATCTCTGCTTCTAATGGTCTGATTTGAAAAATTATTTTTTTATTGGATAGAGTTTCTGGTGTGGCATGTTTCTCATATAATTTCAAAATTTTCAAGTAATCCGTAGACTTTCCGCTAGAAGGCGTAAAGTAAATCGCGTTTCCTTTTATATCTGTGCTTCCAAAACTCCGATTTGAAAAATTCTTTCTGCACCAGATACAGCTTTTGATGGAAAATCCTTTGCATATAATTTCTAATTTTGGTGAAAAATTCTTTGGCCACCAGGGGGCATAAGTTTTAATTTCCACTCCTGATGTATTTGCAGCAAAATCTGAGCTCCTAAAATCTCGATTGAAAAAAAATTGTTTGTGGGCCGGTACTAATCATGTCGACAAACCTTTTAGGAATATTTTCTTCTTAAAATATTGTATGGTTATTACACCGGGAACATAGATGTGTATCTTATTTTTGTCAATATCTTTACTTCTAGTGATCGGATTTGAAAAATTCCTTCTTTGTCAGATAGTGCTTCTGACGCGAAATGTTTTTCATATAAATTCAAAATTTTCAATTAAATCATTGACTTTTTGCTAGGGCGCAATGGTAAATTGTGTTTTCTGCATTATTTCTGCTTCTAAAACTCCGATTTGAAAATTCTTTCCTGTATTGCATACAGCTCCTGATGGAAAATGCTTTTCATATAATTTCTAATACTTGGTAAAAATTGGTTTGGCCACCAGGGAGCATAAGAGTTAATTTCCGCTTCTGATGTATTTGCAGCAAAATCAGAGCTCCTGAAAACTTAATGAAATTTTTTTTTCTTGGACCGATGCCGCTCATGTCAAAAATACTAAGAATACAGAGAATACTAATTTTTTTTTTAGAATACTTTTTTTCCTAAAATAATGCATGGTTTTCCTGCAAGGGGGATGTAGATGCATATCTTATATTTGTCCATATCTCTGCTTTAAAGAGTCCGATTTGAAAAATTCTTTTTTTGTTGCAGAGCGTTTGTTTCTCATATAAATTCAAATTTTTCTTAACGCACAAGTCTGCAATCAGAGGGCATAAGCTCACGATTCTGTTTACAGCAATATCTGCAGAGTAAAAAACCTGATTGGGAAACTTCTTGCTTCCATCAGATACTATTGTTTTCCATAGCAGCTCCATTGACTTTGAATAGCTTTGATAAATTTAATTTGCGTCAGAATGGATTCAAAAGATGTGCTCATTACACCCGAAAATTCGGTGTCATCTTTCTAGTTAGTTTTTTTAATGCTTTTATATAGTGGAGATGCAGATCTGCCTTTTTCCCAGTTAGCTCCTTTTATTCATCATACTTTGTGGCAGAAAACTGTAAATCCATCAAACTTGTAACCCAGGGGCCAGGGGGCATGTTCCATCACAACATTAATATTTTTTTTTAATTTGAAGATAGAAATAAATAAAAAATAATCACCTAAGTAATAATAAAACATTTTGTCCACATGTGGTAGATAGCTTGTAAAACAAACACAGGAAAAACATTTGAAATGGAAGAAAATAAAAATGATTAACAAGCTAAGAATAAGCTGTGTATCAAAACTTGACTGGTGGTATATGGAGTATACAGTGTAGGTAACAGCCACTCATGTTTTCAGTTTTCTTTTTTGTGCTCACGCATAGCTCATAGAAAATCTCAGTGTTTTGTCGTTTGTTCAAGAAGTGGTGGCTTGTGGCCTTACAAATCGATCCTTCACAGCTAAGGTCGGCATGCGATATTTTTCTGCAGCCAATGTGGGATGAGTGACTTCATATGTAACTTGCATCGAAATATCATTGCCTGTTGAATAAATTATTGGGTATATAAATAAGTTTTGAGGGATTTGAGGTGAACAAAATGCGTTGTTGGAGAACAGAAACAATATTTTAATATTAATCGAAATATGCTCTCTCTGAAGCTACAACTTTACCCCATCTTTCGGGCAGTGAACGTATGCCCCGAAGGAAGAATTCCGGTTCCTTGGAAGAGATCCAGTTGTCCAGCCAATTTTTGATGTCTTCATAAGAACTAAACCGTTCTCCAGAAAGTGCTGCCTGCATCGACCGTAACAAATGGTAATCCGATGGCGTAATATCTGGCGAATATTGCGGGAGGGGTAGAACTTCCCGGTCGGATCCTTCTAGGTACTTTTTCGTAGGTCGAGAAACATGTGGTCTTGCATTGTCATGCTGTAAGATGACTTTGTTTTGTCTATTCTCCCATTCCGGCCGTTTTTGCATGAGAGCTCAATTTTAACGTATTAATTGGGCTCGATACCGATCACCAGTAATAGTTTCTTACGGTTTCAGCAGTTCATAGTGGATCACACCCTTCTGGTCCCACCAGATACACAGCATTACCTTTGAACCATGGATATTGTGTTTTGGCATTGAAGGACCTGGTTCACCTATGCTTTCTGCCATTTAGGGTGATCATACCATATCCATTTCTCGTCGGCAGTAATAATACGATGCAAAAAAAAACTTTCTTTTTTGCCTTTGAAGCAGGAATTCGCAAATGGTTTTTCAACGTTCAAGGTCTCTTTCCCGCAAAGCATGTGGAACCCAATTCCCTTCTTTTTACACCATTCCCATGGCAGCTAAACATTGTGAAATGCGTGGTTGACTAACATTTAATGCTGCTGCTAGTTCTTTTGGGTCTGGCATGGATCCTCGTCGAGTAAAGCTTCCAATTCGGCATCAGCAATTTTTCTGGGTTGTCCAGAACGTTCTTTATCGCTGACATCGAAATCATTCCTTTTTAATCGTCTAAACCAATACTCACATGTTTTTATGGATGGGGAAAGTTCACCATATATTTCTGACATTAAGCGATAGCTGTTGGCAGCACTTTTCTTGACAATAAAGTAATGCACTAACACTTCTCGCAAATGCTGTTTTGTTGGGACGAAAGTTGCCATTTTCCATCGAGTAAAACAAATACGTCTTCACACCTCAATCAAACATCATATACGGACTCTGACAGCTGGCGTCTCGTACTGCGATATCGCAGTGTTGCCACCTTAAAATACATGCGAGCAGTAATAAGTACGACACCGAACGGAAATCCCTCAGAACTTATTTATATACCCAATATAATTATTTATTTAATATTGTTTTCAGTTGAAACTCTGGATGCTAGCACACTTCACCCCTGCCTGTAATGCTGTACAAAACCAACTTCAAAATGGAGAGGAGAACAAGAAAAGTTCACAGTTATTGTTTTGGTGTGGCATTTTTTCCTATGTGCAAAATAAATAGCTTTAAATTTTATACTGTCTGGAGGTAGGTGGGGTAAGACACCGGGTTTGTAGTCACGGATGGGAGTATACATCTTTCCTATTAAGTTTGTTTTCCTTCAGTGTGAGTACATATCACTGTGGAGTTCGTCCAACAGTATAAGAACAATCTGAAAATCTTTCCCTACATTTTTTAAATCTGGCAGATTGCATTTATACAAAAGTTTTGAAGCAAATGAGTGAAAGATGAGTATCTAATGTGTTTTGATGATTTTTCTTGCAAGTTGGAAGAATTGCACTTCTCACAGTGTTCCTGACATTGCAGCTCTCATTTGCAGACATGTTAACAACAGAATAATACAGCATTTTGTTTGTTCATAAGTGTTGGCTATACTGTTTTTCCTGGGAGACTTCTAATTCATTTCCTTAATCTTCATAATGTTCTGGATTTTCAGAAATGTTCTTTACACTTTCAGAAATCTTTGTAAAAAATCTGAAAAAGATTCTTTACAAAGATTTCCAAAAAGCCATCTGGTTGATGTGCGAAAGCTTGGAAACGCTTATGTGTTTATTTTCTACGCCAATAAATCAGATCACTAGTACAGCGTTACTATTTACTACTTAATTGGTGTATTGTTCCTCGTTATAAATCTGAAAAAGGCTTTTCTTTTTTTGAGGGATCTTGTCAGATAATTTTTCAGAAAAAAAAGTGTTAATCACATGCAAAATTAGTTTTTTTAACACCCATTATCTGATAGATTTCATAAAATATTGATTAGTGAATTTTCTTTTGAAAAAACAAAACAAAACGGATTCACCCAATGCTTCTATTTTTTTTTCTTTTTTCCCTATTGCATTCCTAGAAGACAAACTTTGTCCGAGTTCTTATGGCACCTAAAAGATTTGCATTACTTTAATTACATATTTCTCAGAATAATTTGTTTTGACTAAAAAAAATGTAAGCACTTATTGGGGTGAAACGGTTTATTTTCTCGTGCTAGAGTCACAACTAAATGAAGCAGTATCTGTTGATGCACGATTAGTAGCTTGTCACTGTCTGAAATTTGTACAAGTAAAAGCTTTAATTGTTAAAATTACACGAAACGTAAAGTTGAAAAAAATAAGACTTTTCGATACTGTACTAGGATCGCTCTCAGATGAAGTGTTAAAACGCACAACTTGAAAGGTTTTTTTTATATGTCTAGTCATGTATCACTACTGATGTTGTATGAAAACTCACTGGGCATGCTCAGTTCAAGTAGTATCGAACAACTCCTGGGGGGAGGGGGATTAATCAATCATATTATACGTTTCGTGTAAACATCCATTTTCAAATACCAGATGTTTCCATTGGCTATAGGGGATGCTATTTCATCATTACAGCATCTCTCTGCAAAGTTTAAAATATATATGCCCTCAGAAAGTAAGCAGGTGAACTTGGTATGTGGGGAAGAGAGCAAAGTTACATCATTAATCATTCCATATTGGGGAGTGCGTACCCTTCTTTCTAAGCGTAACAAAGCCGTTGACCTTGAACCAATTTTTACATCATATTTGTGTTCCATGATTCGGGTTCTTATGTTCTTGAAGTGGAACCTATGTATAATAGATCAATGCCGTTAAGATGTACAGTCTTCATAGGCACAGAATAAACACCATGGGGTGTCCAGGAAACAACAACATTTTTGATACAACAGTTTCACTTACCAGAACCTCCGAAAAATCCAAGCTGAATTTCAAAGTATGTGCCATCATATTCAATAGTTTGAATTGAACCCATCGGTTTGCCAGTTGTTCAATTCCTGCACAATACCAAGCTTTCGGTTTAGAGACAAGGAACTCTTGTTTGACATTGTCCAAAGTAGTCAACTGCTTGTCATGAAGAAAATGTGCCATCGCCCAAAACAAGTAGTAGTCTGAGGGGGCAAGGTTGAGGCTGTACACTGGATGGGGCGGCAGCTCAATACCACGCAGTTCTTGAAATGTAACTTGGGACCGATTAGCGATACAAGGCTTTGCATTGTCCTGTTGCAACAGTGTTTGCATTTGGTTGACTAAAGAAAGATACTTGATCTTTTTTCTTTTGCTATAATTGCGCAATTTTTTTCGAGGCACCCCAATATTAATCTATCTACATGTCTGTTGTTCCATCCGTCTATCTAAGGGGTGGGGTGGATCCCTTTTCTTTCCTGCCACTTTAGCTTGCCTTTGAATTTCATTTTCCCATCTCCTGTGTCGCCTGTGTATGTCTATTTCACTTAAGGTCAATGTCGATGATCCACATTGATTAAATACAGTAAAACTTGCTTATAACAAACTCGGATGTAATGGACACCTGGCTGTAACAGCCCAGAAGTGTTGGTCCTGGCAAAATTACCTTTAACCCAACGATAAATGAACTCTGTTGAAAATAAAGTCAAACCCTCCTATAACAGCCATCTCAAGTCTAAAAATACTTTTCTGAAATCGGATATAGTATCATACACACAACAGAAATATTCAGTTCTCTTCAACTTTTTCGTAGAATGCACTGCTAGAGAAAAAGAATTATCTTTTATTCAGTTCAGTAAAGCTTGCTTCCACAGGGGAGAAATAGAATTCGGGGCTTACATCTACGGAGAACTTTCCCTCCTCGACGAAAGAGGCTAAGGCTTGCCACTAGCTAAGGGCAAGGGAGGATGCACTTTAAGCTCACACACATCCACTACCAATTCAAGGTCACCTTTAACAACGACCTAAAGGGTACCTTGAAGCTTGGTGAGTGTGGTGACAATTTTCTTCTTTTGAGCAATCCAGCCAGCCCAGTTTTTCTGAAACAAGAAATGTCTTTTCTGTTCTAATCTCATTCTCACATGTACAGATTTGACTTGGATATGCAAAGTAGCAATTCAGTTATTAGCCATTTCAATGCAACAAAAAGTTTATCTAACATCGTTTTAGCTGCATGAGATCAAAAAAAAAAAAAAAAAAAAAGCATTTCCGATTAAGGAGAAAGTTACTTCTCTATTTGGGATCTAGAATAAGGAATGTTATCACTCGAAATAATTCAGATGATGAAGAAGAAAGTGGAAAGGATGATGAGGTGAGCAAAGTGCAACACATTTCTTGTGTGAAGGCTTTAGAATCAATTGCAATACTACTACAATTTTTCGAAACGAAACTTGTGGAAGATGAAGAGTTTCTCTTTCATGTACATTCAGTAGAAAGAATTGTACAAAAACGAAACTAAAAAGTGTGAAGCAACTGGCAATTCCTGATTTATTTACGTGATTACTGCATGTAGTGTTTCAGTATCTCGGATTAAATTGGCAAGTTCTGTGCACGTGTGTATTAATTACTACTTTCAGTACTTAAGTAAAAATACATATTTATATCTATACTGTACAATTATTAGATTAATTAATACCTTACTACAACTTTACAAAAAAAGTAGGTCAGTTACTTTTACTAGATGCAAAAATATTAAAGTATGAATTCTTTTTTTCAGTATTACTTAAGATCGTTTATTACAGCCATTGCCTATAATGGCCATTAATTTTAAGTCGCACAGAGGACGTTATAGCTGAGTTCCGCAGAACTTTTCTTTTAAGACATAGTAGTGAATCACTCTTGAAAATTGTATTTAGCTAAAAATCGGTATGGCCACCTCTGACTTGTAACCTGCTGTGCATGCTGAGGCATCGAATCAAATAATGTGTGAATGGTGTCCTGTGGAATAGCCATTCAGGCTGTATTGACTATTGACCCACATCCAGAGTTCATCAAGAGTTGCTGGCGGCCCATCGTACCGCTGCACCTGTCATTTAAGTATGTCTCTGAGATTTTCTGTAGGTGACAAATCCGGTTATCTAGCCGGCCACAGCTGAAGTGAAACATTGATATCCCTGAAGAATGTACATGTCATTGCTACAACATGCAGTGTGGCATTGTGCTCCTGAGATACAGCCTCAGGGACGTCCTGCAGGTAATGAAGGGCAACCGGCCATAGAGTGTCATTGACATAATGGGCACTCATCATGGTGGTACGGATTCTCCCGAGAAGTGATCTGCTTTTGTATTCAATAACACTGCATGCCATAATGCCTTGTGTTAGTGCAGTATGCCTGGTGTGAATACACTGATCCTAACACCGCTCCCCTTGTCATCAGGGCTCACAAATGCAGCCATTGTTTTCACCTAAACAGAAGTTTGTTTCGTCCGAGAACATGATATTGTGATATTCGTCACGCCACTACCTTTGCTTGATGCACCATTTCAGCTTGGTGGTTCATTGCTGCAGTGTCATAGGTAGCCTGAAGAGGATACTGTTGCAGCTGACACGAGAGAATGTGCCACAGTTCGCCACTGCTGCGCTAACGCCGTTGATCGTGCAGAACGGTCACTCTAAGACATCCTCATGAGATGACTGCTATTCCTGTGGCACTAACTGTGTACTACATCCAGAACCTTCTCTTTGTACCATTTCCTGCATACTCTTGCTATGACACTGCACCCCACATGACTGGCAGTCTCCCGGAGAGAAACATTGCAGTCTCTCATGCCGATAATGTGACCTCTGTCGAACTCACTGATATGACTGTACGACTGTCTAACATGGGTGACGAAGCATCCTTACCCACTACTGACCAAGCTCTGTCATGCCAACCGAGCCATGAAGTACTTTTAACAGAAAAACAGCTGGTTTCTGATCTGTGATGTTGCATAGATGCGGTACCACGCATCTATGACACCGAAATGCTAATCATTTCTGAGATATTGCCTGATTAGCAATGAAAGTCAAAGCTCAACTCCTTTCAGGTGTGTTTTTTTTAATGAACATCAGTGTATATAGAAAACAACAAATACACACACACACACACACACACACACACACACACACACACACACACATACTGTGTAGGCAAAAGTATTTGGACTGTGGGGTCAAATAAAAGTAAGAGCAGCATTTATTAGCCAAAATCAGTGCATAATCAACCCAACTTGGGCCGTCATGACTGCAGCAGCCCTTCGGCAGCCGGTAAGTCTGTACTGGAATTTTTCTCCAGTGTTCCTGCAAAGCTTGTGCCAGAGCTGCCATTGGAGAAAGTCTTACTGGCAAAGATTGGATTTGGCATTCCAGTCATCTCACAGTGTTCTGTTGGATTTAGGAAAGACTTTAGGCTGGCCAATCCAGCATTTGGACATCCTGCTCTGTAAACCAAGCCTGGACAGACCTTTTGGTGTTGCAAGGCACTTAATCTTGCTAAACTACTTCGATGCTGCCACAGATAGTAATGCAGAAGTGTTCAGAATGTCTTTATACTTGGTGGCTGTTAGACTGGAGGGCACCACAGACACGGTACCAAGTTATTCCCAGCAGTAATAGCCCCACCCATCCCATCACAGACCCTCTCCCTGATGATTGTAAGCACAATGCAGTCTTACTGGCAGCATTCTCTAGACAAACACCACACCCAAATATGTTTATCGGAATGAACGTGGGAGTAGTAGGATTCGTCATTCCACACGACAGCCATGGGACTGAGTCATTCCCAGCAGAAACAGCCCCACCCCATCACAGATCCCCTTACTGTAGGCACAATGCAGTCTGCCTGGCAGCATTCTCCAGGCAAACACCGCACCCAATTATGTCCATCCAAATGAAAGGGTGAGTAGAGGAATTTGTGACTCCACACAACAGCCATGGGACCAAGTCATTTCCAGCAGAAACAGCCCCACCACATCACAAATCCCCTTCCAGCTCTTACTATGGCACAATGCAAGCTATCTGGCAACACCAGGCAAATACCACACCCAAATATGTCCATCCAAATGAAAGAGTGAGTAGCCCAATTTGTGACTCCACATGACAGCCATAGGACCAAGTCATTCTCAGCAGAAACAGCTCCACCCCATCACAGATCCCCTTCCAACACTTGACTGTAGAGAGAGTGCAGTCTGCCTGGCAGTATTCTCCAGGAAAACATGACAACCAAATATGTCAGAATGAAAGAGTGAGCAGTGGGATTCGTCACTCCACACGACTCTCTTCAGCTCTTTTACTGTCTGTGAACAGTGAGCAAGACATCACTGTTGTTATTGCTTAGAGTAATGCTTGTGTGTAGCTGATCTAGCATGGTAACCATGAGCATGCAGTTCCTAATGGACCGTTCTGATACAAATAGCTGTTCCTGTGGCTTGTGCAACACCATTGGCCAGATCTGTGGCAGAGGGCATGCATGCCTTCACATTCTGCAGTTTACAATGATAGCTTTTTTTCTTCTTGGGCCATTCCATGTGAAATCAACAAATATTAATTTTTTTTGGTTACCTCATAGTCATGGATTTTGCTTCAACTTTAATAATGGATAGTATATACAGAGAGATGACAGAATCCGGAATTTCAATTCCTTTCAATGAACGGGGGGGGGGGGGGGGTATTTATTTTGTCCTCTGAACCTTCACTCAAGGTCATATTTTTTAAAAAAGTGGTGCTCATTGTTTTATGAATAAAATTGCTTAAATTTCTCCTAAACAAATCATTGAGGTGTCATTTTAAAGGTAAGATTGCCATCTTTCTAAAAAAGTAAGTCAGTTGAAAAAAGATGTATAGATTTTCAAACATTTTTCGTAGAAATTTTTTCAAATTTAAATAAATTTTTTTTTATTAAATCAAAAATTTATATCTTTGACGTGCGTGTGACACCAGCCATAAGGTTTGGCCTATTTGAAGAGTTGGAACTACTTTGTCTCCACAATTAATTTCAGGTTCATTCTCTAAAATTTTCTTTGCTTGTTGGGCTGGTGAACCTCAAAAAAAAAAAAAATTGAAAATTACCAATTTTTACCCCACAAAAACTTGATGTGGGCAAGGTGATAAAAATTTGAAAACTTTTTCAATGAAGAGAGCTATGTGTATAGATACACACCTGAAAATATCAATTTGCATCTCTGGCTGCTTCTATTTAAAAAATAAAAGTGCTAGGGACGTTCCCATTGAATTTCTGTGATCTCAAAGGACCCGCCCGCCTCCTCATTGGTTTTTAACACTAATAATTTTTATCCTGGTTGTACACCTGGAAGTGCTTTGCCATCACTATGAATTTCATTGAAATATTTTTATAAATACACTGTTTAAGGTTGCCACTTTAAAAGCAAATGGGTATATGTAAATTGATATTCCCTTTCTTATTGTTTATCTAACTATGCCTGTGCACCTAGTTTGAAAGGATTTAAATGTAATATAGACAACATAACTCACTGTGTAAAATATTAAAACTATAAAGTACAAAATGAGGTACTGTAAAATAACTTTGATGCAGTGGTCTTGTAAGGTGACAAAATAAAATTAGATAAATGCCTTTGCACAGACACAGTGATAGAAAGTAGCAAAGACAAATAATTCCAGAAATAAACAGTCACAATTTCTATTGATCCTTTTTGTGGCATTAAATTGTGAAAAAAAACCCTATAGAATTTCTTTCTAAACATATATATATATAGTGTGTGTAAGTCAGATTTCACTGTCCTAAAATCTATGAACTACAAGAACTGGAGGCTTGAGTTTTATCAAAGATAAAGTTAATATTATCTTGCATTGTTTTTAACAGAATATATTGCCTGCCAGTAACTGTGTCAGGTAAAATGTTTATCATAAGTATTTGATCCAATTTCACCTAGCTTTTCTCATTTGTCCAGTAAAAAAATGTACCTGAACAAGGAGGTTTTAGGAAAGTCACATGAGCATCCTTATTTTTAGAAGAAACGGCATTAACAAATGCTAAGCACCACTTATTATCATAAGCACATGCAAGGTATGATGATTTGTGTATGTCATCAAGCATAAACATTTTGTTTTCCTTGTAGTTCTGTAGAACACATGCTCTAGGCTTTCAGAAGAAGATGAAACCTGAAATAGTCTTGATTTTCCTGTTGCTGTAGGTACAAATTTATGGTATTTTCGAGTTTGTGGAATGGCAATTGCACTTTGAAATCTCATTTTCATCTCTTTTTCAGTAGTAGTAATATCTTCTGAAGAAACAAAACAGAATTTAATCTCTTTAATTTCTTGATTTGCAAATTCATATAACTGCACTGGAGTTAAAATTTGATTATTTACTGGACACTGCAAACTAGCTTTACCAGCAAGTCTTTTCACAGTCCCACCAATACCATCACATGTACTTTTACCATGACTGGTTGCAAAAAAATGCCATTCCGCAGCTATTCCAAAATCCTGAAGGTGACAAGACAAATTGGCAAAGTTTTTTCTGTTCTTGTATTGGCTTCATCAGAAAAAATATATAATTTTTTTATATATGCATATTCTTCCTTAAGGTAATGAATTATTATTATTATTATTTTGAAATGTATAGACAGCTACATTTGTGTGTTGTAGATAATCGCTGACTATACATGCACTTATGACCCTTGGCTTTCCCAGTGTTTCAGATGACACATAGGCAACAAAAGGGTGCAGAGTAGCTTGCGTATTTTCCCAGTGAAAACCTTGAATGGGGTGTTGGACAAAAGCCCACTGGCAAGATGCCCACCGGACACTTGCCCACCCGGACATTTGCCCACTTGGACACTTGCCCACCGGACAGCTGCCCACCCGGACATTTGCTCACTGCACACAAGCCCACTGAACTTGATCATACTTAGCACACCGACTTTAGTAATCATCGCTACCATATTTTCGAAATTTAAGCATCGTGACCTGCTTTGATTTCGGGAAATGTTGTACACGCGCCAAAATTTTAATTTTGCATACCGTGTCCCCCAACGCATGTTTGGGATATGGTGTACACCCACCGGATTTGTACACCTGCCGGAATTTAAATTTGTATGCAGTGTGACGCAACTCACATTTCGAATTGGTTCACAGAAAACTGCAACATGTTTTTCATTAAGGGGCCGTTCACAAATTGCTGTTCCTCTAAGGAACACTTTGAATGTGTGGCAGTCTTCCGGTCTGACAGTTTTCCAAGATTCCGAATGATGTGTGGCAGTGTTCCAAGTTTCCAAATGATGTGTGGCAGTTTTCCAAGGTGCCTAAAGATGGGAAGGAGCTCTTTTGTTTGTCTGAATTTTCATGCCGGTTCATACTTAGGGCAAGTGGCCATAAAAGTTCAATGGGGGAAGGGTGGTATAAAGATTGCCATTTCTTGGCCTATATTGAGAATTGTATTGGGAACTCCAAACAGGTGTCGAGAAAACGTTCTGTGTAAGACAAGCGAGAATTGCTGTGTTCAGAAAAGGACAATAAGGTGGGATTTTTTAACAACGCTGCACTTTTACTTAGGCACTAAATATTTGCATAACATGTCGAGTTTGTAATATTTTTCTTTTAACAGTTTTTAATCCGCCGACTTCATATTCATAATGTTTATGTATTAAATCAATATCATAGCACTTTTACTTAGGTATTGAATATTAAAGTCATAGGCCCCAGGCCTAGGCCTTTTTAACAGTTTTTATTCTATCAATGCCATATTCACAACGTTTACACATCAAATCAAGTTAATAATATTGCACTTTTACTTAGGCACGAAATATTAATTCACAGGACCTAGGCCTTGGCCCTTTTACCAGGTTTTATTCTATCAATGTCATATTCACAACGTTCACAAAGAAAATCAAGTTAATAATATTGGGCGTTTACTTGGGCACGAAATATTAATTTATAGTCTTCTAGGCCTAGGCGTCTTTTAATAGTTTTTACTCCACCGATGTCATATTCACAATGTTTACACATCAAATAAAGTTAATAATATTGCGCTTTTACTTAGGCACAAAATATTAATTCATACACCCAAGGCCTAGGCCTTTTTGACAAATTTTAAACCGTCGACTCCATATTCATAACGTTTACGTTTCAACTCAAGTTCATAGCATTGCGCTTTTACCTAGGCACTAAATATTAATTCATAGGCCTAGGCATTTTAAACAGTTTCTATTCTACCTATGTCACATTTTCGACGTTTACGTATCAACTCATGTTAATAATATTGCGCTTTTACTTTGGCACTTAATTTTAACTCATAGGGGCTTTTAAACAGTTTTTATTCTATCGATGTCACATTCACAACGTTTACGTATCAACTCATTTTAATAATATTGCGATTTTACCTAGGCACTAAATATTAATTCATAGGCCGTAGGGCTAGGCTCTTTTAACAGTTTTTGTTCTACCAATGTCATATTCATGAGCACTAAATATTTACGTATCAACTCATGTAAATAATATTGCGCTTTTACTTAGGCACTGAACATTAATTTATAGGCCTTAGGCCTCGGCCTTTTAAACAGTTTTTATTCTGGCTATGTCACATTTGTAACGTTTACGTATCAGCTTATGTTAATAATATTGCGCTTTTACTTAGGCACTATAAATATTAACTCACAGGGGCTAGGCTTTTTAAACAGTTTTTATTCTATCGATGTCATATTCATAACATTTTTATATCAAGTCATGTTAATATTGGCATAACTGGGAATCATAGGAAGAGGAACTCTTGGATCAAGGAAATGACACAAGTAAAAGACATCATGATGAAAGTAAAGTCCCTGAAATGACAATGGGCTGGACATTTTGCTAGAAGAAGGCACCACCAATAGACAACTGAAGTATTAGACTGGGTACCAAAGGACATAAAAGAAGCGCAGAAGAAGACTACGTAGAAGATGGGTGGATGAAATTTGAAGCCATGCCGGAGTGACATGGAGGAGACTGACCCAAGACAGACGGTTTCGGAAAAAACTTGGGGCGCCCCGTTGGTGCAGTGGTCCAAGTGCTGGCTTCTGATCATTCGTCCGAGTTGGGTCTCCGTTCGAATGTCATGAGGCATGGATGTTATGTCTGCCTGATTGCACTGGTTCTCTTTCTTTCCTAGAACCAGTGGCCCTAAATTAGGGACGTGCGACTGCTTATAGCCTATCGAATTGTTCACAGTGGTCGTTAACCCCCCCCCAGAAAATAATCGCAATTTTATTTGAATCCATAATCTTTAAATGAGTCACGGAGAAAACGTTCATAGCCTAATTGAGAACATTTTTATTATTGTTATTATTAATTACTTCATTATGTATTTATTTTTCTGGAGACTACAATGAGACGTTTCTTATCTTCTGAAATAAAACACTGAGTCATTGACTAAACCTTGGTATGTGGTGGAGAGAAATCTTGATAAAAGATCCCAAAGTGAATCCATCTGCTGTATGAACTTTTTGAACACATTAGCCGTACGCAAACTTCGACAATCTCCTCTGAAAGAGATTTTCGCCTGAAGACAGATTTTCCCACGAAGGGTGTGATCTTACTAAATTTCAAATGCGGCAATTCATTTCAGACTGGTGTCATTGTATTTCATCTTCACCGTTTGCTAATGAGGTTAAGGGCTATGATAAGACTGTTTTATTGTACACGTCCGGAAATGGGTTCCGGAAACACGCCAGTTTCAAACCCCATATGGAGCTTTGACAAGGCCACCGAATAGCTCACCAAACGAGGGCTTAGCCCTGTCACCAAACATACTTTAGGGGAAGTATGAAGTTTCTTGGCCACTTCACACTTATCTAACGGAATTATATGTTTGTGAAAATCTGGCATGTGCAACAAATGTTATTGTCACTTATAAAATGAGAATTGAATTAGAAACTCCATCGATATAAATAAATTGCTCTTGTACAAAAAAACAAAAACTAAAAAAACTCGCTTTATTTTTGGTATTAGGGGATCAAGTAAAAATTGCCCCCATTTTTTATTTGAGAAAATAAATTGTCATTGCTTTTTGTAGATTTTTTAAAGCTATGGTGTTCTGTGAAACGGCGGAATTACAGCATGAATTATACTATATTCAGAAAAGGGGTGATAAGGTGGGATTTATTTTTTGGAAGGGTGAAACTGCAAATTGTATGCTTTGACAACATGCATGTGACTTCACTCCAACTAAGAACAGCAGCTTTCGGACCAGCGAAATATCACATTTTTACTCTGGCATGAAACATTAATTACAGGCTCCAAGCCTTGGCCTCCTTAGCAATTTCTTTATCCGTCATTTCCATATTCCCAATGATTGCATCAGAAGTGAAGTAAATACTAGGCCCTTTTCATTAAGCACCGCACATTATTTATACGGCCCGAAACTTTTTAACAATTTTCAATCCTCCGTGCTGAAATTAATTTATAAGATTTGTATAACAAGGCAAGGTTACAGCTTCACACTTTTATGAAAGTACCAAACGTTACAATAGACCCCTGGCCTTTTAATGGGGTTTAATTCACCGTGCTTATATTAATGAGGATGGCATAAACAATCAGGGTAATTTACTTGTGTTGTTATCTTGCTCGGGAACAAAACATTAATTAATAAGCCTTTCACATAGTGCCTTTTAGCATTTTTTAATTTGCTGTGCTCATATGTATAAGGTTCGCATAACAATTCAAGTTAATAATGTTGCGCTTATTAAAAATTTCTTAACAAGTCCAGGCCTAAAACTTTTATTTAATGTTTGGTGCCTAAGTAAAAGCGCAATAGTATTAACATGAGTTGATGCGTAAACGTTGTGAATGTGACATCGGTTGAATAAAAAATGTTTAAAAGGCCTAGGGTTAGGTCTATGAATTTAGTGCCTAAGTAAAAGCGCAATATTATTAACATGAGTTTACATAAGCATCGTGAATGTGGCATAGGCAGAATGAAAACTCTTTAAAAGGCCTAGGACCTATGAATTAATATTTGGTGCCTAAGTAAAAGTGCAATGTTATTAACTTCACTTGGTACGTAAACGTTATGAATATGACATCAGTAGAATAAAAACTTTTAAAAGGTCCTAGGCGTAAGGCCTACGAATTAATATTTAGTTCCTAGGTAAAAGCGCAATGCAATTCACTTGATTTGATCTTTTATTTTATTGCCCTAATTTAGGGTCACCAGTTCCAGGGAAGACAAACACAACATCCATGCCTCAGCAGGATTCGAACCCAGACCCATCTCGGACGAATGATCAGAAGCCAGCGCTTAGACCACTGCGCCACAGTGTTTTTTTTTTTTTTTAAATCATATACATATTTTTAAACGATCAAAGCTGAGCATATACGCTTCTTCTTATGGCTGAAGAAGCATATATGAAATGTTGTTTTAGAAATGTTAAATGAAGCCCCTTACATTTTAACATTTCTGAAACAAAGTGCAATTTTTATACAATCCATAAATATTTATGTGATCAGTTTTCCCACACTTGATTGGAAACGTCCTCCAAAGTTATGTATTATCTACAAATCATCCATAGTGGGCAAGTGTCCGGTGGGCTTTTGTCCGGACCCCCTTAAATGGCATCTTGAACAATAAAAGAATAATTTTCTGAAAAAATCTGCCAAAAGTGTGCTCTTGACATGTTTTAAATAACTGGATTGTTGCTTTGCAAGATAATGGTGACTTTTTAGTGCATTAAGTTTGTCACAGAAGTTACCTAGAAATTCATCAGTAGACTGCATTATAGTCAACATTATGCATCTATCAGTTGTAACCCATTGCTTATATACAGGGTGTTCGGAAAGTAACTGTGCACCTAGGCTACCATTTTGTCTTCGCAGTTATCAAGTGCAGTATGTGCCACCGGAACGTAATAAAGTGGATTCTCCCAGTCGCAGCCGATCGCGGGAACCCGCATTGCGGCAATTGAGTTCCAGATGTCAACAGAGATGAGTCGTTGTTACTGTAAGTATCAAAGTTATCGTGTGTGCTGTTGTTGTTCAGTTTTTCGCACTGTGGTTCTTTCAATTGCGGAACATGTGTTTCTGGTTGAATACGTCTTTCGAGAAGGTAATGAATACACCAATTTAGTGCGGCAGCAATTTGCTGCCAAATTCCCAGGCACACCTGTACCTCATCGTAATGCAGTTCGTTGACGTATTGAGAAATTTTGTGCTACAGGCTCAGTGTTCGACGCCGAATGAAGCGGGAGACCAACTAAACTTACCGATGGGAAGTTGTTGGACATCTCTGACTCCCTGCTGCGGAGTCCATCAAAATCATTGCGCAAGTTGGCGCAAGAGGAAAATATCGGGCTTGCGACACCGCATAAAGCGGTGAGAGAATCATTGCACCTCTACCCATACAAAGTAACAGCGATACAACAATTGCAACTGGCGGATCACGTAAAACGACTCCGGTACTGTGAATGGTTTAACAATTTTATTCAAACGAAAACTGTTGCTGTTCTTGATGTCACCTTCTTTACAGATGAGGCGTGGTTCCACCTCTCTGGGTATGTTAACGCACAAAACACACGATTGTGGTCCAAAGAGACTCCTCATGCTGTGTCAGAACGACCCTTGCATGACCAGAAAATCAGAGTGTGGGTTGCGCTATCCCGACGGCGCATTGTCGGGCCGTTATTCTTTCAGGACACCGTGAATAGTGCACGTTACTGTTCCATACTCCACGACTTCATCGGCCGCCTTGAAGAAGACAAAATCACCTACAGCTGGTTTCAACAAGATGGCGCTACTGCGCACACAGCTCACACCTCTATGAAACTTCTGAATGAGGTTTTCGGCGAACGTGTCATCTCAAAAAACCTACGGCCCCCTCGCTCCCCGGACGTTACTCCACCAGACTTTTTTATGTGGGGCGCAGCAAAATCTGCTGTGTATCGTGATCGCCCACGCACGCTTGATCAATTACAAACTGCAATAACTACGTTCATCAGAAACATCTCACAAGCAGAGCTGCAGCAAGTGTTTGCAAATAAACTGAAACGGGTTCAGCGCTGTATCGACTCTCGTGGAGATCACTTCGAACATTTTTTCTAAGTGCATAGCTTAGGTGCACAGTGACTTTCCAAACACCCTGTATATAATGTCAGTGGATGTTTCAAGCTCCTCTGTTTCTGACAACATTTCATCCACGGCTGAAGTTTCTGGACATTTAGCACAGTCTTCAAGCATACATTTTTCATCAGCAATGGAACAGACTATCATTTTTAGTAGGGATGTAATGTCCAAGTTTTTTACATTTAATGCTGACAACATGAGCTTTACATTTTGATGATATGTGCACACACACACACACACACTGTGAGTGCCACTCATCCCAGCTAAGATGCACCATTTTGGTCTTAGGTCTGCAAACTTGGAAAGACTGATTTTGCAGTCAGGTTGCTGTTTGTTAAACTGAGCATATAACTCTTTCAGGTTTCCTAAAAGGGAACACTTTTGCTTAAATTCTTTCTTACCTGTATCTGTTTGCACATATACATGCTGTTTTTTCCATGCACACCTACAACTAATTCCATCATCCTCATAAAAGGAGCAGACTGTCTCCTTTATCGCTAAGTCAAGGGCTCTACCTTGTCTTTTTGCCAGTTCAGGTAAAATACCCTGTTTTCTAACAAGTTCTTTAGCTCTGCGAACTAAATATTGGCTGGCTCCAAATTCTTCCATTGCCATTTTAATGATCCAACTGTGAGGCACAAAACTTAATATTTTAATTTTATCTGAGGGTGAACTGCACAAAGAAAAATGTTCCTTAAGTTTTTGTACTAGGTAGATGCAGTCCTCACATTGTGAACTAATAGATGTTTCTGACTGATCTGTAGGTAGTTCAATATCTAAACTGCTTTCAATATTTAATTTGACAGCTTCTGACAATTTTTTAAGTTTTGCTTTTCCATGTGATGTTTTTTTATGTTTACTTATTTTTCTTTTAATTGGTGACACACCTAGTACCTACTTCACATGCTGCATTCACTGTTTCGGTAATAATTTCACTTGCCTGGTGTTCTTCTGAACTACCGTCCCCAGAATTTTCACAGGATGCATTTACTTTTGATAAACATTTTGGGCATAAGGACTTACCAGGAATTAGATGCAAGTTTGTGGCTTTTGATATGTTCTAGAGTTATTTTTCTGAGGCCTTTTTTTACTGCAGCTTTGTGAAATGAAAATGGATCACAGCAAGTACGTCCAAATAGGGAACTGTATTTCTCAAGATAAATTTTCTCATGATGGAAACAGATGGTAGTTAACCTGGAACATTCAGTCCCAGCAAGCAATGTATCTTTAATTTCTTCATCATACATTGAATTTTTTAAAATTCCAGTTGTTCTGCAATAAGGTAACTTATGGCAGTCTTCATTCAAGAACTGACCCACTGAGCAAGTTTCCATACCATTAGTTAAGCAGACTGATAAAACAGAAACTAAAACAAAGGCATTTGCTCTGTTCTGTATAGACCAACTAAATGAACACATGAGAGACAGAGCTCTATGCTAGTTCCCTCATTCTGAACTTTCGTTGAACAAAGGATACAGCATTTATGGGATTAGTGAGGAAAAATGTGTGACAGAAAGAACATCCAGTGATTTGACCAAAAACAGATGGGACACATTTCTCACACAATTGTAGTCCAGCAGGATGTCTTATCTTTGAAGAACAGGAAGGACAAGCCCTCAAGCAATGCCATGTGTGGTAGGGCAAAAAGCACTTCTTAGGATGGCTCTGTCCAAAATGATTTAACACAAAAGATTTTAAGCAATAATTTTTTTAGCACTGTTGCAAACTGTTTTCTGTATAAACTAGTCTCTTGCATAAACATTGTTTTTACTTGTTTATACTTTAGACTATTTTTAACACTCATTTTTTTAACTCTTAATTTTTTTTTTTTAAACATTTTTTTAGATTTTCTGAAAAAAGATTATAACATTTTGAAATATTTTTTCAAAGTTAAGAAGAGTTGAAATCTGTGTATTCTAAAGCACATGTATGATTTAAGGAAATAATATGCTACATAATCTGAATACACGAGGCTTTTTTGACAAGAATCCAGTAATTTTGTCCAGCATTAGTACATGAAGGAATTTCTGTTAATCAGTTTTCTCAGCATGCTCTTGCTACCAAATTTAAAAAAAAAAAAAACTGGTACCAAATTTATATATATAAAAAAGTGGATTATTTATGTTTTCCTAGCATAAATAACTTTTTTAATATAAATTTAGTACTAGTAACACAATGATTACGTTGAAATATATACATGAAATTAATAGTGATAGTATAGATCTCCCAGGTGTACAAAAACGATAAAAATTATTAGCATAAAAAACCAATGGGGAAGGTGGTCAAAACTTCCTAAATCACAGAAATTCAAAGGGAACGTCCCTCACATTTCTAAAAAAAAAAAAAAAAAACAGTCAGAGATGAAACTTTCATTCAGGTGTAAATCTAGACACATTGGTTCCTTCATTGACACAATTTTCAAAATTTTATCACCTTGCCCACATCAAGTTTTTAAGTCTTTGTGTTGTAAAAATTGGCAATTTTCAATTTCTTTGAAGTTCGGCAACCCAAAAAACCAAGAAAATTTTGGAGTATGAACCTGAAATTAATTATGGAGACAAAGTAGTTCTAACTCTTCAAATAGGCCAAGCTCTATGGCTGGTATCATTTGCCAGTCAAAAGTATAAAATTTTGATTTTCAAAAAAAAAAAAAAATTCTGCTAAAAATGTTTGAAAATTAAAAAAATAATTTGACTGAACTTTTGCAGAAAGATGGCAATCTTGCCTTTAAAATGACACATGAATTATTTGTTTAGGAGAAATACAAGCAATTTTATTTATAAAATAATGAGCACCACTTTTTTCAAAAATATGACCTTGAATGAAGATTTAGAGGGCAAAATCCCCCTCCCCTATTCATTGAATATATATACTCTATCCATGATTAAAATCACTATATATACTATCCATGATTAAAATCTGTAATTTGTATTTCTTTGTGGAGCTAACCTCTGAATATCAGAGAACAGCTTAGGGATATGTTTTTTGTTCTGATTAAAATCACAGCCAAATCCATGATTATGAGGTAATCCCCATTTGTTGATTTTGCATGGAATGACCCTCTTGCATTGAATATATTGCATTATTGATGTGGCATTTAGTATGCATATGATCATGGAGATATACATAATGTGTAAATTTTACCTGAAATTTACTGCAAAATCATCTTCTAGAAAACTGGGAATTTTTAAACCCAATATGAGCGCCAACCCTGTCAAATTTGCTTCCTATTAGAGGTCTGTTTGTGCCTAGCTCAAACCAGTCTCAGGCCTTCATTTAAGGCAAATCTGACACAGGGTGGCTTGAACAACCCTTTTCTTATGTAATATTTATTCATGAAATGCGTTTAAGCAACCTACACAAAGCAGAACATGAATGCGCAACAAATACCTCACTGAAACTCCGCATCCTTGTGCCTTTCTGGAAGTGTTTGATCTGTTGTGCAAAATCACCAGATGTGAAGGTCTTGCTCCTTCTACTTCAAAGCAGAACAGTCAGTGTAGTAAAACAGTTTGTAAGCATTTCAGGGACAAAAATAAATATGTCTCCTTCTAAAATATTTCCAAAATATTTGGAATTCGTTAACCTCGGTAAGGTTCAGTCAAGATGTACCTTCATTTTCTTGAGGCTGCTGACAACAGAACAAGATTAACATCCGAAACAGTAGAACAAACTACAAGTGTACTTAGCTGTGAGTACTTCTATCACCCTGCTGCAGTGCAGCACTTTGCTCTCTAGATAAGTTTCCATGAATTGTATGGGGGTAAATGAGTATCTTGCTGGCTTCAATGTACTGTACATACGTGTAGGAACTGTCAAAACTCGTTTTAACAAAATACGATAAAACAAAAAGCACATTACAACGAAAAAAGATTGTGAACTTGTTTGGTTTATTGTATGTATTTATATAAGAAATATAAAACGTTATAATGGAATACTTTACAATGGAAAACACCTTATTACAAAGTAAAATTCTTGGGTAAAATGCTCAAGCAAAACTTTATACATTGCGAATTTTTCCCTCTCTAAAATTTTAAATAATTTAGCTGCCATTGAACGCCAACAAAAGAACAAAAGTGACTACAAGTTTCGCAAAAAAAAAAAAAAAAAAATTTAAAGAAAATGTGGATTCACCTAATGAAGATGAGAAGGAAAATCTAAACTTTTATTCTGATGTTTCTCCAATAAATGCAGTGGAATGTTTAGTGAAAGTTGGATACTATTTTGATACTTGTCGAAGAACTGAGGACTTTATACTGAAGAAATTAGCAGCTATTTAATGTTATGAATATGTTTATAACTAAAGACACCATGGGAAAATGAAAAAACTACTTACATTGTACTTCAAAACCCAATAGGTATGTCTGAACTGTTTTACAGTTTGCTGTATGTAAACATGATTTTTATCAAAATGGAACTAAATAAATTGCTTTAATTACACTACTTTAAAAGTAAAGATATATAATGCCAATTTGTATGTACATTATTTCTTGAAAAATATGACAGTATGTTATTGAGATGTATAAAAAAGATAAATTCTTAATATGGAGGGAGATAAAAATAAATACAGTATTACTACTTTAGCAAAAATTTCCTATTACAAATAAATTTTGCATCTCTTCATTGTGGTCAAGTCAAGTCACCACATTCAAATTGTTGAAGCTTTCTATAATCCAGCTTGCCGTTTGCTGTCTACCTTCGTTGAAAAAGCCATCTGGTTGATGTGCGAAAGCTTAGGAACTTTGGTTTCTATTCTACACCAAGAAATTTTGGATGTATAGTTATACTATTTAAGTACAGTTGGTGTATAGTTCCTTGTTGTTTAATTAGTTTGAAAATACTTTGTTACACATTTTTTTCTGTTCCCCTTGAATTTTTGTTATAACGAGTTTTGACTGTATAACAGTAGTTTGAGTTATTGTATTACGGTTTCCCGTTACTTCAACAGAAATTTGCTGCTTCAGTTATTCTTTCTGATCATGGGTAAGTGGACCAGGCCAAGCCAAGTGTAATGTAGTGATCTCTAAGCTCAAGTATAAGTTCACAAGCCTGTAACAGGCAAAACATGACCCAAGCATTTAGCAATTTTTTTTAAATGAGAGATTCATTTTCTACTGGTGTGTGTGTGTGGGGGGGGGTCCTAATAATTAGTATTTTGTTTCTGAAGTTGCAAAGGTTTTTTTTTTTTTTTTAGGTTTGTGCGTGATTGTATACATATATACACTGAAGTGCCAGAAAAGCTGGTACACCAGTCTAATACTTGGTAGGTCCCCCGCGGGAGCTCTGGACTGCAGAAATAAGACAGAGCATGGACTCCACTAGCTTCTGGGAATATCCTTTAGGCAATGCACACCATACTTCCTGCAGAGCGTTCCACAATTCGGGTGTATTCCAAGGTTTCGGATTCCTGTGTTCGATAGCGCGTTGCATGGCATCCCAAATGTGTTCTATCACGTTCAGATCTGGGGACTTGGGTGAGAATGGCAACACCCCAAACTCAGATGAATGCTCCTCTAACCGTAATGTGGCGTCCCTACAGTTGTGTGGAGGTGCATTGTCCTGTGCAACAGGCCCAACCCATCAGCATGAATGCAGGACATGAACGGGTGTACCTCGTCAGAAAGTATGCGCACATAGTGTTGGCCGGTCACAGACGTTTGTAGACAAACCAGGGGTCCCAGTGAAGTCCAGCTAAACACACCCCATACCATTACGGACCCCCCCCCCAACCAGCCAGTACAGTTCCCTGTTGACAGGCGGATCCATGGCTTCATAGGGTTTGCCCCACACACGAATCCTTCCATCTGCCCGATACAGTTGGAAACGCGACTCGTCAGACCAGGCTACTTGTATCCAGTTATCAAGTGTCCAGTGGCGGTGTTGCCGTGCCCAAGCGAGGCGCATAGCTCTGTGTCGTGCACCCATCAAGGGGACTCGAATTGGGCCTCGGCTCCCAAAGCCCATATCGTGCAGGGTACGTTTCACAGTCCGAACGCTGATGCTTGTTGCGGTTCCAGCAATTGATCCGATGATACCTGCGAGTGTGTTGCACGCCTATCGCCCGAAACGATTCTTGACAGCCAACGATGGGCACGTTCAACCAATGTCTTTTTACGGCCACGCTGGTATCGTAGGTTGGAGGTTTTGCCGGAATTCTTGTAGTCACGGTACACCCTTGCAATGGTCGTCCGTGAAAATCCGAACTTCGTTTCTACCTCCGAAGTACTATGGCCCATCTCACGAGCGCCAACTATGACACCGCACTGAAAATTGCTTAAATCGTTATTACTTGTCATTCTCATGCCAAAAAACAGCTCTGACAGCTGGCAAGGATGTCTATCCCTTTATATACGCACTGGCGGACGTAACCGAGTACGCGCATAGGTGACGTTGCTATGTATTTTGTATAAGCTTGTCTGTACCAGTTTTTCTGGCACTTCAGTGTATATATATATATTCCTTGTTGCATTGACTGATAAGCCCAATTCTTCACAATGAATGTGACTCAAGTGCTCAACTTTAAATCTTGGCTTGAGCACCTTAGTGCCATCCATTCTCAGAGGGAACGCCTGAACTATATATGCAAGTGTTATTGTGCTGGGAAATGGCATCCATCACCTTAGGAAGAAAGGTAAAAGCCATGGGTTCCATATTCATGGTGACATAACTGTGAACAGTCAGATTGCATTTCACAAACATCAACAGGGCGTCTACTGGTCATGAATTTATTTTTAGTAATTGTTAATTTTCTGGAAAAAAATCTTAAGTAATTCTCCATGCACTGACCACATGAGACACTATCCATCTAACTATTTAAGTGTCAAAAAAAAAAAAAAAAAAAAAAAAAAAGACATTTGTTCCTTCCTCCACAAAGAAAACTGATAGAGCAAAAAAATGTCTTAGCATAGAAATACTTCTACATAATGTTGTTTACAAAATTTTGAGATCAGTTTAGCAATTTACATTATGCTACTTATGGAGTCAGGAAATTTTTCAGAAAAAAATGTTAAAAAAGGGCGTATAATGAAATCTCATAGCGAAATGGTGAGTATTTCAACTTAACTTTAAGTGCACTCAAAGTATGATTGAGTAGACTTCTGTTACTAGCAGAACAGCAGGCGGCACTTTTTCATAAAAAAAAAAAAAAAAGAGAGAGAGAGAGGCACAGTGTTCCCTCTTTTTAATATACACTATATTGACAAAAGTCACCGAACACCTAGAAGAGAAACACAACATAGCATTTATTGACATACATTAATACGGTGTTGGTCCACCTTTGGCCTTAATGCATGCACTGACCCTTCAAGACATGCTTTCAACAAGATTTTGGAACACAGCGATAGGTATGCTCTTCCATTCAGTACATAATGCTGCCGCCAACTGTTGCTTAGTAATAGGCCTTGGTTCCAAACTTCTTATGCGGCGCTCTAATTCATCCCATAGGTGCCCTATGGGATTAAGATCAGAGCTCTGCGCTGGCTAGTCCACACACGATACGAAATTATCGTCAAACCACGTCATAACAGTTTTTGCTTTGTGGATTGGTGCATTATCCTGCTGGTACCATAAAGGCTCTGTTCCATAGTATTGCCACAGATTTGGTAGGGCATAATTGTCCAGAATGTCGAGGTAGACGTGCTGGTTAACAGGTTTGTCCACGAAAACCACCCCCACACAAGTACACTGCCAGCTCCAAACTTGACCCTAGGAACAGTACACTGTGTTAAATAGCATTCTCCCGGCCTCTGCCGTACCCACACATGGCCATCAGACTGATGGATCGTGTATCTGGATTCATCAGTCCATAGGACCCGTTTCCATTGATCTACGGTCCCAGATAAATGTTCTTTATACCATGCTAAACGACGAGTAGCATTCCGAGTGGAGATGAAAGGCTGATGAGCAGCCGCACGACCAGGGTAACCCATGGAATGAAGTTCTCTGCAAATGGTACGTGTACATACCAAGTTTCAAGCATTTTTACTCACCTGTACGCTGAGGTCTTGTGCAGTACTCTGTCGATTACCTGTAACGACTCTCCTGAGGCTTCGACATCCTCTGTCACTGATTTTTTTGGTCTGCCGGCAAGTTTTGCTGCTTCAGGCACGCCATGAATCTTCCATTTATTCAGTACATTTGAAACAGTTGACTTGGGTATGTTTAAACGCCTCTCGGTTTCTCTTATGAACAACCCACTAATATAACACCCAACAATCTTTCCTTTCTCAAAATCAGTTCTCTCTCGCCACGACTTTTCACTTAACCTCTCAGTGCAATATGATCGCAGGTAGCTGCAGGCTTGTTTTTATACCGTTTGTAGCTGTACAGCGCATCTTAACAATGCAGCGGATCCGTTAATTTGCTTTTGAAGGGGTATCCGGTGACTTTTGTAATATAGTGTATATACAGTATATATGTGTGTGTACATGTGCATATGTCGCAGCCTGGATAGCAGTGGTGTGCAGAGGTTTGGTGATGTCCAGGGTCCAACTCCTTGATTGTATGTTCCTAAGACTCAAGACTTTATGTAAGATTTGTAATTATCGCTTGTTTCCAATATGATGCATCAATTCACACATTGATACTAGAATTGTTTTATGCGCATGCGCACGAATATTTGGTACAGATTAAAATATATCAAACACTTTGATTTCATGCTACGAAGGAAAATAAAACCATAAACAAATACATACTTTATTTTTTAAATACACCAGAGTTGAATAATTACGAAACGCATATAGCATATGAAATCCGTTTATTTTCGTGGTGTAGTCAGCACAAATATTCGCCAAGCTTTCGCACTCCACTGGGAGGCTTTTTCAAGGCAATTTCATTTTTGTGTCTATCATTGCCTTGAAAAAGCCTCCCAGTGGAGTGCGAAAGCTTGGCGAATATTTGTACTGACTACACCACGAAAATAAACGGATTTCATACGCTATATGCGTTTCGTAATTAACAAATACATAACTGTAAATATTTTACTATGCTTTTGGCGCAAAATAGTGCATTCATTAAAGCATCGTATGCTCTTTTCAACACCTTTGCCACACGAAGAGGTCTCATGAGGACAAAAAAAGTTAACCGAGACAATTTAAAAAGCTACATTTTAATTTCACTCTTTGATTGGATGCCCCCAATATTGATGCCGGAGGCCGTCGCACCCTCTGCCTCCCCTTCTGCACACTACTGCTGGATAGGTGTATTTTTAAAAGTGGTCATGAAAATTTCTTATTGGTCATGAAATTGTGTTTCCCAAATTTGGTAGACACCCTGAATAATGATAATTGTCTCCACTTCCAAACACCAGCACAACATGAAGTATGGCATACCACAATGGCTTGAGGCTCATTGTGTTTAACATGTCATCACCACACATGAATGCACTGACCATCAGGTCCCAAGCAAAAGTGGGATTCACCACGGAAATCCACTTGATGCCATTTTGTATTCCAGGTGGCGAATCTTCTGCACCATTCCAAACACTGTTGACAATGGGCAGCAATCAGTAGTTACTTATTCAATGGCTGGTATGCAATAGTTCCACAGGAGATGGTGTCACAGCCAGTGGAAGTCACAGCTCATTGTATGATTGCTATCATGGCTGTAAGTACGGTATGAAACTGTAGATGGATTGGACAAATGTCCTGTTATGTGGTCATCTGTTAGGCTCCACTGCCAATCTGGCAAACACTCTTGCCAACATTGGTTCATTGAGCTATTGTCAAGGCCCACACATTCCAGTGCATGATGAAGCAACCATCCTGCTTGTGAAAGTTCAGTAGCCTAGCCTTTGTCAAAGTAGTTGATATCAATGTGAAACATGAGGTCTTGGTGTTTTGGATAATTGTGTACTCCAAATTTGGTTCAGCTGCGAGACAGCCTGTTAACTGTCTGACACGTGCGTTGCTTTGAATTCCATGGTCTGTATTTCTGTGTGCCAGAGCTTTCTCTTGATTGGTTCTGTAGGTTAATCATTTGCATACTTTGTTACAGCTCATCTGTATGCCAATCTGGCTGTATTCTAATGTCATAGAGTATATATATATTGACTTTGACTAATTACTCCATCAAGTACCAGGTGGAATAAGGTATAGTAAAATGTTAATTGCATTTATATTAATTAAGTTTAATTATTTTCTGCATTAGTTGTTAAGGTCTTTAGCTTTTGTTGTTTTTAATTTTATTTTTCATTTTTGTTTTGTTTTTTCTTATCTTAGCTATTTTTAAGCATATTAAAAATTTGCAGCTCAATATTAGTATTTGGATATTAACTGCAAGGTAAGTTAAAATCTGATGCTTGTTTGACATATTTGTTCTAAATTTCAGATGATGCCAGTTGATTTCATTGTAGTGAACAAAAAACCATATGCTTGTCTGGATGTCCTTGGCTCTGGAGGATCATCTAAGGTAAAAAAAAAATAAAAAAAAAGCTATAGTAGTCAAAAATTTCTTACTGTGAAATTTATATGCTCAGCTTCTTTAATGCATGCTGGGCAGAGAAGTCACTTTCTATAGAGATATTTAGCAGTCCAAATGCTGTCTAGAGAGATATTTAGCAGTCCAATGCAGCCAAACTTGGTATGGTGACATTTCAGAACACGCGGAAGACATTTCTGTGAAAAAAAAAAAAAAAGTACCAACACTCACCACTATGGCACTTGTGGTGCTGCAAGCAATAAAACAGAAGTTTTGTTTACATAAGCACACATATTGCAGCAAAGTTCTGGGTATAAAATTGGCCACAACTGCTAAATGTCATTCTTATCAGCTACAATGACTATCACCATGCTGGAACGTGAAGCTGTTTTATGAAAACAATGGTAATACTATAGCTGCACTTCCAGAATTTCTCTCTAGACAGCATTGAAAAGGGGTACTTTAATTACAATCACCCCATATATCTGCTTAAATGGAAATTTTAAAGTTGAGGGGATTAGTGTTGTGATCCATAAATTTCCAAAATGGAAGTTATGATTGCCAAATTGGGTGACACTTTGGTTCACTTAAGGCAGAATTGAGAAACTTAGAACTTTTTGTTTTTTCTTTGATGGAGCTATATTTTGTTACAAATAAAAAAATTGCCATGTGAATGAAAATATTTCCATAAAAAGAAATTAAGCCCTTTAGTAGAGCTTCAGTTATCCAGACGCTTGTGAGAATTCTATTACATGTGTGAAGTTCCATATAATGTCTGGTGTTTAAAAAGGCATAGAAGAAATAGTTGCCTTTCACCATGTGAAAGATACAAAAATTACAAAGTAATTAATGCATGAAACAGAAAGCATCTTCAATGATATTTATGTGCAACCAAAAGAAACTCCTGATTACTCAAAGTGTGAATACAAGGTATCTTACAATATAGGTTCAAAAATTTCCTGGAAACAACAGTAACTGTGGAAATGAATGAATGTGCAGAAGATTCTTTGCTTTCAGAGTTTGGCAGCACCCATGATGTCCGATGGCAAGTGGTGCCATCCCATTTCTTGTTTGTGTGGAGCACCAGTAGTTCCTTAGTTTGCCATGCATTTAGTTACATCACAGTTGGAAATGTTGCCAACTGAGCAACATGCAAACATCAAATTTTGTGTTTTGCTTCAAAAGTCACCCTGAGAGAATCTTCAGTAAGCATATGGTGAAATGGCAGTGAAGAAACCCATGTTTACATGAGGCATAAGTGTTCCTGCGATGCTGATGTGGGTGTTGATGAGGATCCACGTAGCAGGCGCCTGTGCACCTCTTCAGCTGTTGTAAAGATTTAGCTCATATGCAACATTGGCCGACATGATCAAAGAAAAACTGTAAAGGAAATGGCATCAGAGGTTGGAATATCAGTTGTAAGTGTTCACAGCATTCTCCACAATGATTTGAACATGCATTGCGTTTGTCAACACACGGTTTCAAAACTGCTGAACAGGTTGAGCTCATATGCAACATTGTCCAACATTACCGACGAAAAACTGTAAAGGAAATAGCATCACTGGCCGGAATATCAGTTGTAAGTGTTAACAACATTCTCGACAATGATTTGAACATACATTACATTTGTCAACTCTTGGTTCCAAAGATGCTGACTCCTGAGCAACAAGAAACATAAATGATCCTTGCTGGAGACCTAATCACTATGGCTGATCAAGATGACAATTTTGTAAGCAGCATAATCACGGGAGACAAGAAATGGTATTTTTTGTATGATCCACAGAAGAAGCATCAATCCTCAGAAGAAACATCAATCCTCACACATTTACTTACAGTACATGTAAAAAATAGCACATCAATTCATTGAAGCTGTATATTACAAATTTTGAGCAACAGAATGTGTACATGTACACATGCAAATAATACTAATAAATAAAAACAAAGTGCAATAAGCAGTTGTAGATATTTGAAAAAAAAAAAAAAAAAAAACTTCACTGGTCAGCAGGACCAGCATATACCAAAATGTGGTGGTCCACTAATTTATATTGGTCCAGAAATGACACAAATACTAATTAATATATTTAGTGTGCACATGGTATTAGTAATAAGGAGGGTACACTAAAGCATAATATACAGTTAATTTCAAATTAAAGTTTATAGTATAAATACTATGATTGTCATTAACAAATGCAAAAATGGCCTGGGTTGCTGGTTTTTAAACCGACACTTCTCAGTCTGCCACTGTAAGAACACACATTTCACTTCCCACGATTCTTTTCACATTTTAGTCCCACAACGAATGCTAATGTTGAATGCAAAATGCTGTTTTACATAAACAACCTACATACACATCCATTTGATCTCTCCAACTAGTGTCTCTCCCTGGACAGAAACAAAAACTATTTTGCATATAGTGTCAGGGGAAGAAGATGCAGAACTTATTTGTGTCCGTGTAGTTTTTTTTATTACATTTTTGTATCTTTGCAGTTTTGCCTTTGTTATGTATGCAGCAGAAACAAGATGGGTTGCAACTGTAGTTTTTATTCCACAGTGTATTTCTGCAAAATTTTGATCTCGAATGATAATATGTAGAATTTATCAATCAAATTGTGGTATCTGGATATTTTACCGATAGCAAAATATATGGAGTAAAAGTTGATCAAAAAAAAATTTTTTTTTTTTTTTTTTTTTTTTTTTTAAATCACGAGATTAAATGCATGCATACACACTGAGTATGCATGTCACACGAAGTTGCACTCAAGAAAATAAGGAAGGCAAACCATACAATAGACTGATTATGAAGCACTTTGCAACATATCAAAAGCCAAGTCTTGGTATTGTGTATTTCGTGCAGCAAATGCCATGAAACGTCAATGCGATAATTTCGTCCATACATGATTTTAAAAATAAATAGTTAAAAAACTCAGTGACACATCCCCAGCTCGACATTAAAATGCTTTAATATACAAATAGTCGTAGCTAAAAACACGTCGCCAAACTCTCAACAACTACATGAGATCTTTTGGGTCAGCGCGACCCATCCTTAGTTTTCTATTAAATTACAACGTGATAAATTAATAAATTTAATACATTCAAAATCCCAACTGATAATGCGTAACAGTCTATTTTGGGTTATTGGCTATTTCCTCTTTTTGTCTGTAAAGGAAATCTTCGTTGTGTAAAAAGCGTATTTTTCACGACTGATTTTCATGGAGCAGGTAAATGAAATGGAAGTTCTTCATTGCAGCATCTGTCAGTTGTGTTCCAAATATAGAGGCTCTCAATAAATAAAATGTTAAACCTTGATCGAGGAACAGCCAGGACTGATACCTCTGACCACTCAGGGTAATGTGTTCATCTATTTGTAATTCTAGATAAGGCCGTGTTATTATTAGTCCCACATTTTACATTGTATCGATGCTCCTTGAGTCCAATTCCAATCAATCTGGTTGTGGAACCAATATAAACACTGTTTTTCATTGAGTCGTATATAGGTTTCAATGGAATGGAATAAATTCCATGTTTCTGTTCAATGCCTACATCGCCACGGTCATTCTTAATATGGGATATGATGTTGTTGGTCTTGATTCCAAAAACCAGCTGGTTCCTGCAACAAATGTTTCCCAAGGTGTCCATTAAACATGGTATATACTCAATTGAACCTACGAATCTGCATGTGGTTCTGTCCCTCTTAAGGGTGGATCGTGACCTCCAGCTTAATTGTTCCAATAAGCTATTGAGTATCATATCTGTATATCCGTGGTTCCGAGCAATATGATACACTTTTTTTGTTTTCCTCTTGTCTAAGATTGTGGTTGGAGGTGTGCCTGTAGGCTCTATTAAGCTTAAATCGGAGGGCAGACATTTTGTAACCTTTAAGGGGAGCTGATCATCCTTATCCTTTGTTTGTCAATTACACTCATCCTTTGTTTTTCAATTACAATGCTGTTTCACTTAATCAAGCACAGATGAATGCATTATCTAGGGGCCCAAAATTCGCTTACCCAGTGCTTAACGTTAACAGGTTCAATATCGTAACTCGGGCAGAAACAATTCTCCAGGCATTACCTATAGAAGATCGTGACACTGCATGTTACAACATGGCCAAAATTATAAAAAAACAACAACAAAGGAATAGGAGGGACGACAGTTGCGAACGATCAACCCTCAAAGAAGAAATGCAGGAACTAAAGGCCCTAAAAACCGACTCAAGATTAGCCATTGCAACGGCGGACAAGTCATCCCACATAATTATCATGGATAGACAAGATTATACACTGCCGGACAATTGCTAAGGACGGATGACGATAGCAACCACAAAATGGAAGGCAGGAAAATGTGGAAATTAGCATAAGTGCGGGATACAGTAAGACATGTTGTGCGTATGCAAATTTTGGATTGCCGAACTTGTTCGTGACGTCATAGCGCTGATAAGAGATATAAAGGATTTGACGCGTATTGCCATTGTTGTTCAAACGCAAAGTTGAAAGGGAAAGAATCAATTGACGAACTTGCAATTTTCAGTATGTCTTCCCGACATCACCTAGATGATTTTATGCGTGGCCGTATTATTGGCAAGATTGAAGAAGGGCAAAAAATAGCAGATGTTGCCAGAGAGTTTGACGTCAGCCACAGTGTTGTTTCAAGGCTTTGGAAATCATTTCAAACAAATGGAGAGTGTAGCAAACGTCACGGGGAGGTCGTGTTCGCAGTACGACACCTGCAGAAGATCGGTACATAGTGCTATCAACAAAAAGACACTGGCGCAGCACAGCTAGTGAGGTAGCAAATCAGTTTATGGCTGCTACTGGCAAGCGGATCTCCCGAAAAACTGTCGCCAGACGTTTGCATGAAGGAGGACTATACGCCCGCCGTCCTGTTGTGTGCATCCCATTGTCCAGACGTCACCGTACCGCCCGTTTGCAATGGTGCCATCAACATCACAATTGGACTGATAATGACTGGTCTGCTGTCCTCTTCTCAGATGAGAGTAGATAACAGTCTATCGTCTGATTGTCGACGACAACTGATCTGGCGTGATAGTGGTACTGCATATTGTCCAGCAAACATACAGGAAAGGGACCGATATCCGACATGTAGTTTCATGGTATGAGCTGGCATCATGATCAATGGCCGTACGTCCCTCTATGTGCTTCCAACTGGGACTATAACTGGCCAACGATACATTAATGATGTTCTGCTACCTTATGTTCGCATGTTCCGTGGTGCTGTCGGTGATAGATTCATTTTCGTGGACGACAACGCAACATGTCATCAAACAGTCGCTGTCCAGGAGTGTCTTAAAAGCGAGGATATTCAACGCCTCGTATGGCCAGCACGTTCTCCAGATCTGAATCCCATTGAAAATGTGTGGGATGCTTTGGGGAGGAGTCTTGCTGGTCGCCAATGCCCTCCAATAAACAAGGACACCCTCATCCGTGCACTGACAGAGGAATGAGATAAATTACCCCAACAGCTGCTTGATAATGTTGTGCAAAGCATGACACGGCGTGTGGAAACTTGCATCGCCCTCCATGGTGGCCATATCCCGTATTGACATCTTACGCCGAAACGCCTGCAGACGGTAATTGCATTTTTTTCACGTTTACGTATTCTGCACAAAATGGCCTGTTTGTTCCTAGAACACGTTCCAAAAGCCTTCTGAATTTCAGAGCACAATAAATTGTCTTTCCTGTAATGTCCTGGCATTCTGACATTATTTTATTTCACTTGGCATCCAACCACACTTACTTTTTTATGCGCTATATAGCCGTTTATGATCCGTCCTTAGCAATTGTCCAGCAGTGTAATTCTAGGATGAATGAAGTTATAGATACCATTCCACGTGAATCATTAACTAAGGACCCTACAGCAACAGTTTTGACTGCCATTAGCAAATTAAAAAATCATGGATCCTTACCAGAGGCCACCAGCACTTGTTTACAACCTCCTGTAGATCAGCGTGTGCCAGAGGTTTTCGGTAAAGTCAAGATTCATAAGGAGGGTAACCCCTCCGCCACCTTGTTTCAGGGAGACACAGTCCAGCTTATCCCCTTGGGCAATTTTCTCAAACCGTCTGCATGAGAAAAAGATTAGGAGTATGAAGTATAAAAGTTCTTGTGTATGGCGTGTAATGGGTATTAGTGAAGCACGAGTTGTATGTCAAGATCGCTGTAAATGGAGAAGTTTGATACGACAACAATAAGTAAAAATTTCTGGAAGTTTGTATTTCTTTTTGGAGCTAACCTCTGAATCTCAGAGAACAGCTTAGTGATATGTATGTATGTATTGACGACCAACTCCAGCTTCTCAATATCGAGCTCGTTACAGGCTGTCAATAGGATAAAAAATGTTAGGCTTATGGGAACGGATTTCCCGATGGCTTCACTGGACGCCACCTCACTATTCCCTAACATACCAGTGACGATTGTAAGTAACATCATCCAGGATAAATTAATCGCACAGAGCATTTGTTCACAAGCACAGATTGATTCCATCATGTCTGTGTTACGTTTAATTTTCAAACGGACATATTTAAAATTTAACAACAAGATTTACCGACAGATAGAGGGGGACCCCTATGGGTTCCCCCTCTCACTGGTACTGGCAGAGATTCTTCCACAACAGCTGGAGGAGAGTTATGGAATCTTGTAGTTTAAAACCATTCATGTACATGAGGTACATTGAATGATGTATTTGTGATTTGGCCCTATTCAATACAAGACTTGCATGCATTCACTGAGACCTTATTTTCCGTTTACCCAACAATATGTTTCACAATGAAACTGAAAAATAATAATTCTTTAGATTTCCTGGACATTCTTGTGACAAGACGTCAGTCCTCACACCTACTATCATTTACAGTGTATAGGAAGCCAACTTCTAAGCCTTCCCTAATTCCAAACTCGTCAGCTCACTCCAAAGGTTACAAAATGTCTGCCCTCCAATTTATGCTTAATAGAGCCTACACGCACACCTCCAAACACAATCTTAGACAAGAGGAAATCAAAAAAGTGTACCAGATTGCTCGGAACCACGGATATACAGATATGATACTCAATAGCTTATTGGAACAATTGAGCTGGAGGTCACGATCCACCTTTCAGGGGGACAGAACCACGTGCAGATTCGTAGGTTCAATCGAGTATATACCATGTTTAGTGGACACCTTGGGAAACATTTGTCGCAGGAACCAGCTAGCTTTTGGAATCAAGACCAACAACATCATATCCCGTATTAAGAATGACCGCAATGATGCAGGCGTTGAACAAAAACATAAAATTTATTCCATCCCATTGAAACCTCAGGACGACTCAATAAAAAATAGTGTTTGTATTGGTTCCACAACCAGATCGATTGGAATTCGACTGAAGGAGCATCGATATGATGTAAAATGTGGGAGTAATAACACGGCTTTATCTAGAATTACAAATATAGGAACACATTACCCTTAGTAGTCAGAGGTATCAGTCCTGGCCGTTCCTCGATCAAGGTTTAACATTTTATTTATTGAGAGCCTCTATATTTGGAACACAACTGACAGATGCTGCAATGAATAACTTTCATTTCATTTACCTGCTCCATGAAAATCAGTCGTGAAAAATATGCTTTCTACATAATGAAGATTTCCTTTACAGACAAAAAGAAGAAATAGCCAATAACCCAAAATAGACTGTTACGTATTACCAGTTGGGACTTTAACTCCCATTTTAAATTTATTAATTTATCACGTAATTTAATACATAAGTATATCGATTTTACTCTCTTATTTACTATGACGTTTATTGGCCACATGACAGATCGTTGTATGTATATATAGTTGACGTTTACGAAGTCTCCTGTGTCACTCACATCTGAGAATGGGTCGCGCTGGCCCGAAAGATCTGATGTAGTTGTTGAGAGTTTGGTGACATGTTTTTAGCTATGACTCTATGTATATTAAAGCATTTTAATGTCGAGCTGGGGATGTGTCACTGAGTTTTTAACTACACTGTTGGCCACCCAAAATGCAACACCAAGAAAGAAGCAAACGATTGGCTTGAAATTCGCAGCATGCGTCGCCCGAGAGTACATGCAAACGATTAGAATTGCAGGGCATATGCAAATCATGTGCGCCCGGCACGCCACCAAGAAGCACTATAAGAAGGGTGCACAGAAGGAGTGGTGTAAGTAATGGAAGTGTGTTGTGCTGCCGAACTTGTGCGTGGGAAGCTTCCTGATGCCTCGTTGCAGAATACGGCAGTCATTCCAGCACGTTTCAGAGTTTGACAGAGGACGAATAGTGGCTTATCGCAACAGCGGTTTATCATACTGAGTCATCGCCGCCCGTGTGGGACGACATCCAGCCACAGTGAAGCGAGTATGGATTCGGTGGGTGCAGGAGGGACGGACGGAACAACGTGAGCGATTGCCGCAGCCACAGCATTCCATCGAACAAGAGGACGGGCATTGACGGCTCGCACCGCCACTTCCCGAATGTTAGCACAGGAATTAGGGTGTGTTGCGCAACAACCTGTGTCAGCACGTACCGTTCGACGTCGTCTGCAGAAGTGGGGACTTGCCGCACGACACCCATTGCTCTGATTATCATTGACGTTACACCACCGGCAAGTGTGGCAGCAGTGGGCCGTTGAACGCCGCACCTGGACTACAGAATGGCACGACATTGTCTTCTCTGACGAATCTCGCTTCTGCCTGCAACACCACATGGTCGTATCTGCGTGTGGCGGCACCACGGCGAGAAACTGTATGATGCTTGCATTATGCATCGCCATACCGGTCCGTCGCCTGGCATTATTTGTTTGGCGCGCAATTGGATATGACACCCGCACCCCTCTGGTACGCATCGCTGGTACACTCAACAGCTACCGCTACATCTCCGACGTTTTGGAGCCTGTAGTCCTCCCTTACCTGCAGGACCCGTTAGCGGCCAATGTTTCAACAGGACAATGCGCGCCCGCACATAGCACGCATCGTTTAACAATTCTTCACGGCCCACCAGGTGTCACTGCTGCCGTGGCCCACCTGTTCTCCCGATATGTCACCCATCGGACACGTCTGGTCGCTGATCGGCAACCGAGTGGCCTGGCAAGCACCAGCCGCGGCTGCGCCTGATGAAATGTGGTAACGTGTGGAAGCAGCCTGGACCGACATACCCCAAGCCCACAAACCGTCTTTCGTTCGATGCCGCGGCGTGCAGCGGCCGTTATTGCCAGCCATGGGGGCCACACGAACTATTGATGTCTGCGTGTTCCGCAGTTGCACAGGCCTGTAAGCTCAATCGTTTCATCTTTGTATCTGTTGTTATGTGTCCAGTAAATCTGGCTTTGCTATCTCGTGTCCTTCTTGGTGTTGCATTTTGGGTGGACAGCAGTGTATTTATTTTTAAAATCATGTATGGACGGAATTACTGCATTGGCGTTTCATGATATCAAAAGCCATCTTCATGGAATATGTTGCTTCAGTCTGAAAGGCAAGAGGTTCTCCCATGTGGGCAGAAAGACAGATGGGCAAAAGCAGAGCATAAAATGGTTCTTCGACCAGTAGTTGGAAGCATTATAAAAGACCCTATTCTAGGGCAAAGAAGTGTTAACCCAAATATTTTGATTCACAGATCTAGGTTTCGTACAGTTCAAAATTTTCATAAAACTGATGTATGGTTTACAATTTCAACACTCAGTTTTTGAGTGGTAAATATCTGATTCTCAAAAAAATCCGAAAAATTCCAAAGCCAAGCTTGGATAATTTGAAATTACACTGGCGGAAAGTGAAAAAAGAACACCCAGAAGGAATTAGGGGACGATCATGAAATTTACATATGTTAATAGGGTCGAGTTTACGTAGGTGTGATGTTAATTTCGGGACCAACCGGTGAGCGCTTACGCCACAGTACGGCATAATATGCAAATTATCATCGGTGGTATTTAAGGAGTACTTGAAGTGAATGTAATCAGTCGTCGGCGTACGGACACGTGCGAAGACCCTGAAGAAGTTGCAATGCCTGGACATGGAAGACGTGTACGATTTCAGCAGTTATCGGACTTTCAGCGAGGTTGTCTAGTCGGACTCCACGAGGTCGGGTGGTCGTATCGTCGTATTGCGGAGTAAATTGGACGGGAAGTATCGGTGGTGGTACGATGGTGGCGTAGATGGTACGGGGAACATTCCCACACGAGAAGACATGGAACCGGGAGTCACAGACGGACTGATGAGCGGACCGATCGACGCATAAGAAAAGCGGCGTTGTCAAGCAGAACATGCACTGCGACGCAAAGCTGCCGTTGCACCTGAGGTGACTGTGCGAACAATCCGCAACTGTCTACTGGATGCAGGACTACGTACATGTGTGCCTCTGGCATGTGTACCTCTGACTCCAGCTCACCGTCAGGAACGGCTGCCGTGGTGTCTCCAACGTCTGCACTGCAGAACGCAATGGCGATCTGTCGTGTTCAGCGATGAAAGTAGATTCTGCTTGGGAGCCTCTGATGGCCGTATGCGTGTTCACAGATGCACAGATGAGCGTCTCCACCCTTCTTGCATCCGCCAGTGATACACAGGGCCTACACCTGGTCTCCTGGTGTGAGGAGCGATCAGCTATTGCTCCCGTACACAACTAGTGTTTGTACCGGGTACATTAAACAGCACCTCCTACATCAACAACATCATTCAGCCTGTTGCTGTGCCATTTGTAAGGTCGGTCCATCGTGGTGTTTTCCAGCAAGATAACGCATGCTCACACATGGCACGCGCAACACAACTTGCACTTCAGGGTGTGAGACAACTTCCATGGCCTGCACGTTCACCGGATTTGTCCCCCATTGAGCACATGTGGGATTTTATGGGACACTGACTTATCCGGTCTCCACGGCCAGCCACGACCATCCCCGATTTACGCGTCCAGGTTGAGGATGCTTGGAACTCAATACCCCAAACTTACATCCAACATCTGTACGACAGACTCCATGCCAGAATTGCACAGTGTGACGCAGTTCAATGTGGTTCAATCTCGTACTTCTAATGTTACATGGGAATGTTATTTTTCATCTTACCAGCAAATACAGCTGTATTTTGCCATAATGTTTTGATCACGTTATCCTCTGTATTCCGTTATTATGCTGTATAAATTTCGTTGGTATCAGACGTCTCCTTCTTGGTGTTCTTTTTTCACTTTCCGCCAGTGTATGTTCAGGTCTTTTTTAACTTGCAAATTCCAAAATAAATGGAAAAAAAATTACTGGTCACTTAGGCCAGTAACATATATAGTTCACTGGCCCAATAGAACTCTTACTGGCCAATGGGCAGCAAACCACTGGATAATTGAACGCTGGTTATGGTATGTCCTTGCACATATGTTACGTCTTCAGTGCCATGGCAGAATCATTCTGTATTGCTATCATTGTGTTAAGTGTTCCATATTGCTTCTTATAAATTTTGTGCAAAGAAAGAAATTTTTATGCAGAGAACTTTTGCCATTTCGTCAAAGATGTAACACACACAAAACAGGCTGTGACAGTGGAACCACAGATCCATAGAATTTCATAAGAATTAGAAATGTAAAGAAAACTTTAACATCAATTTGAAAAATATAGAACAAAGGACTATGATTCTGGTAAAAAAATGAGCCCCTTTTAGAAGTCCTGGAATTTATTTTCTGTAAATGCATATGAACCCTGCATTGAAGGGTTCCTCAATTCAGTTCAAATCCAGAGAGTGAGAGGGCCATTCAAGGATTTCAAACTCACTGAATACTCTTCCAACCAGTCCTTCACTAAACGAGAGTGATAAGACCATGCTTTGTCTTGTTGAAAGAAGGCATCCTCAATTATGTTCAAATCTGGAGAGTGAGGAGCCCATTCAAGGGTTGCAAACTCATTAGAATGTTCCTTCAATCATTCCTTTGTCATATGTGAGCGATGCAAAGGGGGTGTTGTCCTGTTAAAAGAAGGCATCCTGCCATGGAAGATTGGTAGCCATAAATGACATAAGTGGTTGGCCAGTATGTCAGCATAGCCTTGTGGTGTGATAGTGGTCTCAATAGGGACTCAAGGTTGCCCGTGTAAATATGCCTCAGACCACCTACATTGTAACACCCCAACTTGACAGATGGTGTCCATGGCCTCATGTGGTGTACACCAGAAACGCATTCTCCAATCAGCACGCGGTTGTTATAACTTCGACATATTAAACCAAGCTACCGTTTTCACTTTTCCACAGTCCAGTGGCAGTGTACCTTTTCCCGCTGCAGCCTCATAGCCCAGTGAGATGCTGTTAGCAAGGGTACTCTATGTGGGCAACAGCAACTATTTCCCAGTTGTGCCATCAGAAGGTAAATGGTTTTTGCACAAAGCTTCGTAAATGGTCTTTTGTGATCGCTGATGTTATCCCCCGTAGCCATCCGTTTCACCACTAATATACAGAAAAGGCAATGCTCACCTTGAACATCAAAGATTCATTTATTAACTTAACAGACCCCCCACCCCCAGTCTGCTGGTTTTGTAGTCCTGGTACACGTACGACAACTGTGCATGGAATTATCATACAGTGTGCACAATCATGAGGATGATGTACCCCATCTTCCTCACATCAACTATCTGCCCACTATCAAACTTGCTCAGTTTGGTATGTTTACTCATCACCAAACTTGGGTGTACTATACAGCAGGTAGGTATGTAACCAATTTATAACCCACTGGGTATTTTGTCTGGCCCCATTCATGTGGCTTGGCAGGACGGGTATGTAGATAGGTGCGGTACATACAATAAACTGTGTTTTCAGTGCATGTCCATCTCTCTTTTTATCTAGCTACCAATCTGTCCAGCCATGTATCCATCCATAAACTATGCTTTGTTATGTGTAAAAAAAATAAGATAGAAATTATTCAATAAATTCTGCTGCTATAAAAACCTTTGTTCAGAAAGTTATATATTATTATAATTAAACCAACAAGACACCTGAGACACTTCACAAACTCAGAGCTAAAAACAGGAGAGGAAAAAAAGAGCAGAAAATTGCAATTCAAATAAGCAGGAAAAACAAGCAAGCAAAGAATGCAGAAAATTTTGTAAATAATGAACTTTAGCTTTATCAAGGACCAGCAAAGCACTCAATTTAAGGGGGAAAAAATCCCCTTCTGTGTCTGTTTGGGAGCTTTTTTTGGATATGGAGGTTTATTTTAATTTTGTGGGGGTCTTCAGATCTTAAAAGTAGAAACTTATGTTCAACTAGGTCTTTGTAGAGATTAGTAAATGGTGTGCTTTGCTGTTCCTTGGTAAAGACAAAGCTCACTATTTACAAAATTTTCTGCATTCTTTGCTTGTTTTCCCTGCTTGTTTGCATTGCCATTTTTGCTCTTTTTTTCCTTTCCTCTTTTTGGCTCTGAGTTTTAAAGTGTGTTGTTGGTTTAGTTGTTTTTGTGTGAATTCTCTGCTGCTTGTGTGCATTTAGGTTTTATATATATATATTCTTTTGCTTCTAGGTGTACTCTGTGTATGAGGTATCAACTAAGTCAAACTTTGCAGTTAAGCATGTTAATTTATGCAATGCTGACAATGTTATCATAAATGGATATAAGAAGGAAATAGAATATTTGAAAATGTTGCAAGGATCTGAAAGAGTTATCAAAATGTTTGACTAGTAAGTATGGGCTCCAACTTCTGCAGAACTTTCAGCTGTCTTGTGTTTTATACCAACACTATGGAATTTTATTTTATAAGCTTTTTTTCCCTTTGTGTTTCTTTATTAATTGGACTTTTGGGAGGGATTATCATGATTATTTATGAAATCTATATGTAATGTACGAAGTGACCCACTCATTAGATGCACAGACATTTTCTTTATAATTTGAAGAATCAATGTGTTTTAATACAATTCAAATAGGACATATTTTAGTTTATGTGAAGCAGACATGAATCCAGGAGGAGGGACCTGGGGCTCTGGACCCTCCCCCCTCTCTCCCAGTTTAAATATTCATCTTATAGATAGATAGTTTTTTGGTTGTTTCTTTCAGCAGCACAAACATTTCTTGAATAATTGCAAAATCAGTGCATTTAAAGATAAGTTTATTGAAATTATTAAACTGATGTAAATATTTATGGTTTGCAGTAGAAGTCTGCACTGATCAAGCTGAGTTCGGGTATGAAAAAAGTGAAACATAGTGACCGAGGTGGAAGATGAAAAGTAATTTAACGGGTCAGCCTTTTAACTATATTATGCTAAAAAATCATGCCTTAGCAATTATTTTTTTAAATCTCACTGATTCTGTTTTGTTGATTTTTCAATGTCTAAGTATATTTTCAGTGGCCCCATCTGCGCACATGGTTCATATGCTCCTTTAAAACCTTTAAAAGTCCTTGAAAAAAGAAGTTCATTTTCAAGTGCTCAAAAGTGCTAGAAAAAGTTTAAGACTGTAAATAGGTACTCGTTTTTTTTTTCTTTCGTTTTTTTAGTAATGATATTAAAGTGCAAGTGTGAAATTTGTGTTAAAAAGTTGTACAGGAGATTTCTGTGTACTTCCAATTAAAGCACCAAGCAGATCAAATAGCGCAGAACTTGCCTTCCATGCAGGGGAGAGCTGGTACTTTGGCCATGACATCACAACAGAGTAAAATGTCAGCTATGGGAGTAAAATAAGCAGAATGATGTATTTGCGAATCATGATAGGCTTCTGTTGACTGAGGTTCGGGACATGTTCTTGCTGGAGGGTAAATTGGAAAATATTGTACCCTTTCAAAATATTCCACAAAATAAAATAATTTCGAGAAACACTAAAACAAAGGGACAATTCAAAGTTAATAAAATAAACCAACAGAAGGTAACAGGTAGGTCATTGAACGGAGTTCCCACGATCCTTATAAATCCTTAAAAGTCCTTAAAAAGTGCTTAATTTTTTAGGGTGCTTAAAAGTCCTTGATATTGGCCAGAAATTTCCTGAAGTGCTTAAAAAGCACTTTTTTCCCCCTACCTGCTTGTGTGAAATGCAGAAGTTACAATGTAAAACATACAACTTCTGCTGCTAGTTGGCTGTGTTCATGATGACAGTGTGTGATGTCGGCAGAAAGCCTGTGGGAGAGCACAGGGCAGAAAGAGCTCTCATCAGTGACTCATGGTGAACTTGACTTTGTAATTTCAACTTTGGTTTTACAATTCAAGCCATGAAATAATTTGCAAAATCCAAATCTAGACCTTGTAACTTTAACTACAGTTTTATTATTTACATTCTTTTTGTGGCATACAGGCCTTTATTTATTTATTTTTTTATTTAGCGGTAGCAACACTTGCTAGTGGCTTTATTTTTTACTAGCAAATTGCATTATCTACTAGCGAAAGTTTATTAACATTATACAAAAGAAACTTTAACATGTCCTCCTGTAACTGTCACATTGTAATTCTGAAAACATTACAAATATTTAGATATAACTCACCTTTTCATGACCTGACAGATTACTTCTAACAATTTAATTCAAATGCAAATATTCAAAAAACATTTTTTATTTTTATTTAACTCTATTCACAAGATTTAAGAACACTATTCAAAATCTTAAGTTATTTTCCGTATGGTTTATGATCTGGGTTTTAGATTTTTTCATCATACCACTTTAAAACAGCAGGCCTGGGGCCAAACTTGTCTTCAGACAGATTTCAACCTCAATATTCATGAGAGCATTCAATGTTTGTAAGTTTAAACTGCCCCTCCAATCACCCTGGATTCTCTTCATGAAACTGAACCCAGCCTCAAGTGCAGAAATAGATAAGGGAAATATACTAGATATTTCTATTAGTGCCAAAATGTTTTTATAATGTTTGTACTTTTCAAGAAACATTCGTTTCCAGAAAGCAGTTGTTCCTTCCTTTTTGTATGTGTCTAAAATATTCCACACGCGAAGCAGTGGCACTTTGCAGTTCACATTAAAACACTTAAAATATTTCCGCTAGCAACTTTTGCTAGAACCACTTTTTATCACTAGCAAAATGCATTTCCTTGCTAGCAATTTGCTATGAACTACCGGTAAAAATCTAGTCCTGGCGGCATATGTGATTATTCTCTCAAATGAAAACTAATTTGACCAACAGGACTGTCTTTTAAATTGCGTAAATTCGAATTTATTACATCCACAAACTTGAATTATATGCAACAATATTGCGAGCTTCGTCAACAGGCTTTAGTTTGTATAGTTTTCATGTGCAAAAGTATTTTGTATGTATGTTATTTTCACATGTGTAATTTATAAGGTCCTTAACATTTTTTGTACGGTGCTTAAAAGTCGCTTATATTTTTGAGGAGAAAATCAGTGGGAACCCTGTTGAAGGTGTGCCCGTCCCAGCTAAGTTTAATGATCTGAACTTGCTAAATAACCTACTGACTGACTGACCAACAGCACACATATGTGAAAATTCGGTTTTAAAAAGTCCTTGAAAAGGGCTTGAATTTATTTTGCTTGGAACAGTACCTGGAAGCTTGGCACGCTATTGAAGAGGAGTTAGTGATTTGCATGAGCAAATAGCAGTGCATTTCTTGTTACTTGTTCTGTAGTTTTTTTGTTTTTTTTTTATTGGAGGGTTAATGACCACCGTGAGCAACTCAGTAGGCTATAAGCAGTCGCCCATCCCTAATTTAGGGTCACTGGTTCCAGGGAAGGGAGAAAGCCAACGCCGTAAGACAAACACAACATTCAAGCCCACCGGGATTCAAACCAGCACCCATCGCAAACGAATGATCAGAAGCCATCACTTAGACCAGTGTGCCACCGGGCTGGCATTTTGTAGTTTATGACAGCAGAACACCTCCAGGAAGCGGGAAACTTCTTCGTAGGATCTCTATGGGGAGTTAGGGAACAGGGAGACAAGACATCCTTGGTGAGGGACTGCCTTACGAAACAGCTGTCTTAATGTCCAAGGGACCATCATATTGAGCCAAATCCTTACAGCTGACACTTCCCTCATAAAATTTTAACTGTAGCGCTGTATCAGTCGTAGCACAGTACAGCACCAAAAGCTTTAAATTACACCTCCCTCATCCCGAAGTATTGTTTGTAACCAATGCGTCTATGGTACGTTCAACAGATCAGTGTCTGTTGAATGTACCATAGACCAGGACCGTTGCAAGCTTTTCTTACCAGGGAAGGTGAGCCTTAAAATTATGCCTCTCCGAGTTCAAAATTACACTCTTAGAGTTCCTCTCAAATGATACGTGGTTTACTTTCTCACACACCGCCGTTACGGGAAAGTATATGAGCATTCAAAAATTGCACTTCAGGTTTTTGACATAATTTTATTAAAAATGTAAAAAGTAGAGAAATACTGGAGAATCACAGGTTGCAAATACCAAGTAAAGTGTAAACGTTAGGTGAACTCCGACAACACAACACTCCACAGAAATGCAGAACAAAAAAAAAAAAAAAAACAGTGCAGAACGAATGGGTATTGGATAGTTAACGTAAAAATAGGAAGAAGCTTTAGAGATAGGGCTTGGAAAGATTCCGTTCAATGTTAAACGCCCTGAGAACTTTCTGTGACAGAGCACAAATGATTAATTAGCTCTTCACCCCAACATGTTCGGTAAGATCATGGAGTTTAGGCACATCAGCATATCGTTTTCTATATCTTCATTCAGTGTTTTGGAAATTCCCTTCATGGATATGAAATGTTCATTCCTCATAGTGTATGTTAATCTGTACCCTGGTTAACTGCATGGAATACTACACTGAAAAGCAATTGAATTAGAGATACCTGTCTAGTAACATGTATCACCACCTTTCAACCTGATGACAGCTGCGATTCGTCTCGGCATGGACTTGACCAGACACCGGAAGCGTTGGGAAGCCATACGGATCCACAACCCCTGAACAAGCTCCCATAGTTCACGAAGATTTGATAGAGGGGAGTCAGAGCCTCGAACATCTCTCTCGATGGGATTTAGATCAGGTGACCTAGCTGGCCAAGGAAGCAAGGTCACGTCGGTGGAGTGTTCATCCAACCATTCGGATACAATTCAGGAGCGATAGCACGGTGCATTGTCTTGTTGCAGGATGAGGTCCCCCAGTGGGATGTTGAAGATGCACAAACGGGAGCAAATGGTCGTCCAGGATATCCCTGTAACGTTGACCTGTGAGGGACAATGTCACACGTACCAGGGGTCCCATTTCAGTCCATGTAAACATTCCCCAGACGAGAATGCCACCCCCACCAGCTTGAAGAGTACCTTGCTGGCAAGAAGGATTCATCGCTTCATGTGGTTTGCGCCGTACTCGTATCCTGCCATCTACATGTACCAACGTGAATCTCAACTCATCAGCCCAGGCACCATTTTCCCACATGTCTAGGGTCCAGTGGCAATGTTCCAGTGCCCATGCTAATCTTTGCACCCTGTGATGTGTGGTCAGCAGCGGTACCCTCGTGGGATGATGGCTTCTGTACCCCATAGCGAGGAGATGGTTCTGGACGGTGTGGCTGCTTACAAGTTTTTGTGCACCAGCGTTAAATTTTCGAGTGATTTCATGCACTGTGGCCTGTCTATCCGCTGTTGCAATGCGAGCTTGCCGACGATGACCCCGCACATCCACACGCTGTTGTCTGTGACAGTTGGCCCTTGCAGGGATGGTTTTACCGGATTTTATGTACTCACGGTGCACCCGTTACACAGTGGCTCGTGAAAATCCCAGTGCCTGCACAACTTCCGAGATGGAGTGACCCATTCGTCGGGCCCCGACAATTTACCCACGATCAAATGCACTTAGATCCTTCGTCTTACTCATACTGCGTCCGACTCTTACTGATTCCTGTCGCATCACTCCTTATATTGTCGGATCGCTGCATATGTCATGTTGTTTCCGTTTACAGGGCCGCCCACAGTGCCACCTTTGCATAACTCCAGCTGTCTCTAATTTAATTGCACTTCAGTGTATATGAGACTAACTAAAGTCCTTAAAAAGAAAATACTGAAGGGTGTAACATACTTTTTTAGTTACAATTTCTATTTTTTACATTCCTCAGAGCATGAATTTACGTCCCTGGAATGGCCATTCTGGGAGGATGACCGCCCTCCTGGTAGCTACGAATCTGTGGAACATACCATAGTCATCAGAAAGGAAGAACATTTGTTTTAATATGAAATAGTCTTGTACAAAATAATTATTAGCATTAAGTGAATTACCTGTAAGTTGATAAGCAGTGCACAAAATTTATTTGTAATGATTGGTTGCTATTAAAAGTGAGGAGTTTTTTCATAAAATTTTAAACAACTTTTAAAAGGTGTGAAGAAATAGTTCTTTTTCTCTCTGTGCTGAGGGAATTTAAAAAGCAAGATATTGCACACAAATACATACATGTGCATGCATACCTGCCACGTGCTACACATTCTCCGTAGTTTCTACGGATGATGGTGTGAAACTACAGAGTTACGGAAAAGCCTTAAAAACTAGGAATTTCAAGTTTTTAATATTGCCTCTAGACATTCAGGGATTTTGTACGTAAATTTCATTTCTTTTAATCAGATTCACTGTGAAAACTTTTTATAGTGTTTGATCATTTACAGTATTTTGAAGTTTAATTTTACAGTCGTGCATCTTTGCTATAAGCATGGCAGTTGATATAGAAATTCCCATCACGTTTCCAATCGCCACAACCACTGTGGAAATTCTTTTCCGAGATGAGGCCACTGAGTTCCCTTTTACAAAGTTGAACTCACATCAATGCACAGCGCATGCTCTACGGAAGGCGGGTCTCCTTTCAGCAGTTGCATTGTATGTTAAGTCCCACTTGCTTTGCGGATATCACCCACATTTTCCTCTGCTGCTGGTACGAGGTGAGGTACCACGTGGGTGCGTTCATTCCGCAGCCGTTGATTCGCTGTGGCGTCATCCAGTAGATGACTGCTCGGACATTGGAGCGAGCCCTTTGTTTTTATTTATTTTATTTTTTTCTTCTTCAGCAGAGCTCAAAGCAGAATAAACTGCGAACCCTGTTCTTTTTGCGTTGCACATTTCCCCCTGAACGTGTTGCAGAGAGCCGTGTTGACAACCATTTTGAGCAATTTATCCGTGAAAATTATTTGGGAAGGAGCTTTCGAAAGTGAAAGGACAGTGAAGCGTTCCTGTGACGAAGCTGTCAGTGACTTGAAAAAAGGTAAATTTCGCAAAAACAGCCAAAAATTTCGTGAAGAATATTTTCGAGAATGGCCACACCTAAGAAAGGGTACGCCATCTGAAGAGCACGCATTCTGCATAATTTGCTCATCCAATTTGTTTATTGTTCGTGGTGGAAGAGACGACTGCAGGTGCCATGTGCTCTCCAGAAAGCATGTTGATTATTCAAAAAACTGTAAAGAAAACAAAAGTATAGTGACGTTTTTTAGTGGCAAAACTAACGATTCCGTTATTTATGCAGAAGCTTTCTTCACATGATTTTTAGTTGAGCATAATATACCTCTTCAGGCTTCTGATCATGCTGGAATGCTGTTCCAGATGTTTCAGACTCTGAAATTGCCGAAAAATATGGTAGTGGCCAAACTAAAACGACAGCAATATTTCACTCCATGGCAGAAGAAAGAAAGAAAACAATTTTGGGTGTTTTGAGGGATGGTTTCTTCTCTTTCGTGACAGATGCAAGTAATGATATGAGGGATAAAAAACTGTATCCCATAGTTGTTACTTTTTTCAGTGAGACAGAAGGAAAGATGAATACAACTGTGCTGTCTTTATTAGGATCTCCTGATTCCATGGGGGAAGGAATATTTAACATCCTAGATAAAGAGTTTGAAAAACTTGATCTGAAATGGGAAAATTGTATTTCTTTTGCATGTGATAATGCAAACAACGTGCTAGGGAAATTTAAAGGTGTGGCAGCATACATTGAAAATAGACAGCCCAGTGTAAAAGTTGTAGGATGTTGTTGTCTCTTAATACACCATGCAGTGCGAAAAGCCACTAAGGAAGCCTTGCCTGTGGACATTGAAATGCTAATAATGCAAATTTTCTACTATTTGGAAAAAAGCAGTGAACTCAAACACCAGTTAACAGTGTATCAAAAACTGTGTATGGAAAAGATTCACAAAATATTAAAACATGTTAATACTAGGTGGCTATCATTAGAAAATGCTTTGAACAGGGTGCTGGAACAGTGGGAACCACTGAAATGTTTTTTTAATGATGAAAGCAGTTATCAAGATCAGAACACTCAGTTGCATGCAGTAAGACAAATGCTTGAAAATCATACTACTAAGATGTACACCTTATTTTTAATCTGTAAAATATTGTGTTTATAGATTTCCAAATTTAGTTAGGAGTGAAGACATGGATTTGCTTGAGGTAAAATTTTCAAGTTATCAAGCAAAATATTTTTCAAAAGACATAGTGCAATGTAACCGCATTGACACTTTTTGGCATAAAATTGCCACACTTGTTCAGACACTGCACGTCTGTAAATTTTTTCATTAAGAGGTTAGTTTTAGATTTTTTTTAGTTTTGTTTTATTACATTTGCATTAAAAAGTAGAACATTATTGAACTATGTCATCATCATCATCAACCATTTTTATCAATCCACTGCTGGATGAAGGTCTCTCCAAGCCTCTTCCACAACGGTCTGTCTTGTGCCAGTCTCCTCCATGTTACTCCCACATACTTTCGAATTTCATCCACCCATCTCCCATGTGGCCTTCTTTTGGGTCTTTTCCTGTTCCTTGGAATCCAATCTAAAATTTCGACTGTCCATCAATGTTCTGTTTTTCTGGCAGTATGTCCAGCCCTTTGCCATTTCAGGGATTTTACTCTGATCATGGTGTCTTTCATTCTTGTAATTTTTCTGATCCATGAGTTCCTCCTCTTATCTCTCCTGGTTACACCAAGCATGTACCTCTCCGTGTTTCTTTGAGTTGTCTGCAGCCTTTGTATGTCTCTTTCAGTTAAGGTCCACATTTCTGCACCATACGTAAGAACTGGAAGGATGCATTGATCAAACACTTTTCTTTTAAGACATAACTGCATATTGCTCTTGAAAATTATGCTGTTTCTTCCAAAAGCTCCCCAGGCAAGTTTTATATGCCAAATAATTTCTTCACCAATGTGACCCTCACTTGATATCTGCTGTCCAAGATAAACGTATGCATCTGTTATCTCCAGCTTTTCTCCATCAATCGATAAATCTTCATTTCTTGTAAAAGCATTGTTCATCACTTTTGTCTTCTAAAAGTTCATTTTTAATCCCACTTCTTTACTCTTGTCAGCAAGTTCCTGGATCATACTCTGCAGCTCTGATGGGGTAGTTGCAAAAATGACTATGTCATCAGCAAAACGAAGGTGAGTTAGATAATCTTCATTAATCTCTATCCCTTTGTTTTCCCAGTTCAGTGATTGAAAGACATTTTCCAATGTGGCATTAAAGAGCTTGGAAGATATGGTGTCACCTTGTCTCACTCCCTTTCCAATTTTTATGTGTGCTGTATTCTCAAACAGCCGAATCTTTGCACTTGCATTTTCATAGATGTTATTAATAATATTAATGTATGCATCTTCAATACCGCAGGATTTCAAAGCCATTGTAACTCCTGATGGTTTCACTGAATCAAAGACCTTTTCATAATCGATAAAAGCCATGCACAATGGAGGTTCATATTCCCTCGCTCTTTCAGTTAGTTCTCTCAATATGTGGATATAATCTATAGTGCTGTAGCCACTCCTGAATCCAGCTTGTGCTCACGGTTGAGCCATGTCCAGTGTTACCTTCAAACGGTGTGGAAGAACTTTACTGAAGATTTTATAAACCACTGATAGGACTGTAGTTCCTGAGATTCTCAATGTCACCTTTTTTTATGTAGCAGGATCATTGTAGTGTTGTTCCAATCCTCAAGAATCTTTCCTTCATTAAGGCATAGAATGAAAATTTGGCAAGTACTGTTTCAATTTCTTCACTTGCTTCTTGTATGATGTCTACAGTAATTCCATCTTCTCCTGGAGCTTCTCTCCACTTCATGATCTTGATTGCATGTGCAACTTCTGCTGGGAGTACTGGAAGAACTCTGGTACTGGTATCTTTCATGATGTCTGGAGTACATTTATCATCCCTTTCATATAATTTGTAGTAGAAATCTTTCACTCTTTGTCAAAATTTCGCCTCTATTTCTTGTTATAGAACCATCTTCTTTTCTCAGTGCAATAATATGTTTTCTTCCCTTACTTAGATGTCCTTTTGCTATCTTTAGGCTTTGGTTGCTTTCAACTGCTTTCCTCACTAGTTCACAGTTGAATTTCCTTATGTCTTCAGTGATACTTTTTCGTATTGCTTTGCATAGCTCTATATATTCCACTTTGGAAGTCACATCTTATTTAATTGTCCTCATGTCTCTTCTTTTTTGCATCAACATTTTGGGTTTTCCTGATAATTTGTTCACATGCAACTTGTTCTTAGACCCAGCTAATTTTGTTGCTGTTTCCATAAGAGCTTTGGTTACTTTTCTGTTAACTTCAGAGATGTCCACTTCTACTGATGTTAGAGCTTCTAGAATAGTGAATCTGTTCCTCAGTTCTAATTTGAAGGTATTATGATGCTTTTTAAGGTTGGTCACTTCAATACACTTTGTTTGTTTTATGAGCTTGCCACGCTCAAGTTTAGCATTGAGGTAAATCTTACATCTTACCATTCTATGGTCACTACCTGTGTTGAACCTGTTTAGCACACTGCAGTCTTCCATGACAAATTTCTTGTTACACATAATAAAATCAATTTCACTTGTCCATCCATTGGGATGCCTCCATGTCCATTTCCTTTGTGGCTTTTTCTTGAAAAAGGAGTTCATGATGAAAAACCCTTCTGCCTCTGCAAACTCTACGAGAGTATTTCCACGCTGGTTTCTGTTGCCGTGACTGAATTTACCTACTGAAGTTTCATTCTGTTACTGTTGCCCTATTTTCACATTGAAATCTCCCATAATGATCTTCAAGTGCTGCTTACCTTTATTGTTTAGATGACAAATTTCCTCATAAAATTCTTCAATTTCTTCTTCAGGATGACTTGTGGTGGGTGCATAAGTTTGAATAATCTGAGCCTTGTATCTTCTCGAGAGTTGGATAGTGAGTCGTGCAGCTCTGTCAGAGGAACTTTCAACTTCTACAACTTTATCCTTCAGTTTCTTGTTTATTATAAATCCAACAACACTAGTTCTGCCAGTGTCTGTCCCACGATAGTAGAAGAGATGTCCACTTTTCAGTTCAATAAAATCTCCTTTTCTCCTTACCTCACTTAGCCGGACGATGTCCCACTTGATTCTTTGTAGTTCCTCTACCAATTCAAGAAGCCTTGAATCAGAAGATAGGGAGCGTCCATTGTAAGTAGCCAAGGTCAGCATCAAATGGCAGCCTAGTCTGGTCCTCCGGTGATTCTTAGCACCCTCGGTCTTCATGTTGCACTGGCCGCTGCCTTGGCCAGGTGCATTCCAGCTGCCGGAGACTGAGGGCCAAGATTTAAGTTGTGGAGTCATTTTCGAGGGGTTTAGCCACAACTCACCATGCTGGCCAAGCGAGTTGATGAGTGTGGGATAGCATTTCCTCTAATCCTGATGGTATAGTTATACTGCTATTTGGTGGTCGTCAGAGTCCCTTTAGTAGGAACAGGATGCACCACGAGAACACGGGGTTGACATTTGTCAAGGAGAGGCTGTGATGTTGCACATCACCTGACCTTACATCCCAACTATGTCATAAAATGTATTATTTAGCCCAAGGTTGATACCGACTTTTTACTCGCACCGCATTCCATGCTACTGATAAGACACTTTGAAACCCGGCGGGTATGCATGTGTGTGTGCAATAATACACACATGTATATACAGTAGTGGCCAAAATTGTGGAAACCTTTTGAAAAAAGTGTATTTTTGAGATTTGATGGCTCATAACACCTTTTTTTTTTAGTAATATCGTAAAATTATATATCAATGGAAAGATAATTTCATCAAGAATGTAATGCAATAAAATTTGTTCAATTATCTGTATTTTATGAAAAGTTATAGCCAAATAACAAGAAAAAGGAAGCACAACTTGCTTAGGTTGACATGAAGTAGCTTTCCTTCATTTTAATGTAGCCAATGAGCTTGAGTGTTTAGAGAGGCAATCAGGTGTCATCTTGTTTTGGCAATGAGCCAGTAAGGTCACAGTAGGACTCAGCTATTGATGTCATGTATTGGAGCTGAGAGGAGCACATTTGTCAGTGTGTTATGTGATTGCTATCAAGTTTTTTTGTGTGTGTGTGTGTGTGTTCTTTCATTTAGTGAGCTTGTAAAACGATAATTAAAGAAATGGTGCAAAGAGTTGACCCGTCACCCAGGAAACTATGCAAAATAGTACTATTAAGTGAACAAGGCTTCAGTTATGAAGAAATTAGAAGAAAAATTGATGGAAACTTTTCCAAAATTTAGAAATGCCACCTTTGGTTGAGTTATAGGAAGACTCAGTCACTACAAAACCAGACAGGTAAAGGGAGGAAAAGGTGCACAACAGCTAGTGATGATAGAAGAATTAAGAGACTGTACCTAGGTGACAGAAGAAAATCATCTGGGTGTATACAAGATGAATGGCACAATGCAATGTGAAGTTGAGTGCAAGGACTGTTCGGCACAGACTGCAGGAATTTGGTCTAAAAGCTAAAATTCCATGAAAAAAGCCATATTCTTTCTCTCAAACAAAGGTTGAAAAGATTAAACTGGGCCAAAATCATTTTAACTGGACAGCGGAACAATGGGACAGTGCTATTTGGAGTGATGAGACCAACATTTCCCTGTTTGGTAGTGATGGCATAAAATACATAAGGAGAAGAATCGGAGAAGATTTGCATCCTGATTGCATTACATGTACCATGAAACACCAATTTAGTGTTATGATCTATGGTTATATGACATCAAAAGGTGTGGGCAGAATTTGCGTGATTAATGGGAATATAAATGGCCAAAAGTGCATTAATGAAATACTTGAGCCCAAACTGAAGCTTTCTGCACGTGATCTTTTCCTAGATAATGAAGCATTTATATTTCAACAGGATTCGGCTCCATGTCATGTTGCTGCTGTGTGCAAAAAGTGGTTTCAAGATGATCATATTCCACTGATGGAATGGCCTGGGAATAGTCCAGACCTTAACCCCATCAAAAATCTATGGAGCTTACTAAAGAAACTTGTTAGTCATGAGCAACCCAGCAATAAAACCAATTAATAGAAGCAATAATTCAATCTTGGTTTCACATTTTAAGAACTGCAGAACTAAAAAACTTGGTTTACTCCATGGGAAGGCGTTGTAAGGCCGTAATTAAAGCAAAAGGTTACCCAACTAAATATTACCTGACATAATGAGAATTTTTGTATATCTCATTTTTTCTATGTGTTTCACTTTTCTTCTTTATAACTACTGTTCGAATGCAAAATCCTTCATAAAAGTTATTGCATTATATTCTTGAAGAAATTATCTTTCTATTGATATATAATTTTATGGTATTACTCCAAAAAAAAAAAAAAATGGTGTTATGAGCCATCAAACCTCAAAAATACACTATTTCTAAATGAAAAGGTTTCCACAATTTTGGCCACTACTGTATGTGCAATTCTTCTGAACAGCCCCAAACAAAAATCCTGGATACATGACTGATGTAAAGCATGATGATTTCACATTTGCAGAAAGTGGACACCATTGGCATCCAAATGTTCCAGGCAGTGACAGCAGTGCCACCTGTCAGTGAGCAATGCCCATGAAAGCATACCCCAAGCAACTACCACAGCCTCCTCACTTGACTGGTTAATCGTATACCATGCAGTAGTGTGAATTGTCTGTCATGCTAAAGCCTGGCCTGTGTGTTTCACGAGCAACATGTATCCGATCGCCATCCCCTTGAAAAGCACATGCTTGTTGTCGGCATCTGTTGTGCAGAATCAGTAAAAACATGTTGGAAAGAATTTCATATGAAGTTTAGAAGATAAAAACTGCTGTTAAAATGCTGTGTTCAAAAATTGGTAAAAAACTAAAAAAAGAAAAAAAAAGACTGGAAAGTACAGGAACATTATTGGATGTGCATGCAGGAATCCATCTTGAAATACAACTAATGGAATCACATCTTGTGAAACAGTATTTTAATGAAAAAATACTCTTTCACAAGCTGTCTCTAGAACAAAATTAATAATTATGCACTGTCAAAATACTTAGCTTCCAATGTCCTTTACATAGCACAAGATACAAATATGGAAGGGGGCCTGGCACTAGGATCTGGTAAAAAAATTTAGATACCAAAAACTATTATCTAATAAAAAAAAAAATCACCCAAACCTAACTCTGCTAAGAATCCAAATATCACTAGATTATCTTCTGTCTTGAAAAAGTTTCATTTATGTCTTCACTTCTCCTCAGTTCTTTTGTTTTCACAGATGTTTCTGGCCTCTAGATTTTTGTCAAGGCCTGTTCTCAATGTATAGAAACTGTATATAGTTTCTATACATAAAACTAGATACAGTTTCTATACATTGAGAAGATTTGTCAAGGTTTTTTGTCAACATTTATTTGAGATTTTTGTCAACCTGTTCTTAATGTGTAGAAACTGTATACAGTTTCTGTACATGAAACTATAAACAGTTTCTAAAGAAACTGTTTATAGTTTTTATACATGAAACTATAAATAGTTTTTAAAGAAACTGTATATAGTTTCTATACATTGAGAACAGGGCTTGACGAAAATCTAGATGCCAGAAACGTCTGTGAAAACAAAAGAACTCAGAGGAAGTGCAGACATAAAGGAAACTTCTTCAAGATAGAAGAGAATTAAGTATATTAATCTGAGTAAAGCCTTAAGTAAGTTGTTTAATCACTGTAGATACTTGTTTCATCTCTTTTCCTTTGTTATCACTCATACATCAGCTTGGTGTAACAGTGGGTTTGAACTGTTTGTTGCAATTCACCTGAAACACCTAAAGCCAAAGGAATACTTAGCTGCTTTGGTCAGTGGCACAGGCATTCAGCTAATTATCTAAAGCAGGACCAGGTTTCAGTTCTGGGTAAGGCATGGATGACCTGTTTGTCGCATGGTGCAGACTCCACGCCCAGAAATGAGTGACCCCAAATTAGGGATGATGAACCTTACAGCCATATATCCCATGAGGAGTTCATTGTGGTGCTCAACCCTACACCAAAAGAAAGAAAAGTACTCTACATCAAAGGTTACCTATCCAACAGTACTATTACTTGCACACTATAGGAGCAAAACCTTATAACCACCTACCTAGTACTATGTAGGTCCTCCATCACCTGCCATCTCTGTGGCCATATGTCAAGGCATGGACTCCACCACAAGTCCCTGGAAGGTTTCCACTGGTATGCTATAAAAAGTACTCTACATCTAAGATGACCTATCCAACACTGCTGGTGTTTGCACACTATAGGAGCAAAACATTGTATTTACCTACTTGGTACCTAGTCAGAATCATTAATGAGAATGTTCTGATACTTAATACTCAGATACTTGGGATTTGGTCATCCTGGGTGGTTTAACAGATAGCATGCTCGAATGGAAATTGGTAGATGCAGGTTCGATTCCCACTCCAGGACAATGTAGTTTTCAAGTTTTCTGATGTGGTTGATGTTACGTGAAAAACACTAGATGCAGGAATTTCAGACATGTCTGATCTGATTGCTGTATTAACAATTCTGACATATCTCCACGCATTGTGAGAAGAATATTTCCTCCAGAATTCACCTACGTAGTATTGTGTAGGTCCTCCATCAGCTGCCACCTCTATGGCCATGTGACAAGACTGGGTCTCCACAAGTCTCCGGAAGGTGTCCACTGGTATGCCATAAATAGTACTCTACATCTAAGGTTACCTATGCAACACTACTATTGCTTGCACACTGTAGGAGCAAAGTTTTATAACCGCCTATCTAGTACTGTTTAGTCCTCCAGCAGCTGCCGCCTGTGGCCATGTGACAAGACATGGACTGGACAAGTCCCTGGAAGGTGTCCACTGGTATGGAGTACCATATCTCTATAAGTGCTGCCCATGGCTTGTCCAGTGTACGTGGTGAAAGATCCATATGCTGCAGCTGCTGATCCATGTGTCCCCAGATGTGTTGAATTGGGTTCATGGTGGGTGACATACACTATATATGATCTTGAGTATCCAAACACCCCTTTTGAGTCGTGGATTTTTCCTTATACATTACAATCATGGCCCATACAGTTATAAAAAAGTCAAATTGGCAAACATCAGAGACAAGCATGAACAGTAGAATGGGCTATATGATAGAGTTCAGTGACTTTCAAATTGGCATGTTCATAGGATGCCATTTTAGCAACAAGTCAGGTTGGACAATTCTGCCCTGCTGCAGCTGTCCCAACCAACTGTAACTCATGTTATTGTGAAGTGGTGGAAAAGCCTAGGAGCAACAGCAGTGCAATCATGACCTTGTAGGCCATGTAAAATATTGAAGCAGGACTAAACCGGGTGATGCAAAAAACTCGCCTGTCCTCTGTTGCCACACTCACCACCAAGTTCCAAAATGCCTGTGGCAGCAATGCCATCAACATAATGGTTCTTTGAGAGCTGGTTTTCATGGGCAACGAACCACACACAAGCCTCATATCAGCAAGATCAATGACAAATGTAAGTTAGTGTGTTATAAAGCTCAGTTCCTGTGGACTCTGGGGCATTGAAAACACATTCTATGAAGTTACTTCTTTGCCATCTGGCAGTCTGACCAATGAGTCTGGGTGTAGATGATGCCAAGTGAACTCTACCTGCCCAGCTATTTTTGTGCTAACTGTGAAGTTTGATGGAGGAGGCATTGTGCTCTGGGACTGCTTTTAGTTTGTGCTGTGCCCCTAGTTTCTGTGCTCATGAATGTTCATGATGTGGTCTATAATGACATTCTTGACAGTTCTGTGCTCCTAACATTATGGCAACTGTTCAATGAAGGCCCTTTTGTTTCCCGAACAATGCCTCTATCCAGAAAGCAAGGTTTTTGCAGAAATGGTTTGATGAGATATGTGTGAAAGAACTTGAAAGGTGTACACAGAGCCCCAATCTGAACCCCATAGAACACCTTCGGTATGAATTGAAATGCAGACTGCAAGCCAGACTGAACCACCCGGCATGGTTGACCGACCTGACTAATGGTCTTGTGACAGAATGAAAGGCTATTCCCGCAGCAATGTACTAAAATGTAGTGTAGTGGAAAGCCTTCCCAGCAGATTGGGGCTGTGATGATAGTAAAGGGTGGGCCAACTTGTTATTAATTCCTTTTGTATCACTGGGAGTTTGTGGGTAGGCAAGTGCTCAGATACTTTTGTTCAGGTAGTATAGATGGCCATGAAAGAACATGAAAGTCATTCTCATGCTATTCAAACCACTCCTGAATGATACAGTCGTTATGACATGGCTCATTGTCCTATTGAAATGCCCCATCTCAGTCAAAAAACACTCAGCTCAAATGGATGAAACTGGTCTGCAATGATGGATGGGTACTAGGGTGGCCCATCTTTGCATAGGAAATTTTTTTCATTAATTATCATTTGTCTCACCCTCTAAAATTGTTCCATTGCGTGAAAAAGTAATTCCTGTAAAATTTCATTGTATTCGAAAAATAAAAACACGTGCCTCCAGAGGGCCTATTAAAGCGCAAGCTTCCGTTCCCATCCACCGAGTCTTCTGTGTGCATTAGCTTCCCACGAAGGACAAATGGAACTTTCTCGGCAAAATGCCAAAAAACAAGCTGAAAGCGTTGTACTACGCATTGTTATCTCAGTTGTGTTTTGGAAATTCCAGTTGATTAAAGCTTCAATTTAACTGGTTTGTTATAGACGTCTTCAACGCCATATGGTCATTGCAATGCGAAAAAAATTTCACGGTTTGAGATACATCGATACATCGTTATATTTTGCATTAACTGAGGCAAGTAAAATTTTTGATTCTTTTTTGAGACATATTGTCACCGTGCTATTTGCTAAGTTTTCTCTGCTACATAATGTTTTCAAAGCACTCCCTAAGGAAAGACACTTCGGTTTATTTGATTGGACATTACATGCCCCAGATTGTTGGAAGCAAGCTCCCGTCCAACAGACAAGTGTTGGGAGTAATGTTTTTTAACCTGCTTGAGGTGCAATTAACTCTTCGAGAAAGTGCAACGCTGACAATCCAAGAGGTGCTAATTTTCTGGAATAAATCACGTATTCCAACACGACAACAATATCATTGCATCCAAAAACTAGAAACTGTTTACAAGAATTGGAGATCATTGCAGAAAAATGCAAACAGATCTAGTAAAATTAAAAAAAAAAGGGAAGAGTTATTTGTGTCAAAGTTGGATGATCTGTTCGATATTGCCCACGAAAATGCCTTAGAAATTATAACTATTGAAGAAGATAAGATGTTTTTAATAAATCAAAGGAAAAAAGGGCGGACCGGTTTTCTGTGTGGTATTGATGTAAAATTGGCTGAACGGGGAAAAAGAGCAGGAGAAAGACGATCCAAAGAAATTCAAAGGTTACAACAGCAAAGCATAAGAAAATTTGAAACAGCGAGAGAAGTAATAGAACTGCAATGTTCAAGTAGTAGCGATGAAGAATCAATCCCAGACGAAGAGCCAATTCCATCGTGCTCTACGGATTCAATCGAGATGTCACAGCAAAAGAAAAGAAAGATGTATGGAACTTGTAATGTTATAACTTCAAAAATTGTAGCCGCTTTTGACAAATGCAAAGTTAGTGATAGGAATGTGGTTCACATTTTAATGGCCATAGCTGAAGCATTAGGTCGTGATGTCCATGAACTATCAATAAGTAGATCTTCCATTCAACGATGCAGTCAACGTTTACGTCAAGCGAGAGCAGAAAAATTAAAGGAACGATTCAAAGAAGCTGATCTGCAAGCAGCTGTCATTCATTGGGATGGAAAATTACTGCCAGCTGTAACCGGTTCTCAGATGGTTGAGTGCCTTCCGGTTATAAAACTACAAGTGGAAATATAGAACAAATACTGCAGATACCACAGTTGCCAGGCTCCACTGGAAAAGAACAAGCCTTATTCCCTGCAGACATCATATTTTTGAAATCATACTTAAAAGTGTTTTTCAGCTGAAAATGCCCTCTTCATCAGGTCCAGATGTGCAAATTTTCAAATGCTTTCAACAGGCATGGCCGAAAATTAATAAACAAAATTTCAAGTCTGGTGTAGAAGATGAAAATGTTCGAAAACTTTTATGTTCAAACATAACAGAAATTCGATCTGTTATAATGCAGCACCTACAAATGCGACAGCCTCGAGACGATTATAAAGAATTCTTAGAGTTAGCAGAAATTTTCATTGGAAACAACACACAGGAAATATCTTTTCGAGCTCCAGGAGCACACCATCACGCGTGATGGATGGCAAAAGCACTTTATTGCTTAATAATATTTTTGTTTCGTGATGAATTTAAACTAACCTTTACGAAAAAAAAAAAGGTATTTCTGACTTATGTATATTTCTTGTAAGAATATATATTAAGGCTTGGTTCAAAGCACCTTTGGCCCAAGAGGTACCTAGCCATCACATGAAATTTATGAAAAATCTCGTTGAGTATGAATCTGTGGATCTGAAGGTATCTCGTATCACAGTTCACAAATTCAAAAATCATTTATGGTATTTATCCCCAGAAGCTTGAGCTTTAGCTTTTTTCGATGAAGGGTTATCTGTTGAAACTAAAATGAAAGAAAGATGTATGTACTAAAAGAAAGATGTATGGAACTTGTAATGTTATAACTTCAAAAATTGTAGCCGCTTTTGACAAATGCAAAGTTAGTGATATGAAAATTGTATGAAAATGGTATGGAATCTAGGGAAAGACGGTACTCAAGAAAAGGGTGTCAAGCGAATCATACTAAAAAATGATGATATTCAAGGACTAATAGATAAGTCTATTGAGGACTTCATTTCAGAAGAAAGCAAACAGTTTTTTGAAAGATTTAATATTCACACAGATTTCCTCAATACAGATCCAGCTTCCTGGCCTGAAAGTGAAGTGTTTAAGAGAGCCTCAGTTGTTGTGCATCTATTAAAGGTGGTCAATGACACAGCTGAAAGAGGGGTTAAGTTGATAGAGGACTACAACACAATTCTAACAAAAAATGAAGACCAGAAACAATTTCTATTGCAAGTTGTCACTGACTAAAGACATCATTATCCTGATGCAAAGAAGGAGACTGTAGCCAAAAAAATGGAGTGAGATTGTTGTTTGTTTTCCATTTGTTGATATTTCTGCCATTATCTGTACATAATCTGTATTTTATTTCGAATTATAATGAACAAACATTCCACAAATAACGCACGGTATCATCTTTTGGAATGTTTAATTATTCATTAAAAGCACAGAGAGTTTTTCTTGCAGTAATGAATAGTACAAGTTATCAAGTATTTTATTGTACCGTTGCATTGGTATTATGAAATTTTAACTGCTATTGCCACAAGTTAAAGTGCAGCTGTTGCAATCGAAGCTTCACAATTATTATTATTATTTTTTTATTTTTTTTTTTTTTTGGCATCTTGCCACTTGCCAAGAATCTTGCATTACGCTAACAGTGAAATAGTTTAAGAAGGGAAAAGAGCCTAAGTGGCGGAAAAACGAAGGCTGACTCTATAAAAGCATGGCTGGAGGCACGTGTTATTATCGTTCAATTGCAATAAAATTTTACAGATATTATTTTTTCCTGAATTGGAACAATTTTGAGGGGTAAGACTTAAACATTCCAGAAATTGAATAATTTGGACCACCCTAATGGGTACACTTGAAGGGGCTCCACAAGTCCCACTGTCCATGTCCACTGGTATACTATACCATATTCGTAGAAGTGTTGGCCATAGCTCGTTCAGTGGGACCATACTCCGCATCTGCCAATTCATGCTGCCCCAGATGTGTTCAATTGAGTTCATGTGAGGTGACATGGATGGCCATGGGAGAACATGGAAGTCATTCTCATGTTATTCAAACCAGTCCCACACAATACAGGCCTTGTGACGTGGCTCATTTTCCTGTTGGAGTCCCCATCTCAGTCTTGAAACACTATCAGTATGAATGGATGAACCTGGTCTGCAATGATAGATGGTTCATGGTGGTGTTATGGAGACCATCCACCCCTATCAGGGGCAAAAAGTGCCCCCAAGAAAAAAATACCCCATCACTTGCCTTCACCCGTAGGGCCACAACATCTTATATCACCTCCTTTAAAAATGAAATGCTCAGTTGTTCAGAATTCATTTGTGAGATCACAGTGAGGTAATTTGTAAATTCTTATTTCATTGTAATAATTTCAAATGCGTCATTTTTTAGGATTTATACTTCTCAAATATATTTTTTTCACTTTTATTGGTAAAGTACATGAAAGCATGTTTTTTTTTATAACGATGGATTATTTTGATAATTTTTGCATTTTAGTTTTGTTTTAGGATTTCCGTAAATAAAGAGTTAATATTTTTGTTTAATTAGTTTGCTGCATTGAAACCCTAAAGAAAAAAAAAAAAAAAAAAAAACTGAAGTAAGTGAAAACAAAAATTTTGTAGTCAGTAAAAATTCATCCACTTTAGTATAGTCATGACTAAAGGACATTATGGTACTTAAGAGTTAAAATGCATGAAAGTATTAATATCAATAGTATTATTTTAGAAGTATTAATTTACTTACAAAATTATTAAGGAAATCAGGCACAAGCATTGGCTAATCTATAAATAAGAGTGATCTACCTGGTCTGTTGTGTGTGAAATGATACCCAGTGGCTCAATTTATCTTGGTGAATGACTCCCACTTGATTTTTAATAAAAGTCACTATATATGACTGCCTGGAACTGTTTCTAGTTGCTGAGAAGTAATGGCCTTGCCTAAAACCAGTATGTCTAACTTGCTTGAAGAATAATGACCCATACCTCAAACCAATATGCCTAAATTGCCGAGGAATAATGTCCCATATATCAAGCAAACATGTTTAGCCACTGTGTGCCTCATAGAACATGTGTATGAGTGAATGATGTTTTATCAAAATGTTTTTTTGTTTTTTTTATTAGAGCAGGGATCAGACTAGGTTGTGTAATGTCACTATGTTTGTTCAATACATTTATAGATGTATACATGTGTGATGCCAAAATAGGCAATACTGGCTTATGCCTTGGTAATTCCAGAGTGTGCAGATTGCTGTATGTTGATGATACAGTTCTGTTGGTGGAGAACAAAAGCGAGTGTGCTGTCCCGGATGTACAAAGTTTGTATACAATTTGCTTATAAATGGGGGGGGGGCAAATTTATGGTTTTTTGAGAGAAGAGCTTTGGTACTGAATGCAAGATTGGCCTAAATGAAACAGAGTTAGACCAGATGAATGAATTTCTGTATATTGAGTAGTATGCATACTCCGATAATTTTGCCTGACAGTGCTCACTGCCATGTTGCTGGCATTGTTACGAACTGTTCTGTCATTGGGGTTGGGAAGTGTTGTACCACCCTCTGTATTCTCCCAACTTAAGTCCTTGTGACTTCGATTTGTTTCTGAAGATGTAAGCACCGCTTCGGGGGATTAATTTCAAGACCACCGATGGCATTGTAAGAGCTGAGATTGGTCCTCTCAGCTCTTACAGTTGACTGCTTTTTTCCAAATAATACAACTTCTACACAGATGGCAGCAGGTTCTGGATAATGCTGGCGACTATATCGAAGAGATATAGCCGACTAGAGTCAGATCCTGTTTCATATTCCAATGTAACCATTACATTTTCACTAATAAATTTCCAACCCTTGCATTAGGTGATCAGCACAGTGGTTGGATACCATGGAGCCACCTAAACACTGTACAAAGCCACATCTACACCCCCGGAAAGCATTGTCTCTAGTATGGTAGTCTGCTGCCAACTTGATCCATTATTTGTTTCTCTGACCAGATGAGACCACCAATTTGGGTCGCTATTTCGCAGAAATGCAGCAAGTGCACGAAAGCATCTCATTCTTGTTATCAAGCATGGGATCCTTCTGTTGCATAACAGAGCATGTTTACATGTCTACCAAAGGACAGTCCAACAAATCCACCAGTTGGACTTCAAAATTCTCCCTCCTCTTGCATGTTATGCAGACCTTGCTTTCATGGATTATCACTTCTTCTGCCATCTGGGTCATTTCCTGGCAGAGGAGACCTTTCCACATGGCCAAGTTCTGTGTCAGACCTTTGCACCTTTTCTGCCCCTACTGACCCAGGAGTTTAATCCAGGGGTTGATCCAGATTTTAAAGATGATATCCATTTTTGTGAAATTCTGCCTATTTTAGTGAAATTTACCTCTTTTTATGTTTAGAACAGGGCTGCTAGTGGCGACTATTGCTACTATTCTTTATGACAGGTGACTATGGCTACATTTCTTACAAAAAACGGCCGAAAGCAACTATTTTAAGAAAAACCTTGAACTATTTTAATTGTAAGGCTACTATTTTTGAAAAAACGTGATTTGTATTGCGTATATTGATGTGCTTGTATAACATCACTTTTAATATTGATACACGTGAATATCAACTTTGATATCAATATGTATATGCCAAATCCATGGTTCATATGCATCCTGGAAATGTCCTAAAATTCTGTTACATGTCCTAGAATTTTACCCATTTCTGCCTTTTTGTCCCTGCATGATGTTTTGTAGTTGAGGATTTTTCTACTGACATAATTTATGTCTGACCCCCCCGTAAAATGTGGGGGGGCTATCGGTTTTCTTGTTTAGGAGGATCGAAGCTGCATTTATTAGCATCTTTTGTGTCATGCTTATGTTGTCACTTTGTCTGTCCCGCCGGGGAGACAATATCTCCCAATTATTAGTTCGATTTGTAAAATTCTTTTTGTATTAGGAAGCTTAAAGTGTGAGAATGGTGATCCGTTCATTCTGTTCTGTTTTGTTTTTTTCGATGCACAACTTTACTGCTAGAGGGCGCAAATGGAGATCGCATTGAGTTTAAAATGCATTTCATTTCATATATTTGCTTCTAAATATCCAATTGAAAAAAATTATTTTTCCTTTCGATGACATGTGTAGCGAAGACTATTTTTGTTGCAGTCCCTTTTTCAAATAATGCATAAATTTTCCACTAGGGGGCGTAAAGGTAAATCACAATTTTCCCAATATCTCTGCCTCTAAAAGTCCGATTTGAAAAATTCTTCCTGAGTCGGATACAGCTCTTGAGGTTGAAATGTTTTGCTTACAAATTCTCATTTCTGGTAAAGAATAGTTTGGCCACCAGGGGGCATAAATGTTTATTTTGGCTTCTGATGTATTTGCAACAAAATCTGAGCTGGAAACTCGATTGAAAAAATTCTTTCATGAACCGATACCGCTCAACTCAGAAAACTTTTGAGAATACTTCCTGCTTACAACAGTGCACAATTTTTCCACCAGGGGCGTACACGTGTATCTTATTTTTGGTCCATATATCTGTTTCTAGGAGTCCGATTTGAAAAATTATTTCTTTGTTGGAGAACTTTTCCAGTCGGAAATGTTTCTCATAAAATTTCAAATATTTCTTAACGCACAAGTGTGCCACTAGAGGGCGTAAGCTCACATTTCTGTATACAGCAATATCTGCAGACTAAAAACCCGACTGAAAAATATTCTTTTTCGATCAGATACCTAACTATGAAAACTCCTTATTTGTATTTTCTTCACAAAATAATGCACAATTTTGTTGCTGGGGAGCGCAAATATTTAATCTATTTTTCTTAATATCTGTACTTCTAAATGTCCAATTTAAAAAATTATTTTAACACCAGATACCATTTACCTTATGGAACACTTTAGGTTTGTGTTTGAGGTGGTTTGTGGTTCACAATTCTGCCACTAGGTGGTGTTTGTGTACTTCTGTTTGCAGGCTATCTCTGCCTGCAAAAACTCTATTGAGAAATTTCTTTTTTTACTGTATGCCATTCGCTATAATAAAGATGGAGAGTGAATAAGATTTTTGCTGCAATAAGAAGATCCTCTTCAAATAATATACAACTTCCTCCCTAGGGGTGTAAAGGTCAAAACATTTTTCTTGCTATCTCTGCTTCCAGGAGACGTATTTGAAAAGTTTTTTTTTTTCTTAGCATTGCTTTTGCTATGAAGACTGCTTTTCTCCTGTTTTCAACTTTTCCATTATGCAAAATTTTTCCGCTGAAACGCATAGTCATATCATGTTTCCTTCTATATCTCTCCTTTTAACTGATCGATTTGAAAATGATTTTGTGTGTGTGTGGGGGGGGGGGGGGGTATTTTACCTTTACTGAAATTTTGTAATGAATACTTTATATAAAAATTTGCCATAAAATCAGATTGCTTCCTAATATCAGAAACGTAAATCTAGTTGTTTCTTAGTATTTTCTAAGCTTCTATAATTAGGTTTTTAATCATGCCCAGTTAAATTGCCATGATCACTAATAGATGCAACTGCACACAGCCCTTGGACATAAGGTTTTCCTGTTATTCTCTTTCATTTCATGTTGGAAATTTTTGTGCATACTTTGTTTGCTGGTGAGTAAAAATTTAAAACTAGCTACAGCATCTATATTATTTGTAAATCAAACTCATCTTTGTTCTGTATCTTCCTAGATTATTATATTCAGACTAGTTACCTTTTTAATGTGATTTATCTAGGTAAATTCTTAAAAATTCTGCAAATTTTCCGAGAGAACTCCTCTTCTTTGTCAAGCAGTCTTTTGTTCAATCTCCGTCACGGTCTTTGGTTACGGTTAACCTTGACGGTTACGGGGATTTTGCAAAATATCTTGCCAGATGTTAGGCAGTGAAAACCCCTTACAGTCATTAATGATGAAGTTCTGGTATTTTCCAATTTCAAGTCCCTCTTTCAATTTTCACTTCAGGAAGTTGGATTGATGACCAATGACAGTCAAAGAGTCCCAGTCCATTCGGTGTCCAGTTTCTCTAACGTGTCTGTCTAATCCTGTCTTGTTTGAACAATTTTTTATTGCTGCCTTGTGTTCCACAATACGAGTTTCCAGCCTACGACCTGTTTCTCCTATGTAGTATTTTCCACAGCTGCAGGTTATTTTATAAATGACTCCTTGCATTTTTAACAAGTTTTCTCCTTTTTTAACCAAGCTAGGGCAAAAATTTTTAAGCTTGTTGTCTAAACTGGGAGCTAATCTGATATCATATTTACTGCTTATTCTCTTTAAGGATTCAAACAAATCTTTTTGATATGTAATTTTTCTTGTGAACCTGAACTCCTGCTTACTTCTATTTTTTTGTTTATCTTGTGTGAGTAATTTATCTATTTCCTTTTTTGGGTAGTTATTTTCTGTTAGCATTACTTCCAGATCATCCATGTGGGCTTTTTTCATATCTTCTGAGGAGAACAAATTATTTATTTTTTCTAAAAATTGGTTTGCAACATTTTTCTTCATTGAATATGGTTGATAGGAGTTAAAATCTAGTATTGCTTGTATCCAAAGGTTTTTTGTACATTTTTGTAAGGAACTTGTCTTCCTGGACATAGGTGGTCAAATCCAACTTTGGAGGTTCAAACTGAAGGAAAATTAAACTTTTTTGATTCACATGAACCTTTATCGACTTTGTATGTAAAACAAAACAACAACAACAAAATATAAAAAAGCTTGAAAGTACAGGTTTTTAAAGTGTTATGAATTTGTAGGTCATTACCTGATGAGAACTTGCAAAATGCCATCGCCCAAATATAAGGGTTATCAAAGTGATTTGTAAATAAGAAATCCAGTTGTCTGACTGTGTTTGTAAAACAAAACAACAACAATAACAACAACAAAAAAGGCTTTCAAGTCCAACTCTCCTGTTTTCCTTTCACAGCTAAATTTTCAGTCGCTTGTTGGAGCAAGTAGCTATTTCTATTTCATAGGTCAATCTGCAAAATATTTTTAGCTGAAACAGTATCTTTATTCATTCCTGAGAAAGCATTAATTATGAAGAAAATTTCTACAGAAGTTTGACCATTCGAAACATACGGCAAAGATTTTAGGTGGATTTACCTTAAAAATATTTTGGCATGAGAGGAATCTTGAATATCTAGTGTTTAACTAATGTGCTGTGTGTGTGTGGCATTTAGACTTATGCCAAAATATTTTTGTGAAAATGAAGTTTTACAGAAAATATTTTGTGAATATACAGTTCAAAATATTTTTGTGAAGCTATCGCCCAATGGTATCAAATGCTGCCAGAATTAACCCCTGTTATTGCCATGGAATCCTCAGCCTCGTAACCCATTGGCAGAAGTGTGTCAATGCAGAGAGAAACTATTTTGACTAGGTGGAAAGGTGCTAGCTTTTTTTTTTTTTTTTTTTTTTTTTTTTTTGCATGTGGGTTTGTAGGTGCACTTTCATTTCAGACATTTCATCAGCACCAAACCAATATGTTCATGCATGTGTTTATGAATAAATTTTTGTGGATATTAGTCTTATGATGTGGTAATCACTGACTGTGCTGAAGCCAGTAGTAAGTTTCAGAATTAATATGTTTTATTTTTATTTCAGTGAATATCGAGACAAAGAACTTTATCTTGTTTTAGAAAAGGGCTGCAATGATTTTGCACATTACTTGGCTAATGCAACAAAAAACGGCCCTCTTCCACCGGTTCGTATAAAACATTTCTGGTTGCAGATGTTGGAAGCTGTAGCTGAAATTCACAAGCATGGTATGTTTTATATTTTCCCTCTCTTCACTGAAATTTTATATTTGAAGTTTTTTTAAAATATGTAAACTTAGTGGCACAACACTCAAGTCAGATTCTAAAAATTCTTTGTTCAAGACACACATTTCAGAGAAATTGTGTTGTCTAAATGTTGCAGTTAGATTAAGTAGGGCTTAGGACCCAGCTTATTGTATTCTTTGTCATTTATTGGGCTTTATGCTGTCATCGAAACAGGAATTAATAGGTATACAAAACTTGGTTGGAGAGTGTTTGGAAGAAACAGTATAATTTTAAAGAGCAATGTACCATTATGTTTTAACAGAAAAGTATTCTGTCAATGCATCCTTCCAGTTCTTACTTATAGAACAGAGACATGGGTCTTAAAAAAAAAAAAAAAAAAAAAAAAAAAAGAACAAGATGACTTACAGGGGCTGTGGACAATTCAAAGAATCATGAAGAGATGCATGCTTGATGTGACCAAGAAAGATAGGAAGAGGAACTCATGGATCAGTAAAAGTGGACAATACATGATCGAAGTGAAGACTCAAGTGACAATGAGCTGGACATACTAGTACTGACCAAATACTGTTGCACAACTGAAATGCAGTCAACCCTTGATTACCACCCCCACCCTTACGTCTGAACAGATGTGCTCTGTGTAAAATATTACTTCATCCCTTGATATACCACCTTACCCTTGGCATCCACCAACCTGTCTTTCTGAACACAAAACATACTTGATGTACTGCCACTTACAAGCTGTGTAAGATTTCTCTTCCCACTTTTTTGGCCTATGAAGCTATTGTGGCGAACCTTAATGTGAAAGACGCTGATTCAATCAAAGATGCGAAGCAGTTTTTAACATTAAGATTGTTTGAAGCAAACTTACAGAATGTTAATGTTTTAACCACATTTATTAAATTAGATTGTGCTCTGAAAGCAATTAGATTAAAATGTAAAATACAAATGAAAATGGATGATTTAAAAAAAACAACAACTAAGGTATGTAAAATGATTTTGTGTAAAGCTATTACTTTTAACTTGGTAAGGTATTAGTAACTTAACATGATTTTTTATTCATTTCCTAATAATTAAAATCTTAACTATATCTTCCTACTATGCAAGGTAAATTTCCACATTGAATGCATACCAGAAGCTTCTGAGATGGAAACGTACAGTTCGTGCTATGGTGTGCTCTACATACACAACATATAACTGCATTTTTTAAATTAAAATGTTTTTAACTAAATTATGATTTTGGATGAACCATAATTATTAAAATTTGGATTACTTAAGAAATAACTGGAACTTTGATGTAATGGCACAATGTAATGTATCAAACAATCTGGATTCCAAGAGATAGAAAAAGACCCAGGAGAAGACCCTGTGGGAGATGGGTGGATGTAATTTAAATGCATGCCAGAATGACATGGTAGAGAATTGTTCAAGACAGAAAGTTGTGGAAGACTCTTTTGGAGATCTTCATCCAGCAGTGAATTGATAATTAATGGTTGAAGAAGCTGTGATTAAAGGTAGGTATCAAAGCAGAAATCTATGACAGTGCTACAGTCAAAATTTCTGGCATGTTTTGTTGAGAAATAAAGCACTATGGTAAAATCAATTCTTAATTGAAACACCTCCTATTGTGGACTCAGTGAAGTGAGGGCAAATACATTATATTATCAAAAGTATTTGAACACTACCAAATATGTGCATAAATGCAAAGAACAGTTGCGCAGGAAGATACGCTGTGTCGTGTTATCATTAAATTTGAAGCAGGTGTCCTGCGTAGACGTGAACTTTCCGAGGTATAGGATGATGTTTGAGTAACATTCCCACATGGAGCATTGCAGATAAACTAAACATATCAAAATCGACTGTAAGTGATATCGTGAAGAGGTGGAAGCAGGAAGGCAACACAAACTGACGGAACGGGACCAAAGAGAGATCATAAGAAATGTTAAGGAAGCTCATTCTTCCTCTGTCATTTCCATTGCTTCTGAAGTAGGAAATGCTTGTAATGGCTCGGTTAGTACCATAACTATCCACAGAGAGTGGTACAGTGTGTGTTACTATGGTAGAGTAGCGGCACACAAGCCACACATCACTATACAGTGAATACTAAGCACCATTTGGAGTGGTGTGTCTCCTGTCATTCCTGGACTGTGGGCAACTGGGAAAGCTGTTCTTTGGTGATGAGTCATGCTTTTCGCTCTCCCAATCTGATGGGCATCTTTGGATTTGGCGACAGCCCGGCGAATGATTTTTTTTTTTTTTTTTTTTGTTGTTGTTGGACTGTGTACTTCCAACTGTCAAGATCAGTGTAGGTTCCATCATGGTATGGAGTTGTTTTTCATGGATGGGACTCAGCCCCATTGGTTATTATGCCACAAACCATAAACTTTGAAGTGTACCTCGACGTTCTTGATAATTCTGCCCTACCAACAATGTGACAGTATTATGGAAATGACCGTTGTCTCTTCCAACATGATCGAGCTTCCTGACACATTGCACTGCATGTACAGGACTGTTTTCATGAAAAGGAGGTGAAATTGTTAGACTGGCCTGCTCAGAGTCCTGATCTTAATCCCACAGAACACCTCTTGGATGAACTGGATTGACGGATATGAAATCGAACACAACACCCGTATTCACTGTCCACTCTGGCAGAACAAATGGCAAACCATTCCTGTTAAGATCTATAAGAAATTGGTTGATGTTATTCCTCAACATGTTGCTTGTCATACAACAAAACATAGACCGACTAGCTACTAATTGTGTTAATAAAGTCACTTGTCTGAAAACATTGTGGTGTCTGAATACTTTTGATAATACAGGGTGTTTGAGAATTATTGGACACATTACAAAATTATATAAAACAAAACATTAAACAGATAAAAAGAAACTGACTGTGCTAACTTACAATGTAACTACACAAGTTAATAAAAAATTTTGATGTGATATCCCTTGGTTGCTCGTAGTACGTCCTAGCGATACTCGATTTCATGCCGTGTATTGGCAAGCATCTGAGGAGTTATGGAATTAATAGCAGCTGTGATGCGCTGCTTCAGTTTCTACAAATCAGTACAAGGCATCTGATAGGCACAATCCTTCACATAACCCCATGTGAAATAATCCAATGGAGTTAGATCTGGAGCACGAGGAGGTCACGGAATGAGACCACCACTCCCAAAATGCTCTTTTAGGCACTTAAGTACACACATTGACCAATGCGGAGCCCCGTCTTGTTAGAAAATGACGTCGTATCTTTTGATCTGGTGTATAGCAAAATTTTCTAGCATATCCAAGTAAATGTCACCATTTATGGTTTTTTCGCAAAAGAAGAAAGGGCCAATCACTTCTCTTTTTGATAAGGCGCACCACACATTAACTTTTGGAGAATCACGTTCCAGTTCAATAGCAGCATGAGGCGGTTCACTGCCCCATTTCCTACACTTGTGACGATTCACAATACCTGATACACGAAATGTGGATTCATCACTAAAAATTACAGGACTGAGAAGGTTTTCGTTGTTTTCCACTCGATTCAGTATATCCACAGCGAAATCGTATCGCAGAGTGTGTTCATTTACGGGCATCTTTTGCACTATTTGAATTTTATAAGCATGAAACTGATGGGTTCCATTTCAACTCAGGCAGGGTCGTACCATCATGGTCTCAGATTTCTCTAAAAAAATTAAGGGGTGTTCCTTGACTAAAATAAGGAGACCCATATTTTTTCTTTCGGCAAGAAAAAATTTTCCCTTCGAGATAGAGGGTTTCAAATCTTGCACCGTCAAACAAGCTCTCTAGAAAACGGTTATTTTTCCTAACTTCAGCGAGTCACTGCAGCAGAGTTAAAAAAGATATCGTGTTCTTGTATTTTTTACATTGTGTGTATAACATATAATAATATATGGTGCTAATATTTGCTACACATCGTATGATTAAAATTTAAAAAAATCGCAAACTTGGTGATTTTTAAAAAAATTTCAATGTTTTAAGTTTTTTTTAAACAGGTTTGGATGGAGTTTTTCTATATTCGTTTTTTCGTTAAAGACATACAAATGTGCACTTTATTTGTAATTTTTTGTGTGTCTGTGAAACTGCTAGTTTCCGCGTTTCGGCAGCGTTAAAAAAAGCCGATTTTGAAAAATCTCTAACTTTGCCAACGATTTTCTCAAAAAGGCCATTTTTTAAAATTCTGAAAATTAAATCCCTGTTTGATTATCAACAGGAGAATATCTGTGTAAATTTTCACGAACCTAAAAACGCTCGTTTCCGAGTTAGACGCGTTTGAATTCGGTTTGAAAGCCTACGATTTCCCGTGTTCTAATGGCGCCATTTTGGAAAAATCTCAGGCGCAAAGTACGTACGTTATCTCTTACCCGAATCAAAGCGTTAGATATTCTTTGCCCGAATGATGGAATGAGAGCATTGGGTCAGCTGGCCCTGGTTGGATACATCCACCTCACCCTTCCCAGAGTGATGACATGCCTATAAAACTGTCGGGGGGGGGATAACCAATACATAAAGAAAATTCTTGCTGCTCCACTAACAAAGTTGAGTTGTGAAAGACAGCAGCAGCAGTTGTTTGTTTGTTTACGTATATACTTAAACATCGCATAAGAAAAGACTATGAAAGAGTAGAAAACTGTTGTGAAACAATTTTAAGAAAAAGAGTGCAGGCACGTGTACTGTAAGTTAATTTTCGATGGCTAAACACCCTTCGAGTTTTTCTGGGAGTTGCTAATTGTAGGCTACTGTCAGAAGAGCAGTTGCTGTTTTGTTATAGTTGCTAAAATTAACTTCTCAGTTTTTCGTAATAGTAAAATATTCGCTCAGGAGAGTTTTGTCCTCTGCGGAGGGGGGGGAAGAAGGTGCAATGCTCTTGACCTCGCTGCTGGGTTGATAGCGCTGGTCGCTACCGAAACTCTGCTTACCTCCTCTCCAAAACGTAATGGCAATTGCCTAATCTACTAAATAAATAACAATTAACACATACGCGTGCATGCTTATTCATAAAATGTAAGTTGAGTATATTTCCTGTTCAATCAGCTGATTTTACAAGTAAAATTCATATACAACATATGCGCTTATAATGGTGTAAAGATTTTTATCTATTTAAAACATATTCAAAGATTTCAATTTTTTAAAGGGGGGGGGGGATTGTGTTCGTAGTGATCTCCACCTGGGCCACGATAAACCATGCACTGCCCATGGCTTCTGTTCCCTTAGAAGATAATCCTAGATCGATGGGAGACCAGCGGAGTTTTGACAACCCCTCCCCTCTCACGTGGTGGTGAGGTGTCTCAAAGCTAGGCAGCTTTCAGAAATGTTTCAACTTAGTTGGCTGGTAATAAGAGAGGGATTCCATTTCAACTCTGGCAGGGTTGTACCATCACGGTCTCAGATTTCTCTAAAAAAATTAAGGGGGTGTTCCTTGATTAAAATAAGGGTACCCATATCTTTTCTTTCGGCAAGAAAAAAAATTTTCCCTTCGAGACAGAGGGTTTCAAATCTTCCACCGTCAAACAAGCTCACTAAAAAACCGGTTATGTTTCCTAACTTCAGTGAGTCATTGCGGCAGAATTAAAAAGATCTTTTGTTCTGGTTTTTTAATTACATTGTGTGTATAACGTATAATAATATTTGATGCTAATATTTTTTACACATCGTATGATTAAAATTTAAAAAAAAATCGTAAACTTTGATTTAAAAAAATTGAAATTTTTAAGATTTTTTTTTAACTGGTTCAAATGGAGTTTTTTTCTATACTCGTTTTTTGTTAAAGACATACAAATGTGCACTTTATTTGCAATTTTTTATGTGTCTGTGAAACTGCTAGTTTCTGCAGGTTAAAAACAGCCGATTTTGAAAAATCTCCAACTTTGCCAACGATTTTCTCAAAAAGCCCTTTTTAAAATTCTGAAAATTAAATCCCTGTTTCATTATCAACAGGAGAATATATGTGTAAATTTTCACGGACCTAAAAACGTCCGTTTCCGAGTTAGACACGTTTGAATTTGATTTGAAAACCTACGATTTCTCCGTGTTCTAAAGGGGCAATTTTGGAAAAATCTCAGGCGCAAAGTATGTATTCTCTTACCCGAATGAGAGCGTTGGATCCGTCCACCTGACCCTACCCTGGGCGATAACACGCCTAAAAAACGGTCTTGGAAAAAAAAATAACAAATCTATATATATAGATTTGAATGTATGTCTGCTAAACAAATTTACAGTTTTCAATTTAAAACCACCAAACTTGGCATACTATCTCATGGTACCCTAACTTAAACCGTAGACGGTTTTTGGAAGGGGTCGGAGCCCGGGGTCAAGGGGCTCCACACAAAACTTTCATAAAATCTAGTTTTCAATTTAGAACCACCTAATTTGCAATACTATAGCATGGTACCCTAACTTAGACCGCAGACTGTTTTTGGAAGGGGTCGGAGCCCTGGGTCAAAGGACCCCCACACAAAATTTCCGTAAAATATACTTGTAAACTATAGTGCCCTAACTGAGACCGTAGATGGTTTTTGGAAGGGGGTAGAGCCCTGGGTGGGTGGGAGCCCGTGGTCAAAGAGCCCCACGCAAAATTTCCGTAAAATCTAGTTTTCAATTTAGAACCATCAAACTTGGTATACTTTTTCTTGGCACCCTAACTTTGTAAAATATTTTACGAAAATTTTGTAGGGGTGGGGGGCTTGACCCCGGGTTCCGACCCCTTCCCCAAACCGTCTAGTCAAAGTTAGGGTGCCAAGAAAAAGTATACCAAATTTGATGGTTCTAAATTGAAAACTAGATTTTACGGAAATTTTGCGTGGGGCTCTTTGACCCGGGCTCCCCCTTCCAAAAACCATCTACAATCTAAGTTAGGGTACCGTGAGATAGTATACCAAGTTTGATGGTTTTAAATTGACATACATTCAATTCTCTATATATAGAGATTTGTTTTTTTTCCCCAAGACCGTTTCTTAGGCATGTTATCGCTCAGGGTAGGGTGAGGTGGACGGATCCAGCACTCTCATTCGAGTAAGAGAAAACGTACTTTGCGCCTTAGATTTTTCCAAAATGGCGCCTTTAGAACACGGAGAAATCGTAGGTTTTCAAACCAAATTCAAACGCGTCTAACTCGGAAACGGGCGTTTTTAGGTCTGTAAAAATTTACACAGATATTCTCCTGTTGATAATAAAACAGGGATTTAATTTTCAGAATTTTAAAAAGGGCTTTTGAGAAAATCGTTGGCAAAGTTGGAGATTTTTCAAAATCGGCTGTTTTTAACGCTGCGGAAACTAGCAGTTTCACAGACACATAAAAAATTGCAAATAAAGTGCACATTTGTATGTCTTTAACAAAAAACGAGTATAGAAAAAAAAAACTCCATTTGAACCAGTTAAAAAAAATCTTAAAAATTTCAATTTTTTTTTTAAATCGAAGTTTACGATTTTTTAAAATTTTAATCATACGATGTGTAAAAAATATTAGCATCACATATTATTATACGTTATACACACAATGTAATAAAAAATACCAGAACAAAAGATATTTTTTAATTCTGCTGCAATGACTCACTGAAGTTAGGAAACATAACCGGTTTTTTAGTGAGCTTGTTTGACGGTGGAAGATTTGAAACCCTCTGTCTCGAAGGGAAAATTTTTTTCTTGCCGAAAGAAAAGATATGGGTACCCTTATTTTAATCAAGGAACACCCCCTTAATTTTTTTAGAGAAATCTGAGACCGTGATGGTACGACCCTGCCAGAGTTGAAATGGAATCCCTCTCTTGTTACCAGCCAACTAAGTTGAAACATTTTTGAAAGCTACCTAGCTTTGAGATACCTCACCAACACGTGAGGAGGGGGGGGGTCAAAACTCCGCTGGTCTCCCATCGATCCAGGATTATCTTCTAAGGGAACAGAAGCCATGGGCAGTGCATGGTTTATCGTGGCCCAGGTGGAAATCACTAAGAACACAATCACCCCCCCTCTTTAAAAAAATTGAAATCTATGAATATGTTTTAAATAGATAAAAATCTTTACACCATTATAAGTGCATAAGTTGTATATGTATTCTACTTGTAAAATCAGTTGATTGAATAGGAAATATACTCAACTTACATTTTATGAATAAGCATGCACGCGTATGTGCTAATTGTTATTTATTTAGTAGATTAGACAATTGCCATTACGTTTTGGAGAGGAGGTAAGCAGAGTTTCGGTAGCGACCAGCGCTATCAACCCAGCAGCGAGGTCAAGAGCATTGCATCTTCTCCCCGTTCGCAGAGGACAAAATTCTCCTGAGCGAATATTTTACTATTACGAAAAACTGAGGTTAACTTTAGCAACTATAACAAAACAGCAACTGCTCTTCTGACAGTAGCCTACAATTAGCAACTCCCAGAAAAACTCGAGGTTGTTTAGCCATCGAAAATTAACTTACGGTACACGTGCCTGCACTCTTTTTCTTAAAATTGTTTCACAACAGTTTTCTACTCTTTCATAGTCTTTTCTTATGCGATGTTTAAGTATATACGTAAACAAACAAACAACTGCTGCTGCTGTCTTTCGCAACTCAACTTTGTTAGTGGAGCAGCAAGAATTTTCTTTATGTATTGGTTAACCCCCCCCCCCCCCCGACAGTTTTATAGGCATGTCATCACTCTGGGAAGGGTGAGGTGGATGTATCCAACCAGGGCCAGCTGACCCAATGCTCTCATTCCATCATTCGGGCAAAGAATATCTAACGCTTTGATTCGAGTAAGAGATAACGTACGTACTTTGCGCCTGAGATTTTTCCAAAATGGCGCCTTTAGAACACGGGAAATCGTAGGCTTTCAAACCGAATTCAAACGCGTCTAACTCGGAAACGGGCGTTTTTAGGTCCGTTAAAATTTACACAGATATTCTCCTGTTGATAATCAAACAGGGATTTAATTTTCAGAATTTTAAAAAATGGTCTTTTTGAGAAAATCGTTGGCAAAGTTAGAGATTTTTCAAAATCGGCTTTTTTTAACGCTGCCGAAACGCGGAAACTAGCAGTTTCACAGACACACAAAAAATTACAAATAAAGTGCACATTTGTATGTCTTTAACGAAAAAAACGAATATAGAAAAAACTCCATCCAAACCTGTTTAAAAAACTTAAAACATTGAAATTTTTAAAAATCACCAAGTTTGCGATTTTTTTAAATTTTAATCATACGATGTGTAGCAAATATTAGCACCATATATTATTATATGTTATATACTCAATGTAAAAAAAAATACAAGAACACGGTATCATTTTCAACTCTGCTGCAATGACTCGCTGAAGTTAGGAAAAATAACCGTTTTCTAAAGAGCTTGTTTGACGGTGCAAGATTTGAAACCCTTTATCTCGAAGGGAAAATTTTTTCTTGCCGAAAGAAAAAATATGGGTCTCCTTATTTTAGTCAAGGAACACCCCTTAATTTTTTTAGAGAAATCTGAGACCATGATGGTACGACCCTGCCTGAGTTGAAATGGAACCCATCAACTTTTAATTTCTTGTGCAAGATATCGTGAACTGTCTATTTCGGAATTCACAGTTCTCTGCTTGCTATATTTATAGACAGATTTCTTGGGGCTTCGTCGGAAACTTTCATTAACTTGGTCAACCGTCTCACTACTGACGCTAGGCCTACCGGCTCCTCCACGATGTTCCACATTGCCAGTTTCTTTAAACTGTTTCAACCACCGCTTAATTGAATTCATTGACGGAAAATTACAACCATACTCTAAACGGTACCATCTTTTAACTTTAATGACAGACTTTAATTCCGCAAGCTATAACATACACATCACCTTCTGCTGTATGGATGACATGACTACTGATTGCGCATTTCTCAAACATTCCTCATCAGCCCACACCTAGCGCCATCTATCAGATTCTGGGAATAACAATTCTGCAAAAGAAAAATATAGAAACCGTGTTAGTGATATGTGACATAGAAAAACAGACAATGCTCATAGTTTTTTTTTTTTTTTGTACATAATTTTGTAATATGTCCAATAATTCTCGGACACCCTGTATAGGGTATGTTATTCTGGTATCCTGTACCCTCCCTGAAGCCACATTATCCTTCACTTGATTGATTTTCCACCAGCTTTGTCAGTGTGTTTACTGATTCAACTAAACTTTAGAAGCAGCACCAATTAAGGAGATGCCTTAATAGTTATAATCTTTATACACTGCTGGCCACCCAAAATGCACCACCAAGAAGGACACCAGATAGCAAAGCCAGATTTACTGGACACATAACAACAGATAAGATACAAAAATGAAACGATTGAGCTTACAGGCCCGTGCGACTTGCGGAACACGCAGACATCAGTAGTTCGCGTGGCCCCCATGGCTGGCAATAACGGCCGCTACGCGCCGCGGCATCGAACTTAAGAGGCTTTGGATGTGGGCTTGGGGTATGTCGGTCCAGGCTGCTTCCACACTTTACCACAGTTCATCAGGCCAGGCTACTCGGTTGCCGATCATCGACCAGACGTGTCCGATGGGCGACATATCGGGAGAACAGGTGGGCCACGGCAGCAGTGACACCTGGTGGGCCGTGAAGAATTGTTGCACAATGCGTGCCACATTTGGGCGCGCATTGTCCTGTTGAAACATGGCCGCTGGCAGGTCCTGCAGGTAAGGGAGGACTACAGGCTCCAAAACGTCGGAGATGTAGTGGTAGCTGTTGAGTGTACCAGTGATGCGTACCAGAGGGGTGCGGGTGTCATATCCAATTGCGCCCCAAACCATAACACCAGGCGACGGACTGGTATGGCGATGCATAATACAGGCGTCATACAGTCTCTCGCAGCGGTGCCGCCACACGTGGATCCGACCATCATGGTGTTGCAGGCAGAAGCGGGATTCGTTCGAGAAGACAATGTCGTGCCATTCCATAGTCCAGGTGTGGAGTTCAACGACCGACTACCGCCGCACTTGCCGGTAGTATAACGTCAATGGTAATCGGAGCAATGGGCGCCACGCGACTAGTCCCCGCTCCTACAGAGGACGTCGAATGGTACGTGCTGACACAGGTTGTTGCGCAACACACCCTAATTCCAGCGCTAACGTTCGTAATGTGGCAGTGCGAGCCGTCAATACCCGCCGCACAACATGCCGGTCCTCTCGTTCAGTGGTGTGCCGCGGCTGCGGCAATCGCTCACGTCGGTCCGTCCGTCCCTCCTGCACCCACTGAATCCATACTCGCCTCACTGTTGCTGGATGTCATCCCACACAGGCGCCGATGTCTCGGTACAATAAACCGCTGTCGCGATAAGCCACTATTCGTCCTCTGTCGAACTCCGAAACGTGCTGGAATGACTGCCGTATTCTGCGACGAGGCATCAGGAAGCTTCCCACGCACAGATTCGGCAGCACAACACACTTCCACTACTTACACCCCGCCTTCTATGCACCCTTCCACTACTTACACCCAGCCTTCTGTGCACCCTTCTTATAGTGCTTCTCAGTGGCGTGCCGAGCGCACATGATTTGCATATGCCCTGCAATGTTAATCGTTTGCATGTCCTCTCATGGGCGACACATGCTGCAAATTTCAGGCCAATCGGATGCTTTCTTCTTGGTGTTGCATTTAGGGTGGCCAGCAGTGTATATATAAGTGTGTGTGTGTGTGTGCCAGTGCCACTGACTGTAGCTGAAAGCTTGACCATGAAAACCTGTTTCCTCTATGACATCACAGTCTGTCATCAACCCATAGTCATCTATAACCATATGTTTGTATTATCTTTGATTTTGTGATCTCCACATGTTTTCTTCTTCTTTTTTTTCACTTTAAATTTCTTTTAGCGAAATATTAAAGTGTCCTGGGATATTAAATTATGGCACCCAGATGTTAAAAAACAACGAAACTTTATGGACACCAAAATGCACTCCATCAGAAGTAAATTAAATGCTGTTATGTAGATTTCCAGTCACTGCAGAATCTTTCTAGTTTGTTTTAATTACTTTATTGTCAATGATTTGTGTAAGAAGCACCTAGAGATTTGATGTTGAAGTATTTTTAAAAAATGTAATTTTTTATCATCAATTAATATTTCTGATGGGTTTTACAAATAAATAAATTTATTTATAGAAAATATCGAATTGTGTGTTTTATTAAATGAGTGAATTTTTTTTTATTCATTTAATGTGTAGAGGGCTCATGCTTCATATTTTGGTAATCTCATGTTCTTGACCCAGTTTTGTAGATTTGTAAATAACAGACAAATAAAGATGTATATATGTAGGCAATGTGTTAAACCAACTGCATGCTGAAATGAGAAAGTATTGGGGAAATCAGGCAAAAGTCATGGATAATATCAGATAGTTTTGGCCAATAATTCCAGTCCCTCAAAATTTAACATGTAGCAGCAAAAATTTCAGAAATATTTATATGGAAAAGCTTTAGTGTTTAGTCTCTGCCCTTATCTTAACAATATGTAATGTCTGATTGTTGGTGAGAGCATAACAGATCATGTAATGAAACATTTATTTCAAAGAAGTAGTATTGCTAGAAGATAAACTAGTAACTCAGTTGCACTTAAAAAATTTTGTTTGGCATTACTTGGTGTTCGAGTTTTTTGCCACATGGAATAAATAGTGTCATTTCTTGAGCATAGGACCTCTAGCTGGACGGACGATGTGCAGCAACTCAATGTGGCATTGATTCCACAAATGGCCGGAAGACTTCTGGAGAGATGTAGAGCCATGCCCTCTGAACAGCTGCCCACAGTTCCCTGGTATTTGTAGGTGTAGGAGCTTGGGTTTGAATAGACCTTTCCGGCGCATCCCATAAGTTCTCTATTGGGTTTGTGTCGGGCGAACGTGGTGACCACACCATCCGTCGGAACTGTCCAGAATGCTCCTCGAACCAATTTTGGACAGCTTGGGCCTGATGACATGGTGCATTGTCCACCTGGAGAATCCCATCGTTGTTGTGGTACGTGAAGTCTATGAAGGGCTGTAAATGGTTACCCAGCAGAGCAACAAAGCGATTACCAGTTAATGACGTGTTTACGAGGACCAGAGGACCCAAACCGTTCCACGTAAAGACACCCCATACATGCATGGAACCACCACCAGCTTGCACATTGCATTGTTGACAGCTTCGGTCCATGGCCTCATGCAGTCTGCGCCACATTCGAATCCTACCATCAGCTCGTAACAACTGGTAGTGTGACTCACCGGACCACGCCACATGTTGTCAGTCTTCCAGGGTCCAATTACAGTGTTCACGAGCCCAGGTGAGGTGCTGTGTCCGATGTCGGGGTGTTAACAAACGTACTCAGGTGTGTCTTCTGCTCCCATACCCCATGGACGATAAATTACGCTGTACTTACCTGATGGATATGTCTCTGGTACCTCCCGCATGAAATGTGGATGTTATTTGAGCTAGTGTCGCTTGTCTGTTAGCATGGACAATCCTGGTCAGGTGCTTCTGGTCATGGTCATTCAGAACCTGTGGTCGGCCGCTGCCCTGTCTACAGTGGGTGATAATGCCTTCCATGAGGTGTTCTCAGTATGCATGTGACACCGTGGATGATGGAATGTTGAATGTTTGCACAGCTTCAGAAATTGAATGTCCCATCCACCTGATTTCCACTACCATGCCACGTTCAAACTCCTATAATTCATGTTGGCTTGCAATAATTCGACTGGCAGTTGTTCACGAGGTTACACCTCGCAATGAATAAAAATTGTGGCATGCATCGAAGCCTTTATACGACGGCAGCGTCGATTGAAAATTTGCATACTGCTATGCCATTACTTTTGGCACTTCAGTGTATTTATAGCATGTGTAGCTTCATTCAGGAATGCCACATACTTTATATAGCTTGTTGAAATCTATATTTTTCTATAATGATTAATCACAACTTTATCTTTCATAAATTCAGTTTAAGAAATGTGATATCATCAAACGCATGTAACAAAAAACAACTAAGACTTGTTCACTTACACCATAATACAACACAAACTTATTACATATTTAGTCACTTTTACTAATGAACTAATCGTTGTTCTCTTGGGAGTCTGAAAATGACAGTGGTTCATGTTGATGTCCATAATAAAACTGCATTGTTTTATTTAGTAAATTTCATTAATTAGTTGGACATGAATATGATGGGTTCTCAAGAGAGTCCCTCATGGCTGTGTATGAGAGTGTAATTGTTCCTACTCTGATGTATGGCAATGAAACCTGGGTACTGCAGAAGAAACATAGGAGTCATTTGTGTGCTGGAGAAATGTGTTTGTGGCAAGACACATTCTGATTGTGTGAGGAATGTCGAAGATGTGTTGCAGTTGTGTGATGTGAAGCAACGTGTTGCTAGCAAGGTGGAGACTAATATGCTTCGGTGGTTTAGCCATGTTGAAAGAATGAGTGATGAGATGCTTACTAAGAAAATCTTTTTAGCCCAAGTGGCAGGAAGGAAAGGCAGAGTAAGGCCAAGGAAGTCATAGAAGGATCAGATTCAGGAGTGTCTGCATGAGAAAAAAATTATGAGTATGAAGTATAGAAGATCTTGTGTATGGCATGTAATGGATGTCAGTGAAGCCCGAGTTGTATCTCAAGATCGCTGTAAATGAAGAAGTTTGATACGGCAACAGTAAGTAAAAATTATGTGGTAGTTTGTGTTTCTTTTTGGAGCTAACCTCTGAATCTCAGAGAACAGGTTAGTGATATGTATGTGTGTGTGTATGTATGAGATATACTGTATATATAACCTGAATAGCACATGATAATTTTTAAGCTGATGTCTACAATGTGCACTGACTTTACATGCAACACTGACAAAAATAAATTTACACTTTGTTATCAAGTGTTTTCTATTAGTGTGTAGTCTGTGAGTGTAAATACTTATTTAAAGATTCATTCATGATGTTATAATTCTTTTTACACTAAAATTGTGGTGACTATCTTAAGTGCAAGTATATAAATAATGATGTCGAACTTAACCCAAGTAGAGCTGATAAATATATACTGCAATTGTAACTTTCTTCAGCCATTTCCACCCTATTTTAGACTCTCCCTCCAAAGGAACAATAACCATACAATCACAAGATCTGTCTATCATAAACCCACAGCAACCACCAATATTATTCCTTTCAACTCATTCACCTTTGAAAAGTACAAATTTGCTGCCATAAAAGCTTTTATTCATAGAGCCAATATCATCTGCAATAATCCTTCATCTCATGAAAAGAAATATGAGAGAATTTTCGAACTTGCCATTTCACATGGATACCCTTCTTCCATAGTCAAAAAAAAAAAATCCCTCATTATGAATTAAGATCAAACACCAACAGCCTCCAGCAAAACCCTTTTGAAGATCTGCACTTCTGTGGATCTATCCCTTACCACCCTTCTCTTGCCTACAAGCTCAAGAAAATTCAAAATAGTATAACTATACTAAAAATCTGAAATTTCTTGGCATAGAATACAAATAAAACTTTCCAAGCTTTCACACATCGACCAGATGACTTTTTCAAGGAAGGTAGACAGCTAACTGCAAACTGGATAATAGAACGTTTCAACAATTTGAACGCGGTGACTTGACTAGACAATAAATTAATAGGAGCAAATGGGATATTTTGAAGAAACAAGGTCACGTTGGTTGGGCATGCGGTACTATGGTAGAAAATGCAGCATTATATGAAGAATTGGTGCCAAATACATGGCAACTCCAGAGAGAAGCTATCATTGCAAGCCTTGCAGCTGATCAAGATTTACAAGGTTTCGCGAATGGCAGTAGATTTGGGTGTGGAGTATAAAGCTAATTTTTTTACATCACTCCATATAGGATCGGCAGGCTTGAACTTGACTTCTCTTGATAGGACAGTGGTTATTTTTCTGTCTCTTGTATCCCTTTTATGTTCGCTGATTCTAATTCCAAACGAATGTTTGGTCATTCCGATGTAGTATCGCCTGGAGCCATCCGGATATTTTAGTGGGATGGCATAAACACCTGCCTCACTGAAAAGAGGGGTTTGTCAATATTTCTCTTAAGCATCGTATATAAAGATGCTGGAGACCTTATGCCAACACCATCAGTTTTTGAGTTGATAGGAAACACTTGATATGTAGGGAATAGAGCTCAGGTAGCAAAGTTGCGGCATAGAAATATTAGCCCGGCTGATTCTCACTTTCTCGATAAAGTTATGCATCTGATTCGACGTATGTCCTGCCTCGGTGGCCAATTCGACGATGTTTTTTTAGTTCAGATTGTCTAGAACGGATATCGGATGAGGCGGCGAAGGCTTTTCTAATTCAAGAACGAGAGAAGGTGGACTTGTAATCATCAGGGCAGAATGAACTGCGGAGCATCAGGTTGGGAACAGATGTGGGTTTATAATAGACTTGCATATGAAGGCGGTTTTCATGCGATTTGGTCACTGAGACGTCGAGATAAGGTAAGGCCCCATTGTGTTCAAGATCCATGGTCAAATTGATCATAGGGTGTATATAATTTATTTTATCGAGGAAAAACGGGAGAGTCTCCTTTCCGTGTGGCCATATGAAAAATGCATCGTCTGCATATCGTAGCCAGGTGGTAGGCCTTGGGGTGATGTTGGTGAATATAAATGTATGTTGTTCAATGAGGCAAAGTACTGCTTCCGTGAGGACGGCTGAAAGCAAAGATCCCATTGGAGCGCCATTTACTTGTTTATTAATTTGCCCTCGGAAACTGAAGTAGTTGGAATTTGAGATCAAGTCCATTAATTTGAAGATACTGAGGCAAGACTCTTGAGAATAAACTGATGAATTAGATATAGCCTCTTTCAATGTTCTGAAGGCTTCCGATATGGGGATCGATGGATAAAGAGAAAGCTTGGAAAGTTTTATTTGTATTCTACGACAAGAAATTTCTGCCAGGTGCAAAGTTGGAGAGGGAGTTATTGCACCTGGCTTTTTTAGAAAACTGCCGTTTGTTGGGCGTCATCCCTAAGTACTTGGCAATCAAAACGACCTCACGATCCAAAAAGGACTCCATTATCCTGGGCATCACCGAAAAGAAACGCCTGATTCAAGAAATAAAGGCAAAGTATGTGCACATCAACTAACTGCAGCGGGCCACATATGTGGCACACTTAGAGTACGTCAGGAAAACGCATGGTTTTATAGTGGATAAACAGATGAATGCCCTAGCTGCCATGATCGACAGGGTGTCTACTGGTCATGAAGTAATGAAAAAGTAATGAAATTGAGTGGGTGGTCATGAGGTTTTTTTTGTTTGTTTTTTTTGTATCAGAAAACAAGTTTGCACACCTAGAAGAAAACACGAACCGGCACCCTTATAAACCGCTGTGTATTCGATGCCCCATGACATATATATAAAAAAAACATGTCTTCATCAAAAGCTGATGTTGTGAAGAGGAAATATTTATAATTTTTTTAATCTTCTAAAAAACAACTGAAACAGTTTAATCCTAAGGAGGACAAACTTGATCACTTCCTGGTGAATTTACTACAAAGTGCAAACCATGACTTTATCAAGTTCTTACAGAAGCTGCTATGCATGTTTCATGGCAATGCTGCAGTTGAAAGAGGCTTTTCTTTAACAAAGAACTTTTAATTGAAAACTTAGAGGAAGATGCAGTTGTTGCAGAAAGAAGTGTTTACAGTGCAATACAATCGTTAGGTGGTTTAGCTAATAGTGAGAAAGAACTGAATGTGGACATCACAAAATCAATTATATTAGCTGTCAAAAATGCTTCATCAAAAAGAGTAGAAACCGTAAAGAAGAAGAAATCTGACAAAGATGAAGTGGCCAATCGTAAAAAAATAGCAGTCCAATAACTAAAATAACTCAAAGATAAAAGAAAACTTATAGAAAATGCAAAAGAAGAAGCTAAAGTTCTAGATTCTGAGATAACAAGTTTAGCTAAGATACTTAAACACTGAGTCTTTCGCTGTGAAATTTCAGTCTCTATAAATTTTGTACATTCATAGTTTTTATATTGCCTTAATAAAAACTTGTAAGTTTTTACAGCATTACCATGTTAAAAGAATTTGTGTATTAATAGATGTAATGATAAATATTTCTGAAAATAGCCATACCCCATCCTAGATGAGAGTTGAATGTTTTTCTTTAAACACATAGAATTTGGTGAATGGCATAGTGCTAGCCATACAGTACATAATTACATTATTCATGTTAAGCAATTTTAGTGATATTAGAATTACATTCAGCTTTAATCTCAACTGGCTTTCTGGTAGGGGTTCATTAAAAAGCATCCCCCCTCCCCCATATAGCCATTTTAGCAGCAATATTATAGACACATCAGTTTTTCCTAAACTATTGCCACATGGAATTAATTTCAGTGTTTGTAAAAATAAAAAATAACCTGGGATCTCAAGGCAAGGGTACTAGATTATGAGTCTAGAATGGTTGTCATTGTGCCACGCATTATCGAGAAGTCATGAATTTAACTGAAGATGTCATGAAAAAGTCATGAATTTGGTTCATTGGAGATCAGTAGACACCCTGGATTGAGAACGTGAACAAGAAAGTGTCTCATACTCACATCTGGAAGTTACTTGGACTGGCGGATCAAGAAATCAGGGGATGGACCTTGCACAATAGGGGTACAGCGAGACAGGAACGGACCTTGAACATTAGGGGTGCAGCGAGACAGGGATGTCCCTTTTCACACAGTGAGCCTTTTCTGAATCTTAGTGACTATGTGCTAAATGATATTCAAAAAACTGCACTCAACTGGGGACCAAAATACACATTCCCAGAAATGACAGTCAAGCTCCTCCAATGTATTCCACAAATCGAAAGTGTGTTCAAAACCCTGCCTGAACTTGAAAGGGAGCAAGCACACCAAAAGATATCCAAGGTTATTAACAGCCAACAGGTTAGGCCTTATGATCCATTCCACAAAGAAAAAGTACAATTGCAAAAATTGCGTGCAAATCCTAATTTGTCATTACCCAGGGTGATAAAACATCATAGATCATCATAATGAATAAAATCCAATATGTTAAAAAAATGCAGCAGGCCATAGCGGCAATCCCTCACCGTGCGCTAATGAGAGATCCCACTCAAACCACTATCACTTCACTTAGAGCACTAAAGAAAAACCACACCTTTCCAATTTCATTTCAGCAGGCATTTGATATTCCACTGGGCCCAGCAGTCCCTGCTATATTCGGGCGGCTAAAAACGCATAAGCAAGATAACCCTGTCCGGCCCTTGGTCTCCAGCTGAGCGAGCCCAATTAGACCCTTGGAATCAAAACTTACTCAATTTTTGTCTCATTTCACGCAGACGTCAGCCTATGTTGTTAAAAATTCTATACAAGTCATACAACAATTAAAAACCTTGGATTCCCTTGCGGGTGTCCCTTTTGTGCTTGTTTCACTGGATATCATCAGTTTATTCCCCAGCATTCCCCTTGACCAAACACATGATATTATCGCAGCAATGCTCGCAAGTACTGACCACACACAGGATGAAATTATGGCCACAATGAATGCACTGCGGCTGGTCAGAAAGCGCACATGTTTTCAGTTTCAAGACGTGTACTACCATCAAACCGATGGGGCAGCCACGGGCTTGCCGTTGTTGGTAGTTTTAGCGGAGTTCTTCTTACAGCAATTGGAAGAGAGTTTTTGAACACCACCCCAAAGGGACCACTTTATTACTGCAGATACGTCGACGATGTACTAGTTGTATGGCCACACAGCATCCCAAAACTTGTGACATTCATAGAAGAGTTTTCTAATGCTTCCCCTTCAATCAATTTCACATATGAAATTGAGCACAATAGTAAGCTACCATATCTGGACATTTTGATTTCGCATTGATCTAATAGTGGCTTCCCACTATCTTTCAGTGTATATAGAAAACCATCCAGTACCCCATTTTTGATACCATTTTCTTCAACCCACCCCATCAATCATAAACTGGCATCCCTCCGTTCTCAAATTCGGAGGGCATATACACATTCCTCGGATCAAAACCAGAGCAAACGGGAGATCGAATAACATTTCAAGTATTAACGGATACCCGGAGTACCTTATCAATAGAATACATTCGCAAATTAGACAATCCTACTTGATAACGTTAAATAGTGACCAACGTCAAAATCAATATGTATCTTCTTTGGATTACTACCCCACCATTACTGTCCCCCTGGGCAATATCTGTAACCAATTCCAATTGGGCTTTGGACTGCGCTCCATCATACTGTTTACTTTACTAACGAAGGACAAGGAAAACCCGCCTAAGGAACAAAAATGGGGCGTATACCGTATCCCCTCCTGGACGCCAACGGACTATGCACCTCCAGTTACATCAGATCCACGACCAGGAACTTAAGATGCAGACTGCATGAACATAAATATAATGCGCAGAATGCACAGCAAAATACTGCCCTAGCCCGAAACATCTATAACGGAGCATATAGACCTGATTGGGATAATGCAAAAATCATCATAACTTCAAGAAATAAGGCCATGACTGAAAGCCTGTTGATAATTAAACACTGCTGCACATGCTGTAATGACTATGCCCCCTGCGATATACCCGTCTGGAGGAATACATTACTTTGTCAGCAGCCCTCTGTACAGGACCACGCCACAGTGACACCGCCGCCTTCCCTATGATCCTTTGCGCTGCCTTCCTATGTATGTATATATGTGCTGTACTAACCAAAGATCTGTCTTGCATCTGAAGATGGGCTATAGTTGCCCAAAAGTACTAATGCTTTTAAAGTGTATATAATATTTTAATTAAAGTCTTGTGTATTAGGGCTGACGTTATTTGAACACACAGGCGGCTTTTATTCATTTTATCACTATTTAATAATACCCTTGATAATTCCCTAAAATTCACTCTAGAACTTCAGCAAGAGAATAGCCTAAACTTTCTGGATGTGACCCTTTACAGCCTCTGTAGGTAAAATTACTAAAAAATATAAAAAAGAGAATAGCCTAAACTTTCTGGATGTGACCCTTGCAGCCTCTGTAGGTAAAATTACTAAAAAAATATAAAAAAGACAATAGCCTAAACTTTCTGGATGTGACCCTTACAGCCTCTGTTGGTAAAATTACTAAAAAACATAAAAAAGAGAATAGCCTAAACTTTCTGGATGTGACCCTTATAGCCTCTGTAGGTAAAATTACTAAAAAATATAAAAAACCTACATACACTACTAAAGTTCTGAACCACCACTCCTACCATTCCTCCTATATTAAATTTAATGTGGCCTCAAAATTCCTGGAAAAAATAGAAGCATTGGATTATTCAGAAACTTCCAAGAAAATCCATAAGAAAGAATTAAAAAATACTCGATTATTCTTCTGCAGTGATAGAAAAAAAAATTTAACAAAAAATTTAATCAAATTGTAATCAACCAAGAAATAACATTAAACATACTAGAAAGGTCGCTTACCATAAAGGTCTATTAGAAAAGCTTCAGAGGATTAGCTTTAAATTCCAGATTCAACTTGCTCCATACTTAAACAGTGACATTCAAACAATTTTCCCTCCCATTAAACAAAAAGAGAATAAGGTTCTACTACAAGAAGGAGTGGTCCACAGTGTACACTGCAATTGTGGTAAAAGGAGGAACTGAGAGACAACTTCACACCCATGTGGCTGAATGTAAAGCTGCTATTAGGAATGTTTCGAACAAGACAGGTCTTCACAAACATATACAAAGTACTGGATATTCGATTAACTGGGACTCTATGAAAATTCTCCCACATCAACAGCACTGTGTGAAATGGAAATCGGAAGAAAGTATACAAATTGTGAGAAGAAATAACACAATTAGCAAACATAATGGCTTGGCATTACCGCTTGAGTGGCAGCACCGTCTTGAGTAAGTCCCAACAGCGGGTTGGTGTGCAACCCAAAAATTTGGCAAAAAAAGTAATTTTTGTGTCACCCTAATAATTCCTGTATTACATAATTAAACTTTTTAAGATATTATGCTCCTTGGTCTGACTGATGCGCCTTCTACAGTTAGGTTGAATTTCTCGTAAAAGTCCTTAGGTGATTCCACATATTGTTTATTCCCCTTACATTTCTGATCTTTAGGGTACTAGGCTTAAATTTCTCGAGGGTATGAGGGATTCATATTGCTTTTTTCATGTTGTTGTGCTGCATAGTTCTTCTTCTAAGTTGCATAATGTTCTGTGAAATACATTTTAATAAAGGTTTGCTATCTCTTGAAAAGCATGCCTTAATATCATTCATTAAAAATATATTTTTATTGACTTGTTCTTGTTCTGTGATATTGGATGTTTTTTTCAGTTGTGAGTGTATTTCAGTATTGTTTGTCTGCCTTTCAGGTATTGTGCATTCAGATCTAAAACCTGCCAATTTCTTAGTTGTTGGTGGTGATCTGAAACTTATTGATTTTGGTATTGCTGACAAGGTGCCAGCCGATATGACCAGTGCTGTCCGGGAAGCTCAGGTAGCATTTTTTTTTTTTTTTTTTTTTTAATAGGATGTTAAAGGTATATTTACTCTTTAATTTCTAGAGAACCAGTCAAAATTAAAAAAAAAATTGTGTTAAAAAAAACTGCCTTCTAATTTTATTAAAGAGAGGCAGTAAACCCAAAATTACACAGCTTAGGTTTTTTTCTTGCCCATGAAAAATAAAATCAATAATAATAATAATAATAATAATAATAATTTATTATGTTATACATTAGTCATTCTGTGTCAGTTCAGTGCAGCCCTCAAACATGATGTTTCCAGTTTTAAGGTAAATTGGTGCGAAGGTACTCTGTAAGTAGTAAACAAAAAATTCAGATTTTTTGAAATTATCCTTCAGATTGTGTTGAAAAAAATCAAAATTTGGAATTTTTCAATGTTTTAAGAATTTGCAGCAGCTTGACTGTTCATTTGTATAGATTTTGGCTAATTATAGTGCAATTGGTGCAATAATAGCCCTGATGCAAGGAAATAAGTTTAAAATGCATATTTGGCACTCAGTGCCACTCACAGTTGCATTCAGCTTGTAATGTTATGACCCAGCTATAATAAAAACAAAAGATTCTGAAGTATTTTTGGCATACATATTTTTTCAGTGCCAGTCTTCAAAGTAAACAGTGTTTTGCTGTCATGAATTGCTCTCACATTTTCTATTATATTTTTGGCTTGATGAAGTTAACTAATAAATAAGTGCAAGGCTTGAAAATACATATTAAAATATCAATCATAATAGGTAGCTTACCTTTTATTGTAAGGCCAGCTCCATAGTACACATTTCCCTGCACATTTTGTTCTAGAATGGGAAATGTGTACTAAAGGAGCTGGCCTTACAATAAAAGGTAAGCTACCTATTATGATTGTAATTGTATGCACGTAAGTTACGAATAGTTATGGCATAAGCTACAGTTGTTCTAACACTGAATATTAAAATCTGGTTTAATAAGTGTAAACAGAAACGTAGATATAAATGTTGAGCTTTCTTTCACAATCAGTCAGCTTTTACAAGGCAAAAATAACATGCAGACTGTAACTGACAAATCTTGAATGAAATATAAATTAAAGTGAAAAATGTGCACGTTCGTGTAGTGCAACAGCAGGTGATACAGTTTCCAGGCCTGCCGACCCTCCAGGTTTAGGCCGACAATGCCGGATTTCATTACATTTCCAGGAATTCCGGATTATAAATTAATATTGTCGGATTCCATCATGATTACCATAGCATAAATTAAAAAGTAACAAGGGTAAAAGTTCAAAGTTCTCCGAGGCATTGGTTCATTAACGGAGAAGCGACCTTTCCCCTCTGAGTCAGCAGTTCTGCTCTGCCGTTGGCAGCGATGTTTACTCTTCTGTCTGCTAATGATCTCTGGCGCTGCAGGAACAGGCTTGGTGTTGGTGGGCACCGTACGTACCGATGCAGATTTCTCCTCTGTCGACGATATCGGAAGCGCGTGGTAGTGTTTTAGTTTGTTTGATGTACTTCGTCTCTCTTCACAGAAATTTCTGAGAACTTCTCTTGCACATGTTTAGTCGCGCGATGGCTGGTAGAAAATATCAGTCTGTTTTTCAGAAGTGTTATACGACAGATTATCTGTGTATAATCGAATCAAGGAAGGGCCAACAATTTGCCTTTTGCTCTATTTGTAGGTGTGATTTTTCCATTGTCCACAAGCACAAAGGAGATATTATTAATCACATTCGTATGCAAAAACACATGGACAATTCTAAGTGTGTAGAAAATAACAAAACATTAAATTTTGCTCGAGATAGTTCCTCTTCCGATGCCATTGTCCGTGCTGAGTGCTTGTTTACTTCATTCCTTGTGGAACATAACTTATCTTTAAGCTTTGCTGACCATGCAAGTGTGCTTTTAAGAAAATGTTCCCAGATAGTAACATTGCAAAAAAATGTGCATGTGCCAGGACAAAAACATTGTGTGTCGTTGTCGAAATGGGGAAATCTTCAAAAATGGACTTGCATACTTGCCAACTTTTACGGATTATCCGTAAAATTTACGAATTTCTGCTTAAAATTACTGATTTCCGGATAGAGGTCTTTTTATGGATTTTTTAATATTTCGATTGCTCAATCGAAATATTTCAACCCCCTGCAACCATCCACTTAGATTTTCTACTGGACCTTATGAGCGCTGTGCCACGCGATGATATCATCTTTGCCTCGCTGGCTTCGTGACGTCGTGCGGTAGCTCTCTCTCTCTCTCCATGGGAGTGCTCAAGTGATGTGCCAAGTCCAGAGTTCGCCAAAATGCATAATTATGCGTCTAGTACATATCGAAATTTTACCAACGCGTAAATATACGTGTCGGGAATGTTTCGCAATGCGTAAAAATATGCGTCAGGAATTTTTGTCCGTGCGTAAAACAATGCATCGAATAATTTTACCAATTCGTAAAAATACGCATCAGGGTGGTACTTCGTCTTTCAGAAACAGAAGTAAACAAAATAAAGATTTTTTCTGTAATCGTAATTTCTTTTTCCTGTGATGTTAGCCTCTGTCCAGTATTGTTGTTATATATCATTTTATTCCATAAATATTTGTATTTCAGTTTGAAAATGGAGGAAAGTTTTCCGAAAACAGAAATTTGACGGCAAAAATTTTTTTGCTGTGATCTTTAGGCATGAGAGTGCGACAGCTTCGAGGAATTTCTCCATTTCCGTCATAATTTGAGTTATCCTCAAGATCGATGCATAACTGAACATAAATTTGTTTAACATTTTTTAACAGAAACCTTTTTTACATTTTTTATATGCATTAACGTAACATTAGTGCTTCAAATTATGTCCATTGATATTTCAAACATACGAAAATATGCTTACAAGATTTTCTCTTCTTAAAACAGGTTGGCAAGTCTGAGTTTCTCGTTAGAGGTGGGCTAACAGAGATTTTCCTGTGAGTGTGACAACAGTGACAGTTCCACGGATGTAACTGTGGCTTTATACCATGACAAAAACACTGTTTGCTTAGCGATAGCAGGAAAAAGTTGTATGGAAACCAGAACTGCGAGTCACCATCTTACTTGTAACAGTGACAAAATCACTGTTGGTGACGGAGCATTAATGAAACCACAAGCCACCATCTTGCTTATAACGATGAAAAAAATCATAGTTGACAACATGAGTGACAGAGCAAAATACAATCTTCGTAGTTCTAATTCTGATATCATCAGAAAACTACTGTCCTTTAAACATGCATACGTTCATCATATTAGATATTTCAGCTAGATAATGCTTACCTTTGTATTTCTATCTTGCTTGACTTTACAGTTCCTGCACATGGTCCGGTTGTCACTGATGTTATCGTTCCAATCGTCCGTTTCAGGTATAGCTGTTCTTGGCGCTATTCTCGTTTAATGCAGGTTTTCTTCACTAAACTTCGATTAGGTTTCGTTAATACCAACTTTTACCGTTGTGCGACAGGGTAGAAACGATCAAACTGCGTATCCGAGACGAACGAAGAATGGCAACGGGGATTAGCAAGCCCCAGTAAGCGAGAAGGCACCCACAAGCAAAGGTGCAAAATCGCCACGCTACTGAAGATGGCCAAAGTTTTGGGCGAAAAATTTCGAGCAAAGACAACAGTGAAAGTTGGTATTAACGGAACCTAACCGAAGTTTAGTGAAGCAACATACCTGAAACAGACGATTGGAACGATAACATCGACGACAACCGGACCACGTGCAGGAAATGTAAAGTCAAGCAAGATAGAAATGCAAAGGTAAGCATTATCTAGCTGAAATATCTAATATGAGTGACAGAGCATTAACTAAACCGCAAGCCATCATCTTGCGTGTAACAATGACAAAATCACTGTTGACAACAGGAATGACGGAGCATTAATGAAACCACGAGCCACCATCTTGCTTGTAACAGTGGCAAAATCACTACAAATTTGGACGATGTAAATCCGTTTATTCGTGTAAATATATCATAAATGTTAAGTTAGATAATATCCGAAAACTTGAAAATTTCGTCGCTCTGGAGCAAGAATCAAACCCGGGCGCTATCCAGGAAACATGGGTTCAATTCCTGATCCAGGACAACGAAATTTTAAAGTTTTCGGATATTATATGACTTAACATCCATGTCATATTTACACCAATAAACGGATTTGCATCTTCAAATTTGTATTGTATATTGGTGTAATCCGTATTTCATTCATTGACAAAATCACTGTTGCAACTGGCTCACTTTGAATTCTTCGTTTAAAAGCTAATGCACAACAAAAGCTAAAACAAGAACTGCCTTAAGAATAGGAAAAAGGGGAGACTAAAGCATCACTAGCAACTTCAATTGTTTCAACAGAAAAGGAGACAGTTGTTTAGATATGGGGATATGGTAAGCAAACTATGTCATAACAGTGATTTTGGATCCCAAGTCTTGCTCAGACACTGCTGACGTGATTTTCTTATCAGTGAATTTGGAACTGTTACTTTTTGTCACTGTTCATAATAGAAATGTAATAACAATGACTAAGTAACTGTGATGCCAATACAGATCTTCCTGGAGCTCTCAGAGTACAATAAAGGGATGGGGTAGACCACTATACATTGAGAAGGGGTTAGCTAGGATTGTGGTGGATGACAAAATCTGCAATGTGTAAAGCCGAACTTCCTTAGGGCTTTTCTAAACCAGAATGAGAATCTTTGTATGTAGGAGAGCACCTATCAACTGGATATTAATATGCATCTTCAAACCTTGTGCTCATTTATTAGTTGACTTTGGTGCATCCACAGTTTTTTTATTTAATGATGGTGTGTCATAAGCCTTATTATGATGTCAATGGAAATTTCCTTTATATAAGGTCATTCAACTGTATAGGAGACAATTATGAAGATTACATTTGGTCTTGAACAAAATAATGACTGAAATATCCAAATCCATTTATAGTAATTAAAAGCTAGATCCTTAAAAACAAGTTCAAATGCAGATCGTTAAAAGGTAGCCAGACACAGTATGAAGGCATTACATTTATAAATCTACATGATGCATTTTTCACAGCATTACTAGCATTATCCAAGGTGTTAAACTAAAATTTATATCCTCCTGAAGTATAACTAAAATTTCTATCCAGCTATGCACCTGCACTGTACATCATTTTGTGTCGTTTCATTCTAATAACTGAACACTTTTTCTTTCCATTTTGATTATTTTCACACTGTTTTCATTTTTTTCCAGTTATTTAAATACTTTCTCACCTGGTTCAATTATTTTTATGTTGCTCTCATTTCATTCCAATTGTTAAAGTACTTTTTAATTATGTGTACATTGATTTCATTTCATTCCAATTATTTGAGCATGCACTTGTGTCATACTGTTAAGTAAAGTGTGTTATCTTTTGCAGGTTGGAACACTGAATTACATTTCTCCTGAAGCGTTGACTTGTCAGTCAGATAATACACATGGAAATTATGCAGAACAGAAATACGTCATTAAGGTAATTATAATTTCATTATTTCTGCACCCTGTTTTCAAATTGTTATCTTAAAAATACTCCCAAATGTTGTGTTGTTGTAGCTGTAACTGTTCTTTGCTTAGTTTATAACATCTCTCTTCAATGGGTATTTTTGAAATTACCATGTACTGCTGGGATTCTTAGTTCTGAAAGTTGACCTTGTTTTTGAACTATAAATTGAATTTCTAAAGTTACATTCTTACTATGCCTTCCTAATCAAGAAGAAAATGTTATAATGTACATGTTAAGATTTATCTAATGATACCGGATTTTGAAAAGCTTGTGGAATTGATTGTGATTAAGCTTAAATATCTGTAAATTTAAATGCTTACTTGTTTGTTCATGAACATACAGGCCGTTTCACTCGCTGCTTTACCTGGCATTTTTGCAATAACTGTAAGAGGAATGAAGATATCATAACAAAATTTGAACTGGACTTCCCTTCCCTTAGGCTGTGAGAAAGCAAACGGAAGTGACATGTACTTGCACCGGCGTCATAGGCGTGGTCAGAGAGATGTGGCGGCGCTAGTGTATCGCGACTCCTCATTGCCTGCCGAACAAGTGAGCGTCTGTCAGTTTACTGAGTCTGCCGACACAGTACAGTCGTTGTTTTGCCTCTCGTGGAACAGTATGGTTGCGTGTGTGTTGTCGGAGAACAGAAAACGTTGAAATGAACCGGTATACTCTAGAGGAGCAAGTGTATATTGTGTGGGCATACTGGCAGACTAGATCGTTGAATTTGTGTCAAAAAGAATTCGTTAATAAGGTTTGGAGGTCGGAAACTACCATCAAAGCCCTGCAATTTTGCCATGTCACGAAAATTGGAAACAACAGGAAGTTTGTGTGACGCGCATGGAGGAGGTCAACGACAAATGTCGGAAGAAACGGTCGAGAATGTAAGGCAGCGGTTATTGCTGTCTCCCAAAAAGTCCATATGATGTCTGTCACAGAAAACTGGCTTATCCACAAGCACTTGTTACAGAGCTGCGAAAGAAGGTAACCTTCACCCATATCGTGTAAGCATTGTTCACACATTGAAAACGCCAGACCACGTGAAAAGAGTGGCATATTTGTCAGTGGTTTAACACATTCCTGTAGCAAAATCCTGGCATACTGGATTACTGTTGGTTCACAGATGAGGGGTGGTTTCATCTTTCTAGATATGTCAATGCCCAAAATTCCAGTTTTTGAGCAACTGATATTCACCACGCGAAGAACCCCTGTATCCAGCAATGATCAGTGTTTGGTGTGCAATGTCACAGCGGCACATCTTCTTCGAAACAACCATCTTGACAGCAGCTTACGTGGAAAATTTTCAGACCTTCGTGAGTCAGTTGGATGATGAGAAATTATCCATTGGATAATTCCAGCAGGATGCAGCAACATGCCATACTTCCTGTGCCAGCATGGCCGAAATTGTGTCATTTCAAAGGGACTTTGGCCTTCACAGTCACCAGATTTGACACCGCTCGATTACTTCCTCTGGGGCTATCTGAAAGGTAGAGTTTACGGCAGTAATGCACGATCCATCACCGCATTGAAATCTAACATCATTCAAGAAATTCAGGCAATTCCTGAGAACATGCTGACCCGAACCTTCCAAAATATCGAGCAACGTGTTCAGCTCTGCTTGAATGCAAATGGTGACCATTTCTAACACATGTTATGATGCCATCTCCTTTCTCACAGCCTAAGGTAAGTCCAGTTCAAATTTCGTTATGATATCTTCATTCCTCTTCCAGTTATTGCAAAAATGTCGGGCAAAGTAGTGAGTGAAACACTCTGTATATCACACTTGTTCAAAATTATAACCAGATTGTTAGGGAAAGAATCAATATGATAACTTATGAATAGTTCCATGTTTTTTTATTTGTCCACCACTAGAAAGTCGGGTCACTCATGCACTAATATTTAGCAATGATTATATTCCTTCATTGATCACATCGATATCAGTAGCTTTTATAATAACATTGAACGATCTACTTCCCAACAAATCTCGTACATAAATCTCAACATGTAAATTGCTATATCTCCATCTTATAAGATGCTTTTTGAAAAAAAAAAAAAAAAAAAACACCTAGAAGGAATCATCTGACTGAGATGAAAATTGGTATGTGCAATGTACGTGTATAGCAAAGGAAATTGTTCTAATTCCAGAGCAGTTGGGCCATTTATTCGAATAAAACAACTACATGAGTGGAACAATTTAGTACCTTGTAGCGTCACCTCTAGCTCAGATACAAGCAGTTACTTGGCGTAGCAATGTTGCATACAGTTCACGAATACTGTCCTGAGGTGTCCAGATTGGGAGCCAGTTCACCAACATTTCAGGGTGAGCGTAGGTTGCATCCCATCTTCTCCTAAACATGTTCCATCAGTGAGAATTCAGGTGATTGGGCTGTCTATGGAACAGTGTCGACATTACGGAGGCAGGCTTGGATGAACCGTGCCGTGTGGGGCCGGGCATCATCCTGTAGAAAAATTGCTCAGTGATGCTGCAACAGGAATGGCTACACAGCAGGCTGTAGAATGTCATCAACATACCGTTGAGCCATGAGGGTTGTCCGGGGGACTACTAAGGGTGTCCACCTACTGTAGGAAATGGCTCCCCAGACAGTTACTTCCGGTTGTGCCAGTCGTATGCAGTTCCACAGTAAAGGCAGGATCTGGAGATTGGGCTGGCCATGGAACAGTGTCGACATTATGAAGGCAGGCTTGGATGAACCGTGCCGTGTGTGATGCTGCAACAGGAATGGCAACACACCAGATTGTAGAATGTCATCAACATACCGTTGAGCTATGAGGGTGGTCCGGAGGACTACTAAGGGTGTCCAGCTACTGTAGGAAATGGCTCCCCAGACAGTTACTTGCGGTGTGCCAGCCGTGTGCCATTCCACAGTAAAGGCAGGATCTGGAGATTGGGCTGGCTTGTCTCCAGGCACATATGGCTGGTCATCAGCACCAAGTGCAAACCGTGACTCATCACTAAAGGCAACATGACCCCACTTAACACTATACTACGTTGATCGGATCTGAAACCACTGCAACCGGTCCTGGTGATGTTCGCTGGTCAGTGATTGGCAGTTGAGCGGCCACTTCTGTATCTGTAAATGATGCGGCATGGCCACGGATGGTTGAGATCAACGAATTCAGTTCTGTTCATGCGACTCTCACAACTCTCACAATCACTTATTCCTCGCATTCTGTCGTTGCCCTTTGCCGCCCACTGCCTGCATGCTGCTTGGTTATGCTCTCCTCAACTTAATGGTGTCAACATCATCTGATTGCAGCGTTGCTCTGACCCAAATGCCTGACGCTACATGGCAGCTTGACCAATCAGTGCAAAGGGGAGATGAAGACCTCTCTGATGCAATATTGTTTCGAAAATAATTTATCACCGGACTGGTCAAACGTCAAATTAATAACAGCACATAAAAAATATGACCAGCAGTTTATTTCAGAAGCTGTCGTAATCGAGAAAAAGAAAAATAGGAATTGTAACAGTAATGTACCAGTTGAATTGCCGTGCGCCTGGAAGCATTTGATCGAAATCTAAGAGAACATAAAGAAGAAACGTTATTATGGTAAAAGAAGGAAAGTACAGAATGACAGAATTGATGACCCAAAAGAAAATAAGTCCTTAATCTCACCATGGGTGGTGCCTTGAGTGTTGTATTCTAATGATCCCATATCATTTTGCGTTCAGATAACCAAGAGTGTGGTCGCCGTGTCTGATGAGTTCAGCATTGATGTGTGCACGTTTATATAATCTAGAAGCACTGTTAGGAGTACCACTGGAGATAGCATAAAACTTGCTGAAACCAGTCTGGTGAGATGTGGTTTGACGACTGTGACCTTCTATCTACTTTTACTTCATTTCACTCTTGATTCCTTTTAATATTGTTAAGTCTTTTATCTTATGGTCGTTTATGGTGCCTTTTGTTTTAAATTTGACTTGGTCCAGGGGAGGACCACATATCTTACCACATGCCGCACGTAATACAAGATTTCACCACCAGCATTCCCAAGTGTTGAAAGGCAGCAGAATATTCGACTTGGTCTACATAAGACATTAGCCGTGGATGATTTTTGGACATATTCATAGACATCGTAGGTAGGGCACTTTCTTTGCATGTAACTGGGAATCTACTTAATAGTGTAAAAGCCATGTATGCTGGCCGTAGAGCCTGTGTATGAGTGAATGGTGTTTTATCAAAATGGTTTTCTGTTGGTGCAGGAGTCAGGCAAGGTTGTGTAATGTCACCATGACTGTTTAACATATTTATGAATGCGTGCATGCATGATGCCAAAATAGATAATACTGGTATATCATACATGAGATTCTTCCGCAGATTCGCGGAATTCCGCTTTTTTTGTCATAATTTGAGTCATACTCGAGATCGATACAAAACTGAAGAGAAATGGAGCCGAAAAAACGGTATGCCATTTTTTCAGCGAAGTATGGTTTTTGATCTTTCAAAACTTACAAATACGGAAGCTAAACAGAGTGGAGATTTCCCCCATAATCATAATTTATTTTATTCATGATGTTTCCTCGTCCAATACTGTTGTTAAATATAAGTTTATTCCATAAATATTTTATTTCAGCTTGAAAAATTGGAGGAAAATTTTCTAAAGAAGTTAGAGGGCCGAAATTTTCCCCGTAATCTCAAGGCACAAGATTCTTCTGAGAATTCGAGGAATTCTGCCATTTCCATCGTATATGGTTCTTGAGAAAGATGCATAACTGAACAGAAATTTTTGAGGGATTGGTGGGGGTCGTTTTCTATCTGAAGGCGGAATTCCAGCTTTCAAAACTTTTGTTAGACAGAGTAAAGAGTTCTCCCGTAATCGTAATTTTTTCTTGCGCAATGTTCCTTCTATCCAGTATTGTTGTTAAATACCATTTTAGTCAATAAATATTTGTATTTCAGCTTGAAAATGGAGTAAAAATTTCTGAAAACGATAGTCGGAAGGGGCGAATACTTAGCCCGTAATTGTATCCCCCTCTCCCCATGATGTTTCTCTGTCCCGTGTTCTTTTTATTAAATATCAGTAATGTTACATTTGATGTGCTCTATTTTAATATTTGCGTAAATAAACTTCAGTTAACAATTCTGTCCGGCTCATGCTGCTTTATATTCATACTTTCTCGCGGCGCTTTCCGATTTTTTCACACAAAAGTGAGTTGCAGAGTATGTTGTCCCGGATGTATGAAGTTAGCATGAAATTCAAACTGAGTATAAATAAGGGAAAAACCAAAGTTATGGTTTTTGAGAGAGGAACTGGTAGCAATGAATGTAATGTAATGTAAATGTAAATGGCACAGTGATTGACCAGGTGTGTGAGTTTGTGTATTTAGGAAGCATGTTTGACAGAGAGAACAAATGAAATGGTGAAATTAGTAGGCGAGTGAATTCTTGATTGAAAGTAATGGCTGCTCTGGGAGATTTTCACAGGAATGATAGGTTTTCAAGAGAGTCCCACATGGCTGTGTATGAAAGTGAAATTTTTCCTACTCTGATGTATGGCAGTGAAACCTGGGTACTGCAGAAGAAACATAGTAGTTTGTGTGCTGGAGAAATGCGTTACTTACGGCGGATTTGTGGCAAGACACGTTCTGATTGTGTGAGGAATAAAGATGTGTTGCAGTTGTGTGATGTGAAGCAACATGTTGTTAGCAAGGTAGAGACCAATATGCTTCGATGGTTTGGCCATGTTGAAAGAATGACAGGGTGCGCACGTGTGCTTGAAAACCTGGGAAGTCCTGGGAAATCATTATTGCGTTTTCAAGAATGTAATGAAGTCAAATGAAATGGTGAAATTAGTAGGCGAGTGAATTCTTGATTGAGAGTAATGGCTGCTCTGGGAGATTTTCACAGGAATGATAGGTTTTCAAGAGAGTCCCACATGGCTGTGTATGAGAGTGAAATTTTTCCTACTCTGATGTATGGCAGTGAAACCTGGGTACTGCAGAAGAAACATAGTAGTTTGTGTGCTGGAGAAATGCGTTACTTACGGCGGATTTGTGGCAAGACACGTTCTGATTGTGTGAGGAATAAAGATGTGTTGCAGTTGTGTGATGTGAAGCAACATGTTGTTAGCAAGGTAGAGACCAATATGCTTCGATGGTTTGGCCATGTTGAAAGAATGACAGGGTGCGCACGTGTGCTTGAAAACCTGGGAAGTCCTGGGAAATCATTATTGCGTTTTCAAGGCCTGGAATATCCTGAAAAAACGGTGTTTTTCAATGCTGTCTTGAAAAGCCTTGAAATTTGAAATTAGTGCTTTAAAAAATGCCCTTTTAGGAAATCGTGTTACTGTTACCCCTTCATTTTTTAAAGTTCCTCTCCTCTGTTCTCAAAGAAACTGCCGGCAACGGTGGTGTTTCGGACGTGCACCAAATCCTATTTGGCTGGGGAAAAAAAAGGAAAAAAGCACTACTTCCAGTGCAATAAAATTGGATGATTACTAGTAGGCCTGTTAGGAAGGGGAGTTTGATGTCCGTCCGACAACTGCTGAGAACGGAAGGGGAAAGAAGAGACATTTAGCATTTGCAGGGGTTCGCGTATGTACGAAGTCAGCTGGCATCCACCAGTGAGGAGTATGCCTGAACAACACATTAATCTTCTTCTTGTTTATGTGCATGCCAACCCTCCCCTCGAGACTTCGGCTACTATGGTAAAAAATAAGAAAACTATCTTTGCGAATTTTTCACGAAAGTGGCTGAAATTTTTACATTCACTATAATTGGGTTGCAGAAGTTCACTTCCAAAATTCTAATTGAAACGGTTTAAAACTTAAAAAGTTAGCATTGGAAATTTTTATTATGGACAAGTATGTGTGCCTCTTTGGACAGAGTTAGCCTCCAGCAGAAAGGGTGTTACCATAGCAACGGTTGATTGACAGCTGGGAGCACTGATCCGAAGCCCTTGGTTGGGAAGAAAGCAAACACCTGTTTATCACTTCCACAGCTCAAAAGGACTAGGAGAAAATTTTCAGAAATCCATTTTTCCGAATTTTGAAAATAACACAGTAAAATTTTTACAGTGGTTAAGATACATCACAATAAAGTTCTAGTGCAAATTTCGCCAAATGATTCAGTTAGGAACTTTAGCAGATGAAAAAAAAAAAAAAAAAACCGTTGCATAATCGGATTGGAAAAAAGAAACAGTAATTATAAATTACGGGAAAAGCAAGTGAATTATTATTATTATTTTTTTTTTTCAGATGCCATGGTTTGTTTAAACAGAGTGATCCTTTAAAAAATGTTCTGTGATGATATGGACTCTATTTGAATTACAAACATACATTTTTATTCAGACATCTGAGTTACTGTTTTAATAAAAAAAATCATCTATAATTAAAAAGTTTTCAATGGATTTAGGCGAATTCAGCAGATAAACGTATTTTAGTAAATTGCAACATCATGACATAAATTTGGTAATTTTGTCGAAAATTGGGGAGCATTTTTTTTTCTTTTTACATTTTCTACTGTAGTTAGGGTGAAGGAGGAAGGGTGCAACTTAACAGTTCAGTGAGCTGTAGGTGGTGATTTATGGCGATGTGCTAAATGAAAAGAAGCCGTTCCATCAGGACATTACAAAGGTTGTGCGTGTGCATGGATGCGTCCTCCTGCTGTTTGATCTTATTCGGAATGTTTTTGTGCATGAGAGGAGAGAAATATCCGTTTCAGCTTTACAGCTTTTACGGCTCTTTTTTTTTTTTTTTCTTGGTAATAAATAAAAATCATAGTTGCTGCATTCACCATTGATCCATATTTGCATTTCTTGAATTATAACAGCAGACAAACAGAAACATGGTGTTGGGCGGGTCTTGATGTTCTTCATTTTGCATCTGCTGAATTCAGTTCTGTAGGAATAAGGAATGACTTATTCTGTGAATATACACAAAACTACATATTTTTGAGCTGAAAAAATAGGTCTACTTGTACACAGTAGCTAACGTGTAAACTCAGATGAGGTCAATCAGACATACAAACGTCTGATTCCATAAAAAAAAAAAAATCAACGTTTTTTTATTATACACTACAGGTAAAAAAGCAAAAACATGTTTTTAAACATTATAAAGGAAAACGGATTTTTGAAACGCATGACTTGATGATCTTAATTTCTGAAAGTTTCCTTTTTCCACATCCTTTTTTTTTTCAATTACAATACATTGTTACAGGATACCTTGCATGTTGTATCACTTAGTGATATGGCAGATTTTCGGTTGCCGATATCCGCGATCGTAAGTGGTAGTTGCATTGCGATGCGATTGTTGATGATAACAAGATAAATACTGGGGTAATGTAAAATGTTGCATAAACTTTAAAAAAAAAAAAAAAATTGCCTCCCCCCCCACCTCGAACTTTTATGCCGTCATCATAGCTGATCAACCATTTCAACATCAGCACATTTCAATCATTTGAACATTGGGGGTAGGTGGGGTCTAAAGGAATTCAGCTGTGCTTAAGCGCCTAGCGCAACGAAAACATGCTAATTTTGGACAGTTCTATTCCCTTCCCCTCTACCATCCCTAATAATTGAGAGTGCATACTGTAGTTTCAAATATTCTATTTATGAGCTAGTTTTTGCGCTGTTTTTTATGTTTTTATTTTCGAAATTACTAACCCTTTCGAACTATGGTTGCAGAAGCGTTTAAGCTTTGGGTTTGTCTGTACGATAATTCGCATGAAAGCGGTTGGATTTCAACAAAATTTTAGTATGCTGTTGGGTAAAACATGGAAACCTACCCTGTTGAAAATGGTCGAAATTAAATTCAAAGGCCAAGACATAAGAGCAGTATCCGTTCTCCAAGCTTAGGAATGTTAACTCGCATAAAATCTGTTTGATTGCAACAAAGTTTTGGTATGTTATCAGGGAGGAGAAACCTACCCTTGTAGAAAACTGTTCAACTTGAATTCAAAGGTCAGGGCATAAGAACAGAATCCGTTCTTTACGATCTTGTGCTTGATAAACGTGATCCATTTGCATAAAGCACATTCATCCATTTGCATCTTTCGTCATTTTTATTACTTAAAACTGAAATTACTTTTAAAAAATAATTTGAACATGATACTGTAAAGCGTAATAATCATCCTGGAATTTTTTGTATATGTCCTGAAAAAGGCCTGGAAAGACCTTGAATTTTTTTCCCCCCAAAAGTGTACGGACCCTGGAATGAGTAATGAGGTGCTTAGTAAGAAAATATTTTTAACCCAAGTGGCAGGAAGGAAAGGCAGAGGAAGGCCAAAGAAGTCATGGGAAAATCAGATTCAGGACTGTCTGCATGAGAAAAAAGATTATGAGTATGAAGTATAGGAGGTCTTGTGTACGGCGTATAATGGATGTTAGTGAAGCCCGAGTTATATGTCAAGATTGCTGTAAATGAAGAAGTTTGATACGCAACAGTAAGTAAAAACTATCTGGTAGTTTGTATTTCTTTTTGGAGCTAACCTCTGAATCTCAGAGAACAGCTTAGCAATATGTATGTATGTATGTATGTATGTATGTGTGTATGTATGTATGTATGTGTAACAAATGTCTCTCTCCATTTACAACGATCTTGGCACACAGCTCGAGCTTCATGAACATCCATCACACGCCGCACACATGACCTTTTGTACTTCAGACTCGTAATGTTTTTCTCAAGCAGACATTTCTTAATCTGGTCCTCCCAACATTTTCTGCCTTTACCTTTCTTTCATGCCACTTGGGCTGAAAAAAATTCTCTTAGTCAGCACCTCATCACTCATTCTTTCAACATGACCAAACTACCTAAGAATATTAGTCTCCACCTTACTAATAACATTTTGCCTCACATTACACATCTGCAACACTTCTTCATTCCTCACATGATCAGCATGTGTCTTACCACAAAACCCCCATAAGTAATGCATCTCCCCAGCACACAAACGACTCCTATGTCTTTTCTGCAGTACTCAGGTTTCACTGTCGTACATCAGAGTAGAAACAATTACACCTTCATACACAGCCATTCGGGGCTTCCTTGAGAACCCATCATTCCTGTGAAATCCTCCTAAGGCAGCTATGACTTTCAATGAAGAATTCACTCACCTAATAATTTCACCATCCAATTTATTCTCTCTGTCAAACATACTTTCTAAATATACAAATTCATTCACCTGATCAATCTCTGTGTCATTAAGACTTATCTTGCACTCAGTACAAACAGTTCCTTGCTCCAAAAACCATAACTTTGGGTTTTCCCTTATTTATACTGAATTTGAATTTCATACAAACTTCATACATCCGGGACAGCGTACTCTGCAACTCACTTTTGCTCTCTGCCACAGGACTGTGTCATCAGCATAAACCAATCTGTACACACGCATATTACTAAGACGTAAACTAGTATTATCCATTTTGGCATCACACATGCATGCATCCATAAATATGTTAAACAGCCAGGGTGGCATTACACAACCTTGTCTGGCTTCTGCACCAATAGAAAACCATTTTGATAAAACACATTCACTCATACACATGGTCTACTGCCAGTGTACATGGCTTTCACACTATTAAGTAGATTTCCAGTAATACCATGTTTATTCAGTACCTTCCACAGAAGAGTCCTATTTACTTTGTCATAAGCTTTCTCTAAATCTATGAAGGCAGCAAAAACTTTCTTACCAACAGACAGATACTTTTCAATCATCATGCGTAGTGCAAAAATCTTATTACTGCAGCCCTTACCAGACATAAAACCACTTTGTACATCCTACACTTTCTCTGATGTAAGACCTCATACCTTATCAATAATGACTTTACCAAACACTTTTCCTGGCACACTCAGCAAATTGATGCCATGATAATTCTTGCATTCAGTCTGATCACCTTTTCCCTTGTACAAGGGAACAATGATAGCATCCCTCCAATCCTGAGGAACTATTCCTAACTATCAGTATAACTGGCAAATGTCAGTTAACCAGTCAGTCACCACCATATTTTAGCATTTCAGGAGATATGCCATCTACTCCTGAAGCCTTACCATTCGGAAGAGATTTTAGAGGTTTACACACCTCTTCTCTTGAGATCCCACCAGTGTTTCCATCTCTTACTATGACATTATCTGCTTCTGCCTCAGAATCACCTTTGATTTCATGATCTAATAAATCACAGAAGCACTCACTCCATCTTTCACTTAGCTCATTGGGCTCTCATATCATTTCTCCAACCCTGTTCTTTAGACAACTTAGAATTTTATTTCCGCTATTTTTCCTATGTCTTATGTACTTCCAGAATGTTTTTCTATCTTTCCAAAAAGCCAAATCCTCTCTTTCCTCCTTTTCCTTCCTATCTTTTGCCTTACTCTGGCAAACCAGCTTTGCTGTCTCACGCTTCTTACAGTGATATTCATCCTCAGAAACTCTACATTTCAACATCCCCAAGTACGCTTCCTTCTTTCTCTTTACTGCTTCTTTAACCTCACTGTTTCACCAAGCATCACCTTTAAAGTTACGCTGTGTTGCAGTACCACAGACCTCTACAGCAGCAATGACAACATAGTTCTCAAAACAAGTCCACTTCTTTTCTACATCTCTCTCGACGATAGATATATATACTCGAAAGAGAAACGCATAAAGGAGAAAAGGGAAGGGAGAGAAAAAAGGGAAATTGAAAATCCTGAACATGCAATGTGCTGCATATATCCAAAAAATACAAAATGAGAAGCAAAAACGAAAACTAAAATAGAGAAAGAAAAATGAGAAGGAGGAATTAAGAGAGGGGGGGATTATGAAGTTGTAAAAGTAGGGGAAAGAGAAAAAGACTTGTGTAGAAAGAGGAAGAAACCACTCTGGAAGTAAAATCTAGATAAACAAAGAAAGGAGGAGATAAAAAAAATAGTAATATATATATACTGATTTTCATTGTCCCGTTCCGCCAATCTGTCTTGGCTCCACGGGGACTTATTGAGCACCTTGGATGTTATTTTGACATGTTGCGACAATTATCCTGCCTTGAGACGCCGGTTCGGACCCTGGCCACCCCAATGGCCCAGAGACCAGCCCGTGGTGACGTGCTGGCAGGCGACCTAGTATACCTTGTCTGGGTTCCCGCTCTGTCTGGCGGGATAGGTCGTTTCTTACTTTTTCGCTGACTGGAAGATTCCTTGCCCTCGAACTTTTTTTTGGGGAATAATTTCCCTTTATTTTCTTTTTCAAAACATCTACACACATGTATACACTGTCCTCATGCTTAGGACTTACAACATCAAGAGATAGCAAAAAATTTATTTACAGAATATTTACATTGGTGGTCTCTTCGTCTGCTTTCCCACAGACTTCTACCCTCATTCATCTTCCGAATCGCTTTCGGTGTGCACGTTCACCTCCTGCGTTTCGGTCCCCGTTTGATTGGGGAAGATGGTATGTTGCTGGAGGGTTAGCCTTTCGACCAAGGCTATTATCCCCCTCCTGTTAACGGAAGATTGGATGAGCAGATCCAATCTTCGCGTTCTTTGCACACCTGGGATCAGTGTGTTTCTCCATTCGGCGAAGCCACTGCATTCGAGCACGCAGTGTTCTATGCTTGCCGCTCTATTTCCACAGGGACAAGTGCAGTTCCTGATGGCAAATCTGCCTAGGTATTCAGGGCTGATGCCATGGCCACTGAGTACTTGATTCAGGGACTTATTTGTCTGTGCTCGTTTGGTCGAGACCTTCGGAAACACTCTGTGTGTCTTCCGCCCTGTCTCTCCCGTGTCCCATCTGACCTGCCATTCGGTCATGGTCCGACGTGCTAATGCTGCGCGAGTACACCTTCGCGGCGTTCTGCATTGCACGTCGACCGTCTCTTTCAGCGTGGCTGCCTTCGCCAGCTGATCTGCCCTTTCGTTTCCTAGGGTTCCGACATGGCTTCGTACCCAGTGGAAACTAACTGCCCCATCTCCCTCTGCCCTCAAGAGGGTTTTGATCCTCTGGACGATGGGGTTTCTTCCCCTGAATCTACTCAGAGCCTGCAGTGCTGCCTCACTGTCCGAGTAGAGTTTTATTCTTTCTTCACTACGCCTGGGGAGTGCCCAGGTGAGTGCCATCTCTATCGCCAGAAGTTCTGCCTGGAAGACAGAAGCGTTCTGCGATAATTTCACGCTTCCTGCAGTGGCTTCGTTCCCGTCCGAGAACGCACAGAAGCCTGCCCCCACTTGTCCCTTCAACTTTGAGCCGTCCGTGAACAGCTCATGCCCAACTCCCGTGGGTTTCTCCTTGTCCCACGGTGGGCAAATTTCCTCGGCAGGGTGGATCTGCCAGTCCACGCTTTCCATCTCCATGTTGGAGGCTCGATGCGGCGCACCGAGAAGGTAGGCGTCCTCGCCTGACCTTAGGCAGTGCATTGCTGCCTCCCTTTCCACTACTAGGTCTGCCGGCTCACACCCCGCCAGCACTTGGAGTGCTAAGGTCGACGTTGTGCGAAAACAACCGGTTATCCCCAGTAGGGCCAACCTTTGGATTTGGTTTATCCCCTTCTTCATTCTGACTGTGGGAGTCCACCATGCTCCACTTGCATACGTCAGAATTCTTTCAATTCCTCTCTGATAGATGGCCTTCTTGGTTTTGCCCGTTAACCTCATGCCATTCAATCTATTGAGAATCACCGTGCACCTTGTTCTAAGGTGCCTCAGGTGTGGCAGCCCTGATAGACTCTGATCCAGGACCACACCCAAGTATTTCATTTCACGCACCGCCTTGATAGTGCACCCTTGGAATCTGCACTGGGGTGGTGTTTTCATTACTCCTCTCTTAGCTATTGCTAGCAGAGTGGTCTTCTCAGGAGCGAAGCACAGTTTGCTTTCTCTGCTCCAATTTTCTAGCACATCCAAGGCCCTATGTGCTTCTCTTTCGATCACGTGTCTCCCTGAGGCGGAGACCACGAGAACGAAATCGTCCGCATAGGCTTGAATCTCCACTGCGGGCCCCAGGTCTAGGTTCAGTGCTGAATCAGCAACTATATTCCACCAGAGCGGCCCGGAGTTGGATCCTTGCGGACACCCTCTATGGTACGAACGCGAGGATTGCCCATTCCCCGCTTCGAACTCGACTCTTCTATCAGACAGGTAGCTGCTGATCAGTTTGAACAGGTTCCTTGGACAGCCAAGTTCTTTAAGTCTGGTTAAAACCATTGGCCACCAGACACTGTTGAATGCCCCCTCACGTCTAGTGAGATGAAGCAGGTATGGACCCCTCCGCTTTGTTCCTCTCTGCCCTCTCTCGGAGGCTGCGAATTGCCTGCGTTGCGCAACGCCCCGGAAGGAAACCAAATTGGTTCCTGTTTAGCTTTCCCTGCTCCATGAGAAAGCCAAGCGCTCTGTTCGTTATGAGCTTGTCCAGCACCTTGCTCCACGCCGAGAGGAGGCAGATGGGCCTATAGGCTGCGGG